>CM038478.1:9296086-9955570 GCA_021464305.1 Kandelia obovata | reverse complement strand
AGAAAGGGGAGGCGGGCATGGCGACGTCGTCGCCGTTGAACAAGATCGAGACGGCCCACCAGATGTACAGAGATGGCAAGTACAAGGAGGCTCTTGTGTTCTACACGGAAGCCCTTTCCATGGCCAAAACCAAACCCCAGAAGATCGCTTTGCACAGTAATAGAGCTGCTTGTTTCTTGAAATTGCACGATTTCAAAAGGGTACCCTCTCTCTCGTTCTAATGCTTCTTCAATTGGTTATTTTCATTTTTATTTCTGAAGTTTTTGCTTTGTTTGTGATTTTGGATTTTTCTGTCATATTATGGATGCTAGTTGTTATTGATATATGAATTGTTTTTTCAAATTTCTTTATTTTGTTCCTGATTTATGGTTATCAATTGAATTCCCCCTTGCTTTTACTTTTAATAATGCCTTGAAGATTGGGCTTTCTCGTTTGGTTATTATTATCGGTTTTACTGTTTGATTCAATTACTTATACTGGTTGAGATTATTTGTTTGAATGAATTGTTTTTTATTTTTTATTTTTTTATCGTCAACAGATAGATAAACATGGCTGATAATGTTCTTTGTAAATTGAAATTTAATATTTTGGATTATCGATCTTTTGAAGCTAAAATGTGCAAGTGAGACAAATATATAGACATAATAATATTGAGACTTTTCTTCTTTTAGATTGCTAAGAGAATAATTTAAACCTTGAAGGCTGCTTGCCTTAGCCAGGTGCTCCAAGTTGTTCCTAATCATGAACCACATTGACTTATGAAATCTTGCCACTTAATCAGTTGTGTTCAGTACGATGGAAAAATAATTTCCCTCTTTTGAGGGCTTTATATTTATGTTCTTTCCTGGAACATCAAATTGGTGTTTTAACTGGTACGTGATTGCAAGTTACTTGTTCTGTCAAAAAAGTCTCGAAAAGTTCCATCAACATGTAGAATTTAGACCAACTAGAAATCAGTTTTAGATCACTTCCAAAAGTACTCGAAAAGATGGGAATTTATATTCCATTCATATGTCCGATTTTCATTCAAAAGTTTGTTGTGTAAGCTACAGTGGATATTCTTTTTCAGTAGACACATAACAGAGAGCCATTGTTATGACAAGCAGAGACACTGCCCCCACCCCAAGTGCATGTACGTGCACATGTGCCAACACGCATAAACAGTTGGCATCTTATAAGCATTACTATCAAAGCGTAATGCATCTTATTTCATGTGTAATAGGAGACTATCATACCGATGGGTGGGAAGCATTTTACAATGATAATATCTAATCATTTACATGTACTTATGATGTGTGTCTCCCTGTGTGCAATATTGATGTGTCTTGGGAAACTGTTACAATTGTACATCCAGTATTGTGTATGCACTTATTATGCCTATGTGATGTTTCCTGGAGACTTTTTTCTTCCACACTAAGTGCTTTTGTCATAGGCAACTGAAGAGTGCACTTCAGTGCTTGAGCTTGATCACAATCACACTGGAGCACTGATGCTGCGGGCGCAGACATTAGTCACCTTGAAGGAGTACCGCTCGGCACTCTTTGATGTCAACAGGCTCATGGAATTGAATCCATCATCTGAAGTTTATCAAAATCTTGAAGCTCGTTTGAGGACACAACTGGTAAGTCCTTCCCTATACTCTCTTAGTGAGTGTTATTGTCTACTGTCTTATGGTTGACACTGTAATTTAATATAAGACAATATTGAAGCTGGAAAGGACACAAGGCTTCTTGTATTGCTTCTGGTAATTTAATATGAGATCTCCCTTACATGCAATCCTTTTTGGCAACAAAACTGCAGGTATTTGTTAAAGTGAAAAGATCATAGGCTTCAAAGAAATTGGCATCACAGACTGCTCATAATTTGATGTACTTTTGCTGAAATGATTCCAACTTTTTTCTTACAAGTTAACTAATTACGATTAGGTTCTTGGTGAAGGTGAAATCAAGGCCTGTGTTTGATCTGGATAAAATCTGTCTTACTCTGTTGACACAAATCCTGGGCTGAAATTTGTTCTAGTTGGCAGTTATGCCAGGCTGCTAAGCCATATACACTTGATGGCCTCTATGTTGGGAGCTGTTTAGAGTTTCACCTAAGTTTTGGACCTTTGGGTATAAAATTTATGTTCTGTGCATTTATGGAAGCCTTGTGTTCTCCAGTAATCAATCTGTTTCTTCACAAGCTAATAATTGATGAGACTACATTACAGCACAATGAATAGAAACACTAAAAAAAAAATCTAAATCCAATCTTTTCTATTTTGTGCATCTAGGGTACGAGCTTGTGTTTATAAGTTTACCCAAACACTGGCTTTGGTTCAATGCCAAAAACCAAATTTGGAGGCTCTTTCTTTTTTGGCTGTTAAACAAAATGTTGGACATCCTTAAGTTACATTCTTTGACTTGATTTTTATTATATGAGCATTACTCTCCTGGATTTCAAGAAATTTTGTTTTTGCTCAAGGAAAGTCACTTGCTCCAATACCTGAATCAGAAGCAGAGTTGGAAGAAGAGGAAGAAATAGATGAACCAGAACCGTGCAGACACAGGGAAGAGCAAAAGTATGGAGAATCTATTGTTCTAGGTGGAACTGAACTGAAAGCTGAGCCAGAGAAAGCTACTGTTGCTGCTGAAGTAGTTCACTCTGCAGTACAAAACTTCAAGGAATCTCCAGAACAAGGTACCAGAAAATCATTATCTGCTGAAGTAATTGCTCATGCAAAGCGGAAGTCAGAACCCAGAAAGAGTATTGCTGCTGAAGTCATTGCACAAGCACAAAAGGCCAAGGAATCATCAGACCAACATTCCAAAGGATGGAAAGCAATTCCAAAACCAAAGGGTCACTCAACTCTGGATTATGCTCGTTGGGACAAAGTTGAGGATGATTCAAGTGATGACGACGACGACGGTGATGATGAAGAGTCTCAGCCTCAATATCATTTCCGTGTAAGAACTGTTGGTGTGCGAGCAGTGAAATGAAACAAGAACACTGACCAATGACGTTAAATGGAAGATTTAATTGTCAAATCAACCACATTTGGAGGTGAAGATGCTCCAAGGTTTTGGCACTGTTAGCTGGAAATGTTCTGGTCATCTATCATCTGGAAATTTGACAATCAGAAGAGGATATCATTTACATGCAATCTTCATCAACTGTTGAACTGACGGTTACTTAAGCCATAAAGAGCAGACCAGACCTTTGCATCCGTCACTTGATCAGGTTATACCCCTTTTTAGCTAGCTTCTTCTTTTAGGCCTATGCTTTGTGTCACTAACCGACAGGTTGAAGGGGCAGAAACTCCAAAACGAGAGGTTTCATATTGTTTTACTGATGTGCTCATATGTTGACGGTTGGAATGTTCAAGGGGACTCATCACTGAAGGTACATGGTCAAAGGGGTGGCTAATGGATAATACTTAAGGGGTCGAGCAATTATTGTTTTTGATGCTGTAATTGCATACCTGTCTCTAGAAATGGCAAACTCTTCGTTTCCTTGTCTGGCAAGTTTGCAGGGGAAAGGAACGATGTAACCTTACCTTGTCTTATGGACTCTTCAGTTGTTAGGGTAGCCATATATGTAGCTTTCAGGTTTTCTCTTGTATTTTGATATTTAACCGTTCAAATAGACCAAAGAATGAGAATTTTTTAATTGGTTTATTGATGAACTAAGCTGTACATTATTCTCATTTTGGACTTGAACATTTGCATATATATATATACCATGTTCTTGTTTTAGAGATTGTTGACAAGTTCTGATGCTTGTGCATTGAATACGGTCTTTGCAATATATTCGAAGACTAATGCCATATATATATGTTTTTATTGAAATCTGCCTTTTTTTAATAGGTTTATGGAATCATATTTTATGGACTTAAAAATGAGTCTTAATCTCTCTTATTCTTTAGCTGTTGTGGTAAATGTATTTGAAAAATATTTTTCAGTTGAAGAAGATTGGATTTGTTGGTGTCAAAGTTTGAGTTTTAGTCACTTATTAATTAAAAAAAGAAATTTAAAAAAATAAAGACTTGTATATCAAGATGTCTAAATTTTGCAATTTAAAACAGGTTTCTCTGGTCTCAGTGAAATTTTTGTAAAGGAAATTGTTTTATATGAAAATAAATTTTTGGATATATGGTACTTGGTTATCTTAGACATAAGATTCTTGCAAATGAATTTTATTATAATAGGACTTTATTATCACTTAATTATATGAACTCAGATTTTGTGGACTAATTTATAAATACAATATATATATATCTGTCTCTTATACACATCTAGATGTGTATAAGAGACAGAAATTAACATATATATATATATATATATATGTTAATTTTTAACAGTGTGAGTTGAATCTCTAAATATCGCTTGTGCAATAAATTACCAAAACTTGACCTTAAAAAAGTGTTAAAACTTCATTAAACTTACCAACATGTCATTCTGTCATAATATTAGAAATAATTCAAATGTGAATTATTTCAAAGTTCGAAGGTTTTGATTAGAAGTTTTGGATAATGTAATGTAGGTCAAAGTTTTTATCATGCGCTATGGATTCTCAATTCACCATTATTTTATTTTATTTTACTTTTTTTTTGTGTGTTTTTTGAGCACACATCACTTCAACAATTTAATAGTTATAAGATTCTCAAAATAAATATTAAGTTAAGAGATCAATTCTATAGTAATTAGAAAAAGAAAAGTTAAAAAAAAAAAAGTCTAGAAAGGATTTGATTAGATATTGTTAAAAACGTGTTTTGGGTAATAGAAAATGTTTGGTTTAAGCTGATAAAAATATGATTGAAACTCTCTGGAATTGATATAAATCTTAATATAATTAAATTATTTGATTAATCAACTTGTGATTTGTTTATTTTTATTCAGATTCTTTATATATATATATATATATATATATATTTTAAAATTCAGATTCAATTCATACACTCAAATTTAATGGTGTTGATATAGGATTAACAATTTAATTATACTTTTACCATTAAAAGTGAGATGTTGGACTTTAAACAAATATAATCAATATTCAGGTAGGATTTCCATGGCAGTTGCAATTTAAATATGATTATAAAATAAAAAAAGTAATTTACGATATAGTGTTTATTTTTATCATTGTTGTTAGAATTTGATTCCTAATTATTTATTGAACCCTTAGTTTTGACGCTTAACTGATAATTATATAATTAGTAAATACCAAGACTTCTAATTATCAGTAATGACTTAAGGAATGTAATAGTGTAATAGCAATAATAAATTATTGCTTTTATCTTGGACTATATGAAAATTTATATTATTTATAAAAATTAAATAATTTTAATTGAGATATATTATTAAAAATAATAATTAACATTCATAACTTATTTATTTATTTTGAATTTAATTTTTAATTTAGCATATACTTCTTACTAATTAAGTCCTCACATTTTTATTTTACTTATTGATTTTAATAATCATTCATTCTTTAATAGGAAAAAAAAGAGAGAAGCATTTGATGATAAAATCTAACTTTAAAATAAAATAAAAAGCAAAACCACAACACCAACAACTTCCTCAAAGGAAAAAAAAAATCAAAATTCAAAAATCAAAAATCGACAACAACTTTTCCATGTTTTTGTTTACAATAATATGTAACTAAACCCTAATTGTCAGGAGTCCTCCTCCAATCTTGCTCTCTTCTTCACTGGGTCTCGGGTAAAAGCCTCCCCAAAGCCTCTTCTTCTTCCATCTTCCTTATATGTTCTGTATTTATATACAATTTTTCGTTATGGGATTTTATAGTTTCCTTTTTGCATTCTTATGTCGTGCTCTTTATGAAGCAATATCGAAAATTGGTGGGGTTTCTTTGTTTTGATCGAAATTGATTCCAAATTTGTGAAAGTGCACAGTTTTTAATTATATTCTCGTGTTTTCTTTTCCTTCCTTTTTGGGCTTTTTTTTTTGGGTATTCTTATTCGGAGATTTTGGGGTTCCGGATTTAATTGTCTATGTTTCTGTTTGGATTCGAATTGTTTCTCAAAGATCGGAAATTGGGTGTGTGAGATTAAAGTAAGCATTCGGTGAGAGAATGCGAAAAAGAAAATAATGGGTTTTTCTTTTCTAAAGTGTTTGCTTTTATGCAATTTTGGGTTTTAGCAATTGTGATTTTGCTTTATGGAGCCCTTATGCTGTCTCCAATTGCAGATTGATTGGGTTTTATTAATTTTTCAACTATTTTGCAATTTCTTCGGTGAATTTTCCCCAAATGCGGTGCTTGCTTTTTATATTTGTGGACTCTTTCTGCTTATCCTTGTCCATTATTTTGAGGGGAGAGGGATGGTGGGAGAGCTCAGTGCAAGGTTTTTGACTTGCATATGTTACTTGCCATTATGCGGGAGAGGGCTGCCTGGGGTGGAGAGCTGGTTTTTGTGTTCTGATCCAGGGTGCATATCTCCACCACCAAGCAATGACTATGTATGATGTCCTGCTTAGCTCAGTTAGATAGGGTCCATATTTATCTCTCTCCTCTTCTTTAAAGTTAAAGAAGCATGAAGTTGTTACTCTCATGTTGTCTACTTTCTCCTTCTTTTCATTACCTTTCTTTATTTCCCTCTTGACTTCTCTTTGTAATCACGTGCAGGGATCTATATAATTCTGTTAGTCAACAAAGTTGTCTTCTATCCAGATAGTTTTTTCAGTACTCTGGAGACATTTTGTGGGAAGGGACATAAATGGCTGATTCACTTCCTGGTATTTCCTGTCATCAAGGAAGGAATGAAGGTGGAGTGTCTAAATATCAAGATAAAACAGAGGAAGGCGGCCGTTGGTACCTTTTTAGGAAAGAAATTGAGGAAAATTCGCCATCTAAACAAGATGGCATTGATTTGAAGAAAGAGACATATCTGCGCAACTCATACTGTACATTTTTACAAGATCTGGGCATGAGACTCAATGTGTGAGTGTTTACACATACAACAGTGTCCAATATCCCTTTTTTTAATTAAATGATTTGTGTGTGCTGTGCGTTCTGATATCACAAATGCTAGTTCTACTCCCTAAAATTTGTGGTTTGTTTGCAATTCTTGCTTCCTAGTAATTTGTTCATCTGCTTGACAAACTACTGTTTTACATTAAAAAAAAAACCAACATTCTGCTGATAATTCCTTGAAGTTTTCATTATCTTTGTTGTTATCTGAAATGGGTGACATTAGAATTTCAGATTTTAAAACATAGTGCTTTAATGTTTCTCATTTCAGGAGTGTAATTCAGCCTCTAGGCTATGTGCAAGATGAGTTTCTGCCTTATACAGCTTGGGATTCATACAAATGCATATTTACTTTCTGTTACCCTTTAATTTATCTGCTCTCTTATTCTGCATTACTTAGTTAAAAATCCCTGACTGTTAATTGTTGCTCAAGCTGTTATAATAGTCTTTCTTCTTATAAGACAATAATCGAGACACTAAAGAGGTATTGCACTAAATTGGAAAATTGTTGGTAAAGTTTATCAGTTTTTCCTATCAAGAGATTGGTTGAGAAGATGGCTCTATTATACTGTGTAGTGTTTCTTTTCCCAAATGCCTATCTGGCATTTTTGAGGGATTAGTCATATTTTTAACTGTAAATTAAGAAGGCTGTAGCATAATTTTGTGGAGGCTAACTAGGTTCCCTTGTAAGATCTTTTTCTATTTTATTATTTGATAACTTGCTGCCATTGGAGAAATGGTGGTTCTATAGCATATTGTGCAGTGCTGCCACAGCAGCAATAGGTAGTTCTAGACATGAATAAATGATTTTATTTCTTTTTTGTTTTGTCCTTCATCCTCTTGAACTTGAGAATTATTAAAAAAAAAAAGTCATCTGGATTTCGGATTCTGTCCCTTGGAGTTGTTTTCCAGAAAGGATAATGCAAAAGTACCATGCTTTTGGCAAGACTTTAAGTACGCTTCTTGCTTGATCTACAGGTGCTTGCTCCAAGTTAAAATATAATAAATCCCAATTCTTGTTATGTTTTCACCTAAAAATTCTTATTTTTTGAGGACAACTTCTTAGTTTTGGAGGACAGTTGTAACATTGTTTCTTTCTCCATGCGTCCTAATTACAGCAACTCAAAGCTCTTAGATTGTGTAATGCCTTGAAGGACTGGGAAGTGCATGAAACTATACTCTGGGTTTTTAGCCCATATAATATTTCTCTAGTGCCTTCTCATTTTCATGAATGGAAAAATTCAAAAAGTTGTCATCTAGACGGTTATATCAGCCAGTCATGTTTGCCATATGTTTGTTTCAAGTTGTTGTTCTTTACATTCTGAAGCTGAGCTAGCATTGATGCTTGACAGAGTTGCCACTAAGTGTTTTTTTGCTTTCTTTTGGACTTGATATCTGAATAGTTAATTTGCTTAATGTAGCAGTGACTTAATTTATTACTTTTGCACTGCACCATGAATTTACCTTATCTTAATATTTACAAATTTCTTTCATGAAGTTATGATCACTGTTTCCACATCATGACAATCATGAATCTCTCAAATGCAGGCCCCAGCTGACAATTGCTACGGCAATAATTTTCTGTCACCGATTCTTCCTTCGTCAATCGCATGCAAAGAACGATAGAAGGGTGAGTTGTGTCTCTTCTTTTATGCATAGAATCCCTTTCTTTCTTTTTCTGGAAAGGGTTATCTTGCGGCATACTTGGCAGGACAATATATAATTTTTCCGTCCCAGTTTTCTTTTCTTCCATGCCTCAGTTGTACTTCCATACTGATTTGCTCTTCTTGACTCCCTCCTCTCCTACTCTCTATCCATGTGGGAGACTGAGTTATTGCAACCATTTTCTTTTTGTAGACCATTGCCACTGTTTGTATGTTTTTTGCGGGGAAGGTGGAAGAAACTCCCCGACCGCTGAAAGATGTTATCCTTGTTTCTTATGAAATTATTCATAAAAAGGATCCTGAAGCAGTTCAGAGAATCAAGCAAAAGGTATAATTTCTTTATCTGCTACTTGTATACAGAACTTTTGTACCTTTAATGCTACTCTTATTTTTTCATATTTGGTCCTGTGACTTTTCTGCGGACCATTCTTGGTGCACTAGCATTTTTTCCTCTGATGGCTACTGGTCTGATAAAGTCCTGCTGCATGGCTTGTAGATTTTAATAATACATCAATTTGCATATGCTGAATGTCAAATTCTTGAGCACAGTCATAATTAACTTGTGTGTTTCCATTCCTCTGGTTTTTATAATCAGTATTTAGCTCTCTCTCCTCCCTTCCCCCTTTCTCCCAGTGGGGACCCAAAATGTAATGTGGGGTGCAACAAATGACAGTAAAAGAAATTTTCCAACAGTCTGGTTTTTCCTTTCCATGCAAGTTTTTTTTTTTTTTTTTTATAACTTCTGATCTGTTGACTTATTTATATATCCACATCTTTTTTGCAGGAGGTATATGAACAGCAGAAAGAATTAATTTTACTTGGAGAGAGAGTTGTACTTGCAACTCTTGGTTTTGATCTAAATGTGCACCATCCATATAAACCCCTTGTTGATGCAATAAAGAAGTTCAATATTGCTCAAAATGCCCTTACTAAAGTTGCATGGAATTTTGTGAATGATGGGTATGTTGAATTGCTTAATTTAATTTACATATGGTTTCGTCACTGTCTCTTCTTGATCAGGGGATGTGGCATGCAGACTGCGCACATCTCTTTGCTTGCAATTTAAGCCTCACCACATTGCGGCAGGTGCCATTTTCCTTGCTGCAAAGTTCCTCAAAGTAAAGCTTCCATCAGATGGTGAGAAGGTCTGGTGGCAAGAGTTTGATGTCACCCCACGCCAATTGGAGGGTCAGTATCTTCCCTTGTATGTCTATTGCAAATCAATAAAAGTATATAGATATACGTGCCCATGTGGCATATATGTCTTCTGCTGTTCATGTGATAACTTAGAAACCCATAACTTTGGGTAACTTTTTTAACTAAGCAAGCACATGCATTGGTGGTGTAATCCTTTTAGAACATATTGTGTTACCTTACTGTTATGTTTGTTGCAAGCATAGTTATTTTTTGTTACTCCATAGGTATACTGAAATTTGTAACCAAGTCCCATAAGTCAAATTTTTCTGTTTCTTTTCTCAATGGTCAAAGCAAAATGTTTCAATCCTTTGTTTTTTTTTTCCTTTGATTACACATCTTTGTGTCCATATGCATTGTTTTTTCTCTCACCCACCACCCTGGACATACATTTGCCTAGGGGAACTGGAAGGAGCAAAATGAAAGTGGTTTTTGCAGGCTAAGTTGGTAACATTGGACTGGGGTGGGGGTGAGGAGTTGAAGCATTTGGATTATATTAGGATGTGGCTGTAGTGGTAGGTATGGGAGGGGAAGTTAAAATGTATTAAATGTCCAAGGGCCAATTTTACATTTTAAGAAATTAGCCTCCATCTATAGGCAACAGTTTTTAATTTTCTGAACTTCTGGGCATCCCCGATAAAAAAGGAAACACCTAAGCAATGGGCAGTCATGCCTCTGGAACTATGCCATAACTGTGTAATATCCATTTTACAAAGTCAAGACTTTCCTCATTTTTATCATCGGAATATGGTTGATATAATCTCATATGTGGATATTTGCAGATGTAAGCAATCAGATGCTAGAACTCTATGAACAGAACCGGGTGCCACCTTCGACTAATAGCAAAGCTGAGGGGAGCACCATAGGTGGTGCGGCTCATCAGGCCACATCAAAAGCATCATCTGGGATTGAGGAACATGGAACAACTAATCACTATTATCAGGCTGTAGGAGCTGCTGCAAGACCCAGAACCATGAGGTCATTTGCAGATAATCAGACTGGGCCTCCAAGAAGTTCACACAATCAAGGGAATGGCTATGGAGCTGCAGAGATGAAAAGTGCCTCAAACCACATTGCAAATAGCAAATATAGAGATAATCTACATATTGAAAAAGTGACATTGCATTCTCCACAAAATATTGAGGAAGCTCAAAACACAACAAAACTTTTCTCAGATAGATCCGGAAAAGATGATAATCAAGAAAGTAAGGCTGAGAGAAGTGAAAAAGAAGCAGGGGAACTAAAAGATAAGCATTTTGGCCGAAATTTGGAGCCCAGGGAAGGTACCCTAAGCCAGTCACCCCAAGATGCTATTAAAAAGATTGACAAAGTCAAAGTAAAAGCTGCACTGGAGAAACAAAGGAAATCCCGGAGTGACAGAACCAGAAAGCCTGACTTCCTGGATGAGGATGATCTCATTGAGAGGGAACTTGAAGATGGTATTGAACTGGCAGCAGAGACTCAAAAAGGCAAGCAGGATAGGAGGCAAAGCTGGACCAAGCAAACCCAAGAAAATACACACCATGGTAAAGATCAAGAGGATGCAGGGGATGGAGAATACCAAGGAATGAAGGCATGGCTGTCACACAAACCAGATTTCAATGCCGTGGAAGAAGGGGAAGTTTGGGCTCCTGATGACATGGACCAGGGTCTTCACTCACCCAAGTCAAGTAGCCGCAAGCGGAAGGCCTGGAACTCACCAGACAGGTTACAAGAGGGGAAGCACCAAAATGATTATTTGCCTGGATCAAACCATTATTTTCATCGTGATCACATGGATGACCGCAATAGGATGAGCCGACACTTTCATATGGAGAGAGATCATAAAAGGCATGTGCCAGAAAATCATGCCTGAGAATGTGTTATTGTCTGCTGGAATTCCTTTCAGCCTCTCAATAAATATTCTGATGGCTGGAACTGGAACTGTTAAGGGAAAAATTACAAGTTATATAAAGTCTCATTCTTTATGTAGCTGCCAAAGTGTCTACCTGGCAATCTGTCAATCCTGAGGCAAGGATACCTGTTGAGCATAAACCATGGAGCAGGCTTCCCTGAGATGAAAGTTGAATTTTATAAGAATGGAAATGAGATTTACTGAGGGTTCAGTACACCCACAAACGCCGCAATATCCTTTTCCATTGCTCTCTTCCCAGAGGATTTGATATCCCCTTGATCTCCTCTAGATCCTTTGAATTGTTATCTATGTACAATTGACGTAAATGATATCCAAGCAATTATAACGGATGTATATTGTGCCTATATGGTGTAGAACTCGTGATGCTTGGATTTTCGGATTATATGGTCAATGGTAATGGTATGTTTTCAGTTTTACATGGTACTTGACTGGTAGGCTAATTGAAACAGCAATGACAAATTTCTTTTTGACGTTGACATGGCTGGTGGAGCATAAAGTAGACATCCCCCTAGTCGGTTTATTGGATGGCTCTACCACGGTAGAATTGAACTTTATGTTCGTCGGCTGGGGTTAAAACAATATCATCAAATGATGTCATTTATTCTTCAAAGTGAAATTGAAAATAATGGCCTTAGATATCAAACGTGCACGCTAATGAGAATCCAAGCCAAGCCGATGAGAATTATGTTTTTGTTTTAGAACCTGTTTTTCCTTTTGGGTGGGAAAAGGAAAAAAAGTGCAATACTCGTGAGCTACCCCTCAAAAGAAACCCTAACACCATCTGCCTCCATGAAAAGTGTCACGGACTTGGCCTTGTACTCCCAACGACCCGTGCGACACTAGCAATTCTCTTGATTTGAATGTTAGTTCAGCTTTCTCCGAGAGCTAGAATACTACTATCAAATGATAGAAAGATGCACACAAAGAGATTTAGAGAACTTGGAGAATACTATATTTCTTCAAGAAGACAAATACACTCTTACTTGCTTGGATGCTTTCAAATGAAGTCCCTAAAACTATATATAGTCATCCACCTTCTCAATGGATGACTAGGATCTATTTGATCTAACGGTTCTTATTCTCATTTTAGAGTATTCTACCTAACTCTACTCTTTACAAGAAGATAAGGAAGTTATTTACAAAATTCTAGAGACTTCTACCTTATTCTAAAGTAAACCTCTTTAAAGGGCTCAATTTTGGGTCAAATCACTTGGCCCGTGACATTCTCCCCCACTCAATCGGGCGACGCCCTCGTCGCGTCCCTCCTGTATGCCGCCGATCACCCGATATACACCTGCAACACTTTGTTCCACAATGTTAGCTCGTGTTTCTAACTTGCCTCGCTATCAGGCAACCCTTTCCATTTAACAAAGTACTCGACATAACTCGGATGGGTGCTCTTCTTTGGGAATGACCGATGTGCCATAATCTCTTCCACGTCACGATCTGGCATAGTTGTTATGGTTGTAGGTGCCCTCTTTATTTTGCCCCGACTCGTCCTCTTTGTCAGATGGTAAGGCTTTAGCAAACTCACGTGAAATACTGGATGCATCACGAGATGTGACGTAAGGTCAAGTGGTAAGCTAGTTTGTCAATCCTCTTCTCTATTGGGAAGGGTCCTTCGTAACGCCTTACCAGACCCTATGTACCTTAGCAAACCTTCGGCTTTGATGGGGAAGGAGTTTTACCATCACTAAATTCCTTCCTCAAACTCCAAGTGTCCTCTTAGGTATTGGCTCATTTCTTCATCCGTTTAGTAGTCTTAAACCAAGTGTGCTCGTGCCATGTCGGACTTTCTCATGCCAACCCTTGGCAAACTTGAAATGCAGCAGGACTAGGCCATTTGTAACCAATCGCAAATGTGTGTGGGGTCATTGGTTGTAACCCCGTAGCAACTTCAAAATGGACTAGCCCCAATTGACTCGCTTCTTTGCAAATTGTATGAAAATTGGGCTATATGTCAAGCAACTTAGTCCAATCGCTCTGTTGCACTTACATAATGCCTTAAGAATAGTTCCAACAAGGCATTCACCCTCTCTGTTTGACCGTCCGTTTGAGGATGAAAACTTGTGGAGAAATTGAGCTCCGATCACACATAGAAAACTATCTCTGATCCAGTAGCTTCCAGATGAGAGCGTGTGTTTCGGTCGCTAACATCGTCTTTGAATGCCCCAGTATTTCACCACGTACTTGAAAATAGTGCGTGCTCGCATCTCAACTGTAAATTTGACGGGCTCATGAACACCTCATACTTGCTAAAGCGTCTACCACTATCATGATGTTGGTCATACATCCGACCTCGGTGACACGTTATGAAATCCATTGAAACACTCTCTCATGGCATCTCTGGAATAGGTAGGGGCTCCACACAATCCTGACGGTTGGTGTTGCTCACTTTATCTTGTTGGCATACCAAACACTCTTCACGTAGAGCTCAATGTCATCTCGCATTTGTGACAATAATATGCTCGCTCTACAAGTGCCAACGTTACGACGTATGCCTGGATGTCCTACTATTTTGAGTCATAACACTCTTTGATATCGTTTCCTCAACTTGCCACCTTGACACATAAACTCTACTTCCTTGGAGTGAAGCATCATCTTCAAGCAAAATCGGCGTATGGGTGTGTCCTTCCCACTACCTGTCAATCCCCAAACTCTTGGCTTCGCTGGATCATGCTCCAATCCCTCCCCATCTTGTTTCCACACAAGGGAAGCTTCTGGACTTGTGAATGGCAGCAATTGCGCCTCCTACTCACAGCTATCAGCACCAAATTATCCTTACCCTGGCTTAACTGCCATCACACAAGTCAAATCATCTGCCAAATAAGCTTGCCACCCTCACTTACTTTCTGCATCAACTCTTTTGATTGAGGAAGTAACTTGTTGGCAATATTGTCTGTGTTCACCACGGAACTTAGACCCCCAACAAGTCAATGTCTCCAAGTTCGTAGGCAATGTACCACTGCAGTCATCTCCTTCTCTTGGACTGTATAATGACGCTCAGTTTCGTTCAACTTGCGACTTTCTTATGCGATGGGATGACCTTCCCGCATTAGAATGCCACCAATGGAAAAATCTGAAGCATCAGTTTGTACCTCATACGGTTTGGTGTGGTCGGGAAGAGCCAATACTGGCTCATCAGCTACTGCTTGCTTGAGCACCTCAAACGCTCTTTGGCATCTGTCATCCCAGCTCCATGTTCTATTTTTCTTTAACAAATCAGTGAGTGGAGTTGCAACAGAGGAATAACCCTTTATAAATCTTCGGTAGTAATTGACGAGGCCTAAGAAGGATCGTAACTCAGTCACCTTCTTAGGTGGTTCCCAATTATAGATGACCTGTACCTTGGACTTGTCCATCAGTAGTTTGCCTCCGCCGACAATGTGCCCTAAGAATGTGACCTCTCGCTGAGCAAAGATACATTTCTCCTTCTTCACATATAATTCGTGTTCCCTCAGCACTTGGAAAACTTGTCGTAGATGTCTAATATGCTCATCCAACGTCTTACTATAGACAACGATATCATCTAGATATACTACGACAAATTTATCCAAACATGACTCGAAAACTCGATTCATAAGGGTGCAAAATGTGGCAGGGGCATTAGTTAGTCCAAATGGCATAACCAAGAACTCAAAGGAGCCATACCTCGTAACGCAAGCGGTATTTGGCTCATCTCCCTCTGCAATCCTCACTTGGTAGTACCTCGATCTTAAGTCCAGCTATGTGAACCATCGCGCTTCACCTAGCTGATCGAACAAATCAGTTATTAACGGAATGAGATACTTGTTCTTCACAGTTATTTTGTTTAGTGCTCGATAATCCACACACAACCGAAGTGACCCATCATGCTTCTTTTGGAAAAGCACAGGCGCACCATATGGAGCTTTTGACGGTTGAATGTAACCCGCATCCAACAACTCCTTTAGTTGTCTTCTGAGTTCCTTTAACTCAGGGGGTGCCATACGGTAAGGCACTGCAGCAGGTGGTCTTGTATCTGAGACCAATTCTATCTTGTGGTCCACCTCCTACTTAGGTGAGAGCTTCTTAGGTAATTCGGGAGACATTACGTCCTTAAACTCCTTTAGGACGTAAGAGACTCCCTCAGGTAGGCCATTTGATGAGAAAGTATCTTTTTCATCCTTCAAGGAATACAAGGAAAGGTGAGTTGCGACTTCTTTATGCCTTTGGAAAGTTGCCATGGCCGAAATCTGCCTGGATTGTAGGCAGGTCTCTCTTGCCAAAGCACCATGCATGTGTTCTGCTTCTTTCTCCAAGATGCATATGTGTTGGCAAATGGATTAGGCACGACTTTAACACGATCCAATAAACTCCATACTAAGCACAATTGGATAATCATCCATTGGTACAATTAAAAAAGTCTACAAGGCCACACCATTCACCCATTATGTCATTCTATACCATGCGCAATGCCGAAGATCGACTTTGGCTCTGAATTTACTGCTTGAGCCATCCTCGCTCCTTGTTGTATTTGATGCCTAAGCCGTCTTCGCTTCCTCTTCTTGAAGGAAGTGTGTGTGGAGCTCCAGTATCCACTAAGGTTTTTAACCACATTGGTTACTCACCTTGTGTTATCCACATATAACCGTCCTTGGCTTGGATGGCGTTGAGATTTGTAATGACCCCATCCTCGTCTCTTTCGCGTTGCTGTGCTGTTTCACCTCCCTTTCTTCCACTATGGCCGAAGCTTGGCTTCTTCGGGCAATCTCTGGCCTTATGCGGCCCGTAGCAAAAAGTAACATGAGAGGAGGTCTGTCGTTGCCTTGCCCTCCTTGGTGTTCCTCCCTTACTAGGCCTATTAAACTTGTGGAAGAACGGTCTCTGTTCGAGGGCCTCTCTCCCCACTCTTCCTTTGCCACCCTTTGTCCTTAGGAGACTCGGACTTCTCGGACTTCTTGAACTCTATTAATGATTCAGCAATGGAAATAGCGGTGACGAGATTTCTGAGCACCATGTTTTGATCTCTATCTTACGCCAATTTTGTAAGCCATCTTGAATGCAAAGAATGCTTCCTTGTCTGGATAATCAAGATTTCAGCAACACTTCAGGAGAATTCCTACATACTCTTCGTATGCTCCCCTTCGTTGAAGACGCCTTAGCTTTGCTCTCGCCTCTTCTTCTGCATTCTCTGGATAGAATTGTCGCTTGAGTTCTTTCTTAAACTCATCTCATGTGTTAATGATGCAAGTACCCCTTTCAATATCACTATACCTCCTTCTCCACCATACCATTGCGGTATCCATGAGGTATAGGTAGCACTATCAATCTTCTTGGTATCCTCCGTGATACAAGTGCCTTGAAGTATTGTTTCAAGCTCCATAGAAAATTATCAATCTCCTTCGCGTTTCTCGACCCATTGTATGCCTTGGGTTTCGGGACATCAACTTTTGAAGAAGCTGTAACTATCGTTGGCAAGGCAATACTTCACTTTGAGCAGGTACTTTTTACAAAGGGTTAGCTCATCCTTGGTCTCCTTCAACTCGTGGGAGACTCTTTCGAGCTCTTCCTTCAACGTTCCAACCTCAGAATGGAGGGTATCCTTCCAAGGTCTTCACTTGGTCTAGACACCTGATAGGGCCTGGTTTAAGGCACCTTGCAACTCCCCACGTAGCTCTTCACTTTCTTCTCGAACTCGTCGATGCGTTGGTCTACTGCCTCAAACTTCTCCTGCCGTCGGCCACCACAAGCTCAACTTTTGCGAGTCTGGCACTGGTATCTTCCAAGACATCCCTCGACCTTGATCTCCCTCTTTTTGGTTGCTTCTTAGCTTCCTCAGCCCCGTGGGTAATCTCACTGTGTGAACCAGACGATCCTGTATCAACAGAGCGTGCTTGCTCCTTGTAGAAACCTTGCTCTGATACCACTTGTCACGAACTTGGCCTTGTACTCCCAACGACCCGTACGACACTAGCAATTCCCTTGACTTGAATGCTAGTTCAGCCTTCCTGAGAGCTAGAATACTACTATCAAATGATAGAAAAATGCACACAAAGAGATTTAGAGAACTTGGAGAATACTATATTGCTTCAAGAAGACAAATACACTCTTACTTCTGTCTCTTATACACATCTAGATGTGTATAAGAGACAGGTATTCTACCTAACTCTACTCTTTACAAGAAGATAAGAAAGTTATTTACAAAATTCTAGAGACTTCTACCTTATTCTAAAGTAAGCCTCTTTAAAGGGCTCAATTTTGGGCCAAATCACTTGCCCGTGACAAAAGACAAAGGACTGGAGACTTAAATGCCATGCAAGAACTCCTTCAGGTTCCTTAGTTCTCAAGTCATCAAGAAGGGGATAATGATGCCCTATAGGTATAACAACTTTCTGTAGGTACTTGACTGCTCAAGGACCCTGCCAACATGTATGTGGTTAATTTAAAACAAGAAGTGTATGAGTAAAATCTCTAGCAATGTAAGAAGAGAACTAGATATTAGTTGGATATGAGAAAGTTTGGTGAGAAAATGACGTACTAAGATTTTGATAGACACCCTGGCACCTTTAATAACTTTGGCTCAGAAGATTTCTAGCAGTCAAGCTTATTCAGGATTATAGAAACCCAAAACATAGTTTGAATGATATGAAGACCAGATAACCTGAACTACAAAAACAAGTGATCTATGATCAAATAAATCTTAAACTTTAATCCTACTTCATCGTCTTAGTGCATTCTGTCTTGACCCCCATCATTTTTCACGTCTTGATGTAAATTGTCTACAACTTTGGTCATCCTGCGTGTCTCATCTATTGCTACCTGCATACCTCCTAAATCATCTCTGCCTATCATCCTCTGCAGTTCTCTGTCTGTAATCACCATCTATACCTCACTTTCTAGCACAGCCACAATCTGCCCTCTCGGCAAGGCTATCATTATCTGCATATCTCTTTCTAACATCTCCATCTTCTCTCTTTTCTCTGCTTGCACCATTATCTGCAGTCCTTTCCCAATGACTTGAACCATCCCTCCCATCTCCATGACCTTCAGTTTCTGGCATCCTCTTTCTGTAATCTTCATCACATCTCTTACCATCATCTTGCTCGTTTCTTCTATCCCATCTCTTTCTCTATCGATCTTCCCATCAGGATATTGAGCTGCCTTTCTTTCACCATGCCTCTCATCCCCTTTCTGTCCTCTACTTCCACTCTGCTAATGCCAAAGTCTTCAGATGAAAAGGAACACAGTAACAGCTAATGGCTAGTCTGTCGAAAAACCAATAAAACAAGAAAACATCTCACATAGATAGAACCTTGGTAAGGATACCACCAATAGCAGGCAACAAAACAAAGTGATTAAAAACAGAATATCCCAACTGAAATCTGTTCTGCTAAATTTCTGAATCACTCAGTCATCTTCACCTTTGCCCATCTGGTTGGCTTTCTGCCTGTATTGGGACCATAGCTTTGCAACACTTTGACTAAAGTCAACATGTATCCTTCTATTGTCAGTTGAGGCATTATCCATCTATCAACAAAAACAAGGCAAACAAAGTTATACTACAGAAGTTCAAATTGAAAAATAGCATATAAAATAAAATACTTCTGTTGAAACCCGTAAGAAACTAACGATATACACAGGTGGAAAAAATAGGCATGATAAAATGTGTGTTTGCACATTGCAGAAAGTCTCCTATTGTCAATGCCATGGTGCTGAAATGACAATCTAAGAAAATCTCTGCTCAAGGATTCAAGTAAGTAATAGATTTGAGGATTTGATAGCATATCTCAATCCAAAACTTTATAACATTAAATTTATAAGTTCTTCTCACATATAAGCTACTTATTTTTCCTTCTCATTTCCGATGTGAGATTTTTTAACTACACAATTTACACATTTGCACTTGAAATCCCAACAATTCAAATGGTGTTTGTTGTGTCTCAGCCAAGATAGAGAAGAGAAGAAGATTTGAGTGAGTGAGACTTGGAAGGAGGTTGTCAGGTTCTGGGCAAAATGGGAAGGTTATTGATAATTACAGAGTTCTCTTCTGCTACAAGATAATTTATTTTGCCATTATGGTTGGCAAAACATCCTCAATCACCACGACCCAGATGGCCAGAAGTTATACAATGACAAACTGCAATACCCAACTGATGTTTATGTCAGCTTATGTTGTCCAATCCCTAGCTTCTAAGATTGTTAAAGATGATCAAAATATTTAAAATTACAAGTTGTGAGCTTGTGGGTGAGATGGCAAGTAAGGTTGAGGAACATAGCCCTCTCTTCTCAGCTCTGGAAGAAGATTCTTGAGCAATGAATAAATATGAGCAGACTCTGGGTGACTTCCATCTGAGGCAACAAACATATGAGTGGTGTTGCTAAGTTCAATCCAGCTATATCCTGGTACTTTTTTAACTCCTCTTTCCTTCATCAAACTCCGGATCTCACGTACACCTCCCCATTGCCCAGCATTGGCATGAATATTTGAAAGCAATATATAATATCCAGAATTTGTTGGGTCCAAGTCGAGTAGATTTCTTGAAGCAATTTGAGCAAGCTCAACATTGCCATGGACCCGGCAGGCTCCCAGCAATGTTCCCCAAATTCCAGCATCAGGGGAAAATGGCATGCTCTTTATGGTTTCAAATGCTTCATTCAAGCAACCAGCACGAGCAAATAAATCCACCATACAAGCATAATGCTCCATTCCAGCTGAAATTCTATATTTCTCAGTCATGCAACGGAAGTAATGAACCCCATCATCAACTTGGCCAGTATGTCCACAGGCAGAAATTATACCAAGAAAGGTAACACGATCAGGCTCAAACCCACTTTCTAACATTTTATGGAACAGAGCAAGAGAATCCTCAAGGTGACCATGGTTCCCATAAGCAGCAATGATGCTATTCCACGAAACTTCTTCTTTATTTTCCATGGTGTCAAACACACGGTGAGCTGCACTTAGGTTTCCACATTTGGAATACATATCTATGAGTGCACTATGTGCAAATGCATCAAAGTCAACTGAACCTTTAAGCATGAGACTGTGGACTTCTTTCCCGTAATGGAGAGCAGGCAAGTTCGCACAAGCAGAGAGAACAGCCGAGACAGTTATCTGGTTGTAGGCTATTCCTTCCATCCCCATTTGACGGAACAGATCGATGGCCTCCTCTGGTTTGCCATTCTGTGCACAGCTTGTAATAATTGAGTTCCAACAAACAGCATCTCTTTCAGACATCCTTGCAAAAATTTGATGTGCAAGATCCAATCTTCCGCATTTTGAATACATGTCCACAATTGCACTTCCCACATGGCACTTCCCGTCAAGGCCATTCCTGATGATGCTACCATGCAATTCCTTTCCCAAATTTAGAACAGCCAAATCAGCACATGCTGGCAAAGCACTTGCCAGGGTTACAGCATTTGGACTCATTTTCTCTTTAAGCAACCACCTAAAAGTTTCTAAAGCATCATTGTTCATCCCATTAAGCACATAGCCTGAAATCATAGCTGTTGACATGACAAGATCAGTTGTAGCGCTTAAGTTAAAGATATTATGTGCCATTTCTACTTTCCTGCACTTGAAGTAAATGTCAATAAGTGCACATCTCAAGAACACATCCAAAATCACGCCATGTCTCAGTATATAACCATGGATTTCCTTGCCTTGTTTGAGACCTGCCAACTCAACAACTGATGGAAGGAAACTGGCAAATGTGGTGGAGTCTGGTTTAACTCCAGCAGATATCATCTGATGAAAAAATTCCAACGCCTCATCCATATAACCATTTTGTACATACCCAGCAATCATCCCATTCCAAGTCACTAAATCAGTCTCAGGTGTCATGTCAAACAATTTACGAGCATCAAACAAATTGCCACATTTTGAATACATGGCCACCAATGTGTTTGCCACAGGTAGGTCAAACTGCAACCCCAAAACAATAACAAGCCCATGAACCTGAGTTCCGTATGCAGTCATCGCCTCTGCAGCGCAAACAGAAAGAAGACAAGCAAATGTTACTGAATTAGGCCTAGTGCCACAATATCTCATGTCCTGAAACATCATGATAACACTGTCTGAATCCCCACATTTCAGAAAACCATTAAGCATCACGTTCCACAACACAACGTCTCTATGACTCATTCTATCAAACAACCGACATGCATCATCTATACGACCATTCTCTGCATACAACTTTATCAATGCACTGCCCACAAACGCATCCAATTCAAAACCCATATCCAGCATAGAATCATAAACCATCTTCCCGACCCCCACCCTATTCAACCCACTGCAAGCCTTAATTACAGCGGGAAAAGTATACTTATCGGGAAAAACACCACATCCCAACATCTTAAAGTAAAACAGCAAGGCAAAATCAAAAGACCCAATTTTGATAAACCCTCTAATCATCCAGTTCCAAGGCATGGCACAGTCAAACTCAAGCCTATAGAAAAGTTTCTTGGCATCCACGAAGCTATCCCGAAAAACATAAAGACCCAAAATTTTTGACCCCAATAGGCCGTTGTTGGTAATCCCATTGACAATGGACTGTGCATGAAGTTGCTTCCCTTGTTGAAGGCTCAAAGAATGAGGACAGGACTGCAAGATTAATTCAAGCTTTGCGGAAGACAAAAGCGGATTGCATAAGAATCTTGTGTGGATGTACTTGGCTCTCAGAAACCAAATAACAGCACAAGAAAAACGCTTGCGAATGCTATTACTACATTGATACAGTGATCTGTAAATCATGTTGAGAAGAAAAAGAAGGCAGAAAAATTCATTACCAAAACCGGACGGCGTTTTGAAAACGATTCAGTATCTATAAATCAATTGATCAAGAATCTTAATCACATCAAAGAAAGTTACATGATATCTACACGCATATGGCTGTGCATCTAAAATTGCCATGCTGCCTACCGTAAGATGCGCCAATTTATTAGTTCCTATTCCTTTTTTTTTTTTTTTGGTCTTTTGCCAATTTGTAAACAAAACATGAAACAAATTGAAATATGATCATTTGTTGTCGACGATTTAATGCAAACACAATCGTTAGCCACAAGATACTTCAGAATTGCCCAAAAAAAAACAAAAAACATATAGATGTCTTCCAACGTAGGCTTTATACATGTGTAAGGTTTTACAATATAACTTGGAACTGTCTGAACACGATATGCCTGAAACCCGAAATGGCCGATGTTCAAAAAATGACTCCATATAAAAAGAGATGATTTCTCTTTCTTGAGCATTCTGATCCCAGATGCGCTTCAAACTTGATATCCACAAGATTCTGATATTCCATCTATTTGTTCTGAAATTCGCTGGTGCTTGATGATGAAGACTGAAAAACTTTGTTTCGGTGATTTTCAATAAGTTCAGCACAAACGCTCTTGATTGAGGAACCCTACTAACTCATCTGCAAATTGGATGGAAAAACATTCGGCAGGTCCTTCGCAAAACTGAAGAGTCAATTTTTTCCAGCTTACAGCAAAAACATTCATGAAGCTCATCAGGCCACACCATCTTTAGCCCGTCCATGCCAACAATCTGCATTTCCTCCAACTTAGGGAAATCCCACCTTCAATAAAAAGTGCATGCTGACCACGCCAAGCATGTATAGGCATAAAATTAGATTGGCGTAGATGCAGTGCACTGTACTGAAAGTTGAAAAAAAAAAAAAAAACTTCACAGTGATGAAATGAAACACACCTAATTGCAGGAACACACCAGGTTGTACCGTTAAAATCAAGAATTAATTTCTAAATTATTTATAATATTTTTATAAATAATAAAATTTTTAATGAAATAATCAAACAGAGATAAGAAATTTATATATATATATATATAACAAACAATAAATTATTAATATTTATAAAAATTGTGATAATTGACAAAAAAAAATTATACTGTTATAAAAACTACAACTTTTTATTGTCATTCCTCCTTTCTTCGAAAATTATTTCATCCAATGACTTGCACTTGCACGTTACAAATTTTTCGGAGTTGTGCAAGACTTTTGATCATTGATGATGTAATTAAACAATCTAGCTTACTAAATCCTTCATGGTCAACCTCAGTAACTCTGCAGCCACGGCCACAATTTGTTGGACAAACATATTTTTGCATATATAACAACAAAAGAAAAGGATGGGACTATGATCTTTTCAAGCTATCAAACTTGGTTGATTTATTTCTATGAAATGCAACAGATATTACATGGTGCAACAATGATGCATACAATAAATAAAAGGGTATGCACAACAACAAATATAAAATTTTTAAACTATGATCTTTTACCTTATAGTTCTTTTAAAATTTTAAAGAATACATACCACTGTACTTAAAAGAACTATAAGATACAAAGTCATCCTAATATTCTCACAGTAACAAAACATAAAACAATAAGTAATAGTCCTCCAATCAAATGCAGGGAAGTTGTTGAAGGTTCTTCAATTTGTTGCAACTCCAAACTCTTAAAGAAGATTCTTAGCTGGCAGAAAGCCCCAGAAATAAGTTGGCTACGGCAAAGCTTCTTCCAGGTTCACCAAATTTTGCAAAATCTCTGACTTTAGGATAAAAAAAGGACAACAATGCAACCACCTTTTTGTGACAGTGAGTCCAAATAAAGATGTTCGGCGTTCTTCAACAAACATCTTGATCCCATGCTCCAAATGAACGCTCTGCTCAGCTCGAGCTTTAGCATTCTTTTAAGTTTCATACTTCTCATGCCAATCTCACTCATCTCCAATGAAGATCTTGTATCCTTTGACTGCCAACGGACAATGCAATTAGCATAAACAGTTTTTTCTAATTGAGACAACCCTAATAAAATATTTTCTAGAATACATTTGAATTTAGTACAGTTGCTCAAATTTGGCAACCTTAATACGGCTATATTTTTAGACACTGCAAACATTTCTTGACACCCTTCGACTGAAAATCAAGCTTCTTGAATGCAAGTTGAGCTTCACATCACAAGTGATGCAACAAAATCAATAACATCATGAATTTAACACATCCATCCACTCCACTGTCTAGAAATAAACGAGAGGATTTGGAATCTCATCACCTTATATACTCTATTTTTAGAGTCTTTCGAAAGTATAGTACACTTTTGTTTGTATTTCCTCATCTTCAAAATGCAGACAGTTGCTTCAAAGCATCCTTCCATAGACCGTCGCCTCGAAACATCCTTTCATTTAACTAACTTCCTACTTTTCAAAGCATCAATCATACGACGAGTGAGAGAGGTAAACCTGCATTTGATAGCCACTCCGATGATTATAAATAATAATCTTTAATTTTTGAGGCCACCCACCATCCTCTTTTTTCTGGTTAACATAGCAGCTGTAGTCAGTTTGCATTTTAAATCATGGCGTGCTCCTCAATTTTTTTTTTTTTAAAAATTGTATTCAATTACAAATTTGCATATGCGGTATTCATAAGCACGACGTTGACTTGTTTATATTTCAACACCAAAGTCATATTGTCCATTCCATACATCTCAATAATACGCCCATCTGTAACGCCTCTCAAAGAGTAGAAAAACAATTGAGATATAATGACACCATGTGTTGCAAAGCTTTGAGCTAAATGAAATTTCTCTTCATCCTCAATGCCAGCTTTGGCTTGCCAGCAATAGCCGAAGCTTCGCATAAGTTTCCCAGCTTCTTCAATGACAATTTTTAACATCAACAACACAATTCTCCAAGTTATCTCTTGCATCAGCCAGCTTCTCAAACCTGACTTCACTGCTCAATTGAAAACACAGCAGATAGGCTGCATAAGTGGGCCAATAATGTACATATCAATGGTGAGAACAAACGGAAATGCAAACAAAGATGATCTTTTTTTTTTTATTTATTTTTTTATCAGAGTGAAGACTAAGAGGTGTTTAAAAAAGTGATCTTGCAAAATGATAAACAAACCAAGATTAAAAAACACTTTTTTAAATAATAATAATAATAATAATAATATATATATATATATATATATCTTAATATCTTAATTTAGTTAACTAATTGATAACTAATAAGTATTACTGAATAGATATATTTTTTATTATATTATGATTAAATTTGTTTATATATTATATATTTATTTTTTAAAAATTAAAATATATTTTTTAATATCATAATTATTTTATTTTTATAAGATTTAAATTTTTTAATTTTATAAAACAATTAAGTTAAATATTTAATATAAATTAAACTTAAATAATAAATTTAATATATTAGATAAACTTTTTAAAAAATAAATTTAATTACAAAAAAAATTATTTTTTTGGGGCAAAATTACACACAAACATCCAAATTTATGTGGAGAAAAATTTTTTAGTGAAACAAATTAGTACATTTTATACTATTTTTTTTTTTTAAATTCAATAATTCTTTAAGACCATATATCACATCCATGTACTCACTACGTTGCTTTCATTGCGCCGCAACCCAAATCGTTTTCCCAAGAATGATATGTTCAAGAAAATATTAGGAAGGTATTGAATTGAAAATTTTTTCTTAGAAAAGCAGATGTAGATAAATAATCTAGATTCCTACAATCCTTCACTATTAGCCTTATCTGCGACAGAATCTGCAAATTGTCCTTTCACAAACATAACAACAAAAGGATAAGACTATGATCTTGTCAAGCTATCCAACTCGTTATTTTAATACTTTGATGTAAAGTAACAAATATTGCATACCATAACAATGAGATGTACAAAAAATAGAAGGGTATGCCCGGCACCAAATAAACCATACTTTTGTTAAACTGTAAGGTAGAAAATTCTTTGCCCATCTCTTCTGCTGTTTTAGATGACATAAAACTACTTGCAGTTATCTTAATATTCTTGCAGCAACAAAACAATAAATAATAGTCCTCAAATGGAATCCCTAAAACAACCGAGGCAAAGAAGCTCATGGCGGTGCTCCCATTCCCACCTCCCCTTGCCTCGGGGGTACTTGTCAAAAGACACAATAAAATGAGAAGAAGCAAGAAGAAGGGAGAGGGGAAGAAAAAGCTGCAATGTAAAAGTGATACCACTGGTTATATATGGCTTTTTAACCAAGTAACAATGGAGATAGTCTATGTTAGAAGGTTTCTAACAATGGAAAATGACAATGGATTCTTCAATTTGCTACAACTCCAGACTGTTGAAAATTCATACTTGGCAGAAATCCCCAGCCAAAAGTTGCACCAAATTGTGTATAACAAGACATCCGCCTTTTTGTGTCAACCATATATGATATCTCTTGACTATATTGGATGTGCAAATGCTTCAAGTCTAGAACCCTTCCATACGTAGACATGATTTTCTGCGTTCTTCAGTAACATCTTGATCCCATACACCAAATGAAACCATACACTGAATGAAAGCTTGTTTTGAGCTTGAACTCTACTGTAACTGAAGTTTCATACTTTTTATGCCAGTCATACTTTATCTCCAATGAATATCTTGTATTTTTTCAACCTTTTGGAGAACAATTCCTTACAGTTTCTCAACATCAAGATCATATATCTTTCACTCCATAGGTGAGATTAGTGTTTCAACTCAGTGTTCCAACTCAGAAAGACTTGCATTGATTTGATTCTCAAACCCTTCGACCTCTCAAATTTTCTAATTGCAACAAAATTTGAGTTCCAAAAATAAGCTCTAGTCACAATGTTATCAAGTATTGCCCATGACACACATTCCATATACTCCAACCACACATAATAATGCATCCATAAATTTTCTTAGAGAAATACTCTAAACAAGGATGAAAACTATTGATGGTTTCTTGCCAAGCTGATAGCGGATTTTTAAGTTGAAATACAACCCAACCAAAAATCTTGCCTCTTATTTGCAAATCACATCTTATCTCCAATTATCTTTCCAATCTTTTGGAGAACAATTCCTTGCCTAATTTTCTTCACATTTAAATCATATATTTCCAACCTTGTAAATAAGATGAGTGGTCTAACTAAAAAAAATTTGCAAGGTCTTACTCCTAGAGTCTCTTCACCTCCCAACAAATAAGGTTATTATAAGCAAACAATTTTTCCAATTGAGACAAGATATTTGTTAGACTTAAATTGAGTTCAATACATGCTTACCCGATTAACCATTTTATTTTAAATAACTTTAATCACAACATCACCTTCATCCAAGTAGTATTACCCGTTCCACACATTCCATACATTCCAATCATGTATGTGAATTCATTCATAAATTCTCTCAAAGTGAATACCCTATGATTGGTCAATTCACATTGCTTACTCACTGCTTTCTTGCAAAGCTGATAATGGATCTTGAAATTGGACCCGACCCAACCAAAAGCTCTTCTTTGCCTCTTCTTCGCCTTTGACAAGCTCACCAGCTTCTTCAACGACATTCTACGCATCAATCATCTGCTCTTCAACGTTCATATGTATCTCATCTCCTATTATTCGAGCTTCATCAGCATAGTTCTGCAAGTTCTCTCTTGCATCGGCCAGATTCTCAACCTGATCTTTGATCTCTGCAACCTTCGCTGCATAATTAAAAGCATAATAGATAGGTTGCGTAAGTGGGCCGTACAGATCAGTGGTGGGAACAAATGGAAATGTAAGCAGAGATGATCTTGGTTTATTTTCTTACTGATTTTGTTGTTTCTTTGAGTCAAGACAGAGTGGTACAGGCTAAGAAAGTGATATTGCAAAATGATAGGATAAAATAAAAAAGGAAAAACAGAAAACACTTCATATTCTTTTAAATCTGGATGCAAAAACAAAGATGCCTACAAATCAAGCTAGCTAGACACGGAAACAGATCCATCATAGAGAAAAAGAAGAAAAAAAAAACTGATGGAAAAGGATCAAATTAAACAAAAAATAAAAGATAATGCATCAGTGAGTTACCTGAAAGATGAAGCTAACAGAGTCAAAAAATATTCAAGGGGAAGAAGAGAGAATACGATTGCTTTTTATGAGATGGAGGCAGATGGAGGGATAGATGGGAGAGAATAGACAGCGCCTTTTGTATGGACCGCACACAAGGAAAATTATTTTTGTTTTAGACAAAAATAAAAATAAAAATAAAAATAAATAAATAAATAAATAAATAAATATATATATATATATATATATAAATTCTACATCATAATTAAATAAATAAAAATTTGTTTAGTAAAAAAAGTATTTTTTATAGACATGTTATTTCCTTCAAATTAAAAGAACTAAGAGAGTCTATCGGTAAAAAATGGCATGCAGTCAACAACCTAATTGTCAATTGAAGCCATTAATTTTTCTTGGCCAAAAAAATCTTTGGATTTATATATAAATAAATCCTCAACAGAGTTGTGAGTTGTAATTAAATTTAGTCTCATTTTAAAATATAATTATTTAGCTTTGCTATAATTTTCCCATAACATTTTTACATTTTTCTTAATAGATGAAATTCTTTTTTTTTTTTTTTTGTAACAAATTTACCCTACTATGAAACTTATTAACTTTTTTCCATCAACTCACGTGATATATCAAGACAAGTGGTTTTGTTTCCATCGTCATTTTAAACGAGTCATCATCGCACGTGACTTGAATTGATAAAAAATGTTATTTGTTTCTATTACAAGATAAAGTTATTTTTTTTAAAAAAAATTACTAAATAATATGTTAATCGAGTTAAATTAATATTTGAAGTTCATTTAACAATATATATATTATTTTTTAAAATTCAATAAATTTGTTAATAAATTATATAATATATATAAAATAATGTGTTTATTATATTGTTATTAACGCATTACTACCAAGTTTTTCCTTAAAAATAAACTTTTGAGGCTGATCTTGGAACCAGTTGTGTCTGCTGACATTTTTGTGATGGAGCAGAGTATTGTATGAGTTAGATCGATTGTCAATAATGTCGTAGCCTCAAACAACACAAACATATTCTACGTGCTTAATTAGTAACTTAAGTAATATGCTAGTGTACTCATTTATGAGGATCAAAATGCTGATTTTAACCAAACTGTACGAAGTGATTCCTGGGTTTCCTGCACAACCCTAGACATAAAATGGCAAATGGTTCCCCAAGCTATTTGCCACAAAAAGCTAATAAAGTAGATGGAGGGTGGGCATGGGAAGATCAAAGGGATTTTGTTCAGCCAGCACACAGTGTAGTATCAGGTGCCTCTCCTTGCCCTCCCCTTCATATCCCATCAACTAACTTTGCTAGAAATTCTTTCAGTCTGAAAGATTCAGTGCCCACTTGCAATCATTATTAATGGTCCTCTTAATGATATTAATTTTCTCTTTGGAGATATGATCAAAAGATGAAAGGATGTTGACCATGACTGCAGTGAAAATAGTAGCACAAGAAATGCTGAGCTAGTGTGAAATATATGCGTGTAGGAATGGCTAGGAAGTGTGTAGAGCAAAATATATTTGGACAGACCAAAGACTACAGCAGAGTTGAGACTAAATATGCAGAAATGCAGATAGATTTTAATATCAAAATTTAGCTTGGATGCCCACCATGCAGGCCATGGAGCAGCACTTGCATGGAACTGATCCTCTTTCAACTTGCCAAATCTCACAGAATTATCTAATTTTTAAATTGCATACCGAAAGATTGACCTGCCAAGATAAATAAGGTCAGACAAGAGTGGAAATAAGCTACTTGGCTTCTAGGCTTATACTTAGCCGACGCTATTTATCTTCAGAAGTTAATTGTGTTTCCAATTGTCTGCTTTAACGAGCCAAATTGCAATCGACCTCTCTGTTTTTTTTTTTTTTTTTACAAGTTCCTTTGCTTTCATTAGAGAGGTAAGTCGGCATGAACAAGGATAGAGATGTTCTGTTCTAATCCTGCTGGTTACGAGGTTGGAGAGAATGGCCTAACCTGAGCCTTTACCATAAAATATCTTCCAAGGGATTGAGATCATTTGTTTAAGCACTTAAATACCAGGCCTGGGAAGATTAAGTTCAAATCATTGAGTGTGGGGCACCATTGAGGTACTTATAAAATTAGAAATAAGAATAATATTCTGCATTTTTTCCTCGTATAGCTTAGAGAACAATAATCTCCTAATGAATAAAAAGAAAAGGACATGTTGATCCCCATTATCTTGTCCTTGGACCCACAAATGAATTTGTACTTTCCAATAAAGTGCATATTAATGTTATCCGTATTAATGATGTGTTTCTTCGGGATGGCTTGTTAAATAAGCGTTGTGTGTGTAAGTGAATAACATCTCATGATCTAACATAATTCGCTTCGCCCCCTCCCCCCACCTTTTTCCCTTTATCTTCAAGGTCCTAGTGGATGATGTTCATGGTCCAACAAACACAAGTTGGTGCATGTTGCCTGGAAGTGAATCTAACCTGACAATTTTTTATGAGCATAAAGATCACCACAACCCTCTTGTGGTTATTTATTTTTGGCAGAATGTTAGATGGAAAAAAAAAAGAAAAAAGAAAAAAAAAGAGAAAGATGGATCGTGAGGAAAGGATGTTTGTGGGCTATGGAGAGCCCACAACTTTTAGCCATACCCTCATCTTTCTTAAACAATCCAGAGGTAAAAATCAAAATGATATGGGCTGAGAGTGTTCAGATAAGGTCAGTTTCCAGTTGGGTATTTTGACAATGGGCAAGTTCAAGAGAGTGCTGGGCTAATAGCAAGAAAAACAACAGCAAGGAAATACAACGACCCAATGGACTCGAATATTAATTAATTATAAAAAAAGTTTAAAATTTATAAAAATAATAAAAAAATTATTCTTATTATATAACTCATATTTTAATATATATATATACACACACAGACATAATTAGTGCTTTACCTAAGTCCACTTAAAATAGTCATCTCTCTCTCTCTCTCTTTTTTTTTGACCAAAGAAATTTCATCATCTCTCATATTAATTTCCTCTTTTTTTTTTTTTAAACAAAAATTTTCTTCCACTTTTTAACAACAAAAATCACCTTTAGAGTCCATCTCTAGGAATATCAGTTAATTTAATGGCTATACGGAAAAAAGTGTATATATACACGTGTAGAGAGAGAGAGAGGCTTGGGCAAAAGTATAGTTATAAAAAAAAAAAGAAAATTGCTCACTGTAATGAATTAGTGAATTGGATTCCAGATCAAATTCTTGGGGAAAAAATGCACCGATTGTGCTGACAGCCATATATGTTTGACTTGTTAGCTTTTGTACATTAACTTGTATTGCTTTTCCACATGTGACGCAAGGTTCCAACATATATAGGCCCCTCTCTAATATGTGTATCTTTTCCTCTCTTTTTTTTTTTTCAATTATTAATTCCAATGTAAGGTTATCTAAGGCTAAAACCATAATATCATTCTTAATTTTAGTGTAGCTTTAAGTTTGGTCTCTAAGCTTTTACTTTGCTAATCGGATTTTCAACATCTAATTTGGGCCAGGGAATTGATATTTTACTTCCTTTTAAGACCTTATGTTAAATTCTTTTGAAATTGCTGTTAATTTATGTTAGCAACATGCAAACCATTTGATTAGTGACGAAAAGAAGCAAACAACTTTAAAATAAATTCATCAAACCCCAAAACCAATGAGAAGAACTAATAATTAAAAAATAAATAAATCATTACTTCTTCTTCTTTCTAACTAGAAAAGTTTTGAAAATTCAACCACAACCACATGCCATCCCAACATTTTTGTCAAAGGGACAGCACCCAATGGGCCAAGCAATTCTCAAATTCCAAAATAAACACAACAAAAGCTCTTTTTTTGGGGGGGAGGGGTTTCCTTTAGAACAGAAACACAACAAAGGCTCAAGCAAGTACAAATTAAAACTTGTACTAAATTGCAACGAGAAGACACCTTAGAGGGATCGAGAATGGAACTTCGTGTTGACAATTGGCAATAGGGTCCTAGGAATCATGACGTCCATAACTAAATAGTCCTTGTTACTGAGGACCCCGAGAGAGACGGTGAGACTAGAGAGAGCAACATGGACTGCGGGTTCTTGTAATTTTAGCCCAAGGTGATGAATAAGTTTGGATGCAGAACCCGGTTTATATAGAGGAAGAAGAAGGAAAAAGAAAGACCATAATTATTTATCTTATTGATTTTTTTGGGGGGTTTTAATTGAATTTATTTCAATATTTCTGCATCTTTTTGTTAACCAGTAATGTAATTTACATGTAACTGTTAGGAAAAAAGGCAGATTGGGGAAAATGGATGAGGAAAGGTTCTTTTGCAAATTTGGAAGTGATAAAATAGTATTTCTGATCAACTGCCAAAATACTATCAAATTAGAAGTCAGGTTGAAGTTGAGGGCCAAATTATAAATCTAAACAGAAAATTGTGAGGGAGAAAGAGAGAGAGAGAGAGAGAGAGAGAGAGAGAGAGAGAGAGAGAGAGAGAGAGAGAGAGAGAGAGAGAGAATTAACTTCACTAATGATATATTATATGGTCCATAATTATATGCTTTGAAATATATACAATATATGGTTAATCATCATCGTCATAGGAACATCTTGTGAGGTAGAGACATGCCATAAAGATGTAACCAAAAAAAAAAAAAAAAAGGAAGCAGAATAGTATGCAATAGGCAGACAATAAAGCAAGCCCACGATAGTTAATAATAAGTATACATGCCAAAAAGGGTAGACAAGGCGTGCAATGGATGCTTGTTAAAACAGCATGACCACAAGGACTCTCCACCTCCATCAGTAGCCTGATGATCAACAACCATGTCCGCATTTCCTTGGCTTGAATTTGAACTGAATTGGCGCATTCTCATTTGGACTACCTCAGCTTGCGCAATTGCCAACTGGGTTTGGAGAGAATCAATTTGTTGCTGCAAGGATGAAATGGCTCCAACACAACCGTAAACAGGGTCGCGTACCCTAGCATTTGCTTCATACACCATGGAGCTCACTGCGTCGCTTCGCTGGTGTTCAGGAAGTTCCTACAAGTTCCGCCCATCTATTAGATCTTAATCCGGTTGGTACGTTTCTCACGGTTTAGATAATCCGAGCTATGTGGCATCTCGTGGTTGAAGTTACATTCCAAGGTTTAAAATTTAGAAAAATGTTACATGTACACAATTTCTTTTGACACCAAAATGATATGTATAACATGGGAATATGCATTTGAATGTAAGTGATCTCGCATCCAAAGATCAATGTGCAACCGAAGTCTCAAAAGTATGATATTGATAATAAATTCAAATACTTACTAAAATCTATTATTAATAATTTTAATGAGCATAAATATAAGTAGAGACATAGGATTGGCTGTATTTTTTTATGCATCATTTCAGGCCAAAAAAAAAATTGAAAATTATCTAAACAAATACATTGAAGTTGAAAAAAAAATATAAAATTGTATCTATCGAATTATATTTCATTTTTGACAACACGCCAAATTCTTTTATACATATGGTAAAGCTCTAAATTCTATTAGGTTTCTTTAATGTGGTGTGACAATATTAAGTTGGCACATGGTTCAAACTATAAGAAATTATTTTCCAAGTGTACATACTCCGAGGTTTTCTCACCTTGCCTAGGTTAAAAAAACAGAGAACCCACGTTTCTCTTTCTAGACAAAGTTTGTCATGACTAAGAAGAGTCAATAACAATTTTTGAAAAATGATGTCCTGCTTTTGTTTGAAATTCTTGCGTACACTCAGTGAACTAATCGGTACAATGACAAAGTCAACCAACAAAGTGTACGACATCGTTTAGGAGTCCTATTTAGTTTTAATCATATTTTATAGCAGCATTATATACTACATGTTCATTTTGTGATCACCAATGTTTTGCCATCTAGTAATATAATTTCTCGTGTCACAAGCAAATTTTAGACTATGGCCTCTAAGTGGATTGGTCAAATATAGCCCTACAAGCTTAGTCTAATTTTTAAATCCAATCTTGCTTTAGTCAAGAAAGCACTTTAATTAGAAGTCCGAACAAAGGAAATGGACATGGATGCCATCAATTATTAGATATATCCTGACATGGGCATCATTTGATTTGTGCTACCAACCATGGCGTGACACATCAAATAGCACTTTTTTTTTTTTTTTTTTTTTTTGACAAGTGAAGGTCATATTCACTAAAAAGAAACGTCAAATAGCACGCACATATAGCAACCAAATAAAAAAGACACATCAAATAGCACATATCAAGAAAAGTTTGTGGACGCGGCTTACTTTGTTTACAATTTTTAAAGATATGCATGCAATCATCTTGTCTACGAGTGTGGTAGACTCCATTGGTGGACACTTTTGACATAATTTCGTGAGAGAAAATTGCCCAAAACCACCGAAAAGTTAGGTGCCGTGCGCAGCATATTTTGATGGTCTACTGCAGGCAAAAACTTTGTGCTTTTTTCTCAACAAGAAAAAAAAAATATCGAAACTAAAAGAAAAATTTACTTTTTACACATAAAATACTTGCTCACTGAAGTATCTCAAAGAAATATGATATTACTATTAAAACTGGTTATTTTTAATTAAAGCTTAAATTTCTTTTTTTTTTCTTTGGATAAGTAATTAATGCGTAATTTCTTATATAGGGCAGTGAGGAAACATTTTTACTTTAACATTCACATGTATGCACAATCTTTCTTTTATCACGCTGTTTTAGCATCTAGAACCATATATTTCTAATTGGAAAATATGAAAAAAAAATAAAAAATAGAAAAAAGTTTGGGATGGTGTAATAAAATGCGATCAATTAAAATTTTCAAAAATCTTTATTGAAAAATTTAGTCATAGATCCTTCCATTCCAAAAGATCCTAACCAAGCATATAAAGTGATGTGATTATTTAAGCTAAAAGCAAAACATCATTCAATTTCCTAATCTACATCAGTGCAAGACTTTGTTTAGTTAACATACAGTTCAACCTAATGGCCTCTAATGAGTAGATGAATTTCAACACAAATTCTAGTAAGAGGTTGAGAAAAAAAAATTGAATGTTTTGAATATATTAGCTATAATCTCTTTTTGTCCATAAATTCTTACGTAATAGATATCATGGTGATGTCATTAATTTTAGGAAATTTTTTTTTTATTGTCCTTAATATAGAGTCCATCAAAGTGTCAAACTTTAGGTGCTTATTTGGAGAGCCCCAACATTTCTTTTGGACTTACTTGATGATATATATTACTGTCAGTGTTACTTCACATATTAAAGTATAAAGCAGAGATGGGCCACAAACGGCGTCTCTTTTCCATATTTAAATGTAAAAATAAGGACTCGAATGCCAAAACCTAGGCCATAATTCTAAAGGCTACAAATGGTCTTAAAGTGGAAGTCAAGCTCTACACTTTCGCTAAACCCCACATAAGCCTTATTTTCCCTTTTATGATCAACATTCCACATTTTCTCAACCAACAATTAAAGCTAAATTCTATCCCCAAAAAAAAAAAAAAAAACGTTAAAGCTAAATTGTAGTCCTGGACCTCTGTTGCTTTTAGTGTGCAAGTTAAGGAAGCAAAAAAAAAAAAAAAAGAAAAAAAGGACTTGCTTTTGTTTTTGTAGAATAGAATATGCAATTACAGATATAATAATTCATGGTACGGACTCCAGCCAACCAAAAACTAACCACTATAACTGAACTATAGTTCTTTTCACTAGCATCCTCTGAAAAGTCAAAATTACTCATCTGATTTTCTTGTTTAGGGCTGTAATTTAATTTATACACAATGCAATTCATTGGATGTTATTCCCTCCCCCCTCCCTAATTTTCTTGCTGAGATTTTTTTTTCTTTGGTAAATGTCACTAATTCCTTCTTTTGTGATAAATATTGAAGTTATAGGTTACAATGGAAAAGAAGGAAAATGGTAATCAAATAAAGAAGAAGACACCATGCTTAATGTTGATTCAAGTTGTAAAGAAAATAATAGCTTAATATGCAAAGTAGAGTTAGTGCCTTAATTAATTATTAGTTTCTTATGTGAAATAAGACAAAAATTAACCATGATATGTGTCATTCAAAAACACTAGTTAAAAAACAAACTAGTAGTTTGTAATAATATGAACATGCCTGCATATGTTTGATAAAGCATATCATATATAACCTATAATTTTCCTTGTGTGTGTGTGTGTGTGTGTGTGAGAGAGAGAGAGAGAGAGAGAGAGAGAATAGAATTTGAAACCTGCAACATTTTGTTGACATTGCTAGCACCGAAGACCTTGTGCACGCACACAAACTTCTGGGGCTCATCGGAGATGTGTATAAGAGACAGGAGAGAGAGAGAGAGAGAGAGAGAGAGAATAGAATATGAAACCTGCAACATTTTGCTGACATTGCTAGCACCGAAGACCTTGTGCACGCTCACAAACTTCTGGGGCTCATCGGCCGGAAAATATGGAGCAAACACGCAGTTGGGAGCACATCTCCTCCGAAGAAGCTTGCATGCCGCGCATGGCGACAGAGTGCCTTGCTTTCTGCCACTCTCCTTCATTCTTCCAAGGCCACAATAATGTAACTATACCCTTAACAGCTAACAATCTGCCCAGTAAAAAGGAAATTTTCAAGGGTCCCAAAATCTAAAAAAAAAAAAGGACGGAAAATTACTAGAAGAGAGCAACAATTTCAACATATACGAAAGAGGGTAAATAATATTAAGTTGAAAAGGAAAGGGAGGGAAAGCAGAGATGCTTGGCGTTATATAGAGATGTTATGTGACCCAAAATCCTTATGGGGTCCCACCAAAAAGCAGATGGTATTAGACTTTGCTGGACAAAATATCCAATATTTGATAAGATCCTTAGGCCCACTTCCTTAACATGATATATTGCCTTACTTTTCTTTTCTTTCTTTATTTTTTTTCCCCCTCCCCAGTTCCTACATATTCATATTTTAATTTCTCACAATAACCTCTAATGCCTTAGTAATAATTTTTCTTCAAGCCTACGCAAATGTTATGGGACTCACACGATCTGTATATTTCCGACCAATTGATTGTTAATTCATGGGAGAGGAGGTCAAAAAGGTGTCGATTCTTGATTTGACTATTTATTGGGGGCTCTTAACGAATCGTAAAAATAATAAAAAAAATAAAGATATCTCGAAAATTTTTTAATTTATACTAAAAATATACGCAGAATGACTCGAGTTTAAACTTAATATGGGAAGCCTAATTTTTCATATTTAGTTAATCAAACTAATTTTATATTTAATTTTACTTATTTATGAGATTAAATAAGATTTGATTAACCCAAAATTTTCTATTACTCTCAAAATATTATTATATAATTTTTTCCTTAAAATTAATTCCCTCGCACATCTCTGTTCTTGACGTGGATGGTTTGTCATTGACTAGTTCAAGGATGTGGTTTAGTCGAGTTGTGCTCAAGTTTGTTCGGAGACACCGCCCGACCGTAAAACAAAAGAAAGGAGATATCTTTAGGTGCTAAGTTAACTGACGAACATAAAACCTTTGATCTCTATTGAGAACAATAGCAAATCGCTATTGTATATTACTAGCTATCTTTCTCTCTCCTCGTGCATTTATTTTGTTGGCTTTTGCTGTTGGGGCAGTTTGCTATATATATATATATATATATATATATATATATATATATATATATATATATATATATATAAAGATGATATTGTAAAGCAATAAGTTCTGCATAATATTTTGCTATTATGTTTATCAAAGTTTCAATGGGTTGTGAGTTAAAATTCTTTTTTATATTTCCCTTCTTCTTCTTAAAAAAAAAAAACGTTTTGTTAACTAAAATTTGTATCCTGGTCAGAGCAGCTGTGATTGCCTATAATATTAACAATTGTTTAGTATCCTAATACTTATTACTCGAAGAATGATTTAAGGATTGTAACCAGTAAGATAGTTTGTTTCGTTAGAACAGAGTTGTGAATCATTTTGAAAATGAGTTTCAGGTTTCCTTCGAGTAGAAGAAAATCACATACCTCCGGCAGTGAAAAAGTAACAAACAATGATATTTTTATAAATTGTTTTTAAAGTCAAATTGACAGTTTATAAAAAAAAAAAAAGGAAAAAAAGAAAATTGTTGAGCATTTACTATCCAAGTCAAATCAATTCAATTTTGTCTACATCTCGTGTTACTGGTTTGCCCTTTCCGACAAATGGGCATTAAATACGGTTGAATATGACGTTCCACCGAAAAAAATAATAATAAATGGCATAAAAAAATTGAATGGATGCGATGTATCGAATTCTGTCGCATTTAAATTGCATTTAGTGGGGCAGCTGACAATTTTTGTCCTACCCAGCGACCATGTAGATTAGGGGTGCTCCTCCCTGCATTTTTTTAGAAGAATTCGCAAATTTCAGTTTTTATTTTTTATTTTTTAACAACTGTAAATTGAAATGGGTTATTTTGTTCATGAATTTTTTATTTTTTTTATCATTATAAAAAACCTTTTTTTGGTTGACGATTTCGTGTAATTATAAAAACAACAGTAAGAATTTTACTCGTGACATTCCTTGAAAAACAAAATAAAAAAAAAAAAATAAACAGTCAAAATACATTTACAAAAATTACTTGTCAAATGACCGCAACAACTCCTATTTATTATATCGAACCAACAGCTACTACTATACATAAAACGATGCCAACAACCCTAAAACTGATCATATTGTCATGTATTTAAGTGGAAATGCCTTTAGACAATCAGGTAAGCAGAAAAGGAAACCTATAAGACTTGTAGAAGACGAAGAACAAGGGCAGCTTACATGCATGCGGGACCAAATCTTCCTTCCTACCCATTCCCATCTCAGCCAAAGTGTCAACAAATGTGTTTGGACTCCCGCGGCCTGAAAACAAACTCAATCTCCTAACTTGTCTAAGTCTTCATCTCCTTGAACATCTTCGAGTGTTCCCGAGGCCAATTTTCAGTTTGAATGCAATGTCCATTTATAATTTCTGCATTGAAAACTTCAGATGTTACATGTGATCGTCTAAATGGTCTATATCTAGGAAAAAAAGAGTTGTAATTGTGGCTTCCTACTACAGGGAAAGCAGCACATCAGTATCAGAAACACTGATTTCTGAAGCAACACAAGTCTTACTGTTAGGATATCAACGATGTAATATGTTCCAAAATCCTAATTCCACGAGTAAAGCTCTCGAATGATGGCCAGATCTTGTCAGGAGCTTTACATGCACAGAGACATGGATTATGCGTTGTGAAGTTGAAATCTCAAAGAATAAATTATATAGTTACTACATTCCAAAGTGATAAGATATGAATGACAAGAAAGGTATCAAATTTCCAGATGCAACCCATGAACTAACATTTTGATTAGTGGGAATTTTTTTGGGCAAAGATGCCTTTTGTTGGGTGATCTCATGGATATAATTCGGATATTCAGGGGCAAGTAACATCATTGAAAGTGCGTGCTTTGACACTAACGTTATATTTTCTTTAGTTCCACTACTTAAAAAGTATTGGGGATCCTTGATCAAAGATGGTTTTGGAGAAATATAAGAACTAAAGCAATCTTCACTAAACAGGTGGTTTGCATACTCAATGGAAGCGTGAAAGTTTTGCATTCAAAAAGGCCTGTTCTTATACAATGACAAGTGATTTAAACCCGGGGGGGCGGAATCATGTGGCCGTGTTTCATCGCAAGAATACATAAAGTCGCAATCTTACGAATAAGTTATAGTTTAATAGTACTGAAGTTGTCTATTACATTGAACTTAGCCAACTAACTAAAGAAAAAAAGTTTTCTTGGAAAAACACTTAATTAAGTGGATCAATTTGGTGTACAGCCCTCTTGTCAACGTGGTTTAGAATCACTATAAACATGGTCAAAATTGTGGTTTAGATCATGTTATCTCTTAGAAAAATCTAAAAAAATCAAAGTGGTTCAGATCATGCTGGCTGGTCGGCAACGCTTGTGCGGGTTAATGGAATTAAAACTTGTCCACATACTTTTGGCTGCCCAGTCGATTTGTTGAGCAATGATCTGCAGGCCCTATTAGTTTAATTGAGAATTGTCATCTTGCATAGAAAACCGATATAAAAAATATGAACATAAAAAAAAAAAAAAAAAAAACAAAGAATACAGTCGACTTGACATGTTATAGGACTAAACACATAATTACTGAGTGCAATTACTACATATCTAAGATGTATTCACGTAACCATAAGAGAAAGTAAGTTTGTCAACTATAGATTTTATTAGTCTTTCCCACCATAAAATTCTTGTCACTAGTTCTCCTATTACGAAGTTTACTACTAAGGCATAGACTTACATAGGCAAAAGTAATAATGTTCTATTTTTTACATGCGCGCCTTCTCCATCTCATCTACTACCTCGGAACTGAGACATTTATTAGTTTTAGAAATTTTTACTCTCAAACACAACCGGGACTCTCTGTTCACTGCTTACGTTCCTAAAAACAACCAAGCTAGAAGACCCTTGTAATTTTATAGGTTGTTAGCTTAGACCCATGGGAGGCTTTCCAGCTAGACCCTCAGGATCTAGTTGGGTGATACTGACAACGTCTTTCCAACTTAGACCAACGGGGCAGAAAATATTTGGGTTCGGTGCCTGCATATATATTAATGATTTTTATTTTTTTTTCAAATCAGCTTTGTTTTTTCTTTTAATTATTATTTATATTATTAAGAAACCCATCGAACATAAATTATCCAATAAAAAATCTCTCTCCACATCCTTATGAACCGTGTACTCCAATAATAAGACTGAAAGGCGTCTTAATTCAGAGATCTGAATATTGTCACCAGCAGTCCAAGAGAGCTAACAAAAAAAAAAAAAAAAAGCATCAATGGTTGGACATCCATGAAGAATAGAAGTTCGGCCAGCCCAATATCACTCTGTCTGAATGCTTGATGAGGCCCATTATCTTCAAACTAAGGTTTCCATCATCATGAAATCTGGATGACAAAGAGCATAACTAGACAGGTTGGTCGAATTGGAAAATTATGGCACTGGCGCTGGCATTCAGTCTTGGGAACGAGATGTCTTTGGCAATCCATTTTTTTTTTTCACTTCAAATATGAAAATATGGTGAGGCAATGTAATTTTTGGGGTTTATCTCGTGCTTCACTGGAAGAACATTGGCCTTGCAAGTCCAGTTCATTTAATTGTAAATTAATGTTGCTTTTTTCGTAATAGCTTTTATAATAATAATAATTATTATTATGTTTTTTTTTTTTTGGGGGGGTTCAAATTAGTTGAGAAGGGGATAATTTTATATTGAACTTGAATTTCATCTCAAGTTTTGAGTTTGATAGCTATTATTAGACTATACTTTAAGTGTGAATAAGCTTTGTTACCATTAATTAAATGGGCCTATATAAATTTAGGGAGATTTCAAATTTAGACACACCCGCTTATTAACAAACGGAATATTACAGGTTCTGTAATTTTAACGTTTGTTAATTCTTCCAAAAGCTTTTAAAATCGACTAGCTAGCATTATAAATTATACGTAGGTTTTGATATAAATCATTGTATGGAATTCTATACTCAATTCTTTTGATCTTCCTCTGCGTGGCATCTTGTTCAACTTAAAGAGCTCCATGAGTTTCTTGAATTGCCTGTACAGGATATGGAGCTTGTGGGTTGAACACGCTTACTGCGTTTGTGTATTGTTAACTATTTGAAGGATTTATCGTCATCCTTTGCTTTTTTTTTAGTCAATTTTCTGACAAATATTTTATTGATTTTTAATTCTTTTGCAACGGAATGGAATTTTTAACCCTAAACCTGATTTCAGTATCATTGAGATAAAGCTCAGTGTTTCTAGTAGTCAAGTTGTTCTTCTCTTTAACAGTAATTGATTTTATAATAATACATATTTTTATTTTATTATGTGCCATGAAGACTTGTATTTTTTTTAAAAAATTTGAATTCGTCCAAAACCGAACATTTTTCTTCGGAACACAAAAATATATCTATTTTATTATATATATATATAGGGTCAATGCATATTGTTGTATAATTTACTGTTTAATAATATTTTAAACTTATTGTTCAAAGAAAAAATATTTTATTTTCCCTTTCACCAAAGTAGAGAGCGCTCGATGGTCTTGATTGATGCCACGTGCTTCCAGCCCAATCGTTATTAAACCAACAAAAAAAAAAAAAGAGACAGAGAATAAAATCAGGAATGCGAGAATAGACAAAAAAAAAAAACTAAATAAAATAGAATGGAACTTTGATTTAAAAATTTTCATTTTTGTGTTCATGTGTCAATTCAATGTGTCTCTGTATAACCAACCTTAAAATAAAAAAAAAATAAAAAAATAACAGTTTTAAAACCTACGTGTCCTCAACGTGAAAAACCATAAAAGTTACACGGACCCAATGAATTCGAAACCTCTCAAGGCAAAACTCGACATTAAGCTATCAAGACGATTGGTTGCACATTGTAAATTTTTCGATGTATGATTGCAATTTATGGTAGAGACCACATAAAGGGATTAAAAAATTAAGATGGTACCATACGAATTGCCTCTGAAACACGTCAAATATAGCATGTGCATAGAAAGAAATTCATGAAAATACAACAACAGGCCATTCCCAAAAGTCATGACGTGTGGATGCTTGCTTATGAACAGAAGCTTGAGTTCTCCTATTTAATTATAGGCAAAAGTCTTCAACTGCATTTAAAACATAGACTCTGATGTGGAATTATTCAGGGTTAATGGCTGATGACTTTGGCTTAGTCCATTGACCCTTTTAGGCAATCTTTTTCTTGTAATGTTTTGACTAGGAGCCTTTTTGGAACATTTTGGTTCCCCGGGGCTTAGTCTTTGAGAGAGAAATACGCAGACACAGATGGATGACTAGAAGCAACGGAAATATTAGTTCCTTCCCAAAATTTGTGAAAAGGCAAACTTTAGCTAAGACAGAAAACCAAGCAGCCAGTACCACATAGAAATAAGGTTCTTTTTTCTTTTCTTTTTCTTTTTTTTTTCTTTCTTTCTTTTAGGGGGGGTGTTAGTGAAATGGGAAAATTTTTCTCTAGCTTCTACATATATATATGTATATGTATATACAGGGAACCTTTTAAGAACAAATAAATTTTAGTGCTAAGCTTTTAGATATGCTTCAAAAAGTTTTTTTAACAATAGGCCTCTTGATTCTTTTTTGTTCTTCTTTTTCAATATGGATAAAAGTATTGTTGAAAAAATATATGTTATCTACACATTTTTGTTGTTAATTGTTCATACTCTTTGTTTATTATTATTCATTAACATTATTGTCCAATAATGCAATATATAATTAATTGACTAAATCCTTTTTTTTTTTCCAAATTTTGTGCAAGACTTTTCAGTCTTCTGAAAGATGTTTTTAAGGGAAACATCACAGGCAATACAAATTATTGTAGTTGATTTCATTAAAGTTTCCATCATAAGTCCTTGTACATAATTATCAACACTTGTAGGCCCACCACAAAAATATTTCCACTTCCCTTAAAACTCGAGTACATTTTAAAAATTATTTCATTGCAATGAAATTCAAAATAATAATTGTACAAGAATTTTTCATTATATATACACACACTTCAACAATTATGACTCGCAAGGAGACGAACAATATATAAAGAAACATTGAAGATTGAATCTGCCTAAAACCTACAAACTAAATATTGTTAATTGATTGGCTATATATATATATATATATATTCTTTTTTAACAATAAGGACACTTGACATTAACATATTCTTGAAAAACCTTATACAACAAATATGTATATCACAGCGCGTGGCCCCCTATACAAAAAGATGATTGGCTCCATGTTGCTGATTCAATATTGCTGAATAGTCCATTAAACAAAGAATCAAAGAAGCAGCTGAACCTTGACCGTGCATTGATAATGGAGGGACATCCGAAGGTTTGGCCCAGCTAGCATGCCAGTATCGCCATTTTTTGTTTTCCTCTCTTGATTCCACATTCAACAGAAGATTCTGTGTACCAAAAAGTACACAAGAAAGTACTCCTTCATGACAAAAATTTTGGTAGACTCGTTCTATCGGCATTAATAGGTCGTGCATTGCCATAGAATATTATAAAATTATAAAAATACAAATATAATGAAATGTGGTCCTCACTTGGTCGAATATTCCGAATAGAACATTCCAAAAGAAATTTCAATGTTAATTTTAATATAAGCATTTCATTGGGTACAAGTTAATATAATGATCACTGGCACTGGATATTCTACACAACAAATTTTCTTGCTTCATGAATGTTTGTTCTTGGTCCTAGAAAGAGCTTCACATTCAGAACTTTCCTATTTGGACAGTGATTGTATTCTAAAGTCAAAATTTGGAAAACAGACGGAAAGAAATGTCCAATGGTGTGTAAATATGCACACACTTGCTTAATTGATCAAACCGTGACATGTTCGAATTTTTGTTTAATTTAATGGGCAACGAAGTGTGTATCTATGTTCTATCAAACACGAAATCTCTCTCTCTCTCTCTGTTTTTTTTTTTTTTTAAAATTATAATAATATTAAACAAAATAAACAGTACATCGTTACATATCGATTCTATACAAAAACATTACTGGTTTCATGCACTTTAAACAACATAGGCTTATCCTTAAATAAACACAAGTCTTAAAAAAAAATAAAAAATCAGACTTTCATCCTAAAGAGAGAGAAAAAAAACACACACAAAAAGTCTAGCAAATCCAATAATTGTCCTATAAAACTAACAAATAATCCCTCCCTTTTTCAACATTTCGAGGACATCATTGCGTTCCTTTGAGTTTGGCCCTCCAAAAAGGTACATTCATTCGTTAGATTAATGCTCGTAAATTCTTTTAGCAGGCAAAAAAAAAAAAAAAAAAAAAGGGTATAGCTGGATGCAGTCATCAACGGGCTTTGATTAGGGTGATTCACTAATATCCCAATTCTACTTATCTCTCTCCGCCACGAATGATCCACGATGTGGTTTGTGCAATCCCTATCGTAACAAAGACAATACCAAACTACTTATCACTAAAAAAAAAAAAAAAACAAAAAAGAAAAGAAGAAGACGATACCAAACTTTATTTTCATAAATTGAATGGATTTATTAAAAAATTAAAAAAAAACAAAAAAATTATGAAGTTCATTGCACCGTAAATTATACAACAGAATAACCTTTTATATATTTATAAATCTTATATCTATTTTACAAAATTATAATCCAAGTCCTTAAGAGCACTGCAATGTCTCTTGAGAAAAAGAAAGAAAGAAAAAAAAAACTTTATTCCTATATGTTATCACCGTGTTTTAAAGGAAATTATGCATATATATAATCAACCTTAGAGAAGTGCGTGTGATTAAAGACAATAATGCACAGAACTTTGTATGTATGTGGTAAAGACACCATATTATCAACTAAGGTAAAAGAAAAATCAATCAATCCGCGTGGACCATTTGAAATGCAAGGGCAAGATGAACCTATTCTTCTCCTCTATGCAAGTCAAAGCTTGTGCTTTCCTATAGCCGCTAACATCACAGTTGAACTGGGAAAGTCAGTACAATAATACCATTCCCATGTGTTTTCCCTTTGCAGTCAAAAAAAATGTGCGGCATACAAACTCTAGATGGGGCATTATTTTATTTTATTTTTTTGTTTAATTTGGACCACAGAGGGGCATTATTGAGCCTGAGCTTGGAAGATATTTAGGGTTTAAAAATTCAGTATATTTAGTCAAATTTTGTGATGAAAAGGGACCGTTTGGGGTTTAAAATTCAAACAATAGATGAAGTTTCAAAAGTCAAATAATTGAACTCAAATAACGTAAATAACATGGAAAATTCTGAAAACAAGTGTTCAGTTTAAAATAAATTGATTCCATTTATATCTTCAATGTTTTTTTTTTTCTTCGAAAAATTAATTCCGCCTGTGGCCTACATAGACCTTTGCGTCTCAAATCAATACACTGGAGTTTTTTTTTTCTTCTTCTTCTTCTTCTTCTTCTTCTTCTTTCATTGAGCAATCCCTTTGATTGCTTGTAATTATATTATTTTCTTAATAAATATGGGAAAATTTTAATGGTAACCTAGTGGAAGTAACATAGTGGATGCATGCTAATATGACATAATTTGATAAAATAAAATAAAATAATATGTAGACTGTTGGATGCATTGTATATCTCATACTGCGTTGTTATACTTAGTCAAGCTCTTTTGATGCATGGGTAGAAATTTTCTTAAATAAAGTTGAGATACAATACCGTCTAATAAAAGGACACTGAGATATTGTATAAAATAGAGCAAAAAAAAAAGTAGCCAGTTAAACTAAAAGAGAAAAAAATATGCAGACAATTTTTTTGCCTTTGTATGTTCGTTTGTTGTCATCAAGCAAGTTGAAAGCCTTCGACCCACAAAAAAAAAAAAAAAAAAAAAAAACAGAGAGAAGATATGATTTCCCCGGCCCCTTGTTTGATAGAGGCCTTTTGATTTCTTTCCATTGGTAAGTTCCAACAAATGCATGCTGGAATCAGGTTTTAAAACTCTTTCGAGCTTATAGATTTCTTTGTAGTTATATAGATATACTTTTATAAATGAGCGGGATTTTTATTTAAAGAAATTTACGTCACCTATATTATTTTTTCTTTCCTTCGTTGCAGCTTATGGTCATATTCTTTTTTTTTTTCTTTTTTTTTTTGTCTTGTAGTTATATTCTTTCTCAATGAAATTTACGTGTAATACTTGTTAATATTTCTTTTTTGAATAATAAATTTATAATATTATTAAACAATAATTTGTGCAACAACACACATCAGTCTTATGTAAAAAAATAATAATAATTTTGTATGTCTAGAATAAAAATATTTAATTTTAGACTTACTTGAATCTCAATATACTTATTAACATATAGTAGTAGTTCCTTATACGACATAAAAACTTCGGGTCTATTTTATTAAGTCATTGTCATCATGGTTATGGTTTTGGCTTTTAGTGTGTATTATGCCTAAGCAGCACTGTTATATATATATCACATTTTTTTTTTACTTTTAATTGAATATTATTAATCTCCAGCTAACCAGAAAAGTATATTACTAATGGTTTTCAGTTTTAGGTGATCTTTGTAAGCAACAGAATCTGAAGTTGGGAACAGAAAGGAGACCGTCTGTGTCTTTTGTTTTTTTTTTTTTGTTTTCAGTCAACCAATTGAGCTTCGTGTATCGTGTCCACATGATGTCAAACATAAATATGCACTTGTCCTAAGAAAATGGAGGGGTAATTGGCAAAGCGAATGTGCTTAAAACCTGACCAAATTATGTGTGCTCGCCAGTCACCACGTTGAATAGAGTTGGAATTCTAGGATATGATTACAAACTGCATCTACTAGATTTAATCTAAACGGTGTGTTCTTTTCGGATGTCTTAGCGAGTGAATGAGTATTACCTATGTGTTTCTCATTATCTTGCTCAGAAAAACAAATCCAAACGGGCTGCCATATAATGTGATATCCCTCTCATCATGGTCCGGGTATCCCAATACTAAGGTTCAAATCCTAAAATCCGTGAAATAATAGGAACCCTAATTCATTTGAACATTATTTAGCGAAACAAAGTATTCCTAGGTAAACTATAATCTCATTAGTCCGACTTTAGTCATTGTTTCATTTTCAACGGTCTTTGTTGTACTACACGAACTATTTATTGTTAATAAAACTTAGAATCAATCTATAAAAGTAAAAACACCAACGAAATAATAATGTGATGCTACAACATATGTAACCGCCAAGAAAACAGCATGGAGTGTCAAACCTCGTTCCTCAAAAGTCTTAGGTGGCGACTAACAATAAAGCAAAATGCAAGACGATTTCTGTTTTGTCTTCAAGATCTGTGGCCCACCAATCTGTCTCGGGGAAAATTCAAGTCTTGACCTGGCCTACCAACTCTCGAGACTTGTTAAACCAAGGAATGCATCCTGTTCTTTCCATGTTCAAAGTCTGCATCTCGCACATAGAGATAGAGAGAGGGAGAAGGTGCATACATACATACAAATATAATTTCTAGTGAACTAGCTAGGGCAGTGCATGGTGGAGAGAATCGATGGCCAGCACTAATCATCAAGATCATCAAGAGACCAGGAGCATGAGTAGTAGTATTAATTATTATTACAAGGACAATGATGAAGAAGGAGCAGTTCCACTTCCAGGGTTTAGGTTCCATCCAACAGATGAAGAGCTTGTTGGATTCTATCTTCGCAGAAAGGTTAACAAGAAACCCATCAGTCTTGGACTCGTCAAGCAAGTTGATATCTACAAATATGATCCTTGGGATCTGCCAAGTATGCTTTCCTTAGTCTCTCTTTTCCGGTTGTCACACTTTGAGCTTGGAGTTAAACTTATTCTTAATTTGTTGAAACTTAAAGGCAACTAAGAGAAAGAAGATGAAGACATATAGAGGCAGACTGGCGCTTTTTTTCTTTTTTAAGGTTATATAGAAGAATAAATTAGGGTTTTGGATTCAATTGAAACACGCAACAGGAAGTTGATACCTTCAGTCAAATCTAACTAGATGACCTCTCTTCTTCTTCCTCTTTTCTTTTCTTTTTCTTTTTTTTTTTTAAAAAGCAAGGAACAATTTTATGTGCTTAGAATTGATGTTTTCGTGATTCCATCCTACAATGTCATTTTTGCAATTAGTGCAGTTTAACCATGGGCCAAGAGCAACAGGTAAGCTTTTTTCCTCCCTAAGCCATTTCTTTATTTTCAAAAATCAAGATAAAGGCATCTTAGAGATGTAAGTCGTTTAAACTTGTGACCTTATGTAGGATATCATCTGTTAATATCTAAATTCAATCTCCGCATCGATGGCTCCACACGATATCCTCTAAATATAAGGCATAAGCGAAACCTATGTTGAACCCTATACAGTACCAAACAATTTTTTTTTTCTTTTTTCCCGGTAGAAAGGGGCTGATATGATGCAGGGGGTCTGAACCCTGTCAGGGCCGTGGCTGCACTATAGAATTTACCATCTAACTTCTAATCTTGTAAAACTACCAAATGGGAAATCTTTCTTCGTAATACTTATTTAAAGAAAAAAGGAAAAAAAAAAATCTCTCTTCCTCATTCCTTAGCTTAAGAACTTAAGGTATAAAAATGAATGTAGAACACTTGATCACACTGTGTCTCACTTAAACTCACTCCTTTTTTTTTTTGGGGTTTATAATGAAACTCGCCTTTGATTTCTCAGAGGGAAAAAAAAAAAGAGTATGGAAGTGATGAATGTGAAGTTTTAAACTTGTGACTTTTGTCTTGCAAACAAGCTTAAAAAATATATAGCAGCCACATGGTGAATATCGCAATCCATCAAGGAACATAATGGGGGGGGGGGGCTGGGAGAAAACCAAAAGTGTAATTCTACTTCTAGATTGAGCAAATTTCTGCCTTTGTTTTACATTTTATTTGAAGCTAGTCTTTTGGTTCCCGTCCGCCTGCCTTCCCTCCAACAATATATATATATATATATATATATATATTATGCTAATTACACTTACATCTTATTGTGATCATTTATAGAACCCAGCGGACTGGGAGACAATGAAGTCTACTTCTTTTGCAAAAGAGGAAGGAAGTATCGGAACAGTATTAGACCAAATAGGGTGACAGGATCTGGATTTTGGAAAGCAACCGGCATTGACAAGCCGGTGTATTCACATGGAGGAAGTCTTGATGCCATTGGACTCAAGAAGACATTGGTATACTATCGTGGAAGCGCCGGAAAAGGCACTAAAACCAATTGGATGATGCACGAGTTTCGACTTCCCACAAGCGATGGTAACACGACCATCGCCAACCTGACCAATGTGGCAAAAAACTCTACCCAAGAAGCTGTAAGAAAATTAAAACTCAAATAAGCAAAATTTTAACAAACCAATTGTCATTTTTTTAGTTACGGTAATGTATAATGAGCTAGATCCTTCATATCGAGTACCCAATGTTATCTATATGTAAATGCTGTTACAGGAAGTATGGACATTATGCCGGATTTTCAAGAGAGATGTGTCATACAGAAAGCAGACCCCAGATTGGAGACAACTATCCACCAAGAGTGAAGCAATCAACACAAGCTCAAAGACTTGCATTGTGGACCCTACCAGCACCAGAGAAAACTACGATTGTTTCAGTGCTCCATTCATGCAAATTCATGACAAGAAGCCGGTTGAAAATAGTGTCATGAACGAGATGAAACAATTAAATGCAAGCCACCCGAGCTCCATAACCCATGATCACGAGCAGCCTCTATCTGTGCCATCAGCTTCTAGCATTTCAAGCCCCTATGTGAGTGAGCTTGTCACTTATGGTGGTTGGGATGAGCTTAGATCAGTTCTAGACTTTACTTTTGCTCCATCTCTGATGTAAATACTTGCGCGAGTATAATTACATATGACACTCGTATAACTAATTAAGAATACTGGGTTTGTAATAGATATCCTCTCTATCCCAGAGTTCCTCTCGTGTTTTGCTCGTTTTTATGTTAACTGGTCTCATCCCCGGATCCTTCTTACTGATGCATTCGTCATTCTTGTAATTTGGAAAAGAGAAACATACTTATTTGCTCCAGCTTTCACACCCCTTTTGTTGCCAAATCCCCCCAGGAAAATTTTCTTTTAAGACTTTTTCACCCCTCCTCAATAAAGGAGTATTTGAAATTTTTCATTGGTTATGGGGATGATGAAGTGAGCCGACTTGCGGTAAGTATCTAGGGAAAATATAACGACCTAGGTACTTTGTTATATAAGACTTTCTGATATGGAGACATAGAGGAGCTTGTTTGATGGAATGTAGGTTTTCTCTCACTCTTACCGTGAAGTTCTGGATTTGTTAGTTATAGTTTTGTTACTTCCTTTTGTTATGTGTTGGTGGGGTTATCTTGAAGGGTTTGTACATAAACAGAACTGGTCACGATATGTTCTGACAGGGCACTGACGTCCTTATTCTATGATTTGGAATTTCACAATTGGTACAGGTGATATTTTGATGGTCTAGCTCATCCAATGATTCTCGACTTCTAAGCATACCAGATAATGGTTCATTGTTAAGATTATATTTTTCATGGCATGCATGTCATTTTGATGCTCGAATCTCAATCTCACCCTAAAAATTTTACAGAGTAGTCATTAGGTTATATCAAGTAATTATCGGATTTTATTTTGGATATGTTGTGATCATGTATAGAAGTCAATAGTCAATGTTGCGAGGATGAGATAGATCAGTCCATTTTCACTGCTAAAGGTACAATTAATTCAAAAATAATGGGCGGTTAGTTCAACCTAAGTGGTTTGAAAACTGAGTAGGCTGTGTGTTTTTCTTCGTTCTCTTTTCTTTTGGTACACATTGTGCTTTTGCTTTGAAAATGCTAGAACCATGGCTAATTCTCAGTTATTTAGAATAAAAAAGGGTTGTTAAGTTGCCAACTTTGTATTCGGAATCAAATTGGACTTTTAAATAATACAAGTCTTTTAGAGCCTAATGTCACGAACTGTAAGAAGTGGATTGAATGCTTACATAATATTAGTTTAATTAATATTTAATTAAAGACAAAAAAAATTTTAAAAATATATTTGAAGTATTGTTTATTTAAAATATTTTATTATAAATATCTAAATATTTTAAATTAATTTTTATTTAAAATATTTTATAAAATTATATAGAACAAATAATTATAGTCACACGTTAAAGAGTAGAATCAATTATAAATACTTTATTACTCTTATTTGTAAGATTAACTCTCAATATCAAAAGTTTCTCTTTATTACTAAACATTTGAGTCTACGATTCTTCTTTTATTTTCAAACCTCATACTTACTCTTTTGAGTTCATTCAAACTATTTAAAACTTACTTAATTCATTTTTATGTACAATGTGATTAAGTGTCATGCGAATTAGTACGATCAAAGTTTAACTCTGTGACAGGTGTTATCAGAGCAATGGTTGTGACTTAGGAACAACTTGGTTATTATTTGAGCTAGAAGTGTAGTTAACGAGGAAGAAATTGTTACTATAGAGTAACAAATTAAGCAGCAAGTTCGTGAATGAGAGAAATAATGTGTCCTTACTAACGCAGCAAGTCTAAAATTCTATTTAAGAAACCGATGAAGTCTTGTGTTGTTAGCTTGAAGATGAGTATCATTAATGCGAGCTCTGTTGTAGGCAATTTTAATGATCAAATTGATAACTTGATTCATGAGAATGTTAAAGTTATGAGAGCTGTTAAGTTTATGATTGAAGATCTTAGTCTCACCTTCAAAGAACAACTATACTTTGTCAACCAAGAGTTTTCTAGCCTATTTATGTTTGTTGAAGAAGAGTTTCAAGACTTTTATAGGGAGATGAAATCACTCCATTGAAATAGCACACTTAAGTGGTATGACTACTACTACCACTAGTACCACTACTATTCATGGTTTGAAAGTTCTTAAACCTGACATTTACAATGAAACCTACAATGCTACTGTTATAGAAAACTTTCTCTTTAGTTTTGAACAATATTTTGAGATCATGGGGGTTGTCGATGACATTGCTAAGGTATGTAATGTCATAATCTTCTTGAGGGATGTTGTCCAACTATGGTGGAGGCAGAAGCATTCTGAAAGGAAGAAAAACTTATGCGTTCTCAATACCTGGGTGCAATTCAAGACCGAATTACGCAAATACTTCATACCTCACAATACAGATAGCAAAATTAAGGGAAAGTTACGTTGTCTAAGTCAGACAGGTAAGATTTTCAATTATATCAAGGAATTTACTACCATCATACTTGAAATTGATATGTCCGATAGATAACTTCTCTTCTACTTTAAGGATGGTTTGAAGGATTAGGCAACGGTAGAGCTAGATAAATGCGATGTGCAGAATTTGGATTCTGTCATTGTTACTACCGAAACACTCATTAATTACTTTTCATACTCCAAGAATAAAAAACTGAACTCCAACAAAAGTGAGGAAGAGAAAAATGGACAGAAGCAGGAGGCAAGCCGTAAGGAGGGTGGACACAAAAAATTCTCAAATGGCAATCCCAAGCAAGACTAAAATTTTTTAGGTAAATGTAACACATGTAATCCCTCAAGACCCTACTTCATTTGTGATTGATTATATTAGGAGAGGGACTGCCCTAACAAAGAGAAACCTAAGGAAAAACCTCAGACCGACATAAGAGTTATCCAATAATTGGGTAACCTGTCTAACCTTTTCTCTCCAACAATCCCTAAGGAGAAGGAACTGTTTTATGTAGATGTTACCATCAAAGGCAAAGCTATATGTGTGATGTTAGATATGAGAACAACACACAATTTTATGGATATACAAGAAACCGAACGTTTAAACCTTAAACTTGCAATGAGGAATGACACCATCAAGGTTGTCAATTCAGAGGCATAACCTGTCCAAAGTGTAACGCAAGGGGTAACTGTTCGAATTAGAGATTGGACTGATAAGTTAAACTTCATTATCGTTCCTATAGATGATTTCAAAGTGGTGCTAGGTCTTACATTTTTCTACAAAGTTTTAACTTTTCCTATTTCTGCCTCAAGTTCTCTTGTAATTTTCGATACGTGCAAGATTCGAGTGATTTCTTTAAAGAGCGTGGAGAAGTCAAAACCATCAATGATTTTTACCCTATAATTCAAACAGAGTCTTGAGTCAGACGAAGGCTATATTGTTACAACAAAGGAACTTAGTGATGTGAAAGACATCACAATACCTACCCCTGCATAGCCACAGTCTATCTAGGTTGTCCTTGTCAACTTCAAGGATGTGGTGCCTCTTAAACTACCAAAGAAGTTGTCTCCTAGATGAGATGTAGATAACCACATCGAGTTGGAACCCGATGTCAAATCTCTTACCATGACCCTTTATTGCATGACACCCTCGAAGCTCATTGAACTAAGGAAGTAGCTCCAAGACTTGATCAAGTCAGGCTACATTCGACCATCAAAAGCCCATTTTGGTACTTTAGTTCTCTTCCAAAAAAAGAAGGATGGTTCGTTGCACATGTGTATCGATTACCGAGTCTTGAACAATGTCACTATCAAGAACAAATACCAAATACCCTTGATACTTGATCTTTTTGACCAAATTGGGAAGGTAAGGTGCTTCACTAAGTTGAACATGCAATTGGGTACTACCAAGTCTGCATTTCCCAAGGTGATGAACCAAAGATAACCTATGTGACACGCTACGAAGTCTTTGAGTTTCTAGTCATGTCCTTTGGTCTCACCAACGTGTCTACTACCTTTTGCACCCTCATGAATAAGGTACTTCATCCTTTTTTTGACAAATTCATAATTTTTTACTTGAATGATATTGTTGTATATAATAACACTTTTAAGGAGCATATTCATCATCTCAAACAAGTCTTCCAAGTTTTCTAAGAAAATGAGTTGTACGTCAAGAAAGAGAAGTTCTCATTCATCAAGTAAGAGGTAGACTTCCTTGGCCATAAGATCAAGGATGGTAGATTGATGATGGATCTAGCAAAAGTGTAAGTCATCTAAACATGAGAGCTGTCAACTAAAGTCTCAGAACTGTGATCTTTCCTGGGATTTGTCAACTTTTATTGTCGATTTATTAAGGGATATTTTGTCATATCTATACCCTCAACCGACTTGTTAAAAAAAAACAACATACTTCCTTTGAGGGATTGAAGTAAGTAATCTCCGAAGAACTCGTTATGGTGTTATCGAACTAAGAAAAACCTTTCAAAATCCACACTAATATATATGAATTTGTCATCGGGGGAGTCTTAATACAAAATAGACATTCTATTACTTATGAAAGTCATAAGCTAAATAACATGTAGAGATGGTATATCATCCAAGACAAGGAGATCATTGTCATCATCCACTGCTTGTGTGTCTAGAGACAGTATCTCTTTGGAAGTAAGTTTATGATCATGACTGACAATGTCGCTGTGAGCTACTTCCAAATGCAAAAGAAACTCAACTCTAAGCAAACTCGTTGGTAAGATTTCCTGACATAATTTGACTACATATTGTGTTATAAGACAGGTTAAGTCAATGTTATTGCTGCTGCGCTAAGCTGAAAGGCAAGACTAACTATTATGTTCACTAATACATTAAAAAGCAACTTTCTTGAGTGAATTAGGGAGGGCAAAACGCAAGACACTTTGGCCAAGAACATGCTGAAGTTGTCTAGTGAAGAAAAGACTCATCAATTCTGGTTGGACATGGGAGTCGTGACAACTATTGGCAATCGAGTTTTCATGCTGAAGTGGGGGAATTTGCTGAAGGAAATCCTCAAGGAATGTCATAATTCCTTATAGGCTGGTCACTCAGGTATGACACAAACCCTTACACTTGTCCAACAACACTACTATTGGCCATAAATACATGTCGATGTCGATGCCTATGTTCGAACTTGCCTAGTTTACTAGCAACACCACCAAGCTGGTCTAGTTGAGCCACTACCCATTGCCGAGAGGCCATAGGAAAGTGTTTCGATGAACTTCATTGTAGCTCTACCTAAGTCAGACAGATTTGGAAGCATCATGATCATAATCGATCGGTTTAGCAAATATGACACCTTCATTCCAACCCTTGCTGATTGTAAGGTAGATGAAACTGCTGGCTTGTTCCTTAAGAAAGTGGTGAAGTTTTAAGGTGTTCCCAAAAGTATAATCAGTAATGGGGACCTTCACTTTATGGGCAAATTTTGGCGCGAGTTATTCAAATTATTAGGGACCAATCTAATCTTCTCTACAAGATTTCATCCTCATAGTGATAGGCAAACGAAGTGATTGAATGTCTTGCTAGAGTAATATCTAAGGCCCTACGTTAGTACCCATTAATGAGATTGAGTGAAGTTACTCGACATTGCCTAATTCTCTTACAATTTTTAAAGGAGCAAAGCAACAAATAAAAACCCTTTCAAGGTTGTTATGGGACAATAACGCCTAAATCCGAATGAAATTGCTTTTACCTATACAAGGACTAATCCTTTTATATATAAATTTGCAAAGGAATGACATGAGGAGGCGGATATCACTAGGACTTGCCTTGACAAAACGACCAAGTAAATGAAGAAATGAGCTAACTGGAAGCGACGCTCAAAAGAGTATGCGAAGGGAAACATGGTGATGGTAAAATTACTGCCAAACCAGTTCAAGTCCTTGTGCAAAGTATACAAAGGCTTGGTACAAAAGTATGAAGGGAATAATCCTTCTACATATTAATTTGCAAAGGAATGACATGAAGAGGCAGACATCACTAGGGCTTGCATTGACAAAGTGACCAAGTGAATGAAGAAATGGGTTGATTGGAAGCAACACCTAAAGAAGTATGCAAAGGGAGACACGATGATGGTGAAGTTACTGTTAAACCAGTTCAAGTCCTTGCGTAAAGTATACAAAAGCTTAGTACAGAAGTACGAAGGGTTATTTCCTATTATCAAGCATGTGGAAAATGCGGTCTATCAAGTCCAACTCCCTCCAAAATTTAAGATCCATAATGTCTTCCATGTAAATTTTCTAAAACCCTTTCATGAGGACAATGAGGATCCGAGTCGAAGTGAGTCCAAACGCGCACCAACTACTGTGGTCACCAAATTTGACAAAGAGGTGGAACACATCTTTGCTGATAGAGTGATCTAGAGAAGGAGAGTTTTTAACTACACCGAGTACTTGGTGAAATGGAAAGATTTGCAAGTTGAAGAGGTTAGTTGGGAATGAGAGAACTTGATTTGATAGTTTGTAGATTACATCCAATAATATAAGGATGAAGGAGCAACGAGGATGTCGCGATAATGAATGGAAGAGAGTGTCACGAGCTGCCCAAGTATACTGCTAGTTAGTTTATTGAATGCTAACCTAATGCTAGTCCAATTGATACTCCAACTCAAGGTAAGGAGAATTTTAAAAGTATGCTTAAGTGTTCTCTATCTAGAATATTTCATTATAAATATCCAGATAGTCTAAATTAGTTTTAGTTTAGAGTATTCTATGAAATTTTCTAAAACAAATAATTGTAACTATCATTAAAGAGGTGAAATAACTATAAATATCTCACTTCTCTTATTTGTAAGATTACCTCTCAATAGTAAAAATTTTTCTCTATTATCTACAATACTTTTTTCATTTTTGAGTCTTTTACTTGCTCCTTTAAATTTTTCTAAATTCTTCAAAATTTACTTAATTCATTTTTACATACAAGGTAACTAAGTGTCACACTAATTAATACAATTAAAATCTAACTTCACGACACTAAGTAGGAATTCATGAAAACTATAACTAATAGAAATTCAATATAATTAAAACTAACTTCTCAAAAATACAAAAAAATAAAAATAAAAGTCTTTAATTAAGTTGCTCCTAACCTTAGTGACCACGACTGATTAATACTCATTTGGATCTATGAACCATAGTATTTTTGTCGTTGCTAAATTTCACTAAGGATGCCTTCAATTTTAAGTTAAATAATGTTGCACGCAATGTAAACTATTTGGTTCCATTTATGTTGGTAAAACACGTGCTATTTAGGTGTTCCTTTTTTCATTCATGATGTACGGGAATGGGTGACTCACATGCCTTACATTTGGTAAGGAAACTTTTTCCTTTTTTTTTTTTAATGTCAAGAGTTATATGTCAACCGGTTCTAATAAAATTGATAAGATATACAAACTGATTATCCTGTACAATGCAATAGTAAGATTTTATATAAAAAAAAAAATTGATGACTTCCTACATTAATATGTTAGCATCGTAAATTATTGATCCAGCTGACAGAGCCACTCATCCTCGTGATATGTTACAATGATTAATACATTCAGTTTCACGTCATGAAATCTGCCTACTGAAGGTATATTATTAATATCATTTCTGTGAAAAAGTTGCATTTTATAAGACTGAAAAACAAAGAAAACTTAATCTTTAGTTACATCATTAATATCATAAAACAATTTCATGAATCAGCCTTTGTAATTGTGAGAAGTTCTATTTTATTAATACTTAAGAAGTTAAAAATAAAAAGATAAAAAAAATACAAACATCCTTCTTTACCCCCAAATGACCCCTCTTATACCCACCACCTAGAAGAAAACAATTATAATCACATCAATGTTAAACTTACATGTGCCTTTTGGTGGCACCAACTATACCATGTCACTAAGTCAAATAAATTCCTTCCCTATACATCAGATAATAATAATATTGAGCATGAAGTTGTCAAGCAGGAGATTCCATTGAAGTTACTTTGCACTCGACCACCAATACATCCTAAAAACAGATCTAATTATAGATTTTTTTTTCAATCAAAAATGACTTGTCCATAAAAATATATTTATACATTTTCAATCAAATAGATTAGACAATCATATAAAAATTCATTAATTACATTTTTTTTTAATCTACAACAACAATTCAAACCATAACTCTTATGTCTATTTAAATTTTTTCTTAATTAATTTTATTTTTATTATCTCTTAATTTGCTTTTCCTTTTTTGGAGTAAATTTATTTAGTATACTATGATGTAATAATATATATATATATATATATATATATATATATATATATATATATAGAGGTGTATGTTATTAAAAAACCAAGAAGGAAATTTGATGTCGATTACTGTAAAAATTAAATACTTGTGTGAATTTCCCCGTTTTGACTCTGAATTTTTTTCCATTTTGATTTGGTTATAGCTTTCCGTCAAACATCACATCACCTTAGAGCGTTGCTAGTGATATTGTATTATAACTATAAATTAATTCCGTACATTGCATTTAACCAAATTTAAGTAGAATCAATGGCCTTTTTCTTTTTCTTTTTTGGGAGTTGGGGGGGGGGGGGGGGGGGAAGGGGAGAATCAACTGTAAGAGTAGGTCATTAATAACTGATTAAGTTTAGTCTGGCGGCAACAAAAGCAAAACCCATGGAGCAAGATTGGGATTCAAACCTATCCCTACGAAATATGAGATTTAATTTCATCGTGGCTCTCAATCTAATCTCCCACACATTTACTACTAAATTAACTAACTTAATTTCCTTCAAAGTGGAGATAAATCAGACCCATTTAATTTATCTATTATTATTATTATTATTATGATTATTATTATTATTATTATTATTATTGATAACTTAAATTAATTTATAACATTTAGTCAAACTGATATTTACTTATTGTTATTTGAATAATAAAATGATATTTTGGTACATTATATTTATATTTTATTACGATAAATATTTAAGGATATTTTAATTCAAAAATTATTTATCATTATCTTTTTCTCCCACATTATAACTAATGGGTTAAGGGAGTTTTCCGCAACCTGAAACCTTTGGAAAATATTTGCCAAACATAAGATTTCTTACTCTTTGTTACTCAACAGCAAAAACGCCCCTAAAAGCTAGACTAAATACCCACTTAGAAAGAATAATACTAATGTAGTATAAATAAAAAAGATAAAGAACTACATAAAAATTCATCCGAAATTACGAAAAGACACGTTAACTAAATATTCAATAGATATATTAATACTCATAAGAGGTCTCTGTCATGTAATAAATGAAAATAAAAATAAATCATCTTTACAGCTAAGGACTAAATAGAAATTAATAAAATTAAATAATAAAGACCTTGAATAGTATAGTATTTAATTTAATAAAATCAAATAAATATTAGCATTAATACAAGATATTATAGAAATCCTAAATAAAAAAAATATATTTCTTTCTTATTCTCCATCAAATGTTCATTAAATAATATGATAGACACGAGAAGATTGTAAAGTAATTTTTTATAATCAATTTTATTTATTTTTAAAATTAAATAAAATATAATTTATTCAAATTTTTTGTGGTTTTATATTGTTTCCCAATTTTTGTGTCTAGTATTTCCAAATTGGAAAATTTCTTAGGATTTCTATCTTAAATGTTTTTTTTTAATTCACTTTAATATTGATATAAAAAATAGTTAAACTTTAATTTTAATAATAATAAAATCACAATATGTAAAACTTACAAAATTTCCATCACCATAAATAATATTATAGAGAACTTCCGTATGCAACCTTTTTCAAAAAAATTATATATATGCACATTCAGCACCACCACCCTACACACACCACCATCCTACGCACACCACTCCTACTCCTATTTTTCCTTCTTCATCTTCCTCAATTTCTATGCAACCAAACCCCGAAATGGTATTCTTAATTATAACCCAATTGTTATTATTTACAATAACGGCAAGATCAAACCCATTACTATGTTCACTACCAGAATTGGGTGATAGACTCCATTTTGATCCCGTTGCCATTGAATCGGCCTCTAGCAATTATGGCAACATAATTCATGAGAAGCCACTAGCTGTGCTCCATCCATCGTCAGTTGAAGACATTGCAAGTCTCATAAAGTCGTCCTACAATTGTTCCACTCCTTTTGGCATCGCCGCCAAAGGGAATGGCAGTTCCGTCTGGGGACAGAACATGGCCTACAATGGAGTTGTCATAGATATGAAGCAGTTAAAGGCACAGAAGAAGCGGATCACGGTGTCTAAAAGCCCGCTGTTCGCAGACGTTGGTGGGGAGCAGCTGTGGATTGATGTGTTGAATGCCACTGTTGAACAAGGCGTTGCACCGGTGTCGTGGCTCGACTACTTGCACCTCACAGTTGGTGGCACGCTGTCTAACGCTGGAATCAGTGGACAAACATTCCGGTTCGGTCCTCAAATTAACAATGTTTATGAATTGGATGTTGTTACTGGTATGATTCCTTTTCTTCTCTCCATTTTTCTCATTTTCTACTCAAGATTCCACTAGGGGGGCCGGAAAAAGAAAGATGAAATAAAAATTGTTTCATGGAGCACCCACTTAAACTTTTTTTTTTTTTTTTTTTTTTGAACATCAAGAACTCATGACATTAACAAAGCTATAAAGACGATAATATATAAAATTCTTGCACAACAATGTGCGTCGGCCTAGAGTATGTGAAGAAGAAGTAATTTGAATTCTAGTTAGGTGAAGAAGATGTAATTGCTTGCGAATCCCACAAGAACAATATAATTTCTTTAAGCTGCTGCTTAGACTGGGAAGGAAATGATAAAAGTCCTCGGATCATTTAAGACAGCCTAGACTAGGAAATTCAATAGTTGAAGATGCACACTCATTAAAGTCTCGTGAAATTTAAGTAGGCACTCCGGCACTCCATTGCGCTGCTTGTAATTGTAAGTGACATTTATTAGCTGACACTTGTTTGGTTGAATTGCCTAAAAATCAGGAAAAGGTCAGACCTTGACCTGCTCTCCGAAGAAAAATCCTGAGCTGTTTTATGGTGCATTGGGAGGTTTGGGGCAATTTGGAATTATCGCTAGAGCAAGGATTGCTTTGGGGGTGGCACCCAAAAGGGTACGTGCAATATTAATACCATTTTTTCACTTTATTAAGTATAATCTATGGTTAACAATTTTTTTTGAATCTAGACAAGACCGTTTGTCTAAATAAGAATCCATTAATCCTGGCATAAATGATTTTAAGCAAAAATTAAACGTTAAGGGAATATTATCCCTTCTACAGATTTGTTAATCCCTGGAATATTATCCCTTCCAAACGTTAAGGGAATGATTTTGCATAGATTCCATCGTATCATTTTTATAGCATTTGATCTATCACCTATTATATGTATTACATATTCTGACGTGATTTTCCTCGCAGGTTAAATGGTTAAGAATGCTTTACACCGATGTCTCTGCTTATGTCAAAGACCAAGAGACATTAATCTCAAACAATGGAAGGCAAGAAATCGATGCACTTGATTATTTGGAAGGCTCCATTTTGTTGGATAATGGTACCCCAAATGAATGGAGTACCTGGTTTTTCTCACCCAAAGATCTTCCGAGAGTTCTGTCATTTGTCAAACAACATGGCATTGTTTATTACATAGATGTAGCCAAGAACTACGAAGGTAGAGCAGGGGAAAAAATATACAAGGTACATAATTGATCGTCCCATTTTCCTGCCTTTTTAATTTTTTTGGAATTGCAGTTAAGCAACATATAACAAACTAGCTTTCCTGCACCATATGAAAACATATGTATCTAATTCTAGCTATTAGGGTAAACTATGACACAGAATTGCCTCCTCACCATTTAGATTAATATATGCAAACAGTTGTATCCCTTATGCGTAAAAACGTGGACCTCCTTAGGGTCTGAATCTAAGATCAATTTAAACTTTGATTTGCAAGATAGATTGATTGATCTATTTGAACCCATAAATAAAATATGTGCATCTTAAAAATCATGGTCTATTATGTACTTAAATGGAATACAAAGTAGACAATCTGCTTGAGATTATTGAGTATTTTGAATGGTTTTTTTTTTTTTTTTTTTTGGATTGGATGGGCAATGGAGTAACTCTTTTGCCAAAATTCTATTTCAGGAACTGAAAAAATCATTCAAGAGCAAACTTAGCTTCAATCGTGGGTATATTTTTGAAGTAGATGTCTCATATGGAGAATTTCTGAATAGAGTTCAAGTCCCACAGATTAAGGAAGCACATCCATGGATAAACGTCTTCATACCAAAGTCTCGGATTTTGGATTATGATTCAGCTGTCATCAAGGGCATTGTCTTTAAAAGAAACATCACCACTGGACCTACTCTTTTCTATCCCATGAACCGAAACAAGTAAGTATTCTCCATTTTTTATTTTTTTCGTCGATGACAAACTTCACATTCGGTAAATAAATTCTTGTACAAGTGACTCAGAGGATTCATGGATTCTTGTTTGTACAAACTTCACATTCAGTAAATAGAGATTGGAGAAATATTGGATATATGTAATTTTATTTTTATTTTTATTTTTTTGAAAAAAAAAAAAGACTGCATATTATGAGCCTGATCAATGTTTTTAATTGAATTTCAGATGGGATGATAGAATGTCTGCGGCTGTACCAGATGAGGATATTTTCTTTACCACAGAGCTTTTGAGTGCAAGTGATGTTGATGGTTGGCAAGCCTATGATGATCAAAACAAGGAAATAATACAGTTTCTTGAGGATGCTGGCATTAAGTTTAAGCGGTACCTTCCCAATTATTCAACAAAAAAAGAATGGATTAGACACTTTGGCTCCAAGTGGACAAAATTTCAAGAGAGGAAGACTATGTTTGATCCAAAAATGATTCTATCACCTGGACAAAGGATTTTCAATTAGCAATCGGGGCTTACATAAATCTCTATTAAGTTTGTCAGCTTTTGGAAACTTAAGATAGAGAGAGAGAGAGAGAGAGAGAGAGAAATGCTAGTGACTTGAAATTTTCTTGATTGTGTGATATAGGAGAAAGAGGAGTCTGGAAATTTTTGTGAAAGAAAGAGATATGGGGGAAAATGGAAAATTTTCCTTCCCAAAATTCCAACCCACCAAAGGGAAAAAAAATTAAAAAATAAAAAATTTTCATTCTATTTTATATTTTTCATTTAGTTGATTTAATTTTCCTCATGTCATGGTAATGCCAATCTAGCCCACAGAGTGCACATTTTACTTGAGCAATGGTTTTCTCGACCGGCCACGGAAATTGAGGCCCTTGTCTCGTGGTGGCCCATGTTGAGGAAACTTTAATCAAAAGCACTCATTGTTCATTAATCATATAGTTTAGTATGATTCAATTGGACTAATCAACCGATTTCTTAATCAAGGGCGTGTTCGAATGGCAGAAAGCATAGCAATCATTAGATTAATGTTTTTATAATACAAGCATTTGATCTGACTGTTGGAATCGTGTTTGCACGTTTGGATCCATGAATGATATTATGTTCTCCCTACTCAATTTCGCATTTGCACGAAATGTTTTATTTTTTTTTTTTTTTTTTTTTTTTTTTTTTTTTTTTGCATTTCCTTGTGATATATATGTATGTTTGTATGTATGTTAGAAAGTCAATTGGATCCTTCTTCATTTTTGCATAATCTATATGTACTCAAGAAAAAAAATTATATATAAAAAAATTAATTTAAATTTTTATAATTTTTAATAATGGAATTTTAATATTTTTATTTAGGTCTTATACTTTTTAAATTTATTTTGAATCAATCTTTTTAAACAAAAAATTATTAAAATAGTTAAAAATTATATATTAGTCAAATAAAAATCAATAAGGGTTTAACTGTTTCTCATTAAAAAATAATTGATGTAAAATGAATTTAAAAGATATATATAAGTTAAATAAAAAAATAAAAAATTAATGATTTAATTATAAAAATTTAAGACCAATTTTAAGTATATTTTAAAAGAAAACAATAGATTTAAAAAAATTAATACAAAAAAAATTATTTTCTTATCTATTTGACATGTATTTTAACCAAATTCAAATATATATATATATATATATATATATAAACGAAAAATGTTGATTGCATTAAATTGTCACTAATTTAAGTACAATCCTATTTGGCTAAAATCAACTCTAAGAATAGGTTTTTAACCAACTAGGTTGAGTCCTTGGAGGAAGATTAGGAATTCAAATCCAACTCATTCAAATTTATTCTTACATAATAAGACATTTAGTTATAATTTATCTTTATTTATATTCAAACTCTTTCTTTTCAATTTAATTTAGTCTCATGCTAACAAAGCTTAGATTGTATTTATACGTTTTATATACTAAATAATGTTAAAAATTATGAAAATTTTTTACTTATTTATTATGAAATAGTATTTTTATTAATATGAATATTATTTTTTTAATTTGTTGTCAAATTATAATATTCATAACCAATTATTTAATTTAATAAAAATAATATTTTTTTATAATAAATCAAAATATCTCTTTTGTAATATTTAATATTATTCTTATTTACCATCTGAGCTCACATCTTCTGTCATCCCAAACAAGGATGGAATGTTCAAGGACTAGTTTTTGTTTAATATGTGATATTATATACATATTAAATGAGCCGAATATAACAAACAGCCAAAAGTCAATGAGCATCAAAATTTGTGCCCGTTTAAGATTTATAAATTAAATGGTTATCTATCTACATTAATTACATCTAAGGTCAAAAGTAAATTAAAATGATTCCTTATTTATTTTATTTTATTTATTTTTTTCATGCCATCTCTGGCTATACATATATATGCACATTGAGCACCACCAACCTACAAAACGACATCTTGTTTGGTTTTTATGCAATCAAAACATAAAATGGTGTTCTTAATTGTAATCCAATTGTTGTTTTTTGCAATAACAGCAAGTTCAAACCCAATACCATGTTCACCACCCGAATTAGGTGATAGGCTACATTTTGATCCTGCTGCCATTGAATCAGCCTCTAGCAATTATGGCAACATAGTTCATGACAAGCCACTCGCAGTGCTTTCTCCATCATCCATTGAAGACATTGCAAGTCTCATAAAATCCTCCTACAATTGTTCCACTAATTTTGGCATAGCCGCTAGGGGGAATGGCCACTCCGCCCGGGGACAGAACATGGCTTCGAATGGAGTTGTGATAAACATGTTGCAATTGAAAGGAAACCAAAAGCAGAAGGGCATTGCGGTGTCTAAAAGCCCACTGTTCGCGGACGTTGGTGGCGAGCAGCTGTGGATGGATGTGTTGAATGCCACGGTTGAACAGGGCGTTGCACCGGTGTCGTGGACCGACTATTTGTACCTCAGCGTTGGTGGTACGCTGTCTAACGCTGGAATCAGCGGACAAACGTTCCGGTTCGGTCCTCAGATCAGCAATGTTTATGAACTGGATGTTGTTACTGGTATGATTTGTTGTCCTTCCTTTTTTATTCTTCTCCTTTTCTACTCGAGATTGCATTGGGAGAAAGGAAAAAACGATTAACTGTTTTGTCAAATATGTGCATGCATTTTCACTGTAGAACAAGGATAGTTAACAAAAGTACTTCTCACTTTGAAAACCAAGGTTTGAATTCTAATCAGTTTGAGAAAGAAGTAATTTATTGTCAATCTCACCGGAACAATTTCTTGTTAATCTTTTATTTCTAACCGGATTGTTAGAATCCCTGTCAAATCCCAGTGTAATCCTATCAGTTGTAGTATATATTCATGTATATATTTCAAATTCATTCATGTAAATCAGTTCTTTTTTCATGTTATCTCCTATCTCACGTCACACACCTTTTCTTTCTTTTTTTTTTTTAAAAAAAAAAAACTAAAATAAGAGTTTTATTGAAGCATATATACGTACCACCTACTCACCATAGGACATAGAGATCCAAAAGAAAAAAAAAAAAAAAGACAGCTTTTCCCAATTGTCAATGAAAAGAGCAGACTAGACAAACAAAAACCTTGGTCTTCATCAATTGGAGTTCGTAAGTAGGCATTCCATTGCATGCACGAGGTTGCTTTTGTTATTTGTAAGTCGCTGACAGACTTTGTTTGGCGGAACTGCCTAAATCAGGCAAAGGAGAGACGGTGACGTGCTCTGCAAAGATGAATTCTGAGCTGTTTTATGGTGTATTGGGAGGTTTAGGGCAATTCGGAGTCATCACTAGAGCAAGGATCGCTCTGGGGCCGGCCCCCAAAAGGGTACGTCCGATATCATCAGTTTATACATTTTACCTATAATCTATTTTAACTTTAACTTAATGCAAAACATACAGTTGCCTCGTTTTTTCATTGTTTCATTTCTTGGTTGTTGGAGGTTTTATGATTTATAAGCTATGCAATAGTGATAATTTTGATTCAACTCACTTCTTCTTTTTTTTTTTTTAATGATAAAAGTACATTATTCACCACAGAACAACAACAGAAAAAAACGTGCTTTAAGAAGAGAAAACCCAAAGACTTTACTCCTATGTTCATATCCAAGCTACCTGTTCATTTACAAGTCTCCATTATCGTCAGAGCATCTTCAAAACTACTGGACTCCACGGGCCAAAGTACAGAAACAATATCTCCTCATTTTGTTCATGAACCGATTGAAAGTTTCCCTTAATAATATATGCACTTTTATGTTGCCATAAGCATATGACAACCAAACATTAAGGATATTATTACTCTATCTTCTTGTTACACAAAGCCCCCAACTCATTGTTGAAAGAAATTGTAGGCATTAGATAACCAAATATTTGAAGGAGCTGTATCCTTTTCACAAATTAGTTATCCTATTTATTTTATTTTATTTTATTAAGAAATTTCTGAACTTATGTACAACTCTTTTTTCTTTTTTTTTTCCATTTCATTCAAAATATTTAGTCTTTTAATATTAGTTTCTTTTTTCAATAATAAAATATTATAAGCCTAAAACTACAAACCAATATATATGTACTCTTTAACCCCAATCCAAACGCAACCTTACACATGTTCATTATCTTGGTGGGTGATTCTAGTATGTTCAGAGATAATAAGGCTTAATTACCTTCCGCGTAATTTTGTTTATTTTATTTTATTTTATTGCATTTGCTTGGTCACTCATTACATATATTCCATGTCTTGACATGATTTTCCTCGCAGGTTAAATGGTTAAGAATGCTTTACACTGATTTCTCTGCTTATGTCAAGGACCAAGAGTACTTGATCTCAAACAATGGAAGGCAAGCAATTGATGCACTTGATTATTTGGAAGGGGCGCTTTTGTTGGATAATGGTACCCCAAATGCCTGGAGGACTAACTTTTTCCCACAAAAAGATCTTCCTAGGATCATCTCATTGATTAAACAACATGGCATTGTTTACTGCATAGAAGTAGCCAAGCACTACGAAGATGGAACAGAGAAACAAATAGATAAGGTATATAATTGATCATCCCATTTTCTTATCTTTTTTATTTTTGTTTTGTTGTTGTTGTTGGCATTGCGGTCAGGCAACATAACAAACGGAAATGTTACATAGATAAGTTTTCCTGGCACAAGACAAGAGAACTATCTTCTCAGGGTCTAAATCCATTCCAAGTTTTGACCTTTGATTTGCAAGATATATTAGTCCTTTATTGTTTTTGGGTCAGGAGATAGATCTATTAAATCATTTATTCATTGAATTAGTTTAGATGTGTCAACATAACTGTCTCTGATCTTTGCTATGTATGATTATTCTTAATTGATTATTTTAATATTCGTTGTTGGTTTGAATTTTGAGTTGATGGAAATCTTTTTATAGCAGATTATGGTTGTTGATTTATGTTGTTGTCATATTAACTATGAATTTTGTATTCAAATATTCTTATGGAAAGGAGATTATTTGAGCTTTTATATATATATATATATATATTCTTGTTGGGGTATAGTTGGCTCAGGACAGTTGAATGTACTATAAATAAAACTTGGATTTAATTTCCTAAATCTTTAGAATTATATTTAAAAAAACCAAACATTTCTCATAGCTTACACTGGTAAGTTGAAAATTTTGTTAGTAAAAAGAGTTGTATATGGAGTACAAAGTTGACAAATTAATTATCGGATGCTTTTTTTTTTCGGCCGGGGGGAGGGGCTAGGCAATGGTACAATGGAGTAACCATGTTGCCAATATTCTATTTCAGGAACTGAAAAAATTAATCAAGGGACAACTGAGCTACAATCGTCGGTTTATTTTTGAAACAGATGTCTCCTATGCAGAATTTCTGACAAGAGTTCAAATCCCACAGAGCAAAGAATCACATCCATGGTTAAACCTCTTCATACCAAAGTCTCGGATTTTGGATTTTGATTCATGTGTCTTCAGGGGCATTGTCCTCAAAAGAAACATCACCACTGGACCTATTCTTTTCTATCCTATGAACCGAAACAAGTTAGTATCCTTCAATTGTCTCTCTCTGTCTTTTTCTTCTTCTTCTTCTTTTTTTTTTTTTTTATCCTTTCCGGTTGATGACAAACTTCATATTTGTTGGATAAATTATTTGTTTTGGTCTAATTGGGAGATTAATTACGAATTCATGAGAAGTCACCATCCAATATAGTGCTTAGCACACTCAACTTTTCATATTGTAACCAACAAAATAAAATTAAAGAATTCTCTTTGAATGATAGGTTCAAAGAATAATATAAAATTTTAGTTTTATTATTTTTGTAGAAGTTTATTTCTGTGTGATTCGAATGTGATTTTGAAACCACAATGGAGCAAGCTTAGCATTGCAACAAGTGGATCGTTTATAATTAGAGCATAATATAAGGCTGATTAATGTTTTTAATTGAATTTCAGATGGGATGATAAAATGTCTGCATCTATACCAGATGAAGATATTTTCTACACTGCAGGGCTTTTGCATTCAAGTGATGTTGATGGTTGGCAAGTCTATGATGATCAAAACAAAGAAATAATGCAGTTTCTCGAGAATGCTGGTATCAAGGCTAAGCAGTACCTTCCCAGTTATAATACCAAAGAAGAATGGATCAAACATTTTGACTCAAAGTGGACAACATTCCAAGAGAGGAAGACTTTGTTTGATCCAAAAATGATTCTATCTCCTGGACAGAGGATTTTCAATCAGCAATCACTGTTTACATGAATTTCTAAGTTGTGTTGTGTCAGTCCTGCTTTCCCATGTTCAAGATCTAACAAGGCATAGGTGTGATAAAAGTATAAGAGAGATGTATTCAGAGCTGCCCAAATGGACAAAATCTCCTTTGCCAGTGACTTGATGTTTGCCCTTGTTTATGAGGTGTGGGAAAAAGTGGGGAATGGAAAATTTTGACAAAGGGCAAAATTTTATACTCTTATCTATGCTCAAAATTTGAGATTTTTTATTTATTTTATTCTCATAAATCTTATACTTCTTCTCATAATTAAAATATAAGATTTTTAAATAAAAATTTAAAATTTAAAATATTAAAATATTACTTACTTTTTTTTTAATTCATCGTAAAATAAATATCACGTGCTAGTTCAAATTATCTGCTATATCCCATTTATCACCAAAAAAAAAAAATTATTATATTATAAATTATATATATAATTTTTTTTATTCTCTTAAAACTTTACTTTCCTTCTTAACGTAGCCTCGAAGGTACTAAGAAACTCACTCGAAGCATTAAATTGGGCCATGGTGCAGGCCAGTCTAATGGCTAATGGCCCATAAAACCCATTGCCATGCTCTGTATTTCTAGATTCCATATTCAGCCTCTGTCTCTGCCCGGTGGATGCAATTGTGATTAACTTCGTTCCCCCAATGGAATCTAGGTGGATGCAATTGTGATTAACTTCGAGTTCCTTTGAAATGCCTTCAGATTAAGATTAAAAGAGAAGGATTTGAGAAGGATTGTTTTTCATCACAAGAGGAAAATGGTAAAACATCCTTCCTATTTCCCCGCTTTCTTGATTTTCTTCTTTGTTGATCATGCTTCTTCAAATATTAATTTTTCTTTACTGATTTGTATCTTTAACCACAACGACTTAATCCATGGAAAGATTTAATCTTTTTGAATATGGATTTAAACCCATGAACTATTGAGGAGGAAACTTTTGTTTTCACTTGCTAATCAAAGGTTCTTGAGTCCAAGTCTTACTAGTATTTTCTCCCATTAATCCACTTTGTCCTTTTGGCATCTCTTGTGATGTAAAGTCTACTTTTTTAAAAAAAAAAAAATGGGGATTTAAGATCAAGTCCAATTCTTTGAAAGATTTGGTTATGTTTTTCTGATTCTTGGCTCAAATTTTTTTTATTATTGTTATTTTTTGGATTTCCTGTAATGCTGAGGGATATACTAACCCTTGCTGAGAATAAAAAAAATCTTTAGTTGTTTGAAATCTCTTCGCATTTTTGGTTCAAATTCTTTGAAAAAACCGCCGAGAGCAGGCTAGCATGCCTAGTGGGAGTCAAGTAGAAGAATTATGGTTTATGTAACTTTTGATGGCACAAAGCCCCTCTCTTATCAGGGGATGAGAGGGTGTTTGTGTATTTTATATAGGATTCTGCTCATTACGAAAGTACCTTGTTCAATGTTTTGAGTACAAGCTATACTATAGCAATAAATGAAAATAATACATGATTAATTTGGACAGTGTCCTTGTTAAAGTCTGCCAAGTAAATTGCTTACAGTTGGCCATCATGGATAGTTTGCTCCCTTAATCAAAACACACAGATTCTAAGAGGTTAACACTCTCTGCATGTCTCTGATGCTAAGCAGTTTGCTCTAGGACTTCAACTAAAATTGAGTGGAAATTTGTAATTGTATAGGAGTAACTGAAAACACTCATCTCCCTTTCTTCTTCCTTTTCTTTTTTTCTTTGGACCAGTTCAAGTTGTTTAGGATTACATAGAATGTCTAGGAGAGCGAGCTGTACTACTTTGAAGTGTGAGTTTCCATTTTATCCTTGAAGGATGAAAACTTTCATTACTCATTAAAACTAGAATGTTTACCACTGGGAACATAATTGATTAAGCTTTCCAAGTATGCAAGTCAATTGCTTCCCAATATAAGTAGGTAGAATCTTTATCATGTTGGTAATCAATCACCATTCTTGCAATTTTTGTGGGTCACCTTGTGATCAGTCTGGGTTCAAATAGCCAATGCACCTATTATAGGCCTTACTAGTTGAAGTTTTGATGAACTTGGTTTGGAGCAAGTATGATTCTTACATGATCTGTAACTCAATCCAAAACTATTTAGAAGGATTCAATATTTTCTTTATCATTTTACTAGTTTTTTGGTTTGCCACTTTTTTTTTTTTTCCTTTTCTTATGTTTATCCATTAAGATTCTGACCACAATTTCAAGTTGTGGCTCCTTTAAGATATCTTTTCCCATTTTTAGCCAATGGGCAAGCTTTTGACTTGTAGTGGCTTTCAATTAGATGGTAGATCATCTTTGGATTGGTTTGTGGCTGGTGCTTTTGTGTCTTGTTCAAGTTTCAAATTGTAGCCCTGGTGATGTTGATCCGATCTACAGGTAACTATTTTTTTTTTCCTTGTATTGATTTACTGTCAAAGTGGAGTGCTATTGGCTTTCTATAGATTACTTTTTGAGCCTATGCATGTATTCAAGATTTGCACTGGTGTCCTTGTTCTTTTCATTTTTTCCAAATCATCACCCAATTCCCACCCTTCTTAAAAAACCAAAATAAAAATAGAAGAAACAGAACAACTGTTTTGCACCATTTAGATTTATTTGCATTGCAATTAATCTATTCCACACAACTATAACAAAGAGAACAATGGAAAGCCTAGCTTTTAGAATGGCAAACAGGTGGTAAACTAGATGGACAAGAGTGTAGCTATAAGATAGTCGTATCCTGCTAAGTAGACACTTAATAAATGGAGGTTTTATGCCAATAAATGTACAGCTAGTCCTCAGACAAAATCTCTGGAGCAAACTCCAAGAGTTGCCTTTAAATTGGGTTCTGTCTATTGCAACTTGCAAGTATATTGGACATGTAAATTGGGAATTTTCATGAAATATAACAAAATTGTTTTGTGTGCATGAGTACATCTACTGCTTGAACCTGTCGGCTATAGAGGAGCTTGTATTCTTTCATCAGCAGGCTTGTGAAAATTAAAATTATGAGGATGGCTGAGATGGAATAGTCAAGCAATGGGTTCAGACTTCAGATAGATATGGCTGGAAAGTTTTTGTAGACAACAATGTAGTTAGGTCTGTTTGATAGGTTTATTTGATGGGATAATGTTTTCACAGCACAAGTAAGGAATAGTATTTATTTTCAGTGCGGTAACCAAGAAAAATTGGCATCGAGTGGCTTCCTGTTAGTGGGAACATAGGGACAAAACAGAAGGCAAATAGGGGGGGGGGGGGAATTAAGCATACAATCAATTAGGGATGATATTTACTAACCACGATGGAGATATAAAGGCAGGAAAACATGGATGTGTGTTGACTCGTTTGTCCTAAAGCAATTAATAGAACTCCTAAATAGGAATGCATTAATAGCAATAAAAAGCTAAATGGAACTCAAAGAAAACAAAGATTCTAAAAAGATTCTGGTTTTCAGTTGAGAATATTACAAGTGTGTGATTTGGCACCTTTTAGGGCTGTTCTTGTTGTTTTTTCTTAGAAGATTGGTCCTTAGTGGTGAATGGTGTTTTCCTCCAACTATTAGAGGACTTCAACAAAATGATAAATTGGTCATTGAGTACTCTTGCTTGTAAGTCTAGGCCCATTATAAACTACTGACATCAAGCCCCTCTCCTTACATACATGTGTATTTACAAACAGAAACTCACATGTGCAACAAATTCTATAATGAGCATATCTGGGTAATCTAACAAGAAATATTCATGATCCAGATTCCCATTATCGAGCCTCTCTAACTCTTGACTTGTATGGTATGTTTGCCCCATACTGTTGTATGTATTTAGAGCACACAGATGCATGGAAAGAAATTGCACATTTTACTGGATGCTTGAGAAATAATGCTCTATTCTGTGCTATGTTTGCCTTGTTTGAAAGGCCTTGTTCCAGTAGTGCATATGTAGATTTGTCGCTGTGAGAGAGTTCTCAAATGTCTCACAGTGACAATAGGTTCCTCAATATTTTTTTTTTAATCAATGGCATCAAATGTGCATTTTTGTCAAATAAAAATCTCGTTGGCGTTGTCACATGCACTGTTGTTCACAAGTGCTCTTGTAAGGGAGAATGTAAATGTACCTATCAAGTACTTACATAGGCATCTTTTGTCATGACTTTGAAGTTAACTTGTCCATGTTACCTGATTCTGCACCATTGGCAGTGTTGTATTATTTTTCTATGCTTTCCAATGGTTCACATTAATGTTTTGAATTCCCATGCTCCATTCATTTTGGAGACTTCAATTTGTGGTTTCTAAAAAATAGTTTTCCTTGGATTCAGAGCTTGTGTTGGAAAATGTGAAGAAACTGGATGTGTGGGGCGGAGATGCTTTCCACATTGCTATTTGTCTTCAGATGGTGCATCTAGTGATGGTCCATGGTACATCCAAGAGCCTCTTTACTTGAAGTGGAAAAAATGGGGTTTCCAGAGTGATTGCCGTTACTATTGTATGGTTGACAGAGAAAAAGAAAGAGAAGTATTTGGTTATGGTCCTGTCAAATACCATGGCAAATGGCCTTTCAAACGAGTGTATGGAATCCAGGTATGCTTTTCTAACTGAATGTCCTTTGTAGCCATTTCTTTGTTGTGAGATGTTAACAAAATTTGTGGGCCATATATATTGAACTACGTTTTGCCACCCAGGAGCCTGTCTCTGTGGTTTTCTCTGCTCTCAACCTTGCTATGCATTTCCATGGTTGGTTGTCCTTCTTCATCCTTCTATACTATAAGTTGCCTTTGAAAAAAGAGAAGAAGGCATACTATGACTATGCTACTTTATGGCATATCTATGGGCTCCTGTCAATGAATTCTTGGTTCTGGAGCTGTGTTTTCCATACTCGGTGAGTTTCTCTTTTAAGATCACATTCACTTTCTGTGTGATTATGAGCATTGAATCTTTGTATCGGTTGGGAATATCTGAGTGTGTGATTGTGCAACTGTGTATATCTAATACCTATTACTTTGAGTGAGATATCATACCTGTTTTAAGAGTTATCTTTCAAAGAGTAGTTTCTGGGAGGTTTAACTTCAATGTAATACTAATCTCTATTACTTTGAGTAAGATGTCAATCTAAATTTTTATTTTTTTCTCATTCCTAAGATTTTTTGCTTGAACTAATCCTCATTGTCAACAATACCCTCGAGTTGCATGGGATAAATTTTTTTCCTTTGTTATTTCTTTTTGTTTTATTTTCCTATGATCTTAAATTTTTTGTAATTGAATTGCAGAGATGTGGACTTGACAGAAAAGTTAGATTACTCTTCTGCTGTGGCATTACTAGGATACTCACTCATTCTAGCTATCCTAAGATGCTTTAACGTGAGAGATGGGGCTGCAAGGGTCATGGTTTCTGCTCCATTGTTTGCATTCGTGACCACCCACATATTGTTCATCAATGTCTATAGGCTAGACTATGGTACTATATCTGTCCTCTTACATCTTCTTAAGTCCTTCCTTTTGGACTTGTTTATCTTCTGTCATAGAGAAAGAATTCTTTCTCTTTGGTCCACTGGAGAGTTATACATCGAAGGATAGCACTTTACTTCCCAGAATCATCCCAGGTGTAAGCAGAATTTGCTTTAAAGGATCTGGAAACAATAGCAAGAGACTTTGCTAGAAAAATTAGCTGATTAAAAAAGAAAAAACACGCATGCGCAAAGAGTGGTACTGCAGCTGCTTGTTCCTATTAAGGGAGGAAAGTCAATATATAGAGGGTCCAGAAGTATCCGTCAAGAAAGAGAGAAATCAAGAAGGAATTTTAGCCGTAACCTTATTTTGTCTTTATGCTTCTGTGTATCTTTATCCTTCACAGGGTTTGTGTTGCCAAATAACAAAACTTTGGTACATGTTACAGGATGGAACATGAAAGTTTGTGTTACAATGGCAGTGGCTCAGCTTCTCCTTTGGGCAATCTGGGCCGGTATTACTCGCCATCCTTCTCGCTGGAAGTTGTGGGCTGTGGTTGTGGGAGGTGGCCTGGCAATGCTCTTAGAAATCTACGATTTTCCTCCTTACGGGGGACTCGTTGATGCTCATGCTCTCTGGCATGCTACCACCATCCCTCTCACCTACCTTTGGTGGAGTTTCGTTAGAGACGATGCCAAGTTCCGCACCTCTAACCTCGTTGTTAAGAAGGCAGAGAAGAAGGGGAAGTAACTTACCATATATTTCCATCCGTGCACCTGTATGCTGTATGACCCCCCAACTTGGCCAGTCCTGAGGCCTATCATTGGGATCTCAGCTTCCCAATGCTAACCTGATCATTTTTGTGTTTTTTTTCCCTGTGGAGCCATCCAATCTTGTTGGTAATGACATTGAAAATTTAGTGATTTGAATCCCAACCTCATTTGGGATACATCTGAAAAGTGATGTCAACTCTAGAATCATCTCCAATATGGAATGTTGGAAGTTCAAATCCCAGTTGCAATCGCTCAACTAAAACAGCCCACAACTCAAAATTGGAGTGGAACTTTGATTCTATTGAGTGCTACGAAAATTCTATTGCACCAAGGCGGACAATTAAATGGATTGTTCGTATCAATAAATAATAAAGATTATATATTTTATGCACACATTTACATATGCATCAAAGCAAATTAGGCTGCCTCACTTTTATCAACAAAAAGTGTATATAGTACACTCTATGTATAAAAATCCTGACCCAAATTCGATTATATTGTTCAATCTTAAGTTTGAACAAACTAAACCAAAAAAAAAATTTACTTATAAAAAAATATGGTGATTTGATCTGTTAAAATTAATATCATTAAAAATGATAATAAAAACCACATTAAAGTATCAAATTAGGTGTAATATTGAGTTAATTAATTTCAATTAAAATCATAATTTGAAAATTGTAATTCTAAATATAATTTTAATATTAATAAATTAGAATTTATTAATTACTCTATTATTATAATTTGGAGTCAATTAATTGACGAAAATAATTTTATTTATAAAAAATAAAAATAAAATGATAAATGAATATTACTTAAATATATGCGATTATTCGTTAATATCTATTTTAATCTTCTCCAAAAATAAGTGGGGAAAAAAAAAATATATGTTTGCAAAATTCTAATCCATTCAAAACTTTCCCATGTATTTTCTCGTTATCCAAAATCCAAATCATATTACAATACTTTTACAGAAATTCTTTTTCTAAAAAAGGGTGAAGACAATCTAAATCATTGTTCAATTGGTGGACTGATTGCCACAACAACACCCACAACAAATGTGTGTCAAATATTAAATTTCGATTACCGTACCAGTCTCGAAGGATAGTCATAATACCAAGTAGGTCCCAAGAGAGAGCGGTGGCATTTGAATCGCCTCTTACAAAGTAAACAAAACCCTCTCTCTCTCTCTCTCTCTCTCTCTCTCTCCGTTCTTTTTGAAACCTCTCCCAAACCCTTACCCTTGGCGGCTGTGAAATTCTCACGCCCTTTGTCCCTCCACCAAAACCCCTCCAATCAAGATCCGATCTTTTCCAAGTTTTTTTTGGGGTTTATCTTCCGCCTTCTTTTTTTTTATTACTTTTTGGTTGATTGATAAGATCTCTATTGATCAATCCCGATCTTGTCATGGCTACCACCGTTGCTCCTTCTTCCGATCGTATCCTTGCTCGATTTCTTCATCTGGGTGTGTTTTGATTGCTGGGATTTTGCTTTTTTTGCTGTTTTTTCTTTGTTTTGTTTTTCTTGGGTGATTTACTTTGGTGGGTTTTGATGAGTTTTCGTTAGTTTGTTGTGTTTCGTGGTCTTGACTTTGTTTGATGTCGAATTATCATCAAGATCTGCTTGTTTTGTCCAATTGGGTTTCTGTATTTGATGTATATGTAATCTTCGTTTCTTTCTTTATAGGATTTCTTGTTATTTTCCCTGCTTTTATTGGGTTATTGATGTGATATCTCCACCAATTTTGAGACGGGTAAGCTGTTGTCGACTGGTTATTGAATGACTTCACTTCCTATTTGAGATGTGCTATATGTGTTTGATGCTTCTTGTTTAGTCTCTTAAGTACCGTGATTGAGTCTAATGGATGAGTAGTATATGGATCATGTATGGGCTGGTTTTAGTTCGTGTTTATGCTCAAGGGACAGCAATTTGTCTTCCTTTACTTGTGTTCCCTTCAGAAGCTGCAGATTTGTTTCAGAATTTGACTATAGAGTCTCAGACAAAGACTTTGGACATTCCTGAGCCGACCAAGAAGGTGATTTTGAGTTTTTAACTTAATCTTACTGTTGGTAAGGCCAATGACTTTTATGTATGAGATTGGAATGGTTGATTTATACATGGATCCCATCTTTCTGCAGACTTCTGTTTACCAATATGGCACTGTTGATTCGGGCATTCCTACTAATGGTCAGATTCAGTCAGCAGAACGGTCACTGACCCCGATTCTGCCTGAGGCATACTTTCCTCCTCATGGATTTCCTGCCTTTTATCCTTGGAGTAAGTTACATGGTTTAATTGTTGACTGTCAAATTCTGTTTAATAAAAGCATGACTAAGTCAGTTAACAATCTGTATTATATTATAATTCTAGTCATTGTGCTTACTTATTGTATAAATTTGATAGTGATAGTCAGTGTTTATCTTTGTATTCATCTTCTCAAAATATCTTGTAGGCTATAATGGGTCTGGTAATGAATGGAATGACTATTCAAGATATGCAAATACAGATGGACTTGATATGACATCAGTAAGTATATCTGTTCATTCTGTAATTCTTTTTCAGTGATTTTATTTACACAATAACTTGTGCTTTGCTATTATTCTATGTTCCCTATGTCTTTGTTAATTTTTGTGCTACTGTTGGACTGACTTTCTGGATTCCAACATTGTTCAACAAACATCTTCCATCTTTTTCCAGGGTGTTTATGGGGACAATGGGTCTGTCATGTATCACAATGGTTACGGATATGCATCATATGGCCCATATTCACCAGCAACTTCCCCAGTTCCAACTGTCGGAAATGATGGTCAGTTGTATGGACCTCAGCACTATCATTATCCTCCCTACTTCCAGCCACTAACTCCTACCAGTGAGCCCTTCACTCCTGCTCAGGCAGCCTCTTCTCAAGGTGAAATATCCACCTCCACGACTACTGACCAAAAACACTTGCCAGTGGAAACAGCTAACGGGAATTCTGGTGGGGTTTTAAGTGGTGGTGTGAAGGGAAGCAATGGTTCAACCCCCTATAAGCCAACATATCAAAATTCTTCTGTTAACTTGAAAAATACATATGGAAGCAGTGCTTTTCCTGGGGGAATTACTGCTGCAGGTTATCAGGATCCAAGATTTGGTTTTGACAGTCAGTACAGAGCCTCTGAAATCACTTCTTCATTCTCAAAGAGTAACAATGCTCCAACTTCCAGGAGTCATAGTTTCCGGCAGAACTCTAACTACATGGTATGCGGTCCTCTTTTCATCACTATTTTTTGGGACTTCACCCTGGGTAATTGATTATAGACACTTCTTGCATGGTCTAGTAAATCAGGTTGGAAAAATTATCTAGAGGGGTGGTTTTTATGTTTTCCTTTTGGGGTTTAAATAAATAACTAATTTTTGTGTTTGTTTTCCTCAAATCTGTAGGGTTTGCAACACCCTGGTCCAATATCTGGCATTGGATCAGCTCATGGGTTGATGAACAGGATGTACCCAAATAATTTTTATGGACAGTATGGAAACTCCTTTAGATCTGGTATGGGTTTTGGATCCAGTGGCTATGACTCAAGAGTCAATACTTGGTTGGCTGTTGACAATAAATATAAGCCCAGGGGCCGGGGCTATGGTTATTTTGGTTTCCGCAATGAAAATGTGGATGGCATGAATGAGCTGAACAGAGGACCTAGGGCCAAGGGTTTTAAGAACCAGAAAGGTTTTGCACCAGTTTCAGCAGTGGTCAAGGGGCAGAATGCACCACCAAGTGAAACCATTGGTGAGGAGATGGACGAGGTATCTATGATTCCAGACAGGGAACAGTACAACAAAGCAGATTTCCCTGAGGAGTATGCTGATGCCAAGTTTTTCATCATCAAATCTTACAGTGAGGATGATGTCCATAAAAGCATCAAGTATAATGTTTGGGCCAGCACACCAAATGGCAACAAGAAGCTTGATGCAGCATACCAAGAGGCCCAGCAGAATTCAGCTGGCTGCCCTATTTTCCTTTTTTTCTCGGTGAGCTTTTGGAGATTGATGTAATTGGTCTAGTCATCTGTTCTAATAATATAATCATTGGGTTTTTACCATTGTTTTATATTGGGATTTTCGTCCAGGTTAATACCAGTGGACAATTTGTTGGTCTTGCGGAGATGGTGGGACCTGTTGATTTTAACAAGAACGTGGAACATTGGCAACAGGACAAGTGGACTGGCTGTTTCTCTGTGAAGTGGCACATTGTTAAGGATATTTCCAACAATTTGTTGAAGCACATCACTCTCGAGAACAATGAAAACAAACCCGTCACTAATAGCAGGGACACACAAGAGGTAACTATCACTGCAAATGTCTCTTGTTAAGAATCAGCTTTCTTTGAAATCTCCCCCTGACCTCCTGCTGCACTAATAAGGCTTAAAGAAAGGGGGAAAAGTGTACCAGCTTGTTTTAATGATGCAATTTTGCAGGTGAAGTTAGAACAGGGGCTAAAAATGATCAAAATATTTAAGGATCACTCAAGCAAAACATGCATTTTGGATGATTTTGGTTTTTATGAGAAGCGGGAGAAGATAATCAAGGAAAAAAAGACCAAGCAACAGCAGTTCCAGAAGCAGGCAAGACTTTGTTATAAATATCTTCTGGTGTAACAGCCACCTACGTTTTCAAAAACTGGGTCTTATGCTACTATCTCCGTTTGGACAATTATTTAGCATTAAACTTTTCTTTTATGGAACTTGTTTGTCATTTTAATGTTAATGGCCATTTTATCTGTTCTGACTATAAAATACAGCTAGTTGAAGGAAGGCCTGGTAATGAGAAGAAAGAACTGGGAGGAGCATATAAGACACTAGATGCTGTATCTGATGTGACTAAGGAACCTGCTACAGTTATCCAGTCCAATGGAGACATCAAGCACCTGGAGAATGGGTCTGTTACAATAACTGGCGATGCTTCAAAGGCGCTAACTAATTCGGTAGTGTCAGAGAGCAAGATTATTGCAAATGGTTGTTAGCTTTGTGCATTAACTGCCGTCAAGGTCTCCTAGAGATGCACGAGTTTTATCACAAATCTTTGCATGGTCTGAAGAATATAGGACTAAGTTCTGGCAATCCATCATTGAGCCACAGTTTATTTTGTAGTGCTTTGTTGCCGTGACAATGCCCCAACAGTCCCTTTGTTATGGGAAAAATAGTCTTGAGATTGACCGGACATTGGCAAGGCAGGGCAGGGCAGGCTTCTTCCTATCATCCAATGTTGTTTCCAGTGGATGTCTTGTTACAGGGGGTTGGCTCCATTTATCCTCACTGCCAAGGGATTTTGGGTTTTAGGCTCTCTGTTATGGTTTAGTAGCTTTTTATAGTTTTGAGTATGACCCCCCCCCCCTTTTTTGTCTTTTTTTTTTTTGCCCTTTTTGTGTTTTTGCCCTTCTTTTATTCCTATTTTGTCCATTTGTTTTTCCTGTGCTGTTTTTCTGCTTTGATGGATCTGTCCTCTAGTTTGTTGTAATGACCTGTAGAAACCTGGAATCTGAAGATCGACAGCATTTCAATTTCGAAATATAATGTGAGATTTTCTTCTGTTCCCTATTTTGTTGATTATAAATGAGTTACATCAATCACTGATTGTTTATGTAATATGATGTTATTTTATTTTATTTTGGTTGGTTTTTTTTATCAAATATGTAATTTGATGTTGATTTTCGAGAGAAACTATATGAATGCTGTGTCCTGCAGGGCTGGCAAAACGTACGTGTATGAAGTGCGGATTTGTGTAGTGTTTAGATAGAGTACCCAGCTGGGGCCTGCAAGGCCCTCTGGGATGAACTTTAATGGGCTGTGACTGGCACGGCTTGTTGTCACGGCCTAAGTTGGGTTGTAGAATTGCTAGTCCTTGTAGGTCCCGTGATAAGACACATGGTTTCTGGATTTTTTGTTTTTTATTTTTTTATTTTTGTCTTCCTACTTATAAAAGCAATATCAAATTAGAACCAAAAAGGAAATGTCAAATATTTTTTTCTTTTTAGATAAAGTAATGTCTTAAATATTAAATGTGCTTTAAATGGGATGGCAGTTAGCAACAGTAAATATATATGTGTGTATATATATATATTTATTTATTTTATTTTTATTTTTTTGGATTTGTTTAATTCAATCGTAGTTATCATGGTTTGCACAAGGATAATCTATCTATCCCAATATGCTATTAACCAAGTTCTATCTAAAAGAACTCAAATCAGGATTTCGGCCAGAATTAGCCACCACAAGAACTACCAAATCTAATTTACAACATCCAACTGATATTACAAACAGAAGTCGGGGAATAATCCACTATCAGGCATTATTGATACAGAAACATTTTCGTCAAGGTCGACTTATTGATGCACAATCTCTTTGCTCTGGGGATGGAAAATGCTAGGCCCAAACGTTGAGGAAACAATTTCAACAAGAAGTGGGAACTGCAAAAATGCGAACAGTGTCAACGGTATACAGGCAAGCAGGACGATTGGTGCAGCAACCCAGTTTAACCGATGAACAAGAACAATGTGAAGAGACGAGCTAAATGCCACCAGCATGAATGCTATTGAAAGGAAGAGAGTGACAAGGCCAATGCACAACCTCATGGGCAAGGCCCTCAGGAAATCTTCTTCCGAATAGCGCGATGTAAGTATACCCAAGAACATCAGGACTGAAGTAGAAGAAGAGAAAAGGGCCAATGCGTTTGATATAGCAAAGATCAAAAAAGACAATTTGTTCAAGAAAATCGGGAGTCCGTCGCTTGTGTTGCCGCCAGGTAAGGTGAAAGCCGCTGCAAACACAACTGTGGTAATAAGTGCAGCAACAACCGTGCACGAGGAAGCTGTGTTCTTCATCCATTCCTCGCCTTTAACGACTAACTGACGGTGCTGTTCGGTAAACACCTCTCTCGGAGTTTTTCCATCATCGTTTTTCACTTCTTTGAATGTTGGTTGGACAGCATTTTCTACTTCCTGCAGAGTACATTTATGGAACGGAAAAAGTACATTACAGAAATCTTTTTAGAATTCCCTTCGTCAATACTAACTTGGAAATATTAAATTTATAGTTAAATCATGCTCTAAGACGACAACAGCATCAATTCATATACTAATATATTGTTAGGTATGAGTAAGAGACACGTATAGACAAAATCTAAGCCAATCCATGCATTTCCTTATTTATATATATTTTTAGTTTTTTCCTTTCTCGCTTTTTTGGGTTATAGGCAAGGTGGGATGCATTGACGCATGACATATTAGTTTTTCTGGAGCAACCGTCCAGGCTGAAACTTGAACTAAAATTCGAACTCAAAACACATGTTAAAAGCAACTCTGATTTCGTATTAAAGTGGAGGGAGGGAGGGAGAAGGACATAACCTTGAACCACTGCAATTCCCGTTGCATTTGAAGTGCTGCGCCAGAAATCCTATTCGATGGCTCTAGCATGCCTGCTATATGTAAGATGTTATTTCCAAATTTGTCTCTGTAGGTCGCGACATAATTCTGCAAACTCATTTCATGCAGAATGTTGTACACTTTCTCCTGCCGGAATTGGACTGCCAAGTGAAAAATGTACCGTTCGCTTTCGATGTCCCAACTCCATAGTGCATCAGGGTAGGTCCTGAGGATCTCCAAGACCAACTCTTGGATCCCCAACCTGGTAGCTGCTGTGATTGTATTCGACAAACCCCCTTCTATTGAATTTCTTGTTTTTATACTCTCTGCGCACAGCATTTTGGCAAGTTCAACTGCTTGCAGGTGCATCAGCTTTGTGTCATATACATCTCGTAGAAATCCAAATTTCCAAGGTCCACATAGGTCATATTTGGGGTTCTCCAAGTCCTCTCTGCCACAAACACTTGCTTTCTCCACCGAAACACCTATGAAATCCAAGAAAAATAAACTAGATGATTGCATCAAAGTAATGAAAAAGGAAGTTTTAAATGAGTAATATTTAACCATTGAGAACAATACAATTTATTTGTAGATTTAATAAGGAATGTGATATGTCTAAATTTAAAAAATTATTAAGAACTCTTTTTTTTCTTTTATTATTATTATTTTTTATTAATAAAAAAAAAAAGAAGAAGCTGGAAACAAGGGGGAGCAAGGGGTTTTTAACAGACTTAATATTCCATTTAAAAGAGATGAGTTGCTAAAAACTTGTGATTCATGTAATGAATACATATTTAATATTAAATATAAAATTCAAATAAATAAATATTATATACACGATCAATTTAAAAATTTAAATACTTAAAAAAAAAATTGATATATCTAAATCCAAAAAATATAATACGTCCTGCAGTAAATTTAGCTTATATACGTGATTAGCATTGTTTGAGGGGATTTAGAGACGTACATTTGTACAACAGTCGCCGAAGAAGTCCGAGTTGGCTTCCACTTAAAAACGTGCGGGGCTTTCGCGCCAATCGGTCCAAGGGAGTGAAACCGTTTTGGTCTTGCTGAATTGCTAAGTCAGGATAGCACTTTAGCAGAAAAATAGCCACATCTGCTCGTGGGAGAAAAAAAAAACTTTTGTAAATATTTATTTTTCATTAGAAAAGAACAAAAAATTAAAATAAAATTGAATAATTAAATTTATAAATATTTTTATTTATATATTTCTTATTTTTTAATATATATATACAACTTATAAATTTATATTTAAAATTTCAACACAAAGACTCTTGTTGTTGTTTGAAAAGCCTTGTAATTAGATTGCAGCCTCGCGTAGAAACATTAGAATGAGCTAGTGGGAACGATTAGTTACCACTTTTGCATAGTGCATGAATTATTGAACCAAATGAAAAAAATAATAATAATTACTATATAAAATTAATTTTAAATTTAACTACTACAATTAGCAAGAAAAATAAGTATTATTTAGAGTCAATTTAAAAAATATGTATTTTTTTAAAAAAAAATTATGCCAATTAAATAAATTTTTGGAGTACTAAATTTACTTAAAATTTTAATTATGTTGACAATAAATTTATAAATATTATAAATCATGTTAAATTTTTATTTTTTAAGAAATAAGATTTTTATATTTCTTAACATGAATCAGGAAAAAAAAAAGATGCAAAGGAAAAATAAAAGGATTGCGATCGGAGACATCAAGTCATTCAATTTAGTTCGGTTTAGTAAAACCTTTTTTTTTTTCTTTTTTTTAGTTTGTAAATTTCTCCTCATGACTGCATCGAATCTCTGTGATTGATGCCTGGTTTCATTTTCCACATCAGCGCATCTGAAACGAAGTAAGCTTATATAGAGAGAGGGAGAGTTCGAGGAGAATGAGGAAGATGATTGTACCAACCATAGAACTCGGCAATAATGAGCCAATTGAGAAGCAAGACACCGCTTTGACCGATGAGAGGGGTTGGATCGTAACGGCGGGTGGCCGTCAAAAGAAACCTAACAGTGTCCTTGTGGCCAAACTTCGCCGCGCAGTGAACTGGGGTGTCGTGGTACAACGAACGGAACTGTGTCAATCTGGGGTTCTTCTCCACCAAGATCTTAGCCGCTTCCGTGTAACCCGTGGTAGCCGCGGTATGGAGAGACGTGTAATTGTTCACTTGTAAGATTTCCAGATCAGAAACGGACATCATGTCGACCAGATTCCTGACGAACACTACGGACGCACGTGAACTAACTGCAACGTGAAGTGGAGTGTCCCTGTAGTATGTTATGCCAGCAGTCTTTGCAGTTGGGTCGTCGTCAATGGTCCTCTTCGTGTTTTTCCAATCACCCTTTATTACATCCTTGTACAATTGTAGGTAGTCTATGAAGCCCTGGATCCCCACCTGATCACTTCCTGCAGACAAAGAAATCATTTAACCCACCTCATCTAACAACCTATACATATTTACATATGAATGTAAGAACCAAGGAAAATAAGATCACAAACCCATCTTTATTAACCTATGTATTTCAATGTCACTGATTTGGCCAAGTGATTAAGCTGATATATATATATATATATATATATATATATATATATAGAGAGAGAGAGAGAGAGAGAGAGAGTGAGTGAGTGATTAATATTTAAATATGATGTCAGTTCACCTCTGGTCGTACGAAGTCTTTTTTTATAAAAGTTGGGTTTGGCGGAACGTATTCGAATTGCAGTCACAATGAGAATATACTAACGTCACATGTCTCTAAATTGACTCGACAATTATAAAGAAAAAAAATAAAATAAAGTAGTGTCGGGTGTGGTGAAGCTAAGCGTGGAAGCAAAACCAGAAAAAATGTAAAAGCACATGGTCATCACAATTTTTCTTTACTCTTTGCTCCGAGTTTATAAACGCCAGCTATAATTATTGACCCTATTATATAAATCAATGTGAGTAGTTAAGATAAACAAAAATAGATGGTCACAATAGTTAATGATAGCGTGCAGATATACACTCCAAAAACCACATGGAAAAAATAAAAAGAAAATACAGCATGTGCATCCCAAAAAAAAATAATTGTTTTAAACGTATTTTAGAATCTTTTAATCGACACCGCTGGTTATAATTTAATAATTATATAATTTTATTTTTATTATGTCATAATTTTAAATTTTTAATAAAATTAAATATATTTCTAGTTATATATAATTATAAAAATAATTAATAATCTTTACAATATAATTTTTTTATAGAACATAAACTCTCACGCCAATTTTTTCTTAAAATAAAAATCTTTCAATTATAATTTACTTTGACACAAATTGAGAGATTTAAAGCAAAATCTTCTGTTAAAGGTCTAGGTGCCCGTTAATTTTATTTTAAAAAAATTTGACTACAGAAGATTTTTCTAAAAATTTAAAGTAATTAGTTAAGTAAATTTAAGAAAAAAAATAAAAATAATATTACTTTTAATTTAGCGCAAGTCAACAAAGTTATGAATTTTTTCAAAAATTATATAGACCTTTTTAGTACTATTATTTTTGGTTCGAAGTTTCTCTATTATATTATTCAAATTTTTTTAATATACTTTTTATTATTGAAAGATTCAATGTATAAGATAACTTTATTTATATAAATAACTATTAGAATTATTGATGATTTTTTATATTTTTAATATTTTAAAAATAGTAGAATATTGATTGGGTTCTCAAAAGAAAAATAAAAAATTGTATCATTTGGATTTTGAATCTATTTCAAAATAAAAATAAAAATAATTTGTGTATTTTAAAATTTTAATTGTTTTTATTTAAGTTATATAATTTAAATAATAACTTCCTCAAATTTCAAAAAAAAATGTAAAGTAAGTTAAATTTGAATAAAAATGTCAAATTTGAGTAATTGTTTAAATGAATCTTAATTGTATTCAAATTTATAATATTTTACAAAATTTACCTAATTTAAATAATAAATTATTCAAAATTTTAGAAAAAGTAAAATTAAACCATATTTGAACCAAAAAAAAAAATCAATTAAAAAAACTATTCAAATTAATCTTAATGTTATTCAAATTTAAAATTTTTTTTTTACTTAATTTTGACAATTTAAATAACAAATTATTCAAAATTTAAGAATAAGTAAAAAAATCATATTTGAATAAAAAATTTTTTGATTTAATTAATTACTTAAATGAATCAAATTTTGAATATTTTTACACAGGGAACACAATGTAAATAATAAGTTACTTATTTTTTTTTTAAAAAAAAAGGTAAATAAAGTCATATTTAATTTTATTTTTATTTGTTTTGTAAAAAATTCATTTTGAATGAGTTAGTTTAACTCTTTTTTTAAGAAAAATTAAATTAGAAATCCTCTAAAGTATAATAAAACTATGATACAAACCATCCAGCATCGTAGGAGAGACTTCATTCTAAAAGCTACACTTTGTAAATTATTGTCTCTTTATTTCCTTAATAATTTGACTATCACATATTAAAATGAAGGGAGAGGATTAGCAGGTGCAGGACATGAATAGAAGACGAGGGATCTTGCTCTTAATGACTATTTTCTTATCCCCAAAGTGTTAAAACTCTAGAAATTAAGAACGTAGACATTTAATTTGCAGACCTCAAGCCCGAATCTTTGAAGAGGGATTTAGGATTGTGAAAAACAAGACAACCAGTGCATGCCTGTGATTTAGTATTTATTTCTCCTAATGGGCCGGGGGGTGTTGGGGGTGGGGAATCTTTTTTGTTGAATTTCCAAATATTATCTTTCTCTTCAATTTGGAGGTGTTAGAATTTTTAACGAATCACAGATTTTATAAGAAGAAACTGTCTGCTTTCTATTCTGGATAAAACTAGATTAAAATCTAAATCTTTAAAAAAAAAAAAATAGAAGAAAAAAAAAAAGTACTAAACTTTAATAGTTTAATTGGTTTACAGTAATCGTCAAAATTAAAGATTTTTGAGAAATATATTGAATCAAAATTTTCTATTATTAAATAATGAGATAAGATTTTGAATATTGTAAAGATTAAAAAACAATAAATTACAAGTAAAGTCAAACAGTGATTACTAGGATTTTCAAACCGGATTTAGAACAGAGAAGTACTTAAGATGCAATTGCAAAGAATTCATGGAACAAATGGCACAAATAGATTAGCCCAACTATCAGGGGCAGATGGGAGGGAGTTGGGGCGAGTGGGCTGTTAGGATTCTTAATGCTACTATCTCCATTTGGACAATTACCTAGCATTAAACCTTTCTTTTGTCGAATTTGTTTGTCATTTTAATGTTAATGGGCTCTTCTTTTTTTTTTATCTGTTTCTGACTATAAAATACAGCTAATGGAAGGAAAGCTTGGCAACGAGAAGAAAGAACTGGGAGGAGCACAAAAGAAACTAGATGCTGTATCTGACGTGATACCAAGGAACCTGCTACAGTTATCCAAGTCCAATGGAGACATCGTCAAGTATCTCGAGAATGGGTCTGCTACAAAAAAAACTGAAGATGGTTTGAAGGTGCTAACTAATTCGGTAGTGTCAGAGAGCAAGACTATTGCTCTTTACTCATTCGTTAGTATTTAGTAGCTTTTTATATTTTTAAGTATGATCCTTATTTTTATTTTTTTTTAATCTTTTTGAGTTTTTGGCCATCTTTTATTCCTATTTCGTCCATTTATTTTCCCTGTGCTGTTTTTCTACTTGCAATGACCTGTAGAAACCTGGAATCTGAGATTGGATTTTCGAGAGAAACTACATAAATGCTCTATGTTGTAGAACTCAGCCCAGGCCAGCAAGGCCCTCTGGGAGGAACTTTATTGGGCCGCCTCTGGCACGGGTTGTTGTTGCGGCGGCCTAAGTTGGGTTGTAGAATTGCTAGTCCTTCTACGACCCGTGACAGACACATGGGTTTTTTTTTTTGGCGCTTATAATTTTTGTATTGCGTTTGATTGGGACGAAAAGCAATGTCAAATTAGAAAAAAAAAGGTCAAATATTTTATCTTTTTAGATAAAGTAATGTCTTAAATATTAAATAAACTAGACCATTGCATGAAAGTAATTGCAAGAGATTACAAAGTACGTTTTAAAGTGGTAATATTGAACATTTGAAAACAATACGACTTATTTACTTACGAGTGAATTTAATAAGAAATGCGATATATCTATCTAAATTCAAAAAATTATTAAGAATCGAATTCCTCTATCTCTTTCCTTCTTTTTCATTATTATTATTTTTTTCAAAAAAAAAAAAAAAAAAAAAAACAGAAAGCTAGACACAAGGGAGAAGCAGGGGATTTTTACCTCCTTACTCTTATTAAAGTTATATTTAATTTAAAAGAGATGAGTTGCTAAAAACTTGTGATTCATGTAACGAATAAAAACTTAATATGAAATATAAAATTTAAATAAATAAATATTACATACACGATCAATTTAAAATTTTAAATACTAAAGTATTGTTTGAGAAGTACATTTTTACAACAGTCGCTGAAGAAATCCGAGTTGGCTTTAGAAAATTAAAAAAAAAATTACATAATTAATAAATCGATAAATTTAATATTATATTTTAATTAAAAATATTAAATTATTAAATTTATAAATATTTTTTATTTATATATTGATTATTTTTTAATATATATACAACTTATAAATTTATATTTAAAATTTCAACACAAAGACTCTTGTTGTTGTTTGAAAAGCCTTGTAATTAGATTGCAGCCTCTCGTAGAAACATTAGAATGAGCTACTGGGAACGATTAGTTACCACTTTTGCATAGTGCATGATTTATTGAACCAAATGAAAAAAAAAAATTACTATATAAAATTAATTTTAAATTTAACTACTACAATTAGCAAAAAAAAAAAAAAAGAAGTATTATTTAGAATCAATTTAAAAAATATGTATTTTTTTTAAAAAAAAATTATGCCAATTAAATTAAATTTTAATATTATGTTAAATAAATTTTAGAGTACAAAATTTACTTAAAATTTTAAATTTGTTGACAATAAATTTCTAAATATTATAGATCATGTTAAATTTTTATTTTTTAAGAAATAAGATTTTTATATTTCTTAACATGAATCAGGTTAAAAAAAAAAAAAAGATGCAAAGGAAAAATAAAAGGATTGCGATGGGAGGAATCAAGTCATTCAATCTAGTTTTGTTTAATAAAACCTTTTTTTAAAAAAATAAAATAAAATTTCTCCTCATGACTGCATCGAATCTTTGTGATTGAAGCCTGGTCTTCATTTTCCACATCAGCGCATCTGAAACGAAGTAAGCTTATATAGAGAGAGGGAGAGTTCGAGGAGAATGAGGAAGAGGATTGTACCAACCATAGAACTCGGCAACAATGAGCATATTGAGAAGCAAGACACCGCTTTGACCGGTGAGAAGGGTTGGATCGTAACGGAGGGTGGCCGTCAAAAGAAACGAAGCAGTATCCTTGTGGCCAAACATCGCCGCGCAGAGGACTGGGGTTTTGTCGTGCAAATCACGGAACTGTGTCAATCTGGGGTTCTTCTCCACCAAGATCTTAGCCGCTTCCGTGTAACCCGTGGTAGCCGCTCTATGGAGAGACGTGTAATTGTCCACTTGTAAGATTTCAAGATCAGAAACGGACATCATGTCGACCAGATTCCTGACGAACACTACGGACGCACGTGATCTAACTGCAAGGTGAAGTGGAGTGTCCCTGTAGTATGTTATGCCAGCAGTTTTTGCAGCTGCGTCCTCCTCAATGGCCCTCTTCGTGTTTTTCCAATCACCCTTTCTTACATCCCTGTACAATTGTTGGTAGTCCATGAAGTCGTTCCGGACCCTAGCCTGATCACTTCCTCCAGACAAAGAAATTATTTGACACACCTCATCACAACATATACATATTTACATATGAATGTAAGAACCAAGGAAAATAAGATCACAAACCCATCTTTATTAACCTATGTTTTTCAATGTCACGGATTTGGCCAAGTGATTGAGCTTATATACTGTCTCTTATACACATCTAGATGTGTATAAGAGACAGTATATAGCATGATTAATATTTAAATATGATGTTAGTTGACGTCTGGTGGCACGAAGTCCTTCTACAGAAGGGAAGGTTTGGTGGAATACATTCCAATTGTAGTCGCAATGAGAATATATTAATATCACATGTCTCTAAATTTACTCAACAATTATGAAAGAAACAAAGAAAAATTAGGGGTGACCATATATAGATGGGATCGGGTGTACCATGACGAGCTTCTTGGGATGGAGGAAGGTTCGACAAATGCGAAGAAGAGGGCTCGGCGTTGGACACTTTGCCGCGTGACATGTGGTCAGGGATGGATAGGTGGCCGGGAGTGTTAACGTTGGGTATATATTGACTTTAGAGTCGCTGTGAAGACTGTGAAGTTTGATTTGACAGAAGATTTTTCAGAGTACGCTAAACTGGCGTTGAGCGGAAAGAAAGAAGGAGAAGGTAAAAGCAAAAAAGCAAAGCACACTTTTTGATTAACTGAGAGATTTTGAATCGTAAATATCATTATAAATTTAGATTATATTTAAAATAATTTAAATTTAAATTTTAAAATTATATATAAAGTAATTTAACTTAATTTTTATATAAAATTTAAAATTTAAAACAAAAAAAAATTAAGTAAATTTAGTAGCTTGAGTCTAAAAGAAAAAATACTTTCGAACATTAAAAAGAAAAAAGAACAAACATGCATCATCACGTGATTTACCGTACAATTCAATAACTTGCCAAGCAATTTATTGTCAATAAATGCAATCCTCCTGCACCACCATGGTGACCTGCTTTGCAAGTTTCAGATTCCGTCCCACGCAGCAATGGTACTATTGTTTATATGTTTTCATTTTATACCCTTTTTTTGTTTCTATGGGGTTTTTTTTTTCTTTTTTCTTTTTCTTTTTCCTTTTTTTTTTCTTTCTCAACCCTCTGAACGAATGGTTCAAAAAAAAAAAAAAGGATTGTGTCCTCAGAAAATTAAACTCATGATTAATTAATAAATACTCAAATTTTTGAATATTATGATGAACTAAAAATAACTACGTTAAAATTTATTTTCGGTGGAATGAGATAGGCAAGTATAATTGTGATGTGAGTTAAATGGAAAGCAAGCTCTGTCTCCCTCACAGCAATTACATCCTCATTGCCCTTCTAGTACAGTTACTTAAGAATTGTTTGTTTTTGGTTGAAATCTCTTAATTACATTACATGTTCAAATAATTTCATATTCAAATTCTAATAATTCCGTCCTTTTTTTTTTTTAAATTATTCCTAACACCTAATTTAAAAAAAAAAAAAAAACACATAATAGTTCCAAGCATAGCACCGATACAGCATCAAATAAGCAATGCGTCTTAAAAATGCATTAAGAAACTGACTAAAAACAGCCAACAATATTTGAAGACACATAACTGAACATAAATTAAGCAAAACTTTATGCAGATCAATATCCTGCAGCTCGAAAACTTCCGTTTTGCGTCGCTTAAAGTTTGTCCTCAAACTCTGAAAGAGGAGTCATCTGTTCCTTCAAGCCCTTCCTCTTACGGATATCTGCCACAAGTTGGAATGCCTGCGAACCAGCTTCCATTGGATCGGATGACATCATGTCCCAGTGATCGAAAACAGCCTGCGGGAAAGCCTGCCCCGATGTTGCAGCCCTCAAACCACTTGAAAATCCAAAGGATTCAATGACAGGAAGGTATGCCTTGATGTTGTACAAAGGTGTACCGGGCCTCTGAAGTTCCTCAAAGACATGGCCACGTCTCTGGTTGAGGACACTGTATATACCACCAAGGGCCTGCTCCGGGGCCTGGATCTCCACCAAATAAACGGGCTCAAGAAGCCTTGGCTTAGCCGTGAGCTGGGAAGCATAGATAACCCTCCTGGCAGTTGGAATGACCTGACCACCGCCTCTATGAATAGCATCAGCATGAAGAACTACGTCGCAGACTTCAAAGCAAATACCCCTCATGTTTTCTTCAGCCAATGCACCTTCCTTTGATGCCCACTGGAACCCAGCAACAACAGAATCCTTAATTTCATTAAGGTATTGAACACCCTTACACATATCAACAACCATATTGGGGCCAGTAGTCTCAGGACCGAAACACCAGATTTTCTTAGCAAGATCCTTGTCCCAGCCAAATTCCTCTGACAAAATCTTGGCTCGGCTTTTAGGTTCATCCCTTGGACCAATTCGGCCTTCATCAATGGCCTCAGCAAGCCCATCCTCCATCGGCCGTGCCTCCATATAGAGACGGTTATGCTTGTTGGGGGACTTACTCATCACTGTGCGGCATGATCTCTCCAGGACGGTCTCCCGGAAAGATACAACAGGATCAGATTTGATGATCTCAGCCCCACCCATGAAATCCTCCTGCAAATCCTTCAAACAGATTTCAAGGTGAAGCTCTCCTGCACCAGCGATGATGTGCTCTCCAGACTCCTCAATGGTACACACGACCATAGGATCTGACTTGGCTAAACGTTTCAGACCTTCAACAAGCTTGGGCAGGTCAGATGCAACCTTGCACTGAACAGCCACACGCACAACAGGCGACACAGAGAACTTCATAGCTCGAATTGGGTGCGCATCAACTTCCTTTTCATTTGTCAAAGTAGCATTTTTAGTGATGAACTGATCCAGACCAACCATGGCAACAGTATTACCACAAGGAACGTCCTCAACTGTCTCCTGCTTCTTCCCCATCCAAATAACAGTCCTCTGTACATTCTTAACATACAAGTCTTTCTTTTCGCCGGGGACATAGTTTGGACCCATGATCCTAACCTTCATACCAGTTGATATCTTGCCAGAGAACACACGGCCAAATGCAAAGAACCTTCCTTTATCAGAAGCAGGAATCATTTTCGACACATAAAGCATAAGAGGGCCGTCATGATCACAATTCCTGATAGCATTGGCATAGGTATCATCAAGGGGACCCTCATACAAATTCTCAACACGGTACTTCTGTGCCTTGACAGGAGATGGGAGGTGAAATATCATCATTTCCAAGAGAGCACTGCTTGCAGGTAGCCATGTCTGCATAACACGTTTCATCAAAGCCTTTCCCATCAAGTCCTTCTCATCGGACTTCATGGTTACATTAAGCTTTTGCAACATGGGCCATAACTTATCCTTCTGGTCATTCATACAAGTCCTGATGATTTGCTTGATGGGTTCGTAACAGAACTGAACAAAGCCACGCTTGCAAGTTGGAGAACCAGTGTTCTTGGTTGTCCATTTCTTAGTAGCAGGATCAAAGAAATTCTCACCCCAGAGCCTTTCCATCATCTTGGCCTCATCAACTCCAAACTTCGAAGCATACATCTTGGCAAAGTTGGTCAAAGTGAATGCCCAACCATGCAAACCAGCTGAGAAAGCCACAGTACCTTTTTCAGGGTAGACTTGGCAATCACCAAGAAGGGGATCTTCATAAGTTGCCATGATGACATTAGCATTCTCGATAACCCTCTGGAATGTTTGATATGCCTCCTCTCCGTCAACCTGAAGCTCAAGGAAGCATCTGTCCATCTTGTTGACAGTCAGTACAGGCCTGATCCTCTCACCCAATGCCTGACGAAGAACAGTTTCAGTTTGGACACAAACACCCTCCACACAGTCCACCACCACAAGCGCACCATCAGTGATACGAAGAGCAGCCGTGACCTCAGATGAGAAGTCAACATGTCCGGGGGAGTCAATGAGATTGATAAGATACTCATTTCCTTGTCTCTCTCCCTTGTAGCTCTTAAGTGTTGCATCAGACATCTCATAGAATAGTGAGATACCAGTAGATTTAATTGTGATGCCACGCTCTGCCTCATCAGCACGTGTATCGGTCATACGGACATCGCCAGCAACTTCTTGAGCTATGATACCAGCAGCAGCCACGAGTGAATCGGTAAGAGTTGATTTTCCTGAACATTTAGTGACACAGCAGAGAGGTCATAATAGAGAAGATGCATATGAGGCCACCAATATAGTGAGAGAAGGAAAAAAACAAAAAGGATCAGAGAACAAGACCAGTGAAGGAAAACCTATGTACTATAAAAGCACTAATATTAAACAACCAGATAAGAAACGCAACAAGCTAAGCATAGCATTTAGATAGCCAAGCCCAGCTACCAATAAATGACAGTTGACTTGTACCCAACCCAAAATCCACGAACTTTAACCAAGCCAAGAATTTAAGCCAAATTTCAAACACAACTTAATATCACATTATAAGGAAATAATGAAGCTAACAAACATTGCATCAGCTGCAAGCAATATTGTTAGAGGAGATCCAAATTACAAATACTAAACTGCAACTAAAAGCATACAAACTAGAATATATTCAAACACCACTGAATATCACATTATAAGGAAATAATGAAGCTAACAATCATTGCATCAGCTGCAAGCAATATTGTTAGAGGAGCTCCAAATTACAAATACTAATCTGCAACTAAAAGCATAAAAACAAGAATAAATTCAAACACAACTTAATATCACATTATAAGGAAATAATGAAGCTAACAAACATTGCACCAGCTGCAAGCAATATTGTTAGAGGAGATCCAAATTACAAATACTAATCTGCAACTAAAAGCATACAAACTAGAATATATTCACTTTTCCAGAAATCAAAGAGTTGGTAAACCATACAATAATATATAGTAAAAGAATCAATACCATGGTCAACATGAGCAATAACGGACATATTACGAATGTTGTGTTTAAGGTCCATAATTCGACGAAGCTCCTCTACTGTGAACTTCACCTGCACACATCAAGAGAGTGTGACAAAAAGGAATTAGGAACACAATTCTACGACCCAACATTTAAACACCCAAAAACCACAATAATCTTACCATTTTTGCTGGCCTTTAAATTACCAACAAAAGAACTGAAACCTGCCCATCAAACATAATTAAAGTCAAACCCGAAATCACACATCATTTGAAGAAGAAAGTTAGATCTGAGGATGGAGGTATGAACCAATCAAATCAATCCGTGTCACAATAGTCAAAGACATACCCAATTGATACAAGGTAAACCACAATAAAAAGGCTGACTGACAGGTAATCTCAACTAATTATATCACGGCCTACAATAACAGAGAATCTCCACAAAAAAAGAGAAATAAAAGATAAAATCTTCACCGGAATCATCACATATGGAAAGAAACAGAGACTTTAAAGTAAAAACGAACCGCCACCCAGAAAGGAATTACCTATCCAAAATCTAAAAAAAAAAAAAACCCACAAAAGAATGCTTGAATTTATACAAGAATGGGTAGATAAACATTAAAAAAAATCAGCTATTTCACATATACAAAGCTGCTTACAAGCTGCTCTAAATCGATAAACCAAGCTATATTCGCGTTTAATAAATGAATCTAACAAGCATAATAATATACAAGCTTGTACACAATTACAGCCACAACAGAATTGAGATCTATCCAGACCCAGATCGAAAACACATCACTATACATCAAATAGACTCAGACCCATCAAAGATAAAAAAAAAAAAAAAAGGTAAAGTAAGAACCTGAAGTGAAAGATTGGATGGATAGAGAAAGAGAGAGAGAGAAAGAGAGGCGAGCAAGGCGGCTGCTGTCTCTCAAAAATATCAGAGATTAGTAGAGTCTTGATATATATATATATATATATATATATATCTCGTGCAATTGTGTGTGCGGTTGTAAGAGTCACTTCGCTTCCGGTAGGGTTTCTCTCGCTCGGGTGGGCTAGGAGTTGGGCTCCATTTATTGGGTCCAAAAGGTATGGGCTGCATCGACTTTTTAGCTTATGTTTTGGGTTGGAGTGGTGGCATTCTCATTGGAGCTCGGAGAATATGTTTCGGTATGAGCCGATGAGGAGAGCAAAGGCCCAATTTATGTGTATAAATCAAACCATTTGGAGGTCACCCGGCGCGTTATGCGGTTAGTGTGTGAGATGTTGTCAACTACAAATGCCGTTGAACTTGAATTGTGCATGGATCCTTTTCATCGTTTCCTCTGCTCTCTCTCTCTCTCTCTCTCTTTTTTTTTGTTTTTTAAATCCCCAATTACTGTAAAAATAACTATTGATTATTATTTAGTAAGTGAAAAGTTATATTTAACTTTTGCAAAGGAAGCTATTGTTTCGGAACTCCTCATTTTCTTCGTCTCCCTAGATGGCTTCTGCTACTGCTACTGCTACTGCCACTGCTATAACGGGGTGAATATTTATATTTGAGGGTGCTTTGCATATGGTATTGGACCACGCTGACGGCTGCGGCGGCGCTGCCGACCTAGGCTCAAGGAGGGTTTTTTTGGTGGTCTTGGCGGAGGTTTTAGCACCGGCGCCGTTTATTTTGAGGTTCGGATGTGGTTTGCTGCGGCGGCGGCGGTTCCTACCCAGGAGAAACCCCAAAATCTAACATAATAAAGAACTCCTGGGCCCTACAACATCAGACGCAAAATAAAGTCAAACTATGTGCACGTGTTGTGGTTGAAGGTTGTTTTTGTCAAAGCGTAATAAAAAGTGGAAAAACATGTCTGTTTTGGAACCAGTAATTAATTTAAGTCCGGCTGTTGAGGTTGAACGGAGAAAAACAAATTTTAGTATTTAAGTGTACAATAATAAAATTTTAAATTAAGTATAAAGAAATTTAGGTGAATTTAATTATTTTTAAATAATATATATTTTTATAAAAGATAATAAATAAAAATAGTAATAAACAATTTTGATATGAGTTTATATCTCTAATAATTAATATATTTATGATTTTTTTTGGTTGTTAATCGAAGAAAAAAAAACAGTAATTATATAAATGGAAAGCTAATATGGAATGTAAAAGAACTTTGAATAATAATAATAATAATAAAAGAAACTTTATTTTAATTTGCTGGTATATCCTAATACTTACTGGAATTCCCAAGGAGGTCGAATGACCCTTTTCCTTCTCCTTTTTGGATTCATAAAAAAGGATGTTTGAATTCCATAATACATAGTAATACTTGTTGGAATTCCCATGGAGTTCGGACGACCCTCTCCTTTTCTTTTCGGATTGTCAAAACACCAAGTTTTAATCCATATATATATATATATATATATATATATATATATATAAAAGAAGACATGGCACACAGGCTTTTGGAACAATAAAAAAGTAATTTAAAAAAAGAAAAATCACTGTTCTTGTTCGTTGGTAGGGCAAAAGCAAAGCCAGAGCCAAAGGATCGCACAAACCACGGAAGAGAGTCAGGAAAAGTAACCATTCACACAACATCATGATTGCCATGGAATACATGCTGCCGTCAGAATTTCAGGGGATTGAGTTCGGAAGTCATCCTATGGACATTGACAGAGATGAACCGAGCATGATAATCGGGTCTGTCTACAAACCAAAAGAAGACAAGAATAGACCCTTAGGGGAGGATGCACACTTTGTGTATCAAAGAAAGAACGCCATTGGTGTGGCTGATGGTGTTGGCGGATGGGCCAAGCAAGGCGTGGATGCTGGAGAATACGCTCGTCAACTCATGGCCAACTCTATGGTTGCACTCTACAAGGAACCCCAAGGAGCTGTTGAGCCAAAGAAAGTGTTGCAAGAAGCTTATTCACGCACCCATGTCAAAGGGTCATCTACTGCTTGCATTATCGCCCTCCAGGGAAACTTCCTGCTCTATGCGAACGTCGGAGACAGTGGATTCATGGTGTTTAGGGACAAGAAGCTTATATATAGGTCTCCGGCACAACAATCCTATTTCAACTGTCCATATCAATTGGGCATGGAAACAGGAAACCCGACTTTGGCTTATGAGGGTCATGTCAGGATCGAGGATGGAGACATTATGGTTGCTGGAACGGATGGGTTGTTCGACAATGTTTATCCCAACGAGATTGAGGAGATCATGAGTAGATTTGAAGGAAGATATCTGCCAATTCAATTGGCCCGGAGCATAACCGTAGTTGCATCAGCGAACTCGGTTGATAAAGAGTATAAATCTCCTTTTGCAGTGGCTGCATCGCTGGACGGGCTTAACTACACTGGAGGGAAGTACGATGATATTACAGTAGTCGTAGCAGAGATTGTATCCTAGGTTTTCGGATTTTGTGAATTTAGCTAGAAAGAGGTATAGGGCCACCAAGATGTGTATATCCTGATTTGGTCCCTCACATGCATGCAGACGCACAGAAGCACTTTAGATAGTTAAAGCTGGATTGGATGCATATATTGATGTATCGCACTGAAAATGTAGCAGCTAAATTCATACAAATTATCTTCCTAGTCTCTGAATTGAGTCTTGATGTCAAGAAATAGAGCGAGTCTTCCTTGCTATCCGAGCAAACCACTTATATTATCATCACTAAAATGCATTTGTTGTCCTATTACTTGAATATACAAATTAAGTACAGTAAATTTTTTTTTTAAAGAAAAAGAAAAAGAAAGAACATGTTCTGACTTCGTCTCGCAATTTAGAAGGTTTATAAGTTACAAATACCCAGAGGATTTACTTGAAGAAGGGGAGCTCTCTCTTTAACATGTAAGAGTCGATCTCTGAAATTTCTTTGAATTATCATTACATGTTTTTTAGCGTACAATCAAATAATTAAAGAATTATAGAATACAGAAAAAAAAAATATTTTCTACACCATTGTGTATACACAACTTCTTTATGTTCTGACAAGACACTTTCATTGTGTCATTTGTAAGTTATAACCATTGGATATGATAACAAATTGATGTTAAAATCTTTCAAACAAAAAAAATAATAATAATTTACATACCTTCACCAATGAGAATAACAGCATCACATCTAGTTAGCTATTTTATCAATGTTAGTGGTTTTAACATTCAGACCATGCTGATCCTGTAAGTTGGCATGTTTTCCTTGAAAAATCAAGGCATGCAATTGGCTTTAGTCTTTGCCTATCCGATTCAGATAGATACATGGCATATACATACAGATGGGCATTTCCCTTTCAACTTTGCAAGTATTTCCTTTTCCTTTGCCAGACCAATTACACATGTAACATACTATGAACTCCAGAGAACTTCACTGTGTACCTTGCCATCTTCCATTCTTATCCATGACTTAAGAGAGAAGGGCTTCTCAGTTATCTCTAGAATTCTAGCTCCTCTTGGCCAATCTCCATAGCCACCGTAACCTGTATGCCTAGCAAAGCACAACCAAAGCTTCTGGTAAGGGCAGCACCAGTCCAATCCATGGTTGTGTCCTACAAATACTGCCTGCCATAATCCAGCAAGAACAATAAAAAAAAGGGGTCAATATTTCTGTATGAAAACTGAAGGCAAAGCCATGGCTTTCTTGATTTTCAACTTTGAAGGTCATCAGGAGAAAGCTACGATCCGACTGTTGAATTTTTAATGACTATGCATGCTATTATCCAGATTATTAGCAATTGAAAGCTTATAAAGCACTCCACATGAAAGTTGTACATTCAAAGAGCACATTTGGCCACCCGAGACCCCAAATTGTGAGAACTTTGTGCACTGGGAAACTCTTTCATTTAGAGAGTACGCCATAATAGAGGAATAGAGCAAAAAGTGCCATTGTAAGAGCAAAAGCACAAACAATCGCAAGCAAACCAAACTCATAAATGTGATGAAAGAAAATAATGCAATATAGGATAAAATTCTATCAAATCCTGTCACGTATTCCTGACAGACTGTGATGTTGAATTTTGTTGGAAAGGGAGAGGATGATTTTCTTTCATTATCCATCAGTAAAAACTGCTGGGGATTTGAGAGGCTATAATTTATCCTATTGAGGTTTGGTTTTGCTCATTTTTGCCTATCTAAGATTTGTAAGCTTACTGCACAAAGCTTTTAGCTAGGTTTAGGTTGGCTATTGTCAAATTTGAATTGGACTTGGCCAAATTACAATGATTTAAGAAGTATCATCCCCCAGCCAGCCAGCCTATAGACAGTTCTACAACGAATCATAATTTTCTGTGCAGAAAAATCTGTCTCAACTCTCCTCTCTCTGCTATATATATGGAATGCCCCATACGAATGTAGGTGTATTAGTATAAAAGGCATACAATCATACATTGTATATCTGCAGGTGATGTGTGCTTAGATGAGTAGACTCCTTTTTCTTCTAGAGGAAAGACCCAATGCATATTTAGGTACCATTGTAGAATAAGACCTCACCTTGACAGATGGCCTTCTGACAAGAATGTTCATGATACCTAGTTCACCTTCTTGACTGGCAACCTTTTCCTTGTTAATAGAACCCACACAAGGCTTACGTATACCAAACCAAGGAGCCACACTCTTGTAAGCTTTAGCTGGTATGTGCCAAAAAAGGATCTCTGGAACCCTGACAAAAAATTGAAAGAACATTGGTTCATTGGAACAAAGGTCAACAAAGCAAGGTTAGAAGGGAAGAAAGGGAACTTTTTCCACAAATTAGTATTTTTCCCTTTTTTTTTCAGACTGAATAGTACAATATGCAATATATGAAAGCTGAAATGCTAACACAGAAATTCTACCTCGAGTCAGGGTTAATCTCTTGAGATATATTCTGAAACCATCCTGCTTGGGAACTAGATATAACTTCTGGGTAAGACCCACCACCAGAATCAAGGAAGTACATGAATGCAACCGGTGACTCTGGATCATTTGAGGAAGAGAGTTGGAGAACATAATTGGATATGCTTGGCCATAGATATCTAGGCCCACATTTGGAATATGATAAGACATTATGCTCTTTTTCCTTTTTCATCAGCTCCACGCGCGATGTGCCTTTAAAGCTACAGTTTTCTAACCCTAAACAGGCAACATCCATCCGAGTGAAGGTGATACCAATAACAAAATATAATGCAAGAATAATCCACATCATTTACCATGAGCTGCCCTTTGTCACCAACAAAAATCCAAATAAATCATCACAAGAAATATGAGAACATAAAGATTTGTTGTTTTTCTCCTATAATGAATAAAAAAGTGGATAGTTCTATGGAATAAAATGGAACATCAATTGGATGTACATTAGAAGTCTGCCTGTTTAATACCCTTTAACCTAAGGAACCAATGATTGAAACAAAATGCCTATATCCTCTGTTTGTTTCATTGGTCGATTGATTGTAATGATGACCTTGTTTCTTTGCTTTTTGGCTGTTTGGCCAAAGGGAATCTTTTCAGCACCTCACAAAAATTTTAAACACTTATGGACCAGTTAGTTACCCAATAAATCTATAGATAAAGCAACCAAAAGCACCGTCACAGCTATCAAGGTGAAGTCGAGAATTCATAGAGCAAGAATCTAAACTGTTTTGCACTCGACCACACATTGACGTTTCTGGTTTAGTGTGCTTTAAATGCTGTTTACATTCGAAACTGAGTTCCTTAGATATGCTCTAAGCCCAAGCTTCCCTACATATGTAACACTGCCTTGCTTAGAAATAGGTGACGTTTTGTAGGGTGAAAAAAGTATGTTCTGCCTAATTTCTCAAAAAGGATGTGGATGCTAAATGGGCATAGGTTAGTCAAAAAAAAGTCACATGCTAAAGAAGGAGGAAAAAACATTATTCCTTTCTGCCAACATTATTCCATAGGTTGCTTGCCAAAATCATCAAGCATGGTTACCATGTCATTTACAATAGAATTTTAATATAAAAGTGAAGCATGTTTGCATAATTCCTGGTATCTCTACATGCCAAACTTGATGCTCAAATTGTTTATCAGTGAAAGACATTTATACTCACCTGAACATGGTGATATGACTGCAGGGCAAATAATTTGAGGGATGCCAGTGCCTGAAAACCACTCCATTGGCCACACAAATGAGGCATCATCATGGTTCCCAAAAACACTAGCCCAAGGTATGCCCCTGGCCCTAGCTGGAGACACTGCCTGATCCCAATACAAGCTTGCATTCCCAATTGGAATGTTGTTTGCAGTGATGACATCTCCAAGATATACAACAAAATCTGCTATTTCATGCCGCTAATTAGCATTTCAGAAGAAAAATCCTAGGGATTAAAAAACAGTAGAAGCAGATCTAAGACATCATTACAGGGTTAAATACTGTGGGTACAAAGTAAAAGTAAAATGAACATTGCAATAGTGACAGCATATGATCATGGTCATATAACAGATTCAGTGACAATGTCAAGTTTGTTCTGAAGCAGAATATTGTCATGAAATTTTAAAAAGACATAGGGGCTGTTGGATCCAGGAACAAATTAGCAGTGATAAGTCATACTAAATGTTTGGGAAAACCAGATGTAGAGACAACAAGCAGGGCAACAGTCCTTTTTTCCTTATAGCAGGCAATTAGAGGGACAATCATCCACATGCTTGTCTATATAAGCTAAGGGTGACACTTTTTGGTAGCTCTTGCACATATTTCATTTTCCTTGAGGATAGAATTACAAAGTACACATCAACCACTTTAGCTACCACAAATAAACGGTCAACGTTTAACATATCAAGCCAATTGATGAAGTATGAGAAGGAAATATTCATTAAAATAGTCTTAGTACTTAAAATGTTAGTGAGATTTGAGGGTACGATCATATTATTTATTTTGTGAATAATAGGCGGGATCTTCTATATAAGTGAGATTTTAGTATTTTCCTATCCCTTTCCTGTTCTCTAACTAGTTTGATGCCCATAAACAGACAAATTTTTTCATGCAATCTGTGACATCCAGTTCTCAATCGACAAAGTTCCCACTCATTAGATAGATCAGTTAAATGATGAATTGGTATCACGTTATTTGTCTGTATCCCCCCCTCCCCTCCCCTCCCCCAAAAAAAACCCTCTTGTGACATTCCCTAATCTCCCCCAATTTCCTCCAAGCTGCTTCCTCTCCCCTACTTCCTCTATTTCTATGGAACTATACCACATTGTTGACTGCAAAATGAATGCTGTAATTTGGAGTTTTATTTGTGATACTGCATACTTGCTTCAGTCAATGCAAATTGACTTCGAACTGGTGCCCACTTAAGCCAATGCCAGAAGAAGTAACCAAAAGAAACCTTGTATTACACAACTATGTGAGCACTGCAATTAAAGTTCCACTTCAAACACACATAATCTGGCAGAGTTATTATACAAGCTTTCTAAACCTCAATAGATTGAAAGAAAACTATGCTTGACAAAAGCAAAGCTTTGATGAAGCTTCAAATTTTCTCTTATGGATTTGTCCACACAATTATTGTAACCCCATCAGAATTTTACTAGTTTTCATTTTTTTTTTGAAAGTAACTAATGAGAATTGCTAAAAAATTCTCGTTATCACTTATATCTTCCTAATTTACACCCGCCTAATAATACTCCTAATTTAATTTGACTTGATTTAATAAATAATAAAAAAAGCTCTACAGGTCAAAGTTTATGCTAAATTATAGCAATTGGACTTTACTAGAGCGGTGCAGTCTACAGGACATGTGAGAACGAGTTCAACTCGAAGAATTCTACCCTCAAACAACTTATTAAAAAAAAAAAAAAACTATTGGAGAAAGCTAAGGAGGAGGAAATGGGAAACCTAAAGCTTCGTCTTCGAGCACAGTGGACATGACCTTGACAGAGTTGACGTCTTGCCGTGGGCCCCATTCAGTCCACGCGTCCTCACCGAAGTGGAGATCCGCAAACATCGCGATCTTGAAAGTTCCCCCTCCGTCTACGGCGCGCATCCTGAGCAGGCCACCACCCTCCGCCTCCGCCCCCTCCACCGTTTTCATCCGGATGGCGTCCTCGGTCCGATGACGATCAGGCTCAAATCCGCCGTCGTACATCGTCGACTGCACTTGAAGAAGGATGGAGCTAAGGCACGCCATGTACAGCACCGTCAACGTCGAGCTAGCTGCCCGCCGTCGTCCCATATCTGCTCACCAACCAAAACGTTTGATTAATTTTCTTTGATAATGTTTGCTTGATGGAATAATTAATAATGCTGGCTGGTTGAACAAATTTCAAACATTGACTATGCTAAATGCAATTTTTTTTTTTTTTTGAACAATTTTCGGCTCAGCTCTAACAATGCAACCATAATATCATAATTATTTATATATGTGAATTTTAATGTATTATTATAAAATTATTTATTATTTTATATTATATTATATTTTTCAAGTAATTACAATTTATTAAAAAAAATTGTGCATAAAATATTATAAAATGTAGTCGGATCACTGCACTAAATTGAATGAAGCAAACTTCGACTGCTCAACAAGGGTTATTCACCATTAATTTAATATATATTTAATTTTATTAAATACTTTGAAGTAATATTTTAATAAAAATTTAAATTTAATTTAAATTCACGGTATTAAAATTTTAAATAAAAAAAAACAGTACCATAATAATTGGGGTTTTATTATTTTATTAATCAGGTGGATTTGAGTCATTTTATTACACTAATAGATTTTTTGAGTCCCCCCAAGTGGTTTGTTTCAGTTCTGATTCTGCAAGGAGGTTGACAACGCACAACACAAAGGGAGAAGAGAGAGAGAGAGAGAGAGTGAGGGAGGGAGGGAGCTGGAAGGAAGCCGAGTTGGGAACATTGGCAGAGAATGGACCGCAGAGACAATCAGACTCCTCAGGGTTTGCTTTGCTTAGACTTCCATTTCTCTCTCTCTCTCGTTTTTGTTTTTTTTTTTGGTCTTTGTTTATTTATTTATATATATTTTTAAGTTTTCTTTTAATGCTTTTTGTTACCCAATTTCCCTTTTCTTCTCCAACTATTTGTCTAGCAATTTCTAATGCAATCTCTCTGTCTCTGTTTTTGTGTTTTTGGCAGACGAAACGGCTCGGATTCTAGTTGAATTCTTGGAGGTGGCAATCACATCAATCGTTTTCCTTAAAGGAGTTTATCCTTCTGGTAGTGAAATTTATTCATTAATTGATTTAAATCGCAATGACTTCTTCTTCCTTGTTTTATTTAATATGCTTGTGGGGCATATGTAGTAGAAATGGGTTTTGGGTAATTTTTTGAATGAAATGGTTTGTGGGTGAAGGGGCATTCGAGAGGAGGAGGTATATGAATGTGGTGGTTCAGAGGGCTAGGCACCCTCAGCTTAGAGATTATATTCACTCTTCTGTTGATGGGCTTCTCCCTTTTATCAAAAAGGTTGGTTCTTTTTTTCTCTCTTTGGTTAATGTTTTCTTTTGTTTGTGTTATGTGGAATGGTGAAATGTGGTTAGAAAGAAAAAAAAAAAAGAAAACATTTTATTCAAATTTTGAATGTGTTCAGCACTGTCTGTTTATTTATTTTGTCTGGCTTCTCCTTGATTTCCCATTTTCATGGATATACTTCTGTTGTTCTATCTGCTTTAATTAGCATCAGGAATCAATTATTCTGTGGCTTGTGTGTGTCGAGAGATCAAGAGGGAGGGAGAGAGTGTGCATGTTTTGGTAATTGTGCATGTTACCATCTTGGAATCATCCTCATGAAGCCATTGCAATTTTATTGAATGAACTTGTTTGATTTCTTCTCTTTGGTAAATAATCAATGAATTTTCTCCATGCTGTTGATCTTTTTCTTGGTAGAGATGTAGATCTCGTTGTGATTGATGACATGATAGCATGTTCTTAGCGTTTGATTTATTTACTGCATAACTAAACAGACTTTTTGCCATTAGACTGCTCAGAAATTTCAACTCAATTATGTTGTTAATGTCTTTGGGGAATGATAGTATATCTATGTGATATGGGTGTTTCCAATGTATGGCCTTTTTGCTGCAATAGGGAACGATTGAAAGAGTGGCGGTAATATTTTTCAGCAAGGACAGCATCCCAGTGGAGAGATTCATTTTCAAGCTCACGCTGAACCAATCCTATGGCTTGGCGGTTGAAGAAGGTGACCTGGAGTTTTCCCTTAGGTCATTCTTAGTCAAACTTTCAGTCTCAAAACCTCTTACCAACACTCTGCCCCCAGGTTAGTGCCAACGTAGGAGTAATTTGACAAACAGGATTTTGTATCAAATTGGTGTGAGTTGCTCAATTTATGATATTTGAATAAACATTTTTGTATTTGTGTATCACTTCAAGTTCCTAAAGTGTGCTGGAGTTTAAGTTGGGTTGATGAACTGTCTCTTTAATCAGATTGCAGGTGGGAGATAACAGCTTACTTTCTCTCCATTCCCCATGCCGGTACAAGCAAACAGGCAGAGTTATGGATCCCAACAGACACAAAGCAGTGGCAGCAGCCTCCGCTAATAACCCCAATTAAGTCAATGAGTAGCAAACCATTGTGTGTGCAGCTATATTTGGAACATCCAAGTTTATCTGAACCAAAGCCTCTGGCTGAGAACATTATTTAGGTTTCTTGTCAGGACATCTTTGTCTCTTTTACTGATTTAAATGAATACCTTCAATTTGGAGCAGAGAGTCTTCTGGAGAGTTGAAGATTCTTTGTAAAATGGAAGTTGTTTTGATGTAAGTTTGGAGTTGAAAAACTGTGAGTAGTCAGTTGCCTTTGTGCGGTGTAAAATTGGATAGTTTGAAGTTAAGACTATTGTAATGGAGGCCAGAATGCAAAGATGATGAAATTGAGATAGGGAAAAGCAGAAGAAGATGATCATATGTTACCATGAATGAATGTCTTTAATATTTTGTGCACTAACTGCCTGGAATGATAATATGGAAGTCAAAATGTAAACAAATTTGATTAAATTAAGACATCTCTGATCCACAAGTAGTACAAACTAAACAGTCTTGCTGTTGTTTTTATATAATGTGATAATTTTTTTTTCTATTTAATATCTTTAAATAGAGTTATAAACATTTAATTATTGAGTTTTTCAAGTTTCAAAACGAAAATATTGAATAGCCATATTTGTCACTATTTACATAAATCACATTATTATAATTTTTTTATAAAAAAAGATAAAAAGGGGTTGTTAAATTTTATTTAGATATTTTATCAAATAATTTAAATTTTTTTATCAAGCGAAAAGTATATAAAAAAAATCTTTTCAGGAAACGAAATTCCGCCAGCCAGCAAACTCCGACTTCATCAACAGCAAAACTTCCAATAGATTTTAATCCACCGCTTCACATCCCCTCCCGCTATGAGTGTCTTTTAAGATACAGCTCCGCAGATTAGCTGTTTGTGTTATTGCCTCAGAGAAGAAAAAAATGAACAAAAGATATACCATCTACGGCTTACACCGATTTCTGAGACCTAAGAACGAGGCCTGTGCGGTTCCGTCTCCAATCCCATTTCAAGAATCGGGCTCCATGCGCGTTTCAGTCAAGCACGTATCAAGTGGGGGGAGAAGACCCAAGAAGAAATTGTACCACAGAGTGCACGAACTTGACAAAGTCATGGACTTACAGAAGAAGCCATCTCTAATCCTACACTTGAAATCCATTATCCAGTCTCAAAAGGGTCAGTCTCTACGTCTCCGTGACCTCGAAAAGCAAGTGGGGTTCGTTCAAAAATGGAACTTTATGGCCGTCATTGAGAAGTATCCTTCAATTTTCTATGTTGGTGGTGGGAGTAATGGGAACCCGCCATTTGTTGCGCTCACTGAAAAAGCTGAGAGGATTGCTAGCCAAGAAGCCGAAGCTAGGGAGTTAATGGAGCCCATTTTGGTTAAAAAGTTAAGGAAGTTGTTAATGATGTCAGTTGATTGTAGGGTGCCAATAGAAACGATTGAATTCATTGAAAGTGAACTGGGATTGCTTCCAGATTTCAAAAAATCACTGATTCCAAAGTACCCACAATTTTTTTCGGTGAAAAATGTCAATGGAAAGGATTGTCTTCATTTGGAGAACTGGGATTCATCGTTAGCAGTCACTGCCCGTGAAGAAAGACTAGCAAATGAAGGAGTTACCGGCTCCAATCCACCTAGAAAGAGGGTTAGAATCTTGAAAGATGGTAACTTCTCGGGTCCTCATGCCTTTAAAATTTCTTATGCTGCTGGTTTTAGGCCCAACAAGGGTTATCTTGAAGAGCTGGAAAGGTGGCAGAGGATGGAATTCCCTTCACCATACTTGAATGCTAGGAGATTTGACATTGCTGATCCAAAGGCAAGAAAGCGTGTGGTCGCAGTGCTTCATGAACTTCTAAGTTTGACAATAGAAAAGAGGATGACATCTCTACAGTTGGATGCATTCCATTCGCAGTATATTTTGCCATCTAGATTACTGCTTTGTTTGGTCAAGCATCATGGAATATTTTACATCACTAATAAAGGAGCAAGAGGTACTGTGTTCCTTAAGGAAGGCTACAACAGTTCAAATTTAAAAGATAAATGTCCTTTACTGCTTTTCAATGATAAGTTTGTAGCTCTTAGTGGTCGTAGAGAGATCAACTCCAGAAATGACATTCCTTCTTCTCAGTTTTTTACTTGAAATTGCTTATTTGTTTCTCTGTAGGATAATTTGGAAGTATGCTCTAATGCAATGGAATGAGAGATTTTATTTTAATTTATGCATCTAAATGCCCATGTAACAAGTAGTCTATCTATGTTATTTTTTTTCGCCTGCATCAAAACGCTTGATGCTTGCTCTTCCTTTGAAGCCTCTGCTTTGTCAGTTCTATCCATGGAATGAGATGGTTTTTTTTAAAAAAAAAAAATTCTTGCTAGGGAACCTTTATCAATTGTTCTGTCCATCTTAAAAGGAACTGAAAAGAGTTAATAATCCTCCCAAGGCAACATTTGGCTTCCCTGAAAACAAAAGAAAGAAGAGAAAGAGTTTTTCATTTTGCTTATTCCATGTATTCAAGGAATATATATACTTCATAGTTTGAAAGAAATATATGATGATAATAAGTTGGATATTTAGCTGGTCTAATTACAATTCTTACTCTGATTTTTACACCATATTGGCAATGATAGATCCTTTGCATAGAATCTTAGCTGCCATGACCTTGATGCTTGGAAATGCACCATTGCATTTGGATCGCAAGAATTCCCTTTTGGGAATTGGTGATGTTAATTTGACCTCAGGGAATAGCAAAGATGTCAGCTGGATTTGTAAGATCAACACCAGCCCTTAGTGAGTGATTTTATGGGGAAATTCTCATATCTATGGAAGCCTTTGATCCTACTAGGAGTAATAAGGAGATACCTAAATTCCTGCATTGAGCTTAATATTCTTGCTTAAGATGTCCAAGTTGAGGGAATCTGTACTTTGCATTTTGATTACTGGAAATTGCTTGTTTGATTCTGTTCTAGCTTTTTAGTGATATAAAGACTTGCAACATCCATGAATGCCTGTCTATAAGCCTGTGTGCAGTTCCACTTCCTTTCTAGGTGGATTCAATTGTGGACAGTTGCCATTTATTTCTTGTGAGGTCGCGTCGTTCTCTTCTTTGTGCCATGCATGGTCGTGAATATCGTGTTTATCCATCTTCTGTTCTTGACTAATCCATAGATCTCTTATGTTTTTTTGGTTACTTGAATTTGCAGCCTAGACTTTGCACCACTCCCACCACAAGCATTCACAATCTTCCATCATCCTGCTTATCTATGATTTGAATGTCATGCTGCCAATCTTCTTTTAATCAATATGTTTTCCCTGTGAGTTTTCTGTGATTTCCTTGTCTTTTTTCTTTTTCCTTGTTAAATTTGTGTTCGAATCACACTTACACTTGAGGGGTTGGTAAGCAGTTTCTAGCGCTTTGTTGTGGAACATGCTTCTTTATATGCAGATTGGGTTTTCATGGGCCAATGAACGAAACACTTCCTCTATGTTTTCTCATAGCTTCTTTGCATGGAAGTAGACCCCTTTTTGTTTCTTGCCAATGCACATTGCATAATTAGAATGTCATTCCTTCTTTCTTTTTTTTTTGTAATTTTCAACTTGAGTGATTAAACTTTGGGTCTACACCAAAGGGGAGGACTTGTTCGTCCTAACATCCAGCCAAAACTAGTACAGCCACATTTAATTACTCCAATGGACCCTATCCAACATGACTCCAGGCCAAACTACGGACCCAAACCGAATTGAACAGATCATAGACCAAAAGATTGCGTCTGTGTTTGGAGAGAAAATTAGTTGGAATCATAGAGATGGTTAGCAAGAGAACTGGACACAACAGTTGACTGATTTGAAGGTGTTAATGCAGCAAAAACTAAAGGAATTTTTATATATTCTACTAGATAAGTCACAAGGTAAGCGGCAGGGAACTATTAAGTTGTGCTTATGCCATTAAAAGATATTAACTAGTGTTTTTGTTTTCTTTGTTTTTTTTTTCCAACAATTAAAAACTACTGCAGCTTAAAAGTGACTACATTACATACTCGAGCAATAAGCTGTGCTTATGCCTTGTGACCCACATTCCAGACTTTAGGACCAAAATCAACCAAACGGGGTCCAGCCATAGACAAAAAAAAAGTAATGGTCCATGTTCAGGAGGCCCAATACCCATATTTTTGCAATGAATTGCTGATGACACAATGATATGAGAGATGATATGCACCCAAATGGTTCCTCCATTTATTTTGGTCCACTGTGTTAGCTGATTCTTAATTCGTTACTTGTGTCAAGTGTCAGCCTTCAAACCCCCAAGATCACGTTCTTTTCACTGTGCGAATGTGAAACTTTTGAAAGAGGGGACAGAAGAAAAGAATTAAAATCAGAAGACAGTGTCGATCTCTCTTTTTCTGGAGTCTTGGTAGATATCATTTCATTGAGCCCACCTTTTACAATGTGATATACATAAATGCATGAGCCTCACTTAGTCCAATCTAAAGTCTCTTTATTCTATCCATCCACATGAAAAATCCATTTTTTATGCCTAAGCTATCAATTTTGCTGACTAATTCGATCAAACAAAGCTTAGTGGGTGCCTATAATGTAGACATGGGGGGAACTATTGCAGCACCACGGACAAATCCCCAATAGGTAGATAATAGCTGGAGGGAGAAAGACGGAGCATAATCATTTTTACCAAAGATGGAGAGTTGGGCTCACAACCACACTCCATTAATCGGATTGAAAAGAATTTATAAGGTTCTAGTGTGGGAAGTTGATGTTTGCACTAGCATAGCAAATTGTCAACCTAGGAAAAAAAAAAAAAGAATAGTTGCAACAGTTGCTCTCCTTTTGCTTTTTTTCGGTTTGTGCTTTTTATAATTCCCCTTTTTCAAATGTTTTATCTATAGTGGGGTTTCCTGGATTCAAATATACAATAAATATAATGTCCCTTATCTTTAGCTATACTCCACCCATCACACCAAAAAATCCAAGCTCCAAGTAAAGTAGACTAATGGCATGTCAGGTCATATTGAAAATTCCGATATAAAGGAAGTAAAATGCATTGTGCAACATATGATTTCTAGGTGAATGATAATGGGTCTATGCCCTTTTTCTTTCTTTTCACTGTTTTTTTTTTTTTTTGGGGGGGGGGGATTCTTATCTTGACCCACATCCGCAAAGCCTTTTCAAAATATAAAGGTTCATCTTATTAACATGGTAGAACGAGAAACGTGCATAGTAAGGGGAGGGATACATTCCTTTACATCTCAGAATGTGAGATCTCTTACCATTAGTTCCTTGAAACTTTAACAGCTTTCATTTAATAAGGGTTCTCTTTTTTTTTTTTTTTAATTGGGGGATTGGGGTTGTGATGGGAATTTGGGAAAAGAAAAGAAAATTTAGCTATTCTTATGAGACATCCTACCAAAGTATTGTTTTGATCTGCCTTATTAAGTGGCTTTTTTTGATATGGGTATGTGGAGAACCTCCAGGTAAAAAAGAGAGGAAATTGCGTTACTTAAGAATAAGGAGAAGGGTAAAGAAAGAAAGAAAGAAAGAAGCAAACAAAATCAAAGCCTCGAAGGTGGACAGTATTAAATGAGTGCCTACTTTCACAGGGGAAGAAAGTTTGGGTTCCCATCATGGCCCCCATGCCCCTGCCTCTCTTTGATTGGGATCCATGTTCTTTTGCTTTATTGTACTGTCCATTTAATTTGTGGGGCCATCCCCACCTCAGCTGAAATTTGGGAATATGGATTGGATTTATATCAACGAAGGGGACAGGTTCAGTGACACACATTTCTATCCTCTCACATGAAAATTCTCACAACCCTTCTCAATCCCACATCCATCAAAAGATTAAAAACAAAAACAAAGATAGACCCATATAAAAATAATAATAATAATAAATAAATAAAGCAGAGGCAGAGGCCAGGACCTAAGAGATTTTGGTTGGGGTGCTTGCTTCTGTTTCATGTCCTCACAAAAATATTGCCCATTGGGTCAAGTGTCACTGTCCTCAGTCCTCCGCATACGGTTGACTTGGGTGGCTGCGTAGTGTGTACGTGACGATGAATCGGAGGATGAATTGGATTTTTTTGGCCGTCATGTGTATCCATTGTCAGTCATATTTAAAAATACTGTAGAAAATGTTAGAGAGAACAATATGATGACCCACATGAAAATGGATGCCTGATCCTATAGAGACTGGGGACCAAGAACATTGAATTTGGGCTACATGACAAAGTTTATTCACATCTCCTTTTCACAGGAGGCATGCATGGGGTTGTGTGTTTGTGTGTGTGTGTGTGTTCCGTTTCCACTGCTTATTAATTGTGGGGGTTGGTTGATGATTTTAGCAAAGGACATTGGAAGAATTACAAACAAGAAAAAAAAAAAAGAAAAAAGTAGACTTGAACTAATAACATATATTAAATGAAATGAAAAAAAATATTAATTTATGTTTTATTTTCGAACTTTTATTAATTGAATTTGTGGAACTTAATATTGAATGTTGACGTTTCACAATTAGTTTGATCTATAATTTTGGTCCACATCCATTTGTGTCATTCTACAATTAAAATTAGTTATTATTTCCCCTTTAATAATAATCTCAATTAATTATCTTAGTGATATCATTTCTTGAACACTTGGTTAACAATATACCTATCTAGTTGAGCCAATATATATATATATATATATATATATATTATTATCAGATGTTGCAATTTTGATGATTGTACCACATGGAACCCATCCATATCCTAACCATGAACTGGTGGGCAATTGGTGTGATACATTAATTGACCTTTTATATTTGCCATTAATCTACAAATCCACAATAGTTTTTTTTTAAAAAAAAAAAAATTACAAGAATTCGTTCCTCACGTCAACTTTATGTTAGGTTTGTGCTTTTGTTTGCATTCAGCAAGAAAAAGAATACAATCCCAGAGTTTAAGCCAATTGCCCTATCAAGCTTAGGTGAAATCCTACAATAACAAGGAGAAGAACTTGCTCTATCAAAAAATAAAGAAACAAAAAACCAAAAAAAAAAAAAACGGAGAAGAAATTGTTGTTTTCACATTGGAGAAAGAGAAAGAAAGAGAGAGAGAGAGAGAGAGAGAGAGAGAGAGAGTTGAAATGAAACAGACGTATTGCAAAAGACAATGCTATAAGACAACAAATTGAGTTATCAACAACAAACGACAATTGTTTGTTATGATTAAAGATGAACAACAATAATTTCTTTTTTATTTCGAGTTATCAAATTGTAGCTTTAATTAGCTTGCGGAGACTTAGATTCATTATATTCAAAGACAAATAATTATGCCAATATTAAGATCTTAGTGAACATTTTCTTTCTTTTTGTTGCCCGACCTCAAAATGAATGTTTCATCAATGAGGTAGGGGAGCACAATCATTTACTAACCATGCCAACCCTCGTTTAGAAATAATAATAATAATAATAATAATTATTATTATTATTATTATAAAACCACTAAGAAATAAGCCGTACATTGATTTAGCTTTGGTTGATTGCCCATTAAATAAATTGAATGTCTACTTTGAGCAAATAATTTGAGGTATGCAGTCAATAAATTATTTTATGAACAAAAGCAACTTCCATAGATTGATATCCAATTAAAAGGAAAAGCAAAACAAAGATGCTTCTAGTTAATTGTTGCCTAGAGCGTTCCTTGTAAGCAACTAAGATGTATATAATCCTTTTGTCAAGAACGTAGCTTTCAGAGCCAACCTTCCATAATGCTTGAAAGATTGCGAGAGGGCGTGATGGTGACCCATTTGTTTTTTCACTGATGACAATAGAACTACTGGCTTTCCATTGACATTTCATTGGAGTGGACCATTGTACCAATCTCTTGTATCGTTTGTCTTGTACAATCACAAATGGATACGGCAAATGGATTCGGTGGCAAATTAAATAGCGGAGAGAGAGAGAGAGAGAGAGAGCCATGGAACCAAACAAATTGGTCAATTCAATGGCCTTGGTGTGGATGGTTTATTATTTTGGATACTTTGGCTAGACACCGTGACAACTTACATGTGATTGACTTGTGAAAAAAATTATGATACAACAATCCAAGAAAAAATATTTATAAATTACATTGAATGGAGAAAGACCAGAAAAAAAAAAAAAAACAACCCATATAAAAAAAAAATCAAAGGAAGAGACACAACAACCTAATTTCTACACAGCAGAGGAAAACAAAATAAGAAATATTTTTTTAAGAAGGCTAAAATAGTGGGAAACCTGTGAGTTTGCAACAAAGCGTGGATTCTCAAAAGACAACTTTGATCAATTTTCTCAAGACTTCATTGATTTGAAAAAAAGAAAAAAAAAAGTATAGAAAATTCCCAGAAAGTTCAAAGTCTGCAAGAGCAAGTGGACATTGAATGCAGGCCAAAGAAGAATCAATTTGATAGGTAGATTACATATGCATCAAAGACTAGACCCAGTAGTGGCCATTATTGATGTTTTAATGCTAACAACTTTTGAAAGCACAAGTACACAACAAAAGAAGAATAATTTCTTTTTCTGGTATATTTTGTTCCCCTAGCTCTTGATTATGATTCCTAGGCATAAGAAAGGCCTTTTATAATTGGTAAAGTTATCATCACCCTAATTATGAATAAAAATAATCAAAATTTAACATCATTACCACAAGCCTGTCAACAGGTTTTTGTCCATTATTTGATTCCCTTCACAAAGTGCTTTCTCAACAAGTTCTAAAAATTCAATTTTTTTTGCAATGAGTTTTGATAATTAAAATATCGGGGCTGGCAGCTTTGTATCATATTCACATGTTTTGAAGTGCATGCCTGTCCTAGCAGGGACAGATGGTCCTGATCCTGTGGGGCCCATTTATTGTGGACCCCATCTAACAGAATCTCTCCTATTATTTCGTGTTGTCCTTGTTACTTTCTCCTCATTAAATGCTAACTTTGGATCTTGGTACATGCTTATGTGGGACCCCCTCCTTGTATTGTTGCTGCAGTTGCTGTTTGCTCTCCCTTGTTAAAATCAAACAATGTGTTTTTTTTTTTGTTTTTTTGGAATTGGTCCACTGGTTGGACGGATTTGAGGGTTGGATTTTGAAAATTGCTTGAATGAATTGAATTGAATTGAAGATGACTTGTAAACAACAACTTGGAGAAAACTTTTATCATTATAAGGCAGATGGGACTATTATTGGAGCCATGTGTACACAACACCTAATTTGAAGAAGACCATTCACTTGGGTTGATTCTTTAGTTCAATTCTTTCTTGAAAAGTATGCTTTCCTGCTCCAAATGGACACAATGTCCCTTCAAATATTCAAGTATTTAATTAAATTAGCTCATTAGAAAAGGACTTTTTTTTTTTCATTATAAAGAAGGTCGTGTGGGGCTCACAAAGGAAAATTTGATTCAAGCACCCTTAGATTGAAGACAAATAATTACCTATTATATATATATACAATGAGAGAATTGAATTCATGTCTAATGCTACTTGCACTATATCATGCTTATGTTAATTATATTGACATTAATGTTAAAAGTGGATCATCCTCATCCTCCCACTTAATTTGATTTAATGTGAAGGTCACTCAAAGAGCATATTAAACAAAATAAAGAATAGTTGAAGTCAATTAACTAAAATAAACCAAAAAAAAATAATGGTCTCACCTTATCTTTAATTGTCAACTATTGTTTTTAATACCGAGAACCATGTTTTTAAGGGGGTGTTGAACTCCTATTTTTTGTCACATTTTATGAATTATAAATGGCTTGAAATGTGAATTAAAATTTAAAAATCTTTGAAGTTAATCCAATGCTTCAAATTTCTTTTTTTATCGATTATTATTGAGTTCAAGTACTTAGTTGATATCTATCTTTAATCAATATTTAGGGCGTATTCTATTTCTTATTAATAGCTAGTAGATATTCAATCTTAAATCAATAAGAGGAACAAAGTCCATGAATGTTGTGAATGAAATTCCAACACAAATTAAGCCACGCCTTTAAGTATAATACATGTAAACTTATGGTTCACATTTAGAGCATGGTGTAACAACAAAAAAAAAAACTCAATTTTTCATCTCACACATATCAATATAGGTGGCAAGTAGGCTTAAATTTAAATACGATTGTTTTGAATCTTAAATTATTTAAGTTTCAAGTAGTTTAAGTTTTATTTTTTCAAGCATATCAAGTTCATTGGGTGCCAAATATGTAAACAAGTGAGGTATTTTTTGGTGTGACTTGTAAAAGAAAGGGCCCTCAATAAAAAGACAAATTCCATTGTATACCCTATTATGATTATGCCTACCATTGCCAATTTACCATAAAGGTTGAGTGGTCATTAACTTTGACATAGACCAGGTGCCCACATGACATAATTAATTACAATTTAATGTAAGCTTAAATTTTAGAGTTCTTTTTTTAACTTTTATTAAAAATGCTTACCTACCTTAGAACAAGAAAATTCGAGGACAACTATTACTTTACGATTTGTCTTCAAAAAAAATATTGATGAGTATTGTTTACTTACTAACTAATTACTAAATAAGAAAAAGACATTAAGAATTTTTTAACGTAAAATTTAGGAGATCCTTAAAAAAAAAAAAAACTCTTTAAGTAACACATTTATATAATAAATATATAAATTAGACTTGGAATTGAAAATATTTAGTTAATAAGTTGAACTATGTTAGACTAATACACTTTAAGATAGCAAATGATATAACAAAAAAAAAGGACTCCTAACTAATGATAAAAAATCATCTTCTCACGTGGGCTAGCAACTTCTTAGGTTAGGCAATATGAGGATTCTCTCTTTCTTAATCATCAAGTTATCAAGATATGACATTTAATATAAAGATAGATGGAAAATTAAATAGCAGTAAAATTACTTTAAAAAATTTTAAAAATTTATGACTAATTTTTTATTTATTTTTTTTATTTTTAACCCTCAATTTTGTTAGAATTTAAATTATAACTTATTTTCAAATTTTATTCAATTATTTAAATTTTAAATTAATTGAATTTTTGACATGTGTTCATCATTTTATGACGCATAATATATGTATTATGTGTTAACGAGATACAATGATAACACTATTCCTACACATAACCCGTAACATGACCTTGTAAATGAATGACTAATTGAATATGAAATGAAAATGAGATACCTTTTTGAATATATTTAATTTTTTTATATAAAAAATGTTTTTTATTTAAAAATTTATTAAATTTATTTTATATTTAATTTTAGTGTTAAATAATTTAAAATTTAATATTATGTATTTAATATATATCTTTATTTTATATAAAAATATAAATTAAAATTTTTTAAAAATAAATTATTCATTAAATTACCCTCCTAAACTGTGACATCAGATGAGTTCAGGAACTTAAAAGAAAATGACAATTATATATTGTACTCTACTAAACAAACGACAGAAATGGGAAGACAATCGGGGTACTCTCTCCTCCAGTCCCTGTTGGAAGTGACAAAAGAGGCAAAAGCACAAGAGGGACGGTCGGGGGCATGGGCATTGTGGGGGGGGGGGGCTCCATTGAATTCAATTGAATAGAATAATAATAATGTTGCAACTGTTGTTGTCATTATTATTGTCTATTGTATTGTATCCATCTGATTCAACAACTTTCAGCATCTCCACCATCGCACCTCCTCTCAGGAAGAGAGACATTCACCCACACACGCTTATGGCGTTTAGTCATCAATCTTTATCATTGTTTCTCTCTCTTCTTCTTCTTCTTCTTCTTTTTTTTCTTCTTTTTTTTTTATTTTTTAACTCACTTAAAATTAAAATCTTATAATTTTCATAATTATCTATTCACATTTTGATCTAAGTAAAAATAATTTATTACAAATCTCTTAACTCGGGTAGGATTTTTTATTTTTTTTTCATGCTTTAAGTAAGTGGTATTTTAAATGCATTATTGGGTTTAATAATAAATTCCATTTTTTCGCCGCACAAATTAATGACTGGATATATATATATATATATATATATAAAAAGGAACAAAAGGAAATGATTATTAACGTCAGTGTCTGGAAGACAGCCGAAGGTACGCTGGTGGCAGTGAGACACCATCGCATTTACTACCTCGTCTGTGCATGTTTTGTCTTGATGCCTCAACGGCCTTTTCTGCTCCATATATATATATATATATCCATTAATCTAAAAAACAATATCTACATAAACATATTAGCTGACATATTCATCTTAATTATTTTGTTTTTTATATTAAAAAATAAATAAATTTTATTGGGTAACTCATGGTTTGATAAGACAAGCTTAATTTACTGTTCAAAAAAGGTAAAAATAAGCAATTCAAAAAAATAATTAGGTAGGAATGAAACTTTTGTGTAGATCTATCAAACCCAAAAAAAAAAAAAATTATCAAGCACAAAGACCAACTAACTCACGTCAAAAAAATAAAGAAGAAAAAAAAATTAAAATAAATTTAAGTGTAATTAATTAATTATTTATTATCATTATTAATTTATATATTTTTTTAGAAAACAGAGAAGTGGTCAGGTGAGGACTGGCCACTACAAAACCTGCATTAGCAGAATAACAGCGACATTCGCGCGCGTCCTACGTGTCAGCTTTTGCCCCCACACCTGTCGTCTCTTTTTTCTTTTTTTTTTCCAACTTTTTTTTCGCAAGTTGACTTCACTCGTTGCTCTGAGGCCGTGCCACGCACAAGCTCAATTCCATTTTCACCCATAATTATTATCGTTATTTGTTTAATTAATTAATTATTATTTTTATTGCTATTGATTATTATAAATATATATTCCCACTTATTTTAAGTAGATATCTGTTGTCGGGTCTGTCCTGTGAATTGGGACCCACACCTACGTGCATCTACTTCCTTTCTTCTTTCTCCTTAATTAAGCCGTACAACTCCAAAGTCCAATGCCACTTTTCCTAATAATAAGCACCTAGTACAAAAAAAATAAAAAAATAAAAAAATACATAAATAAATAGCATGCTCATCCACCCCATCTACGCAAGATTTTGTAAAGTTGCAACCAATACCAAAACAGATAAATAATCATCAATTTTTTTTTTTTAACATAAGACAAAATTATGATTTAGTGCAATTGGGCTAAAGACTATTGAGCAGAATTGTTGAGTAGAGATTTGAATTTCAGATTACGTATCTTTTCTCATGTGTGGTGTTGTTAACACTAACCGATAGATTACAGAATCCAAAACTTGGCATATCAATTTTGACATGACCCTAATGCCTTTTCTTTTCTTGGTCTCCCATCTGGTTTTTGGCTCAAACAATGCAAAGTAATTTTTTGTGTCTATTGCCCAAAAAGAACAACAATAAGCACAACCCCTTTTGAGATAGGGGATGAATTGCGCAAACTATGTATGAATAGACTTACCATGAGCACCCAAATGAGGGGGGAATATACGTATAGAAAAAGAGATGGAGATTGGAGATGGCGATCCTTTCCAATATTGTGCAAATGAATCATAGAATAACAAGAGAGTAGTAGGAATGCAAAAGAAAAGGGGAATCAATTAACATAGTTGAGCGAACCAAAAGGAAAGAATTTCTTTTTTCTTTCCATTAGCAAGAGATTTGTTTTTTTTTTTCCTTACAATTTCCAGTTTCTTCTTCTAGTGGGTTATTTGGTGTGGCGCCACTCACTCAAGAAAACTCTTCTAATTAGTCTTATGATGATGACATGTTGACATGGAAGCTACCGTTCTTGGTGGATTTACATATGGGGCAAGCATGAAGGCTAGACCCACAGGCTGTGCACAAGCACAGGTGCCTGCAAGGTAACAGCAACACACACGCCTCCTCTCTCATGCAATTCCTGCACAACCTCCTCCCCCTCCTGCTGCTGCTACTGCTGCCGCCGCCATCCACGCTCGTACAACCCTTATCATACGCATCCTCATTTGCTAACGTGCGCGTATCTCTGCGGCCGCTGCAGCTGCCACAGCATGACTGGGCGTCATCCACCATCTCAGCTGCCTCAGTGTCATCCATTAATCCTGCTCCCAGGCGGCCGCTGCGCTCGTCCTTGACGTGGGCTGCAGCCGCCGCCACCGCGAGGACTTGTTCGAGGTTGGAGCGGAGAGCATTAGCGGTGGCCTCATTTGTCTGAGCCAAGTCCCTCCATATCTGGTTCTCAATGCACAAGGACTTGACTTTCTCTTCCAGCGCCCAATTTAGCTTACCAATCTTCTCAATTTCCTCTTCTCTGGCCTTTAGTCTCTTCATCATCCCTTCCTCTATTGCCTCAATTATCCTTCTTGCTTGCCTCTTTCTCTTCTCTTCCATCTCCATCCTCAATTTCTCCATCTAAAACACAAAATAATTCAAATCATCAATGGCACTGCTCAAAACCCACGTCAAAAGGTTGATGAAGTGAACGTTTTACGTATTGCCTTACATGTTCAGAAACGAGGAGGTCCAAGTCGAGTTGCTGGTGTTGGATCTGGACGGAGAGGTCCTCGCCGAGAAAGGAAAAGGGATTGGTATTATTATTATTAGTGGTGGTGGATTGTGGCGGCGTTGGGTAGGAGAAGAGGAGAGGGCTGAAGGATTCTCTTGGCCGCTTTCTTGGTGGTGCGGCGGTGGCGGCTAAAGCGGCAAGATGATTGTAGGTGAGGGCGCTTTCCGATTTGATGGGTGCTTTCTGTGGGATATTGATCGAATCTGTGATCACAGAACTGTACAGTTTGGGTAGCAAAGCTTCTGCTGCTGTAGTTGTTCCTGATAATGGCACGCCGTACCCCATCTGGGCATTCAATATACTTGCGTTTGCTTCCGTGGTGTTCATCATCATTTCTCTGCAAAATCATTTCATTACACGATCAATAAATTAATTAAGTAGAAGCACAAAGAGATGTATAGAAGGAGAGAAGAATTAAAAGGGTGTAGCAATATGCTGTTTTTAATAATTACCTGTTGCCTAGCAACTGAGGAGGGAAGAGATTGAGATGTCTAGCTTCCACAGCCATGAGAGAAAGAGAGAGAAAAAAAAAATGAAGAGAAAGCTCTGATCTTTTTGCTCTCGTTCTTGCTTTCCTTTTCCTCTTCCGAAGGCTCTCTGCTGCCTTATCTCTCTCTATACTTCTTTGACACTTCTTGTTAAAATCTTGGTTTGTTGGGGTTTTTTTTTTTATGGTGAGAAGAGGGTGTTGTCTCTTGGTTGAGTTTTGGTTTAAGAGAAGACTCGGAGAACTTGCGGGAGAAAAAAATCAACAAAGAATGGATGGGACTACGAGACTACGACGAAATGAAAAAAGGGGGGCAATCATCTAGAGGTGGCAAGTTGGGTGCTTGGTGGGGCTTTTATTTTAGGGGTATGGTTTGGTCTGGAGAGAGAGAGAGAGAGAGAGAGAGGAATGAATTAAATCAAAGCAAAATACAAGTAAACAGGGGGAAAAAGTAAATAAAAAATCACTATCCATTGACATAATTGTAGAGCTCAACAGATAGAGTAGAGTAGAGTAGAAAGAGAGAGCGTGTGTGTGGGGTAGAGATTTGATTGTTGGTTTGGGTTTTATGTGTATCTTCATATTTTTATTAATAATAAATAAAAAAAAAATATAATATAGAAATAAAAATAAAAATTCCATATTCGATTCCAATTTTACAAACCAAAGAAAGCCAGAAGTTCCCACGGGCATTCTGTAATTACAGTGAAATTCTAGAGGCAATTCCGGTACGTCGGCAATTTATTCTTTTATAATAGCAGGGACCCGGAGGTTGGTTCTTTATTTTTTTTAATAGTTTTTCCCCCGTTTTTTCCAGCTTTCCTTTATTTTTCTTTTATCTTTTTTATATTATTATTTTTTATAGCTAATTTTCCTTGCAGTTACTGTGTTAGAAATTATTATTTATTGATATATAAAATAATAATTATGACTGACAGGAAGCAGAATATCTGCCACGCAATCATCTGCCGACTACCGACTGCATAAACTGACAAGTGGGCACGAAGACCGAAGTCTCCGCACGTGGAGCCCACCAGAACACGTCCCTGGGCAGCGTTGTGGATCTCAGAAGACGAAAGAAACAGGACAAGATAACTTTTTTTTTTAAAAAAAATAATAATTATCATTATTAAAAAAAAAAAGGAACAAATAAATAAATATAAAAAATCAGCCTTGTATCCGGAAGCCTATGTGTCTACCGGTGGGACCCACATTGCAATTTCTGAGCCCTTTTTTGAAGCCAAGATATCGTAAAGCTGCCGTTCAAGAATGAATGGTACGCTGTTATCAAGCGGGTCCCACCCCCTTCTGGCAGCTTCTCTCTTTTTCTATTGCTTTTCACTTTCTTTCAGTTTTTTTTTTTTAAAAAAAAAATTAATTTAATATAATTTTATTCTGTTCGATTTTAGATTTATTTGAGTTTAATTCTTTCCTGACGGCATGGGAAACGTTTGGCTTAGGCTTAGCACTCCCTCGGCTGACATGGCTGATCGCGTCTCTTGCTCTCTAGACCCACGTCAGCTTTTGTGCAACTAATTTTCTCTGTCCCTTTTTTGGGTTAAATTTCCTACGCAAGATGATTATTATTAGAGTTAATAATTTTATTAAATAGACATAATAAATAAATATAAAATTATTTATTTCATATATATGTGTGTGTGTGTGTGTGTGTGCGCGCGTGTATTTGTTAGAATCAATAGTCAAAATGTGTTGATATTTATTTTGTATTTAAATTTCACCTTATGTTTGTCTAGCTTTATCAGGTAGTTTATTATGAAACGGTGATGACAACGGGAACCTTGACCATTCAATTTGATTTTCTAATTTTATTATAGGAAAATGTAAATGGACGGCTAAAAAGGGTATTTCAAGATTTTTATTTTTTATTTTTAACATAACCCCCTTTTTCACAGTCTCTGGCCCCTTGCACTGATATCACTCAAAATTTTAAAGGCCGCAGCTTGACTTTTCAACCTAATTTTGAAAATAAGCCAACTTTGCATTGCTATTGAACCCATCTTCTCATTTTCACCGTTAAAAGGGAATATTATATAATTTTCTTTTTGCTCGTTTAAAGTGTCATGTCTGAAAATTTCACATGAAGGAGAATGAGCTGACTTTATTTGCTAATTTAGGGGGTTATGTTTTGCCGTCCTCAATTTAATTAAATCTAAAAGATAGACGTAAAATAGCATAAAGTTGAACTACTTCCGCTCAAATCTCCCAATCCAACTTGACATTGACGCCTTTACTTACCATATATGACTGACCCACCTAAAGTGTTTTATAAATTGAGAATTTACTAGTAAATTCTGACTGGGTGGTTAAATTTGGTAATTAGTTGTAATACGTGTTTAATCTTAGTCTTTCATTTTACTGTGTTTAATCTTTAAATACGTGTCGAATGCTGACTGGGTGGTTAAATTTGGTAAGATTAAATAATCGACAAAAAATATGAGATTAGAAATAGCAATTCTTTCTTCGCCTACTAAGTCACAAAAGGAACAAGATATGACATTTTCGTGGACCAATTCGGAAGATTATCGATAGATCGTAATCCCTTAACTAAGAAAATTCCACGAACTCTTTTTTTTTTTTTTTTTGTGAAAAAAAATGCTCATGCTTTGATGACAAGTTCAAGAGAAATTAGTTGTCTATAGGAATAGATGGACTTTTACCCTTTTTATTTCTCGGCTGTAATGTCACCCATGACATCATATGATGCAAAAATTATTTAAAGTCTCTGAATAATTATAGAAAATGAAGACTTCCATAGCAAAAACATGCATGCTCTCTGAGGCTGTCCCATTGTTGCCCTGATATAGTCCAGTCTTGGAGAAACACCGGACATCAGAGACTTTAATTCATGGAAGAGCTCAAGACTTCTATTCTCTCAAGTCTAGATTCATAAATTTCCATCCAATTGACTGCCCAAATTAATTCTCAAAAACAATTTTTCTAAAATTTTTAGATTTTGATTTTAAAAAATTTAGAAGAAGGAGAGAATTACCTTCATTGTATTACTCACTACTAAATGAGATTTTTAATTAGAAAATATATATTAATCCCAATTTTGTTTATTTATATTGCAGCGCTTTCTCTGGTTAGATTTTTCCAACGAATTTCAACTTGTGCGATGTGGTGTACAAGTATTGAGCTTAAATTTATTTTTTTTTAAAAAAAAAAAGGAAAAAAAAAACAGAGAGAGAGAGAGAGAGAGAGAGAGAGAGAGAGAGAGAGAGAGTACCAATTTTGACAACTTTTTTTTTTTTTTTCCTAATTCTAGCCGATTCTAGATTGATGAAAATTTTCATTTGTTGTTGTGTAGATAGAATTTAATTAGTCACAATCTCTGACAAGTATTTTGCTTGCTAGATGGCTAAAACAAAGACGTTGTTTAAGGAACAAACAAGGCTAATCCACACGTTTATGTAGCGGGTAGAAGTAACCAGCCACCTTGCGATTATTATATATCATTGATTAATTTTTCAACTCGAAACCATTGATTTATTTATTGATTGATTCAGCTGAGTTATCCAAGTTTGACCATGCTGCCGGATGATGTTACATATACTCGTTTTGTACACATGCATGCATACGTTAATTATTGATGTCGCAATCAACAATATCATCTTTATTTTTTTTGGTAATTACATAAGTTAATTATTGATGTCGCAATCAACAATATCATCTTTATTTAATTGAAATAGAAAAGTAGGAGTAGTGCATATAGCACTGCAAGAAGAATTACGATTTATTTGAGGGCATATATTTAATTTACTAAATATTTTAACAAAAATTTAAATTAAAAACTTTTGATCTGTCAACAAACAAGTTTTTTTTTTTTAATTTTTTTTTTTAAATCATAGATCACAACATTTGGAAGTACAATATCATTTTTTATAGACCAATTTCAGACTCATGATAACCTTACAAAAATGAATTTATTTTTTAAATGAACTCTGACAGTGTATATATACATATGCTAAAGACAGTATTTTCTTATAAGGGATGAGTTTAATTAACTTAGAAGACTTTATAAACTTGTTTTATTTGCAATCTATTTATTGCTTACACCGTAAACTCCCACTAATTGGCCATTATCATTGCAGACAAAAGACATGGAGGCATGGCCCGTAAAATTGCTTGTGCGGTGCACAATAATAGAGTTAGAAATTAGAATCAAATTATATATATATAAGTGATCCTTTAGAGGAAAGCAATTTCCATTGAATCTTCCTTTCATCAAGCCGAACTCCATTATAATTATGCAATAGCTTAATAATAATAATAATTATTATTATTATTACAAGGGTTGTGCCAAATCTGGAGACAAAACGACAAACAGATCGGCCAGTCATTTGATTATTGTTCAAATTAACACTTTGGCTAATCGTAATCAATTCAAGCTGCCAACTATGGTGGATCTGTATCCCCTCAATTTGGATCTACAGATATTATATACTGAACATACCCACATGGGGTATTGATTAATTATGAAATCAATTCATAATTACAAGATGAAACGGCCCATGAGCTGAGGCAGACCGTACAGACACAGGGCCAATTGCATGCCACACTATGAATTGAATAGTGTGTGATGTCAATATTCTTCAAAGTAAAAAAAAAAAAACAAAGAAAAGGGTGCAGGTGCGGGCTTGGAGGACATTGGATGCCCAGAGCAGACTTTAATATATTGGGTGTATGCACAAAAGTTAAGATGTATGGAGGTTGGAAAAAAGATTTGCTTTTGTTACAAGTGTTGTTTCTTGTGAAATACAATCAATCAAGTGGATGAGAAAGATACATATTGAGAACATGTGCATGCAGGTTGGACCATATGCCTTTTCCGTACTTCTAAAAGTCTTTTTTTTCTTCTTCTTTTTTTTTTCTTTTCATATTAACTCTAACTAGGATTAGAATTTTAGATCTTCAATTATGAAAACTAATTTAGCAGCAATTGAGCTATAACTCGTTAATGTACTTCTAAAAGTCTAGCCAGCTTGGTCATGACATGACATTGAATTATTTCTATTGATAACGTGGAATCCTATTATGCGAACTAATTATGGGGATTAAGTGCTTGAGTTGTTGAAAAATGTTCTAGGCAGATAGTTCAAACACGAGATTGTTTGCACGCTTAGGTTGATTGTTTTTAGGATTCAAGTAGTCCTCTTTCAACTACGTATCTTTGGGTCAACATTTACCACATGATGAAGGCATAAACTCAACACCAAATTATATATTAAATATTAACAAGTCACTCGACACGCAAACCTTTAAACTGAAAATGCAAATGAAACTCCTTGAGTTAACAATTATATGCAAAACATGAGTGTCATATGCTTTATGTTCAAGAAATCATAGTCATATATACTTTAATATCATGTTAATAATTTTTTTTTTTTAACTCAAAGATTTAAATTGTTCAGTTAGACATAACGATGAATCACATATTAAATTCTAATACTCTTTAAAAATCTATATTATAGACAATTAAGTAATAAATTAATATAAACTGATATTATCATGCAACTCTTTATTTATGAGAGTGAGAGAGAAGCCCAGAAGCCACAAGAAGAAGATTGGATGGAAAGTAGCTAGTAGGAGTGATGGATTCCCTGTTTACATTTCTTCATCTTTTCCTTTTATTCTATTCTATTATTGCTCGCATCAAGCCAACCGTATCAACCGGACCACTTTTGAAAAACCACGACCCAAGTTTAAAAAGAGCACATAGAAAGCAATGTGAGAAAACAAAAGTTAGGAAAAAAGTGAAAAGAGAAGAGGTAATGGCCATCCTTGTAACTTTCTTGTTGGCAGGAGATACTAAGTTGGACGGTTGTGATTGCTTGATGCAAGATGTCTTGATATATTAAGACAGTAAAATATTCAGTTTATAAAAGGGATATATGGATACCTATAAGGGTTATCATGTGTGTGTTTTATGCTTCCCCTCTTTTTAGGGCAAATGTATTGAACCTTGACTTAGTGTGTGTTTGTGGAGCTTCTTTCTTTATCTTTTCTTCCATTCAACTTAAAGTTGTTGCTATATTCTACATGTGATCCCCACCCTTTTAAACACCCATTACAATGAGACTTTCTCTCTCTCTCTCTCTCTCTCTCGCTCTACACACACACACATACACACACAGACACACTATATAAAGATCCGTTTGCTTTTTGGGAATCCCATTCATCACACCCATTAGCAAATAAAACCCTAAACAAGCCATTGAATATGTCAGCCTCATTCCTTTTTTGTAAATATATTAAAGTCAAAGAAGAGGGAGAGAGAAATAGTGAGGACAGTTAATGTGGTTCCTCACAGGAAAGCAAGGAAAAAAACAGGAGGTCCACACTTTCACTTTCTTACTTTCTAACGATCTTTTGGGGTTGCAAAATCTTTGGGGCTGTCACATACCTTACTGTGGTGTTTCCTTCTGGGGTCAGTTGAACTATCATTAATTCTTGTATTGGAAACATTTTCCCCTTAGTTGTATTCAGGATGCTTAAAAAGGGGTTATCTTTCTGTCCCCCTTGTCAGAAAAAATTTGATTGTTAGGTTAGAAGTACTGTGAAATGTGTGTGCATGTGTTTGTGAGAGTTGTTTTTCTTTTTTTCTATTTGTATATAGGCATTCATGGAAATGTGGACCCTGCGAAAGGTGGGGTATATGATTCCCTCAATTGCATGTTTAGTAATGACAAATGGGTGTTGTGACATTTATTCACCTCCAAAAGATGTAATCTTTCTACCAGTACAAGTTGAAAAATTTTGCCTCATTGTCGACAATAACAATAGTAAAATTTTAATTTCAACTTTGATTGGGTTGATTACATTTATTAACTTATTTTGATGTGAGATGTGAGCGACCTAAATATTTCATGACTAGAGATTTTCAAATTAATTTAGGGCGTCATTCCACTCTTCTCTCACCATCCACGTGGGGTTCACTGTTGTAAGTTTCAAACTGAGATAAAGTGAGAAGGATTGCAATAGGTTGACAGTCATTATAAAACTATCCAAATTAACATGAATTTTAGGTGATTTCACTATCAAATATTCAAAGGGACTACTTTTTTTTTTTTTTTTTTTTTGCATTGGTCAAGGAAAAAAGGTGCATTATAAGTACCTATGAATCGGATGTTAAAAGTTACTTATTATTAGACTCAAATAATTTTCTCTTAAACTAAATTTTAATATTAATTAATTTGTAATCTAATATAACACTTTAACGTTAAATCTTAAAATTGTTAGGACGAAAGTTAATGAACAGACTTAAATATAAACTAATAATTAAATCACTGACTTATAATGAACAGACTTAAATCACCGACAAACCAACCACTTCAAACGCTATCAAAGATGACATGGAAAGATATCTACAAGAGGTGGGAAGAGCGGAGGTGGGTTTGACGAAAAAAGATGACAACTCTAACACAAATCTCAATGCACCTTCTGTGTGACTTCTCGTGGGGTTTGCAACTGCCCCTCGTCCCCCCTCCCCCCCCACTGCCTTTATGTGTCCATGTGCATCCAAAGCTTCTCCCCACAAATGGACGTGTCATTTCGCATTCATTTCCCAAACAACAATGTTGTTTGATGCCCAATATCTGATGGGAATCTATCTGTAGCTATAAATTATTAAGGCCTGAACGAATACCAAACACTGGTGTCATTGAATTTCTTTTCCATCATGGTCATGACTGATACAGTCATTACTTTGATATTGGTAATGTTTTGGTTTCATCGACATAAATTAAGTCATATCTACTAGGTTGCCCGATAAGATTCTGTACAGTGTGCAAGACAAAAGATGACACATGTCATGGATATTGAAAGCGTGGGCCAATTTGGCATATTTTTTGTTAGAGTTGTTGAATGGAGATTATATGGATGTCTCATCGCCCACTTAATTGATCGTGATCCTTACCTCATCTTATGCAAATGCGAGTGAGCTATGGAGATTCTGACTTCAAAAAAGATAGCTTAGCTTATTGAGGAGAATGAGATCAAAAGCACTGAAACAAATTGCACTGTTCTTTCCCATGATATCTCAGGGACAAGCAGGCTCATATGTTTGTTGGTGTTAACGTGGATTATGGACCTCTTTGCGGGAAAAGCTAAAACGATTACGAGTTGTTAGCTCCTTGGCGCCTATGTTTTACTGGACCACCAACTTACCAGTCCACAAATGGGGTTGGGACAGCGCCATAACCCCATTTGGAATTACATTGGTCCATATCAAGACATATTTTGGGTCCAAATGAGGCCATCAACAAAATGGGTGGGGGCTGAATGAAAAGCTTGGACCTGATTGATACTTTGATAACTGGTGGCGCCAAACCCAAAACCTGACCTTGAGGTTTCTTTGTCATCAACCTTCCCCGTCTCTGGTATAAATTTCTCTTTAGCGAATAAATTTTCTAACCACCCAAAAGGTTAATTTCTTCAGTTAAATGGTTGGGACATAAGAACTTTTATGGCCTAAGAGTTCTTGAGTTAAAACTATGCATTTAATTGCAAATTTTGATTGGTAGGGATCAGTGTGTGTTGTGTTGATGCTCGGAATTCAACAAATTTATGCATGAGGGGCATAATAAAAATTAATATATGATTCATTCATAGACAAATTAAGAGGCAGCAGGCAGGGCACAAGCTCTGTTATTGCCGATGATCAATGAGCTTGCAGGAAATTCTCCCACGCGTCATGGCCGTCCTCTTGCAAACCCCGTCCAAGAAGCAAAACTGGCTGGCCTATAGCTATAAATCTCACCCCTGAAAATGGACTTCTCCTTACCACCAAACTTTGATTACTTGAAATCTCTTGTAAGACTTGCTTTTATCTTCTTTACCCTATACATGCAATTGTGTGATTTAATTTTCCCCTGTTATTAGCCCTCTAGTCAAAGCTTTCTAAACGATTGTGTTCATGGCTCACTCTCACTGTCATCACCAGCAGCATTGTCATGGTAAGCTCACAAAACCCTTCAATCTGTTCATCTAGCTAGGCCAAATTCTCCTGGTTGATGTAGTGCAGGGCATTCAATTGTGAATTGACCTTTAATTTGAAATGATTCTCCCATGTCACCGAACTTTTAATTTAAGAGCTGTGAGTGACATTGTCGTTGTATCAATTAGGTTTAGCTCAATATTATTAGCGTTTTTCAGTCAGGGTTGGTTAAAAAAAGAAAAAGAGTCCACTAGAAGTTAAAACAAGTGGCCATATTGTGCTTTTTACAATGGCATATCCACCACCTGCGACAGCATATCCACCTCCCGATCATCAGATTTATCCGCCACCGGGTCAGGCCTATCCAGCGCCAGGTTATTCCTATCCTCTGCAGCCACCAACGCAGGCAGTTCAAGGCCCATATGTTGCAGCACCACCGCCACCGCCTCCAGCCAGTTATCACACTTACCGGGGTGGTGGTCCAGGGTACCCCCAACAAGCCCCTGTAGAAACAAAATCCAGAGGAGATGGCTTTTGGAAAGGATGGTAAATGAATTTATTCTCTTTTTTTCAAATTATTATTATTATTTTTTTGGGGGGTCCTAATCAAAATTTTAAATTATACACAATAATATATATAATCATTACGTAGAATTAAACAAAATTTAAACAAGTCAAGTTTATTTTTACTAAAATTTTACTTCTTGGTTATTCAATAAATTTTAAAAATGGAATTTAGTATTCTCAAAAGAGGTTGCAGGTCCTAACGAACACAGTTACACTAATCAACGTCATCAAAATTACTATCTGAAATTTAAACTTTGGTCTTAATTTTAATTTCACACGCTAATATTTGTTCCTTCTGTCTCTGAAGTCTCGCCGCTTTGTGCTGCTGCTGCGTCTTGGAAACATGCTGTGTCTGATTGTATAAGCAGAGTGGCAGTTTCATTTCCTCTTACCTTGTTGGGAATTATTATTTGTATCTTTTATTCTGCTAAAGATATATATAAGCATGAAAAAAAAAAAAAATTCCCAATAACGTGCTTCTGGATAATTAATGTAACAATAATTTATCAATTAAAAAGAAAAAGAAAAAGAAAGTTCCAATCGTTCTTTCCCCATTCTTACAACTCTGGCCTCTCATTCATTTGATAATTCAAGGGATTTAATCACTCCGCAGTTTTCAAATAGGGTTGAATTGGACGAAAGATGTGTATGATCAATATTTTGGGGGAATGGACAAAAACAAATTAAACTTAAGGATGTGGAGCTTTCTTATAGAAAAAAAAAAAAATTCACTTATCAAAGTCAGTGGAGGATTTAAAAATGATCTTAAGACTAAAAATTAACTTATCAAAGATTAGGAATGGATTTGGACTAAATGGCAATTTTGTGATGCAATAAGAATGGTCACAAAATATAATCGACATATAAGAAAGCTTATATCCATGATACAATGATAATGGTATTTAAAAAAACTGTATATAAAATTTAATTATGTAATATTAAATATTATTTATATAATATAATATAAATTATATTTTATCTACTTATCCCTACTAAATGAAAAATTGAAACATTAAGTCTGAAATTATGAATTTACACAGACTAAATCAGTCAGTAAAACCTGTGGCTATGTATTGTGTTTACCAACAAAATATGTTGAAGCCCAAAGATCAAAAGGGCGGCGCGGCCACTGTGATTTCTATTCAAGGCCGATTTAGACTTCTTGGGCCACAAATTGAAAACAAGTGCCAATCCAATCCAATGTCCAATGCTCTTCCTGAGGTAAGGTTCAGACATTGATTGGAATTTGGATGCGCAGACAGAAAAATTAAGAAGTCGACCTCAGTTTTATCCATTCCTGTGCAAAAAAGTATCTGAAACGGGCATATGGCACTAGTGCCAACTGCTGTGTCTGTCGCCGGGACTCCTTTCTCCAGCAACCTCCGGAAACTGGGTCGTGCAGAATCATGGCTGTCTACATTACCCAGAAGGCGTTTTGCTTGGTCATGCCTCCGTGGTCATCAATTGCGACACCCCGAGTGCTTTTCTGAAGTACCCAGAAGAACCAAGAGCCTGAATTTCAATCCAATTTTCGCTCTTCGCAAAGATGCTGACGATAGCTTTCTCTCGGTATGATGTATCATCTTTTTTTCCCCTTTGGGTTTTGTTTTGAGTTGGTTAGTTAGCAAGCAGGAACCAGTTGGGAGTCTGCTGCTTAGTTTGTTCTTGATTTTGACTACCTTCTTCTTTGATATTTGCATTTCAGTGTTTATTGAACCAACAATCAAAAGTGGTTTACAGTATATTTAAGTCAATGCATATCTTTGGTATCATGAAATGCTAGAAAAAATGATGCCTTTGATGGATGAATTTCTAATAAGAGTGATTTGAATTTCAGAATGTGGAAGATACTGATGAAATGTTTGATAACTTATTCAATAAATATGGCAAAGTTGTTTATAGAAGAAATGACCAAAAGCCTCCCAGTGCAGAGGTTGATGACGATGCTGAAAGCTTGTCATGTAAGCATTATTCTTAACTTTTAGTTGATACCAAGTATTTTAAGTTTACACCTCTAGACATATAGAAATGCATGGGTTGCAATTATGTGAGAACGTTACATAAATCTAACTTGATCTGCTAGTTGCTGTGGCGATGGCGAAGGTTGCTAGTGAAGTGAAGGCTGCGGATATAAAGGTCCTCTTTGTCAAGCCTCTCGTGTATTGGACTCAGTTTTTCATTATTGCAACAGCATTTTCACGCCCTCAGATTGATGCTATTGGGTATTCACTTGTACTTTTACTGTAGGATTGTTAAATAAAAGAGCTGACTGCAGTATATTACCTACCTTAGCTGATTGCAATCCCTTGTAGGTCCAAAATGAGAGATCTTGCTGAAAGGAAATACAGAAAAGTTCCATCTGGGGATGCAAAACCCAACTCATGGACCCTACTGGACTTTGGTAAATCCCTTGAATAACAATCATGCACTATTTTTCTTTTACAAGTAACACAACATGGAAAAATGTGTGCAACAATTTGCCATATTTTCAATATGGATAGGAAGTCCATTCAAGATGACATCATTTCAACTTTCCTCCTGTCATTTCCCAGTTCTGTGTAATCTTTTCTGCTCCTTTCTAAAATGCAAAATACTAAGACTAGGATTCAGGATTTAGTTAGAATATGGGTTTGCTTGCCTATTCTTTTATCTGCTATGAATGGTGTTACCATGGCACTCAACAATTCTCGTACCCGACATATCTGTATGCCATAAGAGTGCAACATACTAGTGTTACTGCAGTTGTTCCTAGGATTAGGAACTATTGGTGAAAGTCATTCTGATGCAATAATGCCAATTACCTACATATCTTTTTAGTTATTTGAATACAATAACTCTACTCCATTTTTATCATAAATATATCTGAACAATCCAAATTCTTTCATCCCCTTGCAACATTGACTGGACACCGAAGATTTAGTTGAGCCCTCACGTTCCAGATGTAAAGTTGACTATCTTTGGTTACAGACAATAATTGTGAAGAATAAATGCAACCATTTGTGCTATTTGCTGTTAGGGACTATAGTGTTAACGTTATTTTTATAGGAAGATGGAAATCTTTATGCCATCACCCCCTTCCCTGTCCACCCAGAAGGTATTATTTCACTTTTATATTTGGATTGTGTATTGTGCACATCTTCCCTCCATCAGGGATTTTGCTGATGACCTACATAGGTGCTTATATTGGCAGCAGACAATTCAACATTACTTTGTAGCCTAGTGTATGCTGGTAGGTACTGTTGATCTTGTAAAATTTAAATCCTCCAGAAGGAATCCTAAAGAATCCTTGGGTGTTAGACCTTTCCTTCAAATGTTAGCCTGAACTATTGTTTGGCTCTTTGCTTGTAAAGTGGTTCTTTTGGTGTTTGGTGAGTTATCCATTCATAAATCCTTATGAAAGCCATTGTTGGCGAGTGTATTGCAGGTGATGTGGTGATCCACATATTTCTACCTCAACAGAGAGCTTTCTACAACTTGGAGGAATTCTATGGTAATGCAACACCAATAGAGCTCCCCTTTGAGAACCAACACAACTTTCACAACCGGGACATTTCTTAAGGACCTGAAAGCTTTTATTAATGTCAAGATGGCTTCAGGGGTTTAGTCATCAGCAATTTCTTCTCTGCCAGATGGTAGGAACTTCTATGTCTATGTTCTTGCTTGAGAGGAACCTTCATTTGTCAGTGATGAGGCATGAGTGGGATGACAACAACACTGGACACAGGAGCAGCTTCTGTGTTCACAGAGAGTGGTCTTGAGCAGTAGGCTGTGATGGATGTGTAATATTTGTACTGAATAAGAACATTCAATTTATCCGGGTTCATGGTTCCTTTCATAGTTTCATGTTTCAGATATGTCCTTTAGTTCCGATTCTGTAAAGATTTTTCCAGAATTGACAAATGGGGCCCTGTGGAAGCATTTACAAATGAGGCGTCCTAAAAGCTGCTGTCAAGTTCAACTGTTTCATTGAAGGTTTGAAATGATGATACAAACATTCTCTATATGGAGACAGGGAAGAAAACGTACTGTCGCTTCAACTTCTCTCCAGAGAATCTATAACCTATTGTATTTATAAAAGTGGCACCTAAAAAATATGTATCAGTCACATTTATCATCAATTTTTTTGTACTGTGTTTTATTTATTTTTAAAAATCACATATAATTTTAAAAGAATGTCATATTAAATTTCTGTGTCCATGTAATAAAATTGTATATATAAATTTGAATGGTTGGTACCCGTGACAAAATAAGCACCATTTCTCGATATATTCAAGGTTTGTACATGTATGAACCAGCTTGGAATTTTGGTATCTAGCAAGTCGACTCCAATGATTTTTCTACAACCAAGAAATCCCATGTCCTATCAGATCAATCATTTGTAGGCGTATCTCAAGCCTATAACAGCATTTAGTAAGCCATGATATTGCACCATCAGGCTTTAACCAACCGCAATAGAGGTCGATACCATACTCTTTTCCAGGCTGAATTTCATACCTCGCAGACATGTTGGTAGCGTTCCCTCGAGCCATCAAATCCATGCAACCAATCCATCATTCAGTCCCCCCCCCTCCAAAAACAGCTTTTTTTTTACACCAATGATTTACTGCCAATACACTAGCCACAATAAAAAACAGAACAATTAAAGCTTTACATGCACGATCTTTGAACCCTGAAAGAGACAAGTGCAACTTCGTCTTGTCCATGAAATTTGGACTCTGCCGTGACAGCCAGAGTCTGGTCAAATGTTCTGCAGCAGCCAGGAAACTCTGACCATCTTGCAAACTGGTGAAGCCTCACCGCATATGAGAAAGCGGGGAGATCAATTCCTGCAGAGAAGCACCTTCTTTCAAACAGCAAAAATATGGGCAAGATCATGCTATATGAAGTCCATGATAACAACATTAGAATAAGAGCTAAAGAGTAAAAGGCTTAAAAGCACAAAATTTCTTACAGATTGACAAATGGTTGAGATTCAATGATCTAACATATGGAAATTTGTCGATTTTTGTGTGTTTCAAAAGGAACCAGGTCTGTGTACCAAGCAGATTTTCTCTTAAGCATTGAGGCTAAGAAAGAGTTTGATGAGTCATATCCAGAGAAAAAGGAAGAACAGTTGACCTACTTCAACTTTTCCAACAAACACATAGGCAACATAAAACTAGATTCCCAGTAGCAACATGGAAAAAACCCTTGATCCCACACGGACCTACAAAGGTAAATGACCAAGTGGAGACTAGCTCCTGTAAGGACATAACTGTGCCAGAGATTAATTCCTACCATAAATTCTTTCAATATGCAAGACACAGGATTGCTGTACATGGACGCATGTAACAAATGTACACAAGTTTGATGCATATATTCAGCTTTCTTATCCTACTAAAAAATGACTGTAAATAATCAACAATGCTATCATACTAACTAAAGGATGTTGCTTCAAGAAATAAGATTCACGTAGTCAATTCCTGTTTCTGACAGTATTATTTATCATACAACAAATAACAAAATTTGGTGGAGGAGAAGAGGATGAATGAGAGTGTGTGTGTGAGAGAGAGAACACAAAAAGTCTACATCTCCAAAGTTGTTCAACCCACAATCCAGAACAGTTGAAGCACTCATAGTTCGAAAATAAGTTTTAACTTTAATACAACTAGGTCTACAATTTACTACTAGCCAAACTAGTTTGCAACCAACAGAACTACCGAAATAAGGGCTGCAGCCTGAATGGAGATCACAACATCTAACCAATAAACACCCTTACTTTTCTTTGACCACTATAGTCTTCAGCAAACCTAAAGAAAGTACATTTTTACTATTCCAAATGCATCCTTAAAAACTAAGTAAATGAAATACTATAATACCAGAGATATAACAAGCAATTGGTTCGTGTATTGGTTCTTATGTGATGTTTGTCTATATGCCCCTCTCTGTGTACCATTTCTCTCTCTCTCCGCAGAAGGTCCATTCTTACCCATCCAAGCACAACCTTAAGAACTTAGCAACTGAATTGCAATAACACCAATTGGTTCACATATTGATTGTTATGTGGCATGTGTCTCTCTCTCTCTCTCTGTGTGTGCATGTCAGTGCATGCACATATTACCACACATATTACTTCCAGAACACAAGAGACAAATAAATGAGATCATATAGAACAAGAAGATGATTACAGTTACAGGAGGCTAGAGTTGACTGCCTTGTCCAGTTTCGGACAGATTTAACTCCATATCATGAGTCAAACCTGGTTCATATGCTTCCAGAAAACTTATCTTAGCCTTGTTAGGTAAATCATGGGGGTGAACAAATGGCACACCAGTAGGCCACCCAATCTCCATCCTGATATTGGCACATGGGCTATCAAGGCCATAAATGTGATTCTCACACTCTTTCAGGTTACAAAACCTGAGCTTGATGCCTTTTTTGTCTGCAATATCCTGGACTCTTTCCTTCAGAACTCTCTGGGCCTCAAGCCTAAGCCTCTTGGAAGGTGGCAGTGGTCTGCTTCTTGAATTATTCTTCCTCTTTGTTGAGGCCTTCATAGATCCTGTACCAGCATGTCATCGATCCAAAGACCTGCTGTTAAAAACCTCTCACTGAGGACTACACTCAAATAAGAAAATAGTGAAAGATCCAAAACGAAGATGGTCTTAAGATCATCATATGATGATAAGTAGCAAAAATATCTGGTGGCCAAAAGACAGGACACTAATGTCAATCTCTAGATTTGGCATACAGCATTTTCCTTTTCCTCTAACACGGCTCCCTTCTTTTGCTTTTTCTAATGATTAGATTAGATCGAATGATATGATACCACCCATGTAATATGATCTCTAGAGACCTGTGCCCATATGCAGATTGTTCAGCACATTCCCAAAGCAAGACCTTTGAAACAATAACAGAGGTCCAAAAAAAGAAATGGTTGAACAATAGTACCACTCTGAGATTGTCCATTGTCCAATGATCCTTGGCATCATTAAAAGGGTACCCAATGAACCAAAAATTATGTATTCTAGTCCAGACAGAGGGAAAAAATATTGAGACAGTTTTCAACATAGCAGTGCCCATACATTTCATGTGCGTCTCTCATCAACATGGCACCAAATCTTATAGCAGAAAATCATCAAGCATAGTTCTCAATTGGTATTTTATTTGCAGTATCTTCCAATGCACTTCTAAATAAAAAATAATCTGTGTTACCTCAAATATCATGATACTAAACAAGCTAATATCAAAAGTCTCCAAAAAGTTCCTGTCTTTACAACTTTCAATTTCCTAGGAACAGAGTGTAAGTTAAGCGAAAAGGAACAATTATATTGAGGAAGACCAAAACAATTTCATTAATGTAAGATCCTGAGGAGACCGGCATCATCATCACAGCTCTATTGCCGAAGAAACTACAGCAACTTTCAACCACATACACATTATCATCATGTTCAGCAATAAAAAGTTTTTTTTTTTTTTTTTCTGAACAAAAGAGAACAAGAAGAATATAGAAAATTAGTTCAAAATGATGAGAGTTCTGCCAAATATCAAATGCTTGGATAGTTTCAACAGAACAGCATGAGGAAACTGTGCTTCTGTTTCCTAGGAATCCAAAAATTTTAAAAAAAGACAAGTCTTTTTCTTGCAATTTGGAGAGCCTTAATATGTTAAAAAGACAAGGATAACAAATGAAAGAAACAGGGTAACACTCGTGTATATATACTTGTGACAAATCTTAATGAACCAAAAATAAAAAAACATTTACTTAAGCAGACAAAACAAGGATATTGAAGGAGTGCTGCCTACCATCTTCAGATGCAGGAAAATTGAAACTTTGTATTATATGCCTATTGAAAAGCTGATCAGTTGGGTGGGATCTCTGCATGAAGTCATCCACTGGTATCGGAAGCTGGAATTGAGCTTCAATACCATGACCTGCTGCTCTCATCTCTGAACAACTGAGGCTTGTCATTGCTTTAGGCATAAGTTTAAAAGCCAAAGAACAGCATCCATAAATGTTATCCTGCATGTTATTGATCTCTGTTCTGCATAGTGCAGGGTTAACATAGCCTGCAGTTGCATGGTAGAGAGCAAGCCCAGGATAAACGATAGCTTCTTGAGGACCAAGGTCTCCATCCACAAGAACCCACCGACCATGAAAGTCTCTCACATGTAATCCTGCCTTATCTGATTTCACAAGAGATATTAGGCATTTATCAACTTGATGCTCATGGTCAGGATACATAATCAGTCGGCCATCATCTTGGGTTGTTAAATTATGGTGTTGTGCACCCTGAAATGATGGCCTTGCATAACAGCATACTGACAAAACTGAAGAAGATATCTCCCGACTTCTTAAGGGAACATTATCAAGTATCTCAGTAAATGGAGAGCTACGCAAGTTCAAATAGAAGCTGATAGCATCCAGTATACCTCGAGCTGCTCTTCCAAGGAGGGAAAATATGTCAGGCAAACCTCCTGGAGGGCATTCCATAGCATTATTAGACTCTGCAGGAGTCAGGCCAGGTCTGTAATCATAGGTTTCCTGCCACAGGTGAGGATCTGCATAATAACCTGATGTCTTACACCACTCACGAGAATCATTAGCAGGAATCATATCTGCAGGTGGATAAGATGATTTTTGATTGAAGTAAAGGCGGGCAGATTCTAAACCAGATCTTAAAAGAGCTCCATCAATTGTTGAAAATTGGATGATGGCAGCAGAATATTGAGCGAGTGATTGGGACAAAGTTGAGACTGATAATTTGTAAGAATCCGAAGGAATGCCTTCAGAGGGAACAAGATCACTGAGCTTTACACGGCCCAAAGATGGCAGGCCACTATCTGCCATGAATTCTTTCAGCATGACTATTACCTGAGCTTAGAAAGGACACCAGCAACCCATTCAAGCTCAAATGTAAAAGAGCAGCGACAACATGCTTTAGATGGTTCCTCAACAACCAAGTGAATATAATGGAGATATCTACGAAAGGTTCTTGTCACATCAGCATTTTCTACGTGTATCAAATTAATTCAGGGTCTTAACATACAAGCCAAAACATATCAGAGGGAAAAGAACAGATTGAAGATACCATACAATGGTACTAGTAAAAAAAAAAAAGCAATAAAAGAAACAGAAAGGTGGAATGTTTCTCACACCTCTCTTCCCAATTTCCTTTGTTCATCATTTTCAACATCAACATAATGAATTGATACACCAGGGTGCCAGCGCATTTCCAAACCATGAAAAGTTCAAATCAACAGAATGGCCATCAACCCAGAAATACCCTATGCCTTAAATAGCATGATTACCATAATAAAGGGGCACCATATTACCCTGTCCATCATCCCCTAATACAATGAACAAACGCAATCCTCATCTATAACTTCCCTATTCCCCTTCCTCTCTTACACTCACTCCAGCCTGGGGCCAAGAAAACAACAGTTTCAATGGACTGAAATTTGTGTCTTCTTTTGGTAGCTGGATTACCTCTCTGAATCCAAAGCTCATCCTCCACAGAAGCTGCAATCGTTAAGATATCCAAACTATATCAGTCAAAACATACACCAGATACCCAAGGTATCAAAAGAGCCTATGAAAAAAAAAAAAAAAAGAGAAAAACAAGGTCAGGCAAAACCTCGTTTGCTCCCTTAAAAAGATGACATCTTTTAACTATTATAATTTATTTCGTTTGAAGACTATCAAAAACCAAAAGTCCATGCTAAGTAGCGAATCAAACAATGAGAAGGCAAGCATAGGGTTTGAGAAGGTGTTTCTGGATGAAACTCTCCATGGGAAACTTGACGTCCAAATGATGCGGTCTCCACCACCAAGGAGTCAAGGACTCAAAGAAAGCAATTGTTTTCAGCACAGAACCCAGAAGCAATCCACCAAATCAGTTAACAAATGTACGTTCAACCAACTTGGCCTTCCACGCAGTGGCAAGGTTATTCAACACACTACTTACTTACAAGCAGCACATAACAGCACACATATTCTCAAATGGGACTTTCCAGCACCGAAAAAAAAAAACAAAAAGAAAAAAACAAAGTAGCTGCAGATCAGACGCTGAAAATCATCCCCAGAAATTCTTGTACACGGATTGATATAGATGAATTGGAAACTTAGAGGTAGAGCAGGAGATCAGAGCCACAAGTGCCACCAAGATTCGTTCTTTCTTTGTTTTAATCTTTCATCTTTATTTTTTTCTTTTAAAAAAATAAAATTAAACTAGATCTCCATTGAATTTCAGCAGCAATTGATTACATGGTTATTCAATAAAAGCAAAACACATACAGAGAGAGAAAGGGCTAATGATCAAATGCCAAAAACAACTTTTGCTATAGATTTGTTTGAAAGTTCCAATTCTCCATCTTTTGCTGTCAGAGCACCAAGCAATGTCACAGAGAGAGAGAGAAAGAGAGAGAGAGCTGACCCTTTACGATTGAACACAGCTCGAGGAGAGACAGAGATGGGGTGGCGGAACAGGAACCGCTATTTTAGTTCGCTAATTCTTCTCAGTAATTTATTTTCCATTTCAGCAAACTCACCATTCCTATAATATTTTATTTTAAGGTAAAGAGTTAAAAATGTGGCCAAAAGGGGGTGGTGGCTGGTGGATAGGGTCGGATCCGGGTCCAGATGACAATAATTATTATTGTTGTTTCTTAACACCAAAAAGATTAAATCAAAATTGCGATATTAACATGACTAATGTAAAATTAATCATTATTCACAGTGACCCTTTGCAATGGACCATAAAACAAATAATTAATGCATCAGGAGATTTATGGATTTTAAACAAATAATTGGCATGTGGGTAGGCTAATTACGTACCAAATTATTTTAATAAATAAATATTATAAATAATTAATTACATTTGGTATGCCAGTAAAAATCTTTCCATTACATATATAAATTACGTACAAGATGTGGCAGTCCCCCCCCCCCACACACACACATATATATTATGTCAATTATTCCTTGATATTGCTAGCAATGAATTTGAATATTTTGTTAAAAATATGAAATTAAGGTTTTATGCTTAAATTATTTTTACATATTGCATGTTAACTAATTTTATTTTATCATTAATAAATTTATTGAATAATGAGTCATATAATAAAAATAATTCTTTTTAATTTTATAAATTATAAACTTAGAAGTTAAGATACATCAAAATTGTAAGAATAAAAATTTAAATTTCCAAAAAATTTTATTTATTATCTTATAACTCCTTTCTTTTTTATACCCAATTTTGTATTTTAACAATTTTGTTGTTCTAATAAGCATGTTTATGCTTAAAAAACAATGCCAAGAACTTTGGTCTTGTGACAAGCTAAGGCAGAGGCTTGATGTTAAATACATGTGTAGTCACATGAAAAGTTAATATTTGAACTTATGTAAAGTATTATTTTTTTAAAAAAATATATATATTTCAAAATATGCATTTTTTTTTGTTAACATATCTCTCTCTCTCTCTCACACACACACATATATATAATAAGTAAAATTAAATAAAATTATTAATATTCAGATAATAAGTTATTTTTACTAAAAAAGTTAAATTAGAACTTAACTAATTTTGACCTTAAGTTAATAGGAATTATGGTTTTCATGTTGGTTTTGGACATTCAAACAATAAAATAAAATAAAATAAAATAATATATATATATATTAATATATTTTTCTGCGAAAATAACCAAATCCGGTTCACGTCCGCCCGAGTCCAAAATCACAGAAGAAAACCCGAGCCAGCCAAAAACCCTACAAAAACCTCCATTCTTCGGCAGCGCCTCTTGACCCCCCAAGTCTGAAAATGGAAACTTTCTTGCTCTTCAAGACAGAAAGTAAAATAAAAATCACCGTTCCTCCTTCCTGTTGGTGTTGGAGGTTTTATAAATGATACCTACTTGTAGTAGTAGGAGTAGTAGTAGTAATAATAATAATAATAATAGTAATTAGCAGAAACAGAAGAAAGAGCAGAGGAAAGAAAAAGAAAGAAAGAAAGAAGCAGAAATGGAAAAAAGTTATGGAATAGTAGGCTTAATCTCAGCAGCCATAGCAGCCTCTACTTCTGCTTCTCAGTCCAATTCCAATGGCTTAGTCGCTCTCTCCGATGGCCGTTATAGCTTCCTTCCCTTTTCTTCTCCTCCTTCGGCCATTCCAAGTGCTGTTTCGTCATCCGGGCAATCCCAGCCTTCTCCACAGTCTGCGGCGGCAGCAGCAGCAGCGAAGGCTAATACTGATTCTGCCGTTAAAGCTATTAGGAATGATAACCCAAGAACCACTTCAGCCGGGTTCGACCCGGAGGCCCTCGAGAGAGGTGCCCAGGCATTGAGGGAGATCACCTCTTCTTCTCATGCCAAAAAGGTGTTCTTTCCCTTGTTTTTTTTTTCTCCTTCCTTTTTTGTTTTTTTTTTAATAGAACTTGGAAATTTTTGGTGAGTTGTTTTGATTTGGATATTTTTGGTGATGGGTTTAATGGAAATTGTGTGAATTTTTTTTCATCTCAATTCAATCATTCATCATTTTTTTCCGCGTGATTCAGAGAACACTTTTTACTGGACTTAAAAGGGTGATTGATTGCTTGTTTTATTTAGGTGTTTGAAATTTTGAAGACACAAGAAGCTACAAGGCAGTCAGAATTGGCTGCGAAGGGTGCAGAGTTCAAGGCAATGCAAGCACAAGCAGAAACGGTTAGATATGAAATATTTTACTTAACTTTTGCATTAACTTAATTCAAGGACCTCTAAATGACCTACAAAGTTATCTAGCAATTGGTAGTGTAGAAATTTTTACACTGATGCTGCACATGCATATTTTGCCCTTGTTTGGAAGGGATTTTTATATTGTTATTTGGTTGTTCATAATCTTCTAATGATTCAATTGTTTTGTAATATGTTGTTCAATCTTTACAGTCTAACAGATGTGCCTTTTTTCATGATGTGTCTATTTGCGTACTTAACACAAGACGGATTCTCTTTCTTGATTTATTATTTTTTTTAGCATTTGGGCATGCTTCAGTTGTTTCTTAGTTTTTTTGGGTACACCCCAAAATATTTGTTTCTTAGTTACTGATGTTACAATTCCCTGTACAGATGGACATGCCATTTATCAAAAACTATTTGGAAAGCCCTTCTGTCTCTTTATTGACTAGATACTGTGTTCTTGTCTGGATATGGCTGAAACTATCTAGAGTCATGAATCTAACTGGCTGCATATTAGAAGAGTTGGACCCTTCTATAGTATTGTGGTCTTTTCTTTTTCTTTTTTTTTTTTTCATTCAAGCCAAAATTAATCAATGTTACCATGGATGGTGGGATCACAAAAGAGAATGTTAGTGATGAACATTTTTTGTCTCTGGCTACTTATTCTTTTAGATACATTATTATGCCACATCTAAAATGTATTCATTCTTGATATCAAACAGTTTCTCATATATCATTGTTATCATTTGGTTGCCCTTTTTCCAGGTAACAGCAAACATGTGTACTCCCATTCAAGTAGAAATTGGCTTAAGCTGTCCCATATGTGCTTATAAGTACTATCTTCATGAAAATCTTGATTATCACCATCTACTGATGTGAATTGCTGTTATTTTAGGAGGATTTAGTGGTACAGTGGGTCCACATGCAGTATGGAATTCTCATGTATTATGATTAAGACTTCAATTGTTCTTGAACACAGTACCTGCATGGAAATCCCTCAATTTTTACTTTCAGAATTGATTATTTTTCTTTAGGTGCTGAATAGGCCTGAGATTCCCTTTCAAAAATGACACGATACTTTCTTAGAGTAAAAGAGAGCTATTTTTTCATGTGTTTTGGTTACATGAAGTGTGGTTTTCCAATGAGCCGTAAAAATGGTCTCTGGATATTTGACATTAGTGTTGTGTGATCAGATCTGTGCAGACTGTGTTTGCCATCTCGCACTTCATACCTGATGTCATAAGGCTTGGAATTGTTCTTTGCTGAGACATCTCTTTTCTTTAAATTCTGTACACTTTTGTTGGTTGGCAGGAGAGGCAACGAGTAATATACGATGAACAAAAAAAGTTGGCTCAGCATCAAGCACAAACTAAATCCCAAATGGCTCGTTATGAGGATGAGTTGGCAAGGAAGAGGATGCAGGCATGTAGCTTGTTTTTTTAGCTTGACAAATGTTTATCTCATAGAGAGTTGTTTAATTGGTATTCATTGCAGGCTGATAATGAATACCAAAGAGCAAGGAACCAAGAGCTTGTCAAACTGCAAGAAGAATCAGCGATAAGGCTGGAACAAACTAGACGAGCTACTGAAGAACAGATTCAAGCACAGCAGCGACAAACAGAGAGGGAAAAGGCTGAGATAGAACGTGAAACAATCAGGGTTAGGGCTATTGCAGAAGCAGAGGGGAGAGCCCATGAAGCGAAGCTAGCTGAAGATGTTAACAGGCGAATGCTAGTTGATGGTGCAAATGCTGAAAGAGAGAAATGGGTTGCAGCCATAAACACTACTTTTGAGCATATAGGAGGTATATTTATTTTCACTTGTTCCCACAAATTTCAAGAAAGGCGTAATGAAATACAGATTAATCTGCAAAATTATGTTTTGTTGGCATGTTAGTAGAAAAATGTGCATTGGTCATCTTCAATGCTATTTCCATACCATTTGAGTGCTTAAAATTCTTTCCTTATTTTCATCAGTCAAAAAGCATGACCATTCATTTGCACTTGGGGCTTGCTGTTGTCATCAAGAAATGAACTTCTTAAGGGGGTGGCGATCTATCTGTCAAATTCTTGTTCCGTGGCTCCATTTGGTATATTTGTTTGACAGAAATGAGTGTTTTTCAACATAGTGAATCTATGTGAATATCGACAATCATACCACAAATAAAGAGTGAGCACCTATATAAAATAACAAAGAGATATAACTTCTCATCTCTCTCTGTTTTGTACTCTATTTTCTGCCTTGAAGCTATTCTGTTATGTTTTTTTGAAAAATTGCCATAAGACAACTAAAAAGAGCAAATTAAATGTCTCTCTTATTTGGAAAAGTCAGAAGTCTCTTCAAATCCAATACTCTCTGCTGGGTCTGAAACACCAATCAAACTCATTGTTGCTTATAGTAATATTCAAGCACTGCACAGTAAAAGTAAAAGATGAATCAAGTCAGCTACACCCCTAGCAGTCTCTTCACATTCTCTTCTCCCTCTAAAATTGTTCAGTTAGTATCATCTTCTGATCCTTATAAATAGCTTTCCACTGAAATAGGGATTAGGATCCTCAAAAAACCTCCTTACATATAGACTTAACTGCAAGAGCTCTTTTAGGACCCTCATTTAACCAAATTTTCCTCAAAATCACTTCACGTGACATTTTTCCGGAAGGACTAACTTTTGATACTGAACATTCCACACAACCAGTAGATCTTAAATCACCTTTTCTGTTCTGCATCAAAATTCGTAAAAACTTAACAAAGAGGCCCTAATGTGGTTAACTCTTGTTTATTGTCCTCTCTTCCATTTTAAGAATGATTGCACTTGATTTTGCCACATCCAAGATGGGAGTTACAGTCGATTGCATCCATTAGGTTTTCTTTTGATGTAGTAGCAGTGTGATTGCTTTACACGTTAGCTCATAAACGTACTCCCAAAACGTATTAGTTAATTCTGGCATACTACTTCGACCAAAAGGGATATTTTAGCCGGCATTAACTGAAAAGGCATTACTTTCTTTAATCAGTTTATGCAATGTTGGTTAAGAATTAAAAAGACTTTGCTCAATGTGAGTGAAAATGTCTTGCAGGGGGTTTTCGAGCCATCTTGACAGATCAAAATAAGCTGGTTGTTGCAGTGGGTGGAGTCACGGCTCTTGCAGCAGGGATTTATTCAACAAGGTAAATGTTATATGCGAAGTTTTGGATTTTGCTGTTTCTCAAATTTTATGAAGTTAAGAATTTCTATTTATATTTAAATTTTGAATCCACACATCATGTAGTGATTGATAAGATGTACTAAACATTTTTCCTATATTGCTAGCATGGATTTTACCTTCCTCTTGTAGATTTTTATGGCAAAATACCTAATGAGAGGAGAAGATTGCAATATGGCAACAACAAAAAAGCCTTCATCCCAAATTTAATTGGGTTTGTCAAGCAGAAGACTACAATAATTTTTATTTTTTATTTCTTGTGTATCTATCAAGAGCATGTAATGCTTGCTTGGCATTTTGATGTTGCTTTCTACACATACCATGCACCAGCAGTGCTTTTTGCATCAAATATCTTATATGAAGTTTTGCGAATACTTTTTTCCTTTTTAGTGTATATACTGAGTTTGCAAATGATCCCATTTGATGGTGTGCAAGGCTACTTAACTCTCTAATTTCAGCTTCTATAGATTTCAATACCAGTCTATTTTAGTACTTCAGTTTGTTGACCAAATGTCTATCCTGCTGCTAAAGAAAGATAAAAACTCTTTATGCACTTGTTTTTAGCTTTTGTCATTTAGTTTTGTGATCAATACTATAAATTTACCTTATTCCCATGCAGAGAATGTGCGCAACAGACTATCTCTCAAGCTAAAAACTCTCTTTATGCATTTGTTTTTAGCTTTTGTCATTTAGTTTTTGATCAATATGATAAATTTACCTTATTCCCTTGCAGAGAAGGTGCAAAGGTGGTATGGAGCTATGTGGATAGAATATTGGGACAACCATCACTGATAAGAGAGTCTTCACAAGGAAAATACCCTTGGTCAGGGCTTTTTACTCGTGCCATGAACTCTTTATCACATAGTGCCAATAAAGGGGACCCTTCTAAAATTGAAAAAAGGTTTGGTGATGTGGTTTTACACCCATCTCTACAAAAAAGAATTGAACAGCTGGCCAATGCAACTGCAAATACAAAGTCCCATCAGGCACCTTTCCGAAACATGCTCTTTTATGGCCCTCCAGGAACAGGGAAAACAATGGCTGCTAGAGAGCTTGCTCATAAATCTGTACGACCTCCAAACTTTTAATTATCCTCTTCTTTTATCATCTTACTGTCTGCATGAATGAACCAGAATTGTTGTTTTCTGACTTTAGAGATGCTTTGTTTTTTTATAGAGTTATGCATCACTTTGCATGAAAGGTTGCAGAATTTGTTTACAACTACATGTTTGATTGCTGCAGCTATTTCCTCTTTTCAGTTTGCTAGCTTCTAGTTATTTTTCTGTGTCTTGTATGGGCCATAAAGCACTTATTGGGCATTTTCCCTTATGTGCAAGTTTGTGAAATTTGCATCACAAGAAATTACTGTCACCTGAAAATTAGGGAAGGAAAAAGAAACATGAAATCATTTAAACTAAAATTTAGAATCAGGATGCTGGAAGCTCACAGATACTTGGAATTGTGCTTTTGTAGTAGTGGTTTAATATGTTTGTATTCGCATATAGGCATGCTTATGAAATGTGTGTCAATGCCTTTTCTTTTCGTCTGTTTATTTGTTTGATTTACCTGCAGGGATTAGATTATGGGTTGATGACAGGTGGAGATGTTGCTCCGCTAGGATCTCAGGCTGTTACCAAGATACATCAGTTATTCGATTGGGCTAAGAAGTCTCCTAGGGGTTTACTGCTATTCATTGATGAAGCAGATGCTTTTCTATGCGAGTAAGTAGTACTTGGCATCTATTCTGATAGGGTAGTACTACAGTTGTGTTTTTGCATCTTTAAGTAAGTTTAATGATTAATAGAAATGTAAAAGCAAAAGATGGAGGACAAAAGAAACGTTAATTGTGCCAAATTTTGTTTGTAGTGACAAGCTCTTTGTTTGATGTTATTGTAATGGCTGGAGGGGAAATCTTTTGTACACATACAAATGGTATATTGGTTGCATTGCTAAGACTGATGTGGAACAAATTGATATTAACATTTGTAAGGCATTGCAATAGGTGAAACCATTCTATACTCTAGCATTTATAGAGCATTGAGTTTGTAGACCACAATTTTCAGGCGAAACAAGACCTACATGAGTGAAGCTCAAAGAAGTGCACTAAATGCTCTTTTATTCCGGACTGGTGATCAATCCAAAGATATAGTGCTTGCCCTTGCCACAAATCGTCCCAGTGATCTTGATTCAGCTGTGGCAGACCGTATTGATGAAGTCCTTGAGTTCCCACTCCCTGGGGAAGAAGAACGCTTCAAGCTGCTCAAGCTTTATCTGGACAAGTATATATCCAAGGCTGGATCCAAGAAATCTGGTGGTTGGCTCCAAAATTTGTTCAAACGGCAGCAGCAGAAGATAGAGATCAAGGGATTGACTGATGATATCTTGAAGGAAGCAGCAGCAAAAACTGATGGATTTTCCGGGAGGGAAATAGCTAAACTAATGGCAAGTGTCCAAGCTGCCGTTTATGGAAGTCAGGATTGTGTACTGGATCCAAGTTTGTTCTGTGAAGTGGTGGATTATAAAGTTGCAGAACATCAACAGAGAACTCAGCTGGCATCAAAATCAGATGGGAAAAACGCTTAACAGATGGAATCGGCCCATTTTTCCCATCTACATAATGGAGGTAGGCGAGTTTTTTACTTAGCTGACTAGAAAAAGCCCATGTTCTTGTTGCAATGGACATCATGTTGTTACTATTTTCCCCTCTTCAAAGGGGCAATTTTGAAGTCCTATTCTTTTAGAGCATATTTGAAATGCACGCTGATGATTCAGAACCGTAATGGTTAGGTCTATTTTACCATTTTCACGTAGGAGCAAACAAATTGGCCGAGACATAGATGTTATAAACAAGGTGGGTGCGGTTGGCGAGCTTGTTGGGAATATATAGAATATTCAAGACGAGTAAACGTTGAGAGCAAGTGGGTGCATGCCATACTTGCAAATGGGTTAATCCAAATTCCCCCCGTTTTTTTAAGTAGAAGTGTTGGATCCGAATTCTTGGCTCATCCTAGCTTGGCCATAGCTCATTCAAAGGATCATGCTATTTTAGCACGTTTCATTAAAAAAAAAAAAAATTTGGAGCACACACACTATATAAGATGCACGATTTAATGGAGATGAACCCAAATAATAATTGCGGCGACCTAGTTGGGGAGAAGTGTGGTATAGAGGTGTGTTGTTCGATGTTTTGGGAGTAGACTAGGGAATTGTGCAGAGTCTTGGAATATGTCATCCATAATGGGCTAAAATTTTGAAGTGGCAGTATCCAAATGGCAGGGCATTCCATTCAAGTCCTATGGCTTATGATGTCAACATGACAAGTAGGCAAACTGAATGGCAAGCTTTGGGAACTCAGGGACCCATTCTGGTTCGAAGAGAATGACCTCTTGTCTTGCTTCTTGGAGGTGTATAATCCTCCTGCTTTAACCTTTTTCAGGGCAAGTGACCCTCCTGTTTTACTGTCTGGAGCAGTGTTGGAGTTGCTGCCGAAATCACAAACTCTTTCATGCTGGTTGGTTTCTTTCATACAAGATTTTGGTCACATGGTGTCTTGGTGGCCCTTCTTTTTTTTTTTTTTTCTCTTTTTGAGACCGTAGGCTTTGTTAACTTTTGCATGTTGCTCGTCTTTCTTAGGGGTTATTATCTATCCTATAAGAATTCTCTTGTTAAAAAATCTAGAAAAGAATCAGATCCTCCCTTAAATATACTCTATGTCAAGTGTGAGTTTTCTCCCATTGGACAACATACCAGTTTTGATAACAATTCCCAATCTGTCACATGAATATGAACGCCTCGTGCACATTCTTTGATTGCTTACATATTGTATAACACAACTAATTATTAGGTTTGATGCAAATTTGACATTTTTACAATTATACTTTTCTGTTTATCACTTCAATCTTGTGTCCGGTACTAAGCCATTGATGTTGCCTTAGTGACAGTAACAGAAGACTTAATTGAAAGCATTATAAACACCATCAATTTGACAAATTTTATAGGAGAATTCACATTACACTATGTATAATCTCATTGTTAACTACGATTATGCATCAAACTATTATAAATGCATAATAAACAGTTATTAAGTGTAATATATAGATTCACATCAGATAAAATCCTCGCACATATATGAACCAAAAAATATTAAGTCTTGTGCCCCACATTTAGGCACCAGAAAACAATGACATATCATCCACCCCTCCATTCCCACTCTAGCTGGCTGCGTTATATTATACCTCTTGTGAGTGTGTTGCAAGTATCCTATGCTGCTTCTATCATGAGCTTTCTTGTTGATCCAATAGAGGCAGCTAAACCCCCTTTTTTCTCTTGTTTCCCCTCAAGAAAATAATGAAGAAAATCAATTTGATGCTGAGGAAATGCAAGAGCTTGTCAAGGCAATTAGGAAGATCTTCCTCCTACAATAGCCTTAGGTCCAAATCCAGCAGAGAAGAACCATGGGGTGGTGATATGCATGAAGATGGGAACAATCACCACGCAACTATCTTTGTAGGAAGTACAAGGAAACGTTATGTGATTAGCTCCAAGTATTTGAGCCATCCATTGGTCAATGCTCTCATTGAAAAGTCAAGGCACAAGCAACAGGCTGGAGAGGACACAATATTGGTGGTGAGATGTGAGGTAGTTCTTTTTGACCATCTCCTGTGGATGCTTGAAAATGCCGACCCAAATCTTAGCTTGGGATCCTTGGAGGAATTGGCTGATCTATATGTGTTTTAGATCTCCAAGGATCATGGAATTTGATCGGCTTCTTCTTCTTCAAGTATAGCATACAATTGGGTCATTCAAGTGAGGTTGTGAGGTTTGGCAGCATCTCAAAAGAGTTGGTTTTGTTATGGCATGGCCTCTTATTGCTCATAATGCCCTCAGTGTAATACTTTTGTTTGTTTGTTTGTATCACTTCTAGCTCATTTGTTTTGTTGGATCAAAGGATTATCAAGGGAACATGCTACCCTCCCATTATTCTTGATCCTAAGATTTCAATAAACTTCCTCAAGGGTCCATTTGTTCTTGTAATATATGTTTTGTAATCATTGACTAAACACTTTAGATTCTATTTCTTATGTACTATTATCAGCACTATGTGGTTTATATATTTTTCTTTTCAACTCAGTTGAGTTGGAGAGGCTGTATTTTTTGTAACTGAGATCTATGATTCAAATATAAGTGAAATCTGTGATTCAAACCTCAGATTCACTTCCAAGCAAACGACACACACACACACACACACACACACACACACATATATATATTTTGTACGTTTATTATTATAAGCATTATGATTGTGCCATGTTTTGTTGCTTGCAATGTGATCCGCACGGTGGTGGTGGCTTGTGAAAACAACATATGAACATCCTTTTAGTGACGATGGGAAAACTTTTGGGTGGCTTCCAGGCATTGTAATTAAATATAGAACATTTTGCTTCAATTAGTTGTTTCTAGTTCTGTAGTTTGTGCATGCACTCATCAAATGCCTACAGAAACATTCTGTTCGTTTGTGCAACTAAGCTCATTGGTTTAATGTACCCTCTTACCCTCTTGAGTTCTAATTGGTCTGCACATTTTCTAAAATGTTGTAGCTTTCCGTTTCCAAACGGGAAATGTAGTGAACTTCAAGTGATTGAATAATATGATTAATTTCTTATGATGGGAATATTACACAAAAGGGGATCTTCCTGGCAAGAAATAAACACAAATTTACAAAATCATCACATTTTATTATTATAGTCCAGCTATGCTCATAACTAACAATAAAAACTACAAATTTATAATAACATAATTATGATAATATTATCTTATTCTTGTCTTTCCTACATTAAGAGTCCTACATCAAAATAATTCACGTCCATAGAATATAAAAAAAAAAAAACAAAAATTCTTGTGCTTAGAGGTTTATTAATAGTTCCCCTAACTGGTCAGTGGGTATGCCAGTTTCCTGTCTCAACTTAGCTTTTGTGACAATAATAGAATAATAGAACATGAAAAGTCTACAAATTAATACGAATGAATCAAAGAATGACACTTATGTTTGTTGTCTATATTGACTGAGAGCTTGTGTCGTCCTGTACGTATCCAAATGTGTTTTTTCACTTCTTTTTTTTTCTACGAAGATTATTAATATTACACTTTACCATCGCAACTCTCTACTTAAAATATAAAATACACTTGAAAAAAGCAAAAAAAAAAAAAAAAAAAAAAAAAGATAATCGTAAAACTGTATATATACCAAATTTACGCAACTTTAAATTTTATCTTTTTCACTAGACTAACAATTTTAAGTTAAAATTAACTACATAGGTAGTTCAGTGGTGTGTATATCCTCTCACCAGATTTGGCAGCTATGAAACTTAGCTTCCAAGACAGATAATGACGGGACTTTTGTAGCCTTGCTTTAAGCCAAATCATTAGTGGTTAGAATGGGGACGAGACGCCTAAGGAAAAGATTAATCAAACACAAAATGATACCATTAGCTTTTGACAACTGACACTTGACCTTTATATATTTGTCCAAATTTATAGGGGTTTTCTTTCTTGGTTACCTTTTATCCTTTTTTTTTTTGGTAGGATCTTCAAAGATAGACTCCACTAATTAAACATGCATATTGAAAGTTTAGGTTAAGTATCAAAAGCTGACGGCCTGGCCGGATGTTATGGACCATGAAATAGTTATCTAAAAGCCTCGTAAATGAACACCCAAAAATAAAATATATATATATATATATATATATATATATATAATTTTTTTTATTTTCATAAAAAGCATTATAATTTAATTCACCATCACATCAACCTTCTATCCATTTTTTATTTAATGTAATCCAACCCAATTGTTGTGTTTCCCTTTTTTTTTTTTTCCTGGATTTCTCATTCCATTGAGGCGATTGCCAGTAAACTCAGAATTTACCTAGAGGCACATTCACCGTATAAGCCCACAAATTGTATAATGTAGCCTAGTTATAATGATACAGAGAAAGGGTGCAAGCTAAGTACCAAAAAGGAGAGATGCAAGCCAAATAACAATACATAGGAAAATTCCTTTTCGTGCATCACAAGTATGGCTTTGGAAAAGTATATAACAGAGTTAAAGTGTCAGGCTTGTATTATGTAATTCAAAATGAAAGTCCAAAACTTGTTTACCTTGGACAAGGCTCAACCCGCTGTTGCAATCTAATTCTGGTAGATATGGACGAAATAATGAAGCAATGTTAATTTTACCTTTCATGAAAGAGCATCTCCAACTGCGCACCAAAGCAACCTGTGGTTGTTTTTATGTAGAGGTAGATGAAAGAACGCTTAACCATATTGTATGTTCCACTTCCATTTTGTTGGAGGCGAACTTAGGCTATAAAATTTCGAGATCACTTCTTTCATGAGATCTAGATTCCGAGTTGTCCACCAGCTTGACTAGATCAAACACCCAACAATGCATGTTCGGCTCAGCCCCAAGTGACAGCAATGTCAGACATTGAACCGAAACAGCATTACATCTCCTTCTTGAACAACATAATCTTTGCCCTCGGATCTCAACTGTAGGGCCAAAATGACATTGAAACTAAGTCTTCAAGATAAACTCAATAAATACACACTGTACGTGTAAACTTAAATATGCATCTATTTATCCAAATGAGCATGATGAGAGAGTGTGTGTGATTTTCTCTTTTATCTTACTCCATCTCTAGGACTGGAATACCATATAAGAGCAGCACAGCCTGCTTCTTGCAATGACACAATATGCCAGCCCAGCCACAGCCCAACATCCCAGGCTGTGTTAAATGGCAATTTCTTAAGCCACCATGACAATCTGCTTCAATACACTATTTATGGCATGTGCATGAAGACAGATAAGAATGTTGACAGTTAAAGTTTTCAGACAGTTAGCATGGTATCTCTGCCTGTTTTACTTTTTCTGATGCAATGCATGGGCATGTTGGTAGTCGCCATTAATATAGGAGACACTTGCCTTCCTCCCAAACCCAGAAGAACTAAAATGCCAATCTACTAGGGACCTATTTAAACTAAATCAGATTCAGGACAACCCAAAGTTCTCGAAGTTTCCAAGCTTAGTCAGCAGAACAAAATTTTAAGCAAGTTTAAACAGTATAGTGGGTAAGGATAAGTTCTGCCAGTACACAGAAAATACATTAATGAAACAATCTTGGATTTTAATGAGAAGCAAAACTCTTATGACATGCAAATACACAAAGTGAACAGATCAACTTACAAGTCCTTTTTCTCTAGCAGCTGCAAGTGAACCAGCAGAAACAAAATCATCATAGGATACCTGCCAACACAAAATCCCGATGCAAGTCATCTTAACTGGTATCACCTAATAAACACAATGGCATCATATATGAAAAAAATTCCAAACACCTTGTACTTGTTAGATACATCTTTTACGCTTTTTAAATTCAGAAGCACAAATTATAAATCCTAGCCTTCCCCACACATCAATCAAAAAACATGAAAGCTTGTTCATGGCAGCATGGTATGGATCACTAATTTGGGCCTGACTATGCCAACAGCATGGAAGTTCATGGACTTCATTTGTGGACTGATGGCAGTCTATGCTTACTGTCTCAGCTCGAATAAAACCTTTCTCGAAGTCTGAGTGTATAACTCCAGCAGCTCGAGGAGCAGTCATTCCTGAATAAAAAGGGTGAAAGGTCTCAGAAAAAAGTTATGTTAATGTCAACAAGATAGAATGGCATGTAAAATAATTCAGGTTGTCATTCCTGCTGGGTATAACCATTTGTACATGAAAATGGCAACAAGCAAAAATGTAATTTTTTCCCTCTCACAGCTATCAGCCAATTTATCTCAATTGACAGCAAGTTGATTAACACAATTCTGATCAACTCAAATAGAGCAAAAGTAAGATCACTTACTTCAAGCAAGTCAATTTCAATTACAGAAAGTACAATAACCAGTAAAGCTGCGCTAACCTGCCAGTATAGTCCATGCCTTTGTTTCCTGCAGAAAACATTACTAATACTAATTTAGAAAAAGAACTCGTGCAGACAAAAAAATCTGACAAGTTTTTCCTCACCTTCTCACCAGATGTAAAGTATGTACGCAGCCCCAAGAGGCTATACGTTGCTCTTATAAGGTTTCCAAGGCCGCTTTCACTAACACCAAGAGATTTCAAATATTCGTTTCTTTCTTCGTGTGGCAGCTCAGTAAGCTCTGACTCAACCTGAAATGACAACACTCCCTACTTTACCTGTGACTCCAACAGCAAACTGAAATCCAAATGCTGTGACCGAAATCCAAATGTTGTCTATTTGTGTACATCAAAGACAATAACCTAAAGATGCAAGTTACAACTTATTGAAAATATGAACCTGCGCAGAAATTGTGACTAGTCCAGATTGCAAATCAGATGCAAGCTTCATCACTGATCTGACATATGGATTATTTCCAGCTGCAGCTAGGTCAGATTCCACAACATTTGCCACATATATGATTGGTTTCATCGTAAGCAAGCAAAGATGCTTCACAGCATCTTTTTCAAGATTTGTCAAAGATACAGATCGTGCTGGTTTTCCATCCATTAGCGCTGACTGAATTCTGTCCAAAGCGGACTTCTCTGCTTCCTCCTTAAACACAGAAATTGTGCACAAATACTTAATAACACCAGGCCTTTCATTTACACCCTACTTATATGAATGGACTCCTTTGTATGGTAGACCTTTTCATAAAACATTAACTTGTCAAAAGTAATGAAAGTGATGTGAAATAAGATCAATGGAAAGCCCTTTTGCTGGCTATAGACTTGCCAGAAATGTTTTGTACCCATCTACTTTTGCACTAAAGATAGGCTAGCACATGCAGGACGAGCTATTTGTACCATGGGTCAACCCAAAGTCACTCGGATGATTGGCCGAATTGCCCATGAAACAATCACTAAGTTTTCTCCCACCAAACTGCAAATTTGAGGTCCCAATCACATTGCAAACCACTAGTAGCCTCCCCACGCACCTAGAAAAAATGTTAAGGGGTGCTGCTGGATCACCAGCTTCAAGCTGGCTGGTTTTCAAGTGCACTCTAGTAGGAGTGGCCTAGCTCTGTTATAGGTTACATTGAGCCAATTTGGCCCATGCTAGAAGTGTATCTGCCTTTTTTTTGCAGGATTCAAAAACGGAAGGTTGTTTTTGACAAGTAAAATGAAATTTGGTAAAAGGTAAGGGTATATGATTAAAAATGAACAGCTAAATTAACCACAAAAGATGAAAGATTTTCCTTCCCTAAAGATTGGTTCATAGATGGAACCAAAGGTGCAAAGGCAAAACATGTACCTTAACTTTCAATTGTGGATCCTTTGCCTTCCCTTTTTTGAGCTTTTCTAATCTTTTCTCAATCTGCATTTCTTGTGGGAGAAAAAAAAATTAGTTTCATCAACTTAACGCAAGATTATATATTTGCAGTGAGAACCTCCAATAAACGTAATAGAGATGAAGGAATGCTTATAGAAAAAAGCCTATTTCAGAAAAATATTAGCATTGGCACCAATCAAGGCATTAGAATTTCAGAGATGTCAATAATTGAAAAGAAAAAACTTTTACTTTCCAAAAGTATACTCTTTGCAAAAGGCAAAACTTCAACTATAATGCAGACACACACTGTCATGCATGCACCAGCAGCTCTCAAGATAAGTCCATTTCTCATACCTGATCAAGATCCGCAAAAACAAGCTCCAAGTTTATTACATCAATATCAGACTTAGGATCCACCTTACCATTAACGTGAACAATGTCATCGTTTTCAAAACAGCGTACAACCTGAAACAAAATTGATAACCTCTATGAATTGAGAAGAAATAAAAGCACTGCTTGTTCGTAGCAATAATATGCCGCATTTCAGAACAAGTGACCATTCATATTTAAATTATGAAAGACCAAACATGCAGTTTGTTGATGTTCTGACTATAGCCAGACATCCTGCTCTTCTATTTCACAAGTCTACACTATCAAATTGGTCCAAACCATAGGTTGCCAGCATGTTATTAGAGAGATAATATAAAGTGAAACAAGGGAATGGAATGAAACAAAATCAGTAACAGCCAAGGCAATGGGGAGATATCTTTATGTCTTTGGTCATCATCCTACCATCTGATCTTAGTTATGCCTTGTAGGACAAAGACCTCCCCTTGTCAACTCATAAGAAATTAACACTGACAATTTACTCCAGCAGAAGACACCAAGTAAAGCAATATCATCAGATGTTTGAGAATGAAACCAGCTCTAGATGTATAAAATATAGTGATTACATATCTTTTAATTTTTATATCAAGGTTAAGTATTAGCCGTCCTTAGAGGATAAACTTGTAACCATCATGGGCAATAACCAGGTCCTACTGCTTTAAACTGAGTAAGTTCTGTTGCAATATATTTTGTTCTCACCTCAGTTACTATTTCATCTATCATTTTTCCATAGAGTTGCATTCAGTAGCCCCAGAAATGTTAGATTTCCAGTCCTCAGAGCCAATAAGAAGAGGCTAGTTGCATTATAGATTTCCCTTTTCCATTTCATGTACCGTTATCCATCAAAATATGGACTGTGTTTTCCTTTATCCATCAATAATCTCAATTCTAAAACTCTTTTGCGTTCTCAAACGTAGAATCTCCAGGCCAGTAGGAGACATGCCATTCCGAAGCAAGACCCCTGTGATTTATGTTAAATATGTATTTTACAAGCATATGATACCGAATGCAATTAGAGAGTCCAAAATAAAAGGACTCTTATGTGACATAACTTTCAGATTTAAAAATATATGATTAAGTGCAAATAACTGAAACCCATTTCAGAATGTTTTCTGCATGATTAATTTTTAAAATTTATTGACAAATCATGCTACAATCAACTTTAAAAGATGAAAAAACTGTGTTTCCAAATAAACCTCTTGTTAAAATAGATCTAAACAAGCATAAATCAAAACCTGAAGAATGGAGTCAACTTGCCGAATATGTGACAAGAACTTATTACCCAACCCCTGCAAAAGCCAGTAAAAGATAATTAAGGAAAACAGTTCAAAGTAACAAACTCCAAGTCTAAGAAAAATGTCTCGAGCATAGAAACCAACAATGACTTAACAGACTGAACTCTGACTTCATCAGAATTCAGCACCAAGTTATAAGCATAAAAATCAGTTAAAGGATGGAGCAACCTCGCCTTTGCTGGCACCCTTAACAAGCCCAGCAATATCCACAAACTCTATAGATGCTGGGACTGATCGTTGAGATTTGCTGAGATTAGAGAGTACACTTAGTCGTGGATCTGGAACTGCAACAATCCCTACATTTGGCTCTATAGTACAAAAAGGATAATTAGCAGCTTGGGCTTTTCCATTCTCTACCTGCATGCACCAGTCATCACAACACAATCAGATAAACCCAACTCCCCTGCCCCCAAAAAAAAGGAAAGAAAAGAATCAATATTATCTGCATATTTAGAACATCAACCCAATTTTGTAGCATAACACAATCCAATAGTTCCAATAAACTTGAGACCGGCAATCCAGAAGCAAGACATTGTACAAGGATCCAACAATTAGTCAATGAAAATGAAAGAAAAAAAATGATGCCTTTTCTTTTTTGTGTTTCTTTTATTGGATAAAAAAGAGAGAGAAGGCAAGAACTTGAGATAAGGAAAGCTCTTTTGTTGTTCTATTCTTTTTTCACTGATATTAAAGCTTCCGACTTTGATTTCCCACCAGAACGTATTTGTCCTTGTCCAACAGTGACCATAAACCAGATATCCAGAAAAATGACATTGTTACAATAATACATTAAGCAGTCAACATTCAAGGGCGATCCTTTGTGTAACTGTAAGCTTACTCCACAGGATAAAGTAGCGGAAACAGCCTCCATGTGGGAAAACAAAGATAAAGCTGCACAAATCTAACCCCTTCCCAGGCCCCACAGGGTGGGATCCTGGTGCAAGCTCTTTTACTCAACTTTCATCTGGTGAACTTTAGGCAGGCAGTGGTGACAGTTACTTCAGATTACAAAATCCCTTATGCTGGTTTTTGCTAAACAGCAAAGATCGTTGCTTTTCACTACTATGTCAGACCCTTTAAAGGTAATACTCCCAGAAACGTAATTGCGACACATGCATACAACTATAATCAAACTGGGGCGTTCCAGTGAAATGAATCGGAAAGAATACAATATATATATATATACTTACAACGGCATTGAAGAGAGTGGATTTTCCAACGTTAGGGAGGCCGACGATGCCAGCTTTCAAGCTCATGCTTATCTTGGAAGAAGACAAAGAGGAAAGTCGCCTACTTTTATTAAGACCCAGAAGTCCTATGTATTGTGAGCCCTTGTTGAACACCAAAAATGGTGATTTTAATGGCAAAAAATATGAAGCAAAGGCAGGAATAAGGCTACTAGTAGAAGAAGCTACTACGAGCCCCGCCATCGTATTCTCCTCTTTGTGTTTCTCAAAGAGAAAGAGGGTTTGAGAGAGAGAGAGAGAGAGAGAGAGGGAGGGAGGGGTTTTGAGAGAGAGGTGGGGTTTATCTCCAGGAAATGTGAGAGAGGAGGGAAAGAAATGGGCACTGAAAATGAATGCTACGAGGAATGCTCAAGTGGGTTGGGAACTTGGGGGTCGGGTCGGGTCGGGTCATGTCAAATTGAGTTTTTTTGGTGGGAGGGGGGTTGGAATTGGGAGGCATTGATCAGAAAATTAACGAAAAAAATTAGAAAAAGATATGGCACGAACGAGTCATACACCATTATAAAGCTTTTCGGTGTAATTCTATTATTTATTTCTTGCTTTCTCATTTCAGCTATTTATCTTTATATTTTATTCAAGGTTCATTTCTTTTTTTTTTCTTTGTTTGTTTTTTAAAAAATTGCTCCTACAAATAAAAGGAAAGGAAATAAGGTCGTGTTTGGTTCAATGTTTCTATCATGTCTAAAATGATAGTTGATGACAATAGATGATCTTATTATTTTTTATATTGAAATTGAATAACATACTAATATTGCATCAGAAATTAACATAATTACATTAATTACTCAGGGGATAAAATTAATATAATTGTTAACAAATACATAATTTTTATAATTTTCATAAATTGTGTGAAAATTATTCTTAACTCACATAGACTGCACAACACTTTCAACCATGCAAAAGGTATCATAACTCTTCATGTGCATATGCATAAGAAGTGTATGATCAAAGTCAAACTTCTCTACCTACTTAGATAATTTAGGTTTTAAATTGATCATTGTAGTATTTAACATGAACCAACAATGGTATCTCAACTAGTTGTACTAAAAACACGAAAGTTATACCTGTTCTCACATGGCCTATGAAGGCATTTGTCCATAATAGCACGTGATTATGGATCTTTGAAGAGCACAAGATCATAAGAATAACAGAGAAAGCAGTTAAAGAAGTATCTGCCACAGTTCTTTGATGGATTGAGGTATGAAAAGAGCCACAAGTAATAGAAGCACCTGTTCCCTCCCAACCTCACTCTTTCATGCTGAAGTACAAGGAAAGCAAGGAGAGGCAACATATGAGCTTTGCATTAAAAAAACAGAATGCGGGGTGACGAATTTGTTGTACGATTGTTTATACAACAGAAATTAATTTTTATATAAAAATATTTAGTTGTATTCGTTGGCCAGCATAATTAATATCAAGTTACACCATCAATTGGTCCAATATCCTTTTTATGCTCGTTCATCAAGAACTTCAGCATAAGTTCCTCTATGTGATCTACGGAGGATATATGGTCATTAGCTGCATTTCAGTTCACATATCATGCTGACAAACGAAGTAATTGTCTTACTTTCTGTTTGGCCATATCAAGAATGATGAAGTTATCTGCTGCCTCTGCATATCAAGTTACAGCAGTTCTAATTCAAATCTGTCTCCACAAAGGGCATCACAACATACAGCATACCGCATGCACCCCGTGACAGGAACTTTGCCTCACAACAAGACTTGACCTTGAGAGAGTTGATCAAGCTGCAGGTAGGGGCACAGGAGAAGGTGAAGTGGAGTTCTTGCTGGAGCAGCAGCAGCTGCTGCTGCAGTTGTCAATATTAGATGGCAGAGAGGAGAATGATGAAAGGGCTTGTAGCATGGGATGTTCCGATAAAGAGGTTCGAGGTTGATCTGGAGGGAAACAAGAGTGCTACAGAATGAAACTATTCGCAGCGGACAAAAATAGAATCAGATGATAAAAAGAATCATCATAATTGGATCAAAAAATGTTGACAGGGTTGTGAAAAAATCTGCAATGGAAAGTATAACACAATGAGTGCTCAGATAAGAGTTAACATGGACTAACAGAAACATGCACAAAATTATAATTAAATTCCATTCAGATAGATGAACGAAAAAAGATTGGAATATGTCAACAAATGCAAGATACACACAAAGTTACTAGGGCCAATATGTCAAATTACAATGCGAAAAAATGATGCTTTCCCACAATATAAAACACAAAATCTGAGACATTTTCTAAATCTCCAATTAATATTGTTAAATGAAGATGTGTATACAACATGTCGACAGAATCCTCCCCTCTAACATTACTTGAAATCAAGCACAATGAAGAGCAAAACAAATGTGGCAACTTAAATACTTGTGCGCCTAACACAAGCAAGAAAAAAGCACCAGAAAGATACAATCTATAAGTAACCAAGTTACAATGAAGACACAAGAAAATGGACATTATTCCATCAACTACCTCGCTAGTACAGTGAGACATTTATTAACTTGAGAATAAGCAGCGAAGCAGAATCAAGAACTTTTTCCTTATACACATATAAAGAAATATATACAGAAATAGATTGATATATAAATTTACCTTTCAATAACCACAAAATTATAACCTTGCCTTAAAAATATGATTGAACTGAAAAATCAGCATTGGAAGTAGGAAGAACTTTGAATTATGGTCAAACTGAACACAGATCAAATTAATTTCAAGGTTCAGAAGATGCTATTGCCAATGGCCAAGAGATGGGAGCAGTAGCTGAAGCTAATTTTAATTGCTAAGCTTAAACAAGGTGCACAGGAAGCTCAGAAGATGGCAGGCTACTATGGTAAGCAGGTGTAGTAGCTATATTTTGGGATTGGATTCAATGAATATAGTAACACACTTTAAATTTAGCTGTCACCTTATGGTATATTTCTGGCTACCCGAAAATTTCAAGGATCTTACTTTAGTTCCCATTGATTTATTTATTTGTTAACAAGCATCCGTTGCCTTATGACATCTTTTGTGCTGTCCAGGTCCACCATTGGTGGTAATCTAACAAAACAAAGCACATATTCTATTATGCTCAATTTGTTTAGATAGAGAACAGTGTTTTAAGGTCTTACCCTCCATTAAAGGCTTAAGACTTCTTAATGAAAAGTTCAATCGAACATGGCCGTCGCTTCTTGTCAGCAAAAGGTTAGCCTGCACCAAGCCTGCATTCTGGTCAATTTCACCATTTTAAAAAGTGGAAGTTCAATGGATACAGATGTTGAAAACAGAGGAGAGAGTCTGTGACATTTGATGAATTGTCACGTCAGCTAACAAAAGGAAATTGGTATCTTCATATGAAAGCACAGTAGGTTACTGCTCAACGCTGACATATTAGAAGGTTGAATGTAAAAGTCCCAAAGATAAATTCATCCTCAAGAAGGCCCAGCATGAAGAAGTAGTGACCAAGCCAAATCATGAAACATCCATTCACAGTTGCTAGAATTTCTCCATTGCAGATAATCTGTGAACCACATCAAAAGCTCCTACTAGGCCTGAGATTACACTGATAAGCACAACCCTTCTAGAGGCAGGAAGCTCCAATTAGCAACAGAATCCATCAGTAGTAGAAGGGAACAGAGAATGTTTCAGCTTTGTAACAGAATAACAAGTCCAACAGGGAGAAAAAAACAACTGACATTACTGTGTCAGCTTACTCCTTGTAATGCCTTACATGTCTTAGTGCATAAGGCAGAAAGGCAAAACCTCCTACAAAGATGCCAGAATTTGATTCTGACAGAAGAAACCAAGACAAATCATGATATGATGGTATGCTTAGACTTCTATGAGTCATTATGCAAGTGCTTTGATGCTCAGGTTTCCTTTCCTATTAACAACAGTGTAAGTATTGCTATCTTAAGGGTGCATGTGGAATCGCAAGAAACGAATCGACTTTGCCTTCTACTAAATCCAGCTGCAGCCAGGGTTCTTCTTTATTCTCTTTGACCTTTTTGTCATCGTTACATTCTTTCCCTCTTCACTTTTCCCTGCCATATTACATAATTCAGACAAGACCACATAAGGAATTGCACTACCAGGCTCTAATCTAGTAAGGTGTTCAGCTGCAAGCTTCGCAAGATCTAGACGAAAGTGGATCCTACTAGCACCAAGAAGAGCTCCCCAAACTCCAGAGTGGGCCCCAATAGGCATTGAGCATATCAAATTGATTGCTTCATCCAAAAGTCCAGCTCGACCAAGGAGGTCAACCATGCAGGCATAATGATCAGGCGCTGGCTCAAGAAGATAAACAGATTTCATCAAATCAAAATATTCTCTTCCTTCTTCTACTAGTCCCACATGAGCACATGCTGATAGAACACCAAGAAATGTAACTTCATTAGGTTTCATGTTGTCCTTCTGCATCTTGCTAAACAATTTAAGAGCTTCTTTCCCACATCCATTTTGAGAGAACCCAGCAATCATTGAGTTAAAAGAAATGATATTCGGCACATCAATGTTTGTAAATATTCGATAAGCTTCAGCAATATTTCCACATTTGGAGTACATTGAAACTAGTGAATTCTGTATGGATAAATCAAATTCAATTCCTATCTTTACCATGAAAGCATGAATTTGCAATCCTTCATTTAATGTCGCCAAACCAGCTGATGCATGAAGCATACTACTCAAAGTATGCGAGTTTGGTCTGACTGCTTTCTGAAGCATCTCAGTAAACAAGCAAAAAGCCTCATCATACTCCCCATTATTTACAAAACCTGAGATTACAGCAGTCCAAGCAACATCATCTTTCTCAGGCATCATTTTAAACAACTGAACAGCATCTTCCATATTCCTCTTGCCAGAAAAACCTGCAATGATAGCTGTCCAAGAAACTACATCTTTTGCTGGCATATTCTTGAAAAGTTTATAAGCTGCCTGTACTTTTCCGTGTTGAATGTACCCGGCAATCAATGAATTCCAAGAAACAGAATCTCTCTTTGTCATCATCTGAAACACTCTATTTGCTTCATCCATGCAACCACATCTGCAGTACATGTTGATAATAGAATTGCCCAAAAAGACATCAAATTCAAACCCACTTTGCAAAGCCAAACCATGCAACTGCATGCCTTCTCTAAATTTTTCAAAATGACCACAAGCCTCAATCATTACGGACAATGTAGTGGAATTGACAGCCACAACTCCTTGCTTTCTCATAGTCGAAAATAAATTAAACCCATCTTGAAAAGAACCTGCATTCATATACCCATTAATCATTGCTGTCCAGGTAACCACATTCCTCTCCAGCATTCTATCAAAAACAGCTCTAGCCTCATAAATCCTTCCCTTTTTGCAATACCCATCAACCATAGAGCTCCAAGAAACAACATCCCTCATTTTCATCCTCTCAAAAATCCGAACAGCGTCTTCCAATCTTCCCACCTTCAAATACCCACTAATCATTGCATTTGAACAAACTGGGTCGCGCCATTCAACCGGCATATCAGCGTACAACTCTTCTGCCCTATCAAACATCCCAGCTCGAAGAAACCCCGTAATCATAGCAGCAAAAGACACGACATTCCTTTCACCCATCTGAGAGAACAACTCATAGGCCTGGTCTACCATGCAATTGCTTCTCACGTAAGCCGTGATCATCGCATTATACGAAGCCGTGCTTCTCTCGGGCATTTCGTCGAAGAGCTTCTGTGCTTTCATAAGGTGCCCATTCTGGGCATACACTGTCAGCATGGCCGTATAAGACACGACGTTTTTGTTCGGCATGCGTCTGAACACCGACTCCGATTCTTCGATTCTTCCATATCTTCCGTGCTGGGAGATCTGGGAATTGCAGGAAACAACAAATTTGTAATCTTCCTTCCGCCATTTTCGAATGCGTTGAGGGACGGCTTGAGCGGAGCAACTTGAGTAGCCATTGACAAGCTTAAATTTTGAAACTTTGATGCGAGAATAAAGCTCTTTAGAAGAAAGGATCGTTCTTCTTCTTTTTGCTAGCAATGGCATTGATGCCGTTTCTGCCAAGCCTTCGCTCGGTTCTCCTTCTCCAAGGCTTGAGTTGACGGACTACATCAACTAGCTTGGGTTTTTAAAGACCATGATCCCACCAAGCTTTCTCCATCCATTTTTCGTTAAACAATTCGCGCGCGCGCGCGCACATGTGTGTATATATATATATATATATAGTTTCTTTCTTACTGTTATGATTAAAATATAGTCCGGACGCACTAGCAACTGAACAGAAGATTAGGGCACTTAGACGTGTATGGTATGTTATCTCTGAAGGCAAACTTGGCCATTTGTCATAATATTCAGTTTCAGGTCAAGATTTAATCTTTATACCTTACAAACCAAAAGGCAAAAAAAAACAAGAAAGTTATATAAAACTAAGAGTATGTATGTTTTAAAGAATGGGATTTTAGATAGAATGTCTTAATTCCACATATATATATTACTTTTATTGGGCAGAAGATTATAATATTAAGACAATCTCTAAGCAAAAACAAAAAAAAAAAAGTTGGATCCTATCTATACTTGGCATAAAATAAATACTCACATTTAGATACTTTTCTTGTTGAATTATATTTAATTTCTTTTTGACTTCATTTTGATACTTTAAAATGCATAAACTTTACAAAATATTTGCGTTTTATTTGTTTTTAATTAATTGTAAGACATTTGTTTGAGATATTTTGTTATAATATTTAAAAATTCATTTTATTACATTTTAATTTTTATCCACACACATACATATACATTAAAATTCTTATCAATTTTACCGAACACCACTCTAATCATACCGATAAATACTTAAACCTCTAAAGTTTTCTCTTTGATGATGAATTCGACTCTTAAAACCTTTCTTTACATCGACATATTGAGATGTTGTGGCAAATACTCTCCGTGTCTGGTATTGGTTTTCCTGGGAATTGCACTCCAATCAATTCTTAATCAAAAGCCTTTTATGAAAGCTTTCAGCACTCTATACACATTCATTCAGAGAGCCATTTACCACTCTAAGGTCTTTTTTTTTTTTTTTTTTTTGGGCCAAGAACACAACATTCAAAAGCAAATAGTTTGTTAAATTCTCTCTCTTCAGGTTTTAAGTAAAAATTTGAAGTACTTTATAACTCTGAATGCACAAAATAACCTGCAAGACGTGTTTTGCTACCATAACAGCGTTCTCTGTTTAGCTGCTAGGAAGTAAAACCACCGCACTGTCACAAATATGAAGTATCACTCTTTAAGAGGATTCAAACTGAAATTAGAAGAAATCTATTTAGTCATCCTTGAACAGGATGACTGATAAAAGACGATGGTGCAACATAATTTCGGAATCATGCAGTACAATTTAAATAACGTGCATGCAGCACAATTTATAACACACTCATAGTCACAATTTTTCTTGAACCGAGGTTTGAAAAGAAAATTCAACAAAATAAATTTTCCATAGATTCATAATCTTCCAACCTATTGTTTTGCACGTTCTACATAGTCCAAAAATGATGGAATTACAATTAGAGCCAGTTCAAGCTCAAATATCGAAGCTAGCACAATCATAATCCAGAAGATCCAAAACATTCTTTTTTGCTCAAAAATATAAGCATAATTGCAGGTAAGACAACATGTATCCACATTTCAGCAAGGGTAAAGAAACAATATAAAGAGTAAAGAAAACTGTGGAATCTGATGGTTGAGTAGTTATTCGTTAGGCTCTTAATCCCAACAACCATGAATAAACCCTTGAATCCAATGACCTAGAAAAATTAAATGTAAGACTACAAACACAGACACATACATGCAGGTAGAGAATAGAAGAATAACTGATTGCTACACAGTAATTACTCGAGAATTGAAATTCCACAATGTTATGTTTGAAAATACAACCACCATCACTCAGTGGCTTTATTGCCATCTAGTACACATTGGCTCATAGCCCATTACCAGAAAACATTGAAAAGGGCATCCATCCCACCTCCTTGATAAGAAATAGTACAGGAAAATGGGAATTCATTCTGTACCAAAGCCTGTACATGATGCTACCCAACTAAAACTCAAAGACAGAATTCCACAGAAGGGTGCCAAAAAAAGATCCCATGAGACAAGATAAAAAAGAAAATTCAGACAATGATAAAAAAAAAAAAAACAACAGTTCTACCTTAGTTATAAAATAAGTCTGTATTTCAACAGGTAATAGTTTGGGATTTAGTAAAGAACAACTTAACTGAAGTCTAGGCAACAAGCTAGCTCACAAGAGATCCTCACCGAAGGTTCTGTTCATTTACCCCACGTTCTCTAATTAGCAAACATGTGCAAATGTGGACACGAGTAAACCAATACCTCAAAATATTGCAGCACGTAGAGAGACCTGCCACTACAATCATTTTCTGACCTTCAGTTTCTTGGTTTGTGTACAACGATCATCTCTTATGCAGCTTCATATCAACTCAACACAGATGTTGAATTCATTTCAAAGCCATTTCCCCCATCGTTACCAACTAAGGAACGCTGGGAAAGATCATACAACAGCTTTTTCTGGTAATCATTGGTATGGGGAACACTTGCACGCAAGAGCTCCATGGGCAATTCCCTCTTTATAGCTTCAGCTGGTTCTGGTAGAGAAGACTGCATGATACTATCATATTTGTTTATAAAACACTTTATTAGCAGACTGAAAAACTCATCGAATGAGGCCTTCCAAAGTGCCCGATTTGTCGCATTGAAGTTGCTAGCATCACGAAGCTCATTCAATAATTCGTTTGCCCCCTCAAGGACAGAAATTAAAATAACAGAAGCACCATTTCCAGCAGAGCTTCCAAGGGGCCGTAAAGGGGGCTGCTCTGGGGAACAAACAACTGCTGCAAGGCAAGCACTAAGTGAACCAAGATCCATCCGACGAACACAAAATGAAACCACTCTCGCGATGTTATGTATTGTCTCTGCTGCTCCAGGATCAGAGGGGATAGCTCCAAACAAATACCTTAAATGACGGAAAATGGCCATGCAGACAATCCGCATGAGATCACTGCCAGGAAAAAGAAGCTGAAGGTACCTTGCAAGTAGCTTCTGACCCTTGGGAAGGGATACTATTCGTAAGAAAACAAAATCATCTTTGGGTGCAAGTCCTAGGGTGTGGCCATTCTTGCCAAGCGGATCAACCAGTTGCAATGAAGCAGCCAGCTCTTCCAATAAAGCTTGCCTCCTGCGCCTCAACTGGGCTCCCCCATCCGGTAGCTGGTTAAATTCCAAAAAACGATCGATATCATTTACATCAAGAAGGAGGCAAAGGCCATCTTCAATTGTGACTCTAGCCGCAAGCATTGGCTCCTGCTCTAAAGGCTTTTCAGGAACTTTCTGCTCTGTGTTACTCCCAACTGAGGAGTTTGGTGGGTCAACTTCAAGAAGAGGACGAGGCCTACGAATAGAAGAGAAGGGAACCCTCCCAAGGGCATCAACCTGGAGAAAAGCATGCGGCTCAGCATTAGCACGTGCCCGGGGGGGAAGATCTCTCAAGTGAGTTGGGCAGAAATGATGTCTAAGCTTTGCTCCAACCGACTTTTTTGCAAGAAAGGCCTGGTGATAATAATCATCCACATACGGATCATTGCTGTGAGTTGCAGCAAGCTGCATTCTGAAAATGCTCTCAATTTCATCAGCTCTCATATATTTTGATCGGAATTGTGGCCAACCACCATCAATCTTTTGGGTATTAATATCAAAACCTTGTTGAGAATAGCGAACATTTTGTCTCCCTCTCTGAACTAGTTTAGATCTTTGATCTCTGATGTCAGTCAGACTAAGCACTGCGTCAAAGTTGTTCACCATTGGCGGTGAGGGGGAAAGGTGAGGATTAAATAATTGATTCTGCATTGCAGATAAATGACCCAATGATGGCTGAGCTGTATAGGGTAATCTAAGCTGTGGCTGTTGAAGTTGTGGCATAAACTGCGGAGGCACTAACCCATTTTGGTGAGGTGATTGTTGTTGCAACATATTGTTTGAGCGGTTTGGATGATCTCCAGGATATAAACTTGTATTGTTGACCCATTGGCTAGCAGGTCGGCCACTAGCAGGAATACTCGATGCAAATTGAGGCAAATGGCCACCATAATGTGCTGACCCAGGACGTAGACCAGCAAATGGAAGCTGAGAAACAGGGAAGGGAGAGAGGTTTGGTGAAGATAGTGCTGCCATCTGGGGACTGCCCGAAAGATACGGAATAGTTGGGTAACTATTGTTAGGCGAAGCTTGTGGAGATAGTCCCCCTGGAGGAGGGTATGAAGTGTAGGATGATTTGGGCACTAGGATTGGTTCACTGGATAAGTGTTGGTGCTGATTTGGCGGCTGCTGTTGCTGCTCAGGGTATGAAGATGTTCTGTACAAAGATTTTGATTCTGCAAATCGAGCAGAAGAATATGGCTGTGAAGACCATCTTTTTCCATCCTGAATACCTTCAGCATCAACTAACTGCTGCCCAAACAAGTTAGGAAAATCCTCCCCCTGTGCCCATTCAGAAGCTGAAGAACCTGGAAGGGAATATCAAATTAGATGCCTCATACTTGGGCTTATTGGACAAATAGAATGTGCAGGTTTAGGTATTCATGTGTTTATTTATTTTCTGTAGGTAGCAGTTAAAATAATGAAATTTACAATAATATTAAATAAATGCTCAGAGACAAAGGGCAAATGAAAAGAGAAATATAGCCTCTTTTTGTCCCCAAACCCAGAATTCAACTTGCTCGCTAATTACCTAACTTTTGCCCCCAACTACAAATCTACAATGTTAAATAGACATTCAGAGAAAGAAGGCACAGATGATGACTCTCTCTCTCTCTCTCTCTCTCTCTCTCTCTCTCTCTCTCTCTCTCTCTCTCTCTCTTCAGTATCCCTCTGATGCTCCACCCCCAACCCTCCCACAATATATGCCTTTAGTGAACAAACCTATAATCATACACCTAAAAATTTTCACTACACAAGAGCCCACAAAAACAGTCAACACCCATAAGAAAACTCACCAGCTTATTAAACTAAACAACTTCAATGCACAACAGTCCATATATACAGATGAAGGCATAAAGTTAAAATGGAAGCAGTGACATCAAACTTGCTTCTTTTTTTTTTTTTTTTTGCACCATGAATCTTAAAACTTAGATCATAAGGTCATGTCCATTGAAAGTCACCAAGAACATGGTTCAGCTGACTGATGCAGCTTATGACGAGCAACTACAAATAAACACACTACCAAGTCCCAAGTATTCCATCATAGCAGAAATCAAATAGTTTATTCTCACTAGTTGGACTTAACCGAGAAGAGTTGTACTAAAATTCAAATGCACAATTCATCCATGAAGACAAAAATACCTTGCCTATCTCTTCACTCAATGAATCTACACAAACAGCAAAACAAATTTTATCCTACGAATATCCTAAGCTATACTGACAACCCAATCACCATGCAGACATATGAACCCCCCCCCCAACCTCATTCCCAAAATGTCTACGGCAGAATTTTAGCAACCATCATCATTTAACAACGAGCTTGAATCAGTGGATGAATCGAGTTGAACCATTCAAACATGGTGAAATAAAATATGCAATTTGTTTACTCACTTTCTCTGGATCTGCTAACACCAATTACTCCTGCACTTCTTGGTGCACCAACAACTTTGTTCAACTGCAATTAGTGAGCATTTAAGTATAAATCATTAAATGAATCTATCATGATCCAATTTAACATCTTAGAAAACTTTGCAACAAGACAAAACTATCATTAGCAGCCAAGACATGTTTGCAACATTGCAGAAGTAGTTGAAGGACTCTAAATATCTCTTAGGGTTCATTACTGAAGAATAAATGAGCTTCACAACTTTTTTCAAATTCAGTACATTGTATCAACTTTGGGCTTGAACCTATTTTTCACTAGCACCACCATCACACTGACATTCAAGATTCCATTATATATCCATGTGGAATGCAAACATAACGCAAAATCCATAACTAGGCCACTACAATTTTGAATTACTAATTAGATTCAGGAATTTGAATGGTTATGTCAATTCAGTTAAAATTAAACAGCTATTTTAGTTCAGGATTCAAAATGATACAAAACTTAGGTGAGTGCTACATTTGCAGAAATCACAGAGTTCACTCATTTTTTTGGTTAGTAACCTTTTTTTCTTTATTCTAAAATTGCAATTAAGTTAGAGTCAAGCTTAGGATATGTTCCAACCATACCTTGTTTGCCTGCTGACACAGTTAAGGCACACTGAATAAAGTTGGCGTGATGATGTTTCTCTTTGTAAGTTCAAAGAGTTTTCAAAAAGAAACAAATGCTCCCTAAATTTTATTGAGTATCAATACAGATGTTTAGGCTTTAAATGATGTAATGCAGAAACTAAGCAATATTTGGTGTTTCTGCACTTGTTAAACAATCTATAAAATGGTCCTGTTCAAAAAGTGGTTCAAAAATCTAAATGATCAATATATGTGTTCTTTAAGATTTGAATACAAAAAAAGACAAAAAAAAAGCAATCATTAGAATTCTTCTTTTTTTTTTGTTGATAAGCTAAATTTAACAACAATGAAGTTCAAAAAAAGAACAAAAATAAAAACTTTTTGTCTTCCTTGATGTAACAGCATAATGCATACTTGAAAACCCTCTGTCAGATAGGAAAGTTTGCAAACCAAGTATAAGATCAGAAAAAGTTTAAAAGAACTTGTAAAAAAAAAATCATTATTCATTTATTTATTTATTTATTTATTTTGTAGATATAAGAATTAATTTTTAAAAAAGTGTAGCATTTCAATTGATGTCTTCAGAAATTGTAAGTTTTTATGCAAGCTTCCCTATCTCTCTCTCTCTCTCTCTCACACACACACACACACACACCCCTGTCTCTTATACACATCTAGATGTGTATAAGAGACAGGTGTGGTACTACTCTGGTAGAGTTCGACGAGTGTACAAGCTCTTTGGATCCTTGTTATAGGTGTACACCTCCTGTCTCTTATACACATCTAGATGTGTATAAGAGACAGCACACACACACACAGAGAACAACAAATTATACACACATAACATTACAGATTAAATATTCCTAGCATATATAAGCATTCCATTACAGATGATGCTGCAATCATGCTACCAATACACTAACCAAAAATAAATTAAAAAAACAAATTGAATAAAAGGGAAAAAAGGAAACTGCAGAGAACATCAAATAACAATGTAAATTAAAAATGAGAATGGGGCCCAAAACTCTAGAAACACCAAGCCAACAATCTCTTTGGTAAAACATAAAGATGGACACAACAGTAGGTAACATGTCTTACATCAAAAGCAGAAGATTATCCTATACCTATTGATTCTACAAATTACTTTGTTGTTGATCTTGTATGTTATTTGCATCATTGATCATAAAACAACAGAGCACAAAACAAGGTTTTTATTGTTTAGAAGATATAACTTCCAAATTGTTTACAATTCATCCCAGGAATGAAAAGAATCAAGCAAAAGCTACTGCCTAGAAATTCAGTGCATGCCTGATCCTATAAGCAAGCAGCAGACTAACCTTTGAAAATGTGTTGGCAAGATCATCAACATCAGAGTGAGCTCCTAAAACCTGCCCCTGCAAACATAAAAAACAATTAATGCTCCATAGGAAATCATGGTTCACCAGCTAGTAGGGTTTAAGACAGTAGGAGCTGCTAATCCAAAGCCATATTTATTCTTGTCATTTTGATTAAACAAAACAAATCTTAATTGGGGTCTTTATAGCCCTTTGCTCTAGAAAGTTCCTCTGACATGTAATACAAAAGAAAGCAACTATCAAGTAATATGTTATAAAATCCCTTTGGATGCAGATAAAGGAATTCTCTAAACTCTGCAGTGAAAAATCCTCGAAAATTCCAAGAAAACTATACTGTACATAGTACTTGCAAAGAAGCACATTAATCATATTTGTATTCCTTCCATCCCAACACAAATGCATGAAAAATACATGAAATCTCTAGAAAAACCATTATGTACCTTCTGTCCAAAACCCCAAAACAGAATTAGCATCATATTACATTCTGGATCTTGGGAAACTTTCCTACAGTAGAAACAATCCAAATTGGAAAGAGGTGTACACCTATAACAAGGATCCAAAGAGCTTGTACACTCGTCGAACTCTACCAGAGTAGTACCACACCATGCATGTAAAAAAACTCCTGAAGTGACCTTCTATGCTAAAAAGAAATCTCATGCTCAGAAGATGGATGTAAAATTCGCAAAGCCAAATAGCAAATAACACAACACAAAATGGGAGTGAGAAAAACAAAAGGTTCTGTTTTTTTGAACATAATGCAGGAATGGAATGTCTTATAAAACTAAATTCACTCAGATAATATTTTTGGCTATTGATTGGCAGTAAACAACAACATGACCTTTGTACACTTGGCAACCAATAAACTGAAGTAGGAGATATCTAGATATTCTGCATAGAAACAAGCATACACAGCTAAAATAAAAATATCCACTGAAAACTAATCTCAGGGTGCAACTGCAACAAACAGCAATCAAGTAAAGAAGAGAATAATACTTTCAGTGTCTAAGAAAATATTCCTATGAAAGGGTTTTGCATCCCTTATGTGCAGAAAGACATTGCATTGACCAATCTAGGCTTAAATGGAGAACGAAAAATGTAACCTAAAAGCAATACAAAATTGTTCTGATATCTACATTTTTTAACTTATATGAAGTATATATCCCATTCTTTTGATATGCAGTCACAGATCTTACCTAAAATCATAGAATCCAAAAAGAGAAAAACATTGGTAAAGGTTAAGTAGCAAAGAAGGTAACCTCTTGTCTATCAAAAAGAAACTCTTCCTCCTCCTCCTCCTCCTCCTCCTCCTCCTCCACCTCAAAGTCAACTGGAAGCAAATCCTCCTCTTCATCCTCCAATCCCCCTAGCTCAACTTCCTCAACAAGATCCTTACCGAAAAATGCGTATTGAGATGCGTCAAACACTGCATCTTCTGCACCATGAGATTACTCGTCCAAGTCAGAATGAGCAAATATCATGCTTAGAAAAACTCAACTCACATAACACCAAAACAGAAGACATGTGCATATGCTCTGTACTCCATCCGTAAACACAATCAAAAGTTAAGCATGAGTAGTTCTAAACTTCCAAATATAACTTAACAATCACGAATTTCTAAGCTCAAAGCTCCTACAACAAAATTCAGTAAAAAAAAAAAAACTGTTCCACTCAGCTTCCCTACAAATTCACAGCAAGCTGCGAACGAATTCTCAGAGCAAACAAACAGTCCTGTACTAAATCATACTCAATCCCCCATCTGATATTGACCCACAAGAAAATTAAAGAAAAACACTCAAACAAGCAACTTGGGCCAAAATTAGTACACAATTTTACTCATTTTTCTCGATAAACAAACGGAAATTTTTCAACCAAAAAACAAAAAAACCCAACTCCGAACAAGATCTCACGTATCTGAAAACAAAAAATTTGAAGACTCACCACCCGTAGAGCTACCTCCGAATCGCGGTTGAATGCTACCACCACCACTATCGAGCGCATCCATATCTAAAGCATCTAATAATTTTGTTGACTTTTTTATAAAAAAAAAAAATCAAAATTGGGAAAAGCCGGCAAAAGAAAAGGAACAAAAACCCTGAGCAAATCAAGAACCAAAAATAAAAATAAAAATAAAAAATAAAAATCGAAACTTAGAAATACTCAAAAACCCTTTAGACTGAAACTTTCTAGGGTTTGTGCGGATTATGAAGAAAGAGATAGAAAGAAAGAATAGAAAACCCCTTAGATAAGGAAAGGATAATGATAGAAATTTATAATAATTGTAGTGAGAGAAAGAGAAATACTAATAATTATTATTATAATTGTAGCCACCTCAGATAGGTAGAGGTCGGTGGTGAATGTGTTTGTCTATTCGCTTCGTTTCCTTTTTTTTTTTTTTTTTTGCCCTTTTGAAATAAATAATTTTTTTATATTGTATAAAATATATTATATGTAATATAAAAAAAATTATTTACTGAAATTTTTATTTTTATATTTACGAAATTGAACTCATATTATATACTATTTTAGATTTTGGCCAAAAAAAAAACATAATAAAATATTTTTTTTTTGGTAGTTAGGGTATTATTAACATTTTAATTAATTCTGGTATTCCTATCTAATGTTGTCATCTCAAACGCATAATTGGCCTTCTTTTTTTTTTTTTGTTTTGTTTATAGCAGTGCTGCACTTAGGTGTGTTTCTGTGGTCAACAGAAATTGCCTGAATATCAAGTGAGAGCTTATAAGTAATCTCCCACTTGGGTTAGTATAGCCTTTGTATTAAATGTAAAGGACAGCGTGGGATGATGATAATTTTCAATTTAAGCAAACACTAGTGATGACTTGAATCCGAAATATGCTTGTTTTTTTGGGGAAGCTAGAAAACAAAATTGCAAAGGGGTTCAAATCATACATCAACTAAAGCGATTCCGTGATTCTATTCCACTGCAGCATCGAAAAACAACAAATACACAAAAGGAAAAGAGGACACATTACTTGGATGCCGCCCACCGACCTCAAGGAACTTCAGAAAACTAAAATAGAAGGCATCCACTTACACCTGCTACAAATTCCAACTGTGAAAGTAACAAAAACAAGAAAAAAAAGGAAAGCAAAAAAAGAAAAAAAAAAATGCTGGACAGCTTGCACAGGTTGATCAGGAGATGATTGAATCAATCCTGGTAAACATCTTGATCAAATTATAGACATTCTTTCCAAACCCACTTTGGATTTCAGCATAATGTGGCAGGAGCCTGTTCAGGAGTTGCAAATACAGTAGGCTGTTGGCATGCTTGGTGACTTTCAAAGCTGTTTGTATCACATAATTCCCATATCGGTTCTGGGTGACTTGCAGTAGTTGATTGCAATTGATAAGGTCTTCCGCTGCATTGTTCATCCCATCTCGTGATTTCAATATTCTCTCCACAACATGACTCCCACTCTTCTGCATTGATAAATTAGCGTAGTAGCCCCCGAGTTTAAGGCTCATCTTAACGGTAAACTCAGTTTTTTCAAGCCCCAGGACCTTCTGCACCACATAGTTCCCTGATTCATCCTGTGAAAGGAACACGACATTATCAGAAATGAAATGCAATAGCCGGCACATGTTTCGACCTTTGGCCGCCGTGATGAAGTTGTTCAAAGCTATACAACCTTGCTTGTGTGTTGCCAGAAGAAGACAATTTTTGGTGGCTTCGTCATACAATGGTTTATTCTGTTCATAGTCAAGTATACTAACACAGTGACAGATTACATGTGATCCATGGCGATCAGTCATTGCTCTGTAAAACTCCTTGGATAGATTGTTTATAATCTTGTAAAACAAAGGTGATTGTTTGAGAATATGAATGAGTTTCCTCAGCAAATTGGAGCCATATTTGTTGAGAATTGTAACGAGAAACCGACAGTAGTCCGAAGTGATACTGTCTACTATTTGCGCCAATTGATACTGATTGCATCCATAGACCAGCCTTGAAACAACTTGGCAACCGTATTCGTCAACCATGAGAAACAAAATTATGGGGGTTCCATTGTCTAATGTTTCAATGACCATATTAACCACCTGAGCTATCGTATCCGGATTCGACATTAGTATCTCTTGAATCTGCACCGAACCCAGTTGAGTCGTGGCGACTCGGAGAAAAGTAAGGCTTGGCAATAAGGGCTTGTCGTTGGCATATCTGAGCATGTTCATATTTTGTTCTGCACTTCTAAGATTTGCATTGCTCACAGTCCCATTTCCATTGAAATAAGAAGGCATAAAACTTGTTGCCCCATATGGCAGATTTGAGCCAAGCAAGTCTCTTCGGCTGATTGCACCGTGGCCTGCCTGTACATTATCCGCGTCCAGTGATGTTGGATAGGCATAAAGACCAACTTGATAGGCTGTTCTTGGCAGAGAACCCGAAACACCAAGAGGCGAAGCTGAAACATTGTCACCCATTATAGAGGCAACATTACCAGTGCTTACAGTTCTATTATCATACAGCGTAAGGTTTCCAAAAGAAAGGGAAAGATCACCGGCAGAGGAATTCATGGTTTGCGCAGAGGACAAGGAAACAAGAGTTTCAGGAGACAATTCAGTGACAAATCTTAAACAAACCCTGTGCTACTTATATGAAAAAAAATATGGGCGCGTATGTTCTGGAGTGGACTCTTTTTCAAGTAGAGGAGGGTTTTGCACTCCTTGTTGGCCTAGGAATTGTTGTCTGTAAAGGAAAATGATTCATCTCTTACGAAGAATCATTGATTGTCTACAAATTTGTAAGGCAGACATGTACTTTCTTTCCTAGTTACAGTAGGAATCGCACTCCCCAATTAACTAGGAGGTTTGGAGGGAGGGGCCTTGAGAGTTTGGTCAAACCTAATTTTCAACATATTGCTGTCCCCTAAAAGCAGCAAATATATTACATACAAACAAATTCTGCCATATTCTGATTGGTGCAATCTGATTCCAGGCTGCTTGCACTTGCACACAGCCCTTTCTCTATCATGAAGCCAAATCCATGATTTTGTTTACTCGATTACTTTATTAATCAAAGAAGTAGACTGCACAATTTTGAACTCGTTTGGTCTGAGTTAGAAAGAATATTCAGACACATTTTGCTATTAACAAATGTACACATGATGCAAAATTCGATAAATACAATTTCACCATTAATGGAAGTGAAAGTAATATGCTGTACAATAATTTGCTGATACAAACAAATCAAATCAAATTGCTCGATAAAATCGAGTATTAAATAGAATGCTTTTGCTATGAGTGCATGATAAACTAGCTGATATTCAATACAGTAATTCTACTTATTATAACTTGTTATGTACCTTTACCGAGCTTAAATTACATTTTCAATTATCAAACTTATTACTTGGTTTCATTTTCACCATTTGATACAATTAAATCAGCCAACTTCAACTTTCTTTTCAATCTTATCACTTAATAACTGCATAGTAATTGTTTTTAAATACTATATTTCAAAATTTGAAGAACTTATCTCTATCACATGTTTCATCTAATCTGATAATATATATATTTTTTGATGTGGTCTAAAATTAGGATTATGTCTCTTCCATGCCACAAATTGCATTTCTATCCCCAGATGATGGCTTATATTCTTAAATACAAAGGGGGACTAAAATGTCTTTCTTTGCTTGTCTATATATGGCTCATAAGAAAAAGGGTCAGGGGGCTTGGGCTCGCCTGAAAATGAACATCCTCCATTCTAAGCATGGACATCACCAAACGCTCCATTATCTGAAAGGTTTTGGCCCCAAAAGCAAATTCCGTCACCTCCACCTAGAACAATAAAAGGAACTTTTGATAGTAAGAATCAATAAATGACAACAATAAAACTTTGCAAGAAACAAATGATAACAATAGAGTGATGGATAAGAAAGATGAGTTGCAGGCCATGAGCAGCAGCATCCGTGGGATTATTTTTCCAATAATTTAAGTTTGAAAAGAGTCTATCCATATAGTTTAGTGCCAAGATTGCATGAGACATGAAGAACCCATAGCCTCTGGACCAGCCATAAAGATTGGAAGTTCAATCACCTTTTCCACATGGTTGAAGCTTTTAATTGGAGCAGGAAATCCACTTGTCAAGGTCCACATCAAATTTTGACTAACCAACCACTCCAAGACCTATACTTTTCCGAGTAAGAATCTCCAAAGCTGTTGTTTTCCACATGTTTGAAGCTTAATTGGAGCAGGAAATCCACTTCTCATCAAATTGAATCACCTTTTCCACATGGCTTCGATTTTCTGATCCAATTTACCTATAAAAAAGACTAACCAGAGTCTTCTAACATGCAGTAAAGTTATAGCCTATCACAGGTTCACATCTACCTGATTCCCTCCAGGTAGCCTATTACAGGCTCACAACTACCCAGAGAGAGAGAGAGAGAAAGCTCTAACCTGAGAGAAGGGTGTGGCACTAGGCTCGCTTGTAGCCAATAGTATTGCTTTCCTGGAGAACAGAGAATTGCACGTTAGCAAGATACGTGTTTAACTATGACCGAAAAAAGGATATGAAATAATCCAGAACAGGCTGAAACACATCTCCTGCATCACCAATTGCTGCCTTTTGTGCACATAATTACCAATTTTGCCATTAATATGAGTATAGAAAATTGAAGAGAGTAAACAGTCAGCCAATATTCAAACCTTAATTTCACTGAGAAAGATGGCTCCAGTCCAAAACAAAGGAGACACTGGCATAGTGCATGTCCAACCATAGCCTAGCATTTTACAAATCTTATAATCCTCAGTTTTCCTCCATTGCACGTCCTTCCAACCAATCTGAAGTACATTACATGAATGGCTCAATGCCCTTGTTGAGAAAGCTGAACAGAAGCGGTGCGAATACTATCAACCAGCACCTCATCCAGCTCTTCAAGATCACCAGAGTGGTAAAGTTGACGATATGATGGGGCCAGGTAGCGAGCAGCGACTTCAGCTAATTTCCAAAGAGAGAAATCAGCAGCAATTTTGATTATTTTAATAGATAAATCTTTGGCTGAATCTAGACAAGATAGTGCCACTTTATAACTGATATTGTGAACTTCTTTCAAAAACCAGAAATCAGACAACCAGCAAAGCTCTAGGTAAGGTTGCAACACAGATAACTTTTCTTTGGAGTTCATATTGTTCCACAAACATCCAGAAGGAGGATTGGGCAGCTCATCAGTGTAGAACCACTTAACTAGTTTTGTTGTTGCCTCCCAGCTAGCAGGCACTTTGATGATTTGGGACTGACTGCAAGCATATAGACAGTTGGACTTCAGAAAAAGTAGGTAAAAAAGAGTCTTGTGAATAATTGAAACACCAATAATAGACCAAGGAAAAGATGAAAGGCTTCTCTATTCATAGGTTGGTTATTGAATGAGAACAACCCCCTCAGAACAATGCGTGATCTAAATCATGAAAGGCCCTCGGATTTCTATATGGTCCCTTTATGTGGCTTAGTCCCATATGTAGGGTATCAAGACAGGTTATCTGAATCATGTCCTAATCTTCAGCAATTTTGCATGAAGCAGTCAGTCTCAAGACACCAATCCAACTGAATGCAATTATCATTCCCATACATGCATTTGACCCTAAATAGACCAAATACAGAAAAATCAAATCTGGAGTCGAACAATAATTTCCTTGTCATTGACATAATCTGTAAAACCTTTCTGTTGCACCATAGCTTCTAAAAACATTTACCCCAAAGTGATGCCCACTTCTAGCACCATTAAGAAATTACGTAGCTAGTGCATGAAAAAAATTGAGCAAGAAATGAACAGATTAAGGAAAATGTAGGAGATTTAATGCCACTTTGTTCAAACAAATATGAGGTAACATAACAGAAAACTATATGCATAAATACTAAGCAACCCTGTCCTACAAAACAAAAATGAGTATAAATTAGATGATCTAAATCAGGAAACTTTAACATGGATGATAAAGTACCCGCCAAACCAAAAGAATTAAAAAAAAAAAAAAAAGCTGAAAATTAGAAATTAGAAATTCATTCTAATTAGGAAATCATCAAATATTTTATTTCCTTTTTGACACTAAGATTTTAATTCTATATTTACTTTGTTCAGGCTGGGCTACTTTGATGCTTATATAAAAGTGTCTGTATTTTGTAAAGCACTTGCAGCCATCGATTAATTAAAATTGTATTGGTATCACTAATTTCTCCCAAATTTCTTTCCTTCCCAACCCAACCCTCCATCCCCCAGGGTCAACTTATATTCTGTCTTCTCCTTCTCTTTCTCATCCCACACAAATGGCATTGTAGATAAATTTCTGCCACAAGAGAAGCAATCCATAAAAGGAGAGATACTAGCTTCAAACTGTCTAAAAACTATATTTGAGATTAAATCTCATTGCCACACCCTAAATTTTATCACTTTCTAAGTTTCCCATATACTAGTAATGAAGATGTTAAAGGTGCGTGGAATGGTTATGAAAGCACCTCTCCTGCATGCCAGACTGAAACAAGGCCCGCAGATAATCACAACTTGAATACAGCACAGCTTTGTGAGCATGTACATGTGGCACTGACAGGGAGCAAATGCTGCAAGTCCAGCAAATCGACTCAGTTGCTTTTGCCTCCAAGATGATGTCCCTGAATGAAAAATAATTCAAATTAGTGAAAATAATTCCAGAAAATTATTCATTTGAGCTGGCTTTCAATATCATTCTCTCCGAAGTTGCTATGCCAGCAAAACTACAAATTCAAATGTTTAATTAAACACACTGCAATAAATAAAGACCGTTTTTATTTAAAATCCACAAAATGCTCAAAGCAAATGATTCAAAACATACAACAAACCTTTATATCCCAACACCATAATCACCTCTCCTGTTTAAGGCAATTCATGACAATGAAGTTAAATTTATCACCAGCAATGCTCAAACAGATCCATCTAGTTGAAGCATAAAAATTCACAGACGTTTCCTTTACAGCAAATAGAGGCATAAAAGATCTACATGCCCATATGTTCCAAGCAAGTTATGAATGTAACATTTCTACTTTGTTAAGAAAAAAAATGAGTTTCCAAGCATAGCACCTTGCCCTAACTAGCTAATGGGTGTACACTTATACCCTCTACAAGAATAGACCTCACAGTTGTCAAACTTTATGAGATAGCAAGAATTTATAATCTTCACTGCAGAAGTACCTTGTAGTGTTAAAATAGTTCCAGAATACTTTCCACCAAAACAACGGACCATGAAAGGTAGTCATTGATAAAGAATTAGAAGTTCACTTATCAAATACAAAAATATCTAAATTTGTGTGAATGAGCTATATTAAAAGAGGTACAGCACACTCAGAAATGAAGCAACACAGGCACCAGGTATAACTTATTTTATCATACCCATTTCTATAAAGTATAAACTATGGAGTCCATAAATCACATTGAAAAGATAGAAATGCATATAACACAACTTTATTGTTCATACTGTTAGCAAGTTTAATATATGAAAACAAATATGTTGTCTAATGAGACTATACAAACAAATTCACTACTGTTCCTGTAAGTTGAATGTTATAGAGTAAATTTACTATCATAATAGACACACAGGCAATATTAGTACATTCATCTGTTAAATATCAATATGATCAAATTCAGGATACATGTCTTAAATTAACAACATATGCCTGGTGCCTCATGCCAAAAATCACAATAAAAATCACATGCTAAAGACAAATCAAAATGCTAACTCAAGAAGAAGCTCATACAATTATATTTAAGTGATAAGAAATTTTGAAAAATTAATAAATGAAAGTTATAGTGAACAATTTGCTGCTTCAAACACTAGTTCTCTTGCTCACATCATTCCTTATGGCCATTTGCTAATCTCAGCATCACAATTACCTACCAACAAGAAAAGAAAAACAGAATCTTTTATTGTGTCAAATGATTTGTTTCAAACTTCCAATACACTATAACAGACTTCACAAAAACCAACTTCTGGGGTCCTAAAGGGCATCAATAAATTTCACAAACCTAGTATTGTAATATGCATGCAATATCCAATTGACCAACTAGTTTAATATCAAGTGTTGTTCCAAGAGACTTCAATCCTCCCCCCTACCCCTCCACATGCTTGTAATCTCCCCCCCCCCCCAACACCCCAACTACAACACGGAGAGAGAGACACTGATCAAACAGAAGGAAAGTCAAAAATCAAGAAGCAAACCATACGAAAATGAATGCCCTGTTGGAGTCAGAGCAAGACTAAGATCATAGCTGGGAAAGAGCTTGCCCCAGTTTGGACTCCTTCTGCTAAGCATCATCACTAGAGGTTGCAAAGAACAATGTTTAGCGAGAAGTTTCAATCTCCTAACAGTTTCCTCATTTGCTTGTAGGTAACCCAAGTAAACAAATTCCAACAGCCTCTTCAATGACTGTTTATCAACATGTGGTGATAAACATATTCCTTTTTGCAAATCTTCACCTTGGTTTCCTAAATCATTGCTTGATGAAGAAATATCATCTGCTTGTTCATTAAGAGGCAATTTTTCAGGAGGAAGCAATGATGGACATCGAATAGCAAGAATGACACCATGCGCATCTACAGATTCTCCTCCAGTGAAAATGAATCGAAAATCTGCATATTGATTCTCTCCGAGTACTTTTCCAACACGTTTCCCAAGTTTACAGGGAAAGCCATAATATCCAAAGTAGCTTAGAACATATGCAGCATACCATTTCAATCCAGGAGCAGAAGTTCCAGTGCAGATCTCCTGGAGCATTTTCACAAATTGAGATTTGGTGAAGTCAACCTCTCCATCAAAGGTGTCAAGAACATTTGGTGCAAAGCCAGAGCGCAACAACTCAGCTAGTGACCACAAGCAATAAAATGAAAGAATGTTGTCACCTTCCCAGTCTTCATTAACCCAGCAACACCTCCTCTCACTATGTAAGTGAGGAGCAAGACTCAGCCTTCCCGTATGCTCATTATTGCTCAAATACTGCCTTATAAAAGCCATAAATATATTTATCGCTCCACCTTTGACAATCAGACTTTGATATTGTGGCAAAGCAGAATAACATGTCAAGGCCAGCAAGTTAATGGCAGTTTGAACAGTGTCAGTCAGTACAAAAGGATCCCTGGATGAGATAATATTCAGGACATGCAATAAGTGTTTAAGATACTCCTTCCCAGTTGGCCTTAGAATTTCAGAAAGTATCAACTTTGTCTTTGAAGCAATGCATTTGCAGGGGGAATAAATCATTAAAAAAACTGCCCTCTGAGCTGATTCATCACAAAATGTATATGCAGCATCAGCTTGGCATATTTGGCGCACTTGTCGAATTGAGTTGGCAAATGATAAGCTAAATAAATACAAAATAGCAAGAAAAATAGGATTTAGTACCCAAATATGAAGATAATAGGAACAAAGTGTGATCCATCATAATTAATTGGTCGCACATAGGCAATAGAGTCAGCTCTAAAGAAAACAATGGAAACAAGTTAAATGGATAATCTTAAATGATCAAAAGTGATCAGCAAATTACCATGCACATGTTATAAGGACATTCATGCAATTTTCATGGCCATGCATTCTAAGATTGCAATCCTCACTACAGTATTTTGCAAGCCATCCGAGGATTTCCCAGACATATGGCCTCAAAACAATAAGAAAATTGGCATTAAGAATATCCTGAGCTCTCGATATTTGTTCATCTAATGATGAAAAGTGTTGAGATGGTCCATTGTGGTTGCTTTCTAGAAGTAGATCAAGTAGAACCTTGTCAATCCCTTGCTTCCAGAAGTATTCATGATGCTTCCCCGCCCATCTAATTATCAAAATCAAACGACAAGCTTCCACTAGCAAAGACACCTGGTCATGGGAAAGGTTCTGTGAATGCAAATTCCTACCAGTCAACCCAGCAATTAAAGCTTCAACAAGGGGCTCACAAGAGACGTTCATCATCTTAGAACATCCCTGTTCATTTGTCTGTGCAGAAACAATGCACAACAGCATATATACGTTAATGGATGTCACCCAGACCTCTTAAGCAAGAACAAGCTGAAACAATTACCGCTAAACATCGGGCAAGTCTAAATGCTTCGATCCGACTAGAGTGAGGATGGGATCCCCCCATGCAGAGAACAATCAGTTGCAAAAGATCCTCCTCTTTTTCTAGAAGCTTCTTGGCTCCATAAGCACACAAAGCTGGCACATGAAATGGAAATAAATTTAGCACCCAAAATTGGATCTGATATAATCACTTAAAAACCATCACTCTGTACCAAATAAGATACCTATGCCAGAATATAATTTCAAGATTGTGAACTTAACAGGAAAATTGGAGTTGACAAGCATGAGGTGCAAAGCTTCCATCAATTTAACATCATTCCAAACTGAGTACCGAGATGGTGGCCACTGATGCAGTATTATACTCAAAAGAGAAGCCATCTCTTGGAAATACTCAATCGGCATAGTGCCACAAGAAAACTCTCTTAAATTATTAGTAAGATGAGAAACAGTTTCCGCTTCAACCAGCATCTCCCAAACCCTTTTCTCCCTTGTGACAATCAAATTTGAGAAGATCATACCTAAAGCAGTGGCACACGGAATCGACACTTCCAATTGCAGTGAAGATAACAATGATGACAAAGGATGAACCAACTCTAACAAATAAGATTGGAGTACTGAATCAGGTATGACTCTGATCAATTTCACCACCACATCTCCAGCTAGCCCCAGTACAGCCTCACTTCTCTGTTGAAGAATCCACACCAATGCACCAATCATGTCAGCAACTGAATCCTGAAAAATTGAATGATAGCAAAGATCCCCACCAAAATCATTGCTTATTTTGAGATACCAAAGGAATGCAAGTGATGCAACATAAAGTTTCTTCACAAAAAGTATCTAATACAAGCAGAATCTGTCACCGCTAACTACAGCATCACAAACAATTGCTATTGTTGCCCATAGAATGTTAATTAGAACCAAATCAACCATTCTGTACCCAGATATTGAATAATACCTTTACCAGAGGATGTTTCAAATTATCTCTTGAGATACAAGTGAGAAATGAGGCAATTGAGCGAAGTACATGTCTTTGTATCTCGATATCCGTGCACTGCCATTTACCTTCTTTGTCATCATAAAATCTGCGAATAAAGGAGCCACTTTGCCTCTTCAGGGATACTTATTTTTTAAAGGTCAGTCACATAAACAGAAATTAAAATTCAGTTTTTGACAATTAAAAACAGAGAGCAGGAACAAGCTCCCAAATGTATAAAAAAAAAAAAAAAGAATCGCGATAGTAAGGTTGCCACTTACCTTTTCATCCTCACATTATATTCTCACATTAAGGTACCCATGTTTCCAAAGCAGAACAACCGACTGACAATCAAGAAGGTAACTAGAGCGACACTCTATGAAAATGAAGTTCCCTATGGCCATGAATTTCAATCTCTCAAATTCCCACTGTAACATCAAGCACGTGATTTAACTAACTAATACCCTCCATCCCGAAGCTCACTTGTCAATCAAAATCAACTCTAGACGATAACTTATTGGCATTTGATTTGAGCATTTTTAATTGCAATGATAGAAACCAACCTAGTGATGAATGATTGCTATTATTTTTACTTTTTTCCTTTTTTTTTTTCCAACTGTAAATGACATTTAACTTTGAAGACAAAGCCCAAGCGAAGCACTCTCGCTATACAACACTTCCTGTAAACTAGTAAAAAGAAATAATATATCACGAAAACCTCTTCAGATTCAGAATAGAAGTCAAACAAGAATAAATAAACAAGAACACACACACGGAAATACAAGAAGATGACGGCCATGGGAGGGAAGGGACCTGTTGCCAAGCTTCAGAGCGTCGCGAAGTCGCTGATGGAGGGTCTGAATACGCCAGCTATTGCTTTCCCCTCTTCCTCGTCCTCCTCGTTTCGCCGCCGACCTCATTTCTTTTCTTTTCTTTTCTTGTAAACCGGTAAGACTCAACCCAAATCCCCCACCCCTTCACCGCCTTGATAAACCGGCACACTGCGCTCAGGTACTTATTTATTTATTATTAGAAGAAAAAAAAAGTTAAAAAGAGTAAAAATAATCATTCAAGATCAATCAAATACTTTTATTTATATATATTTTTAACTAATATCTGAATTAATTTTATGGGTGTGAAAAAAAAAGTATTGAAATTTTTTATATATTTTAAACTGTCATCATCACTATTATATAATATAATTTAAAATAATTTTAGTATATTAAATGATGATTAGAAGAAAATAATTATGATAGATTAATTGTATAAAAACTTAATAGATTTAATTTCTTAAAAATATTTTATTTAGGAGCAAATTTTACAAATTTTTATTTAATTGAATAATAAAATTTTAAATTTTAAAAATAAAAATAGAGTGATTTAATTATAATAAGTTAAAATTAAATAATAAAAGTAATATATTAAATGATTAATTATATAAGTTACTTATAAGTTGATTGATAAAAGTCTCGGATCTTGATCCAGCCAGAACTCTCCTTCGACGAGATCGGCTCGGGTTATCGGTCCATTTTTTGGGCCGGTTCGGTTTCGACCTTGAACCTGGGTTGGGTATCTGAGTTGAAAACTACAGAGATGGATAAAGGCAACAAAGGCCGCGTGTTGCGCACGAGTGTGTCCATGCGTGTGGGAGGTTATCGGTTCACAAAACTAGGATAACAAAAGATTATATTAAACTGTGACCACCGAGCGCCAACAACAAAGATAAAAAAAAAAGGTGGCTTCAAAGTAACAAGAAGACTGCAATGGGCGCATTGTTCTGGTGATAATCCAACTTTTATCCTTCAGAAATATTTGAGTTTAGGTTAGCTTATGTCTCTAATGCAGTTCTTTTCTGTTCAACACTTTGGATATTCCTCTGTTCAATCAAATAACTTGAATGCATGTGCCTTTTCTCTTTGTTAGTTGAATGGTGCTGAATGATTAGGGAGTTTTAGTGGATCATTTTGGAGAGACCCAGTAAAAGTTTGATGTTTCTGATATATGGGAAAAGGGAAAAGGCAGAAAAATTTTCTTTGTATTGGGAAATTAAGAAAATTCTGGCCTTAAAAAGCTCTAACTTTGCAGTTTTCTTCTAGCCATGGCAGTTTTGGTTAATTCTGTGTCTCCCTTAACAAAACCATGTCTTCACACTACAAGGATGGCTTGTGGATTGTTTTCCAATATTCCAAATTTGCATCCCTTTTCACCCGACAAAAGCTTTTCCAGAGTTTTGGCATCTTCCCAGATCACCATTCTCCCCAAGGAATCTGTTCTGACATTACATAATTGGAGGTCTGGCAAGAATGACCCAAGAAGCAGGGAAATTAGGCTCAATGATGCCTTTTTACATCTGGAGTATGTGGTGGGAAAGGGCCACAAGCCTGATGTTAATCAGGCAACACAACTGCTGTATGATCTATGCAAGTCGAAGAAGATGAAAAAGGCTGTCAGAGTGATGGAAATGATGATTGAATCTGGTATTATTCCTGATGCAGCTTCTTATACTTTCTTGGTGAACCATTTATGCAAGAGAGGGAACATTGGACATGCAATGCAGTTAGTGGAGAAAGTGGAGGAGTATGGCTATCAAACCAATACGGCTACCTACAATTCTCTTGTTAAAGGGCTTTGCACGCAGGGAAACTTGGCTAAAAGTTTGCAGTTTTTGGATAGGTTGATGCAAAAGGGGTTGGTCCCAAATGCATTCACTTATTCATTCTTGCTTGAAGTAGCTTATAAAGAGAGAGGAGTGAATGAGGCCAAGAAGTTGCTGGATGAGATAATTGCCAAGGGTGGGCGTCCCAACTTGGTTAGCTACAATGTCCTCTTAACTGGACTTTGCAAGGAAGGTAGGGTTGATGAGGCAATCCAGTTTTTGTGGGATTTACCCTCGAAGGGGTTCAATCCAAATGTCGTTAGTTACAATATAATACTCAGAAGTTTGTGCTATGAGGGCCGGTGGGAGGAGGCAAATAAGCTTCTAGCTGAGATGGAGGGTGAGGAACGCTCCCCATCTGCTGTTACCTACAATATACTTATTGGTTCGCTTGCTCTCAGCGGCAGGACAGAGCATGCTCTTCAGGTTTTGGATGAAATGGTAAGAGTTCCATTCAAACCAACTGCCACAAGCTATAATCCGATAATTGCTCATCTTTGCAAAGAGGGGAAAGTGGACCTCGTGGTTAAGTGTTTAGACAAAATGATTTATCATCGGTGCCATCCAAACGAGGGAACCTATAATGCCATTGCTGTCCTCTGTTGGAAGGGAAAGGCAAAAGATGCATTCTCCATCATTCAAAGCTTAGGTAATAAGCAAAATTTCTCCACCAATGAATTTTACAAAGGTGTAATATCAAGCTTATGCAGAAAAGGGAATACGTATCCAGCATTTCAGACTTTGTATGAGATGACTAAATGCGGGTTTGTCCCCGACTCTTACACATATTCATCATTGATTAGAGGGTTGTGCATTGAGGGAATGCTTGATGTGGCCATGGAGATCTTCAGGTTAATGGAAGAAAATGATTGCAGCCCTGATGTCAACAACTTCAATGCTCTCATACTAGGATTCTGCAAATCTCAGAAAACAGATTCGGCCTTGGAGATTTTCGAAATGATGATACAGAAAGGACACGTGCCTAACGAAACAACCTATACCATACTAGTAGAAGGGATTGCTCACCAAGAAGAAAAGGAGCTAGCAGCACAGGTTTTGACAGAGCTGCGTTTGAAACGAGTAATCAGTCAAAATACAGTTGAAAGGCTTGTGATGCAATACGACCTTGAGGGTTTACCATTATAAAACCTATGCACATTTGCCAGATTAGAAAGAAGATATTGTGTTAGCTGTACCGATGTCAAGGAATTTTCAGACATCCATTATTAGAATGGAATTTATAAGCAAGGAAGCCATGTTTTGGGCATGCTGACAATGGAATCAGCTTCTAAGAAAGTGGTAGCATGCCAGTTGCCATAATTGGCTCTTCATTTGTCGTTGGGGTTATTTCTTCATTGCTGGAAATTGAAATCTTTCAAGTTTTTCAATGGTTGGAAAACAAAAACTTCCAAGTTCCTGGAATGATATAAGCATATATCATATAATTTCGCCTAGGCCCTTTTACTCATCTTGAGAATGCTTCTAGTTTCTCTCATTTGATTTCCTTGCTTCTGGATGAACTCTCAAAGTCTGACATGATTTTGTACTCATCTTCTCTTTTTAACTCGCTGTTAAACAAAAGTGTGCAGAAATGATGAAGATCACCACCTATATTTATGTTTGCCAAAGTCAGAACATTTTCCATTACGACTGCAATACTACAACCCAGTCTATTCCCAAAATTGTCCAAGTCAAAGTTCTCACGTCCATACTTCAATACTCCAATGCTTTTTTTTATTCCCCTCTCTCTCTCTCTCTCTCTCTCCTGTCATTTTCTATTGCTTTGCATTGTCATGACTAGGGATGAAAAGTCTCCAATCCACTCTTTTCTTGCATATAATTTTATAAACTATCTTTAAAATCTTTCTCTATATTAACTAATTATTCAGTTAGGTTAATTCGCATGCATGTTCTCTAGTTGTTACGTTATCCATGAATATGATCCCATGCTTGGAGTAAAGTTTCTAGTCAATTCCCTTTAACACAACTTCACAATATTGGTTTTTGTTTTGTTTTTACATTTAAATATTTGAAAAATACGAATCAAATACAAATAGAAAAAAAAAAAAGATTTAGTTAACTATTGTAATGGATTTACTTGAATTATTTCTTCCCACAATTCAACTTTGCCATTTAACAACGCGTTTCTTTCATGATTGCACGTAAATCCAGTTTGCTTTGCTTTTTAATGAATTTCGGTTGACGTTCTTCATTTCACCATTCCACCATGAGCCATCCTTTCTGTCCTCGTCCACCTCACCTCCTTTTACTTCCACCAATATTTCGAATACAGAGATTCACAATTTTGATTGATTCATTATTGTCATTCATCCGATTAAACATAAAAATATAATTATTAATAACGCGAAAATCCATTTGCTACTAAGATTATTTACGAGATTGAAGGATATCATTTTTTTTTAATCTTTTAACAAGTGGAAATAAAACTGGTCAAAGTAAATGACAGAGAGAGTGTTTGTTATTTGCATCAACGGATGTCTTAGAAGTCAAAAGAAAATATCTAATACGCAATTGAAACCCAAGATTGCTCGTCTAAAATCAAGTCAAACTCAACTTAAATCACAAGTGTAATGTGTGTGTGTATATATATAGCTTTAAATAAAACACAAACATTAGCATTCTATTTAGATACGAGATTTCTTGGGAAAGAAAGTTAAAAGTTCAAAAAAAAAAAAAAAAAGTGAAAAAATAGGAAGAAAGAGATTAATTTTTTCATTTATTGTTTCCATAAAATGAAAATAATGAAAAAGGAAAAAAATTAGAGAGGCTATGTTTTGATTTGAATTACCCATTTGTGATATTGATTTAATCACAAGAGACTGAATATATAGATGGAATGCAAATTTATATAAATTAATTTTAATTATTAGTTATAATTAATTTATTATTTATTAAAAATGTATTATTTATAATTAATAATTGAAATTCTAGTAAAATTTTCATGTTAAATTTTTCTTTCGTACACAACTTTTTTTTTTTTTTTTTTTTGTCAGATACAACTCATTTTTGTTGTGCTATAAATAGGTAGCCCTCCTGGACAAATAGAGCAGGCAAGCCTACAAACACTCCCCACCACCAGCCTCTAGGACCCACATTCTCAACTTGTTCCGAATAAAACCCTAAATCAGAAAGCGCCAACGCAAAACCCCCCGCTCTCTCTCTCTCTCTCTCTCTCTCTCTATTTCTGTATCACTTTCTTACATATCTCATCCACCTGAGCACCTCTGCCCTCCATTGTAATTTAATATGTCGTGTAATGTATAATGTAAGGGACCAAAAAGACAGAGACCACGCCAATGTCATTACAGCAACATTTGAGTTTAGATGCTATTTTGAACTCTCAAATCCAAATGGCCTCCGCTTGTGTCAACGGCAATATTACTATGTCGCCGGACAACTTCCCGCCTGCTACGTACCCTTCCTACGGCTGGTTGAGCCCACAAATCTCCTTCAGGCGCGAAGAAGACGATGCCCCTGAGCCTTCTTCTGGGTCGTCATCGTCCTCCAAAACTGCGCCGGCTGTTTCCTTCTCGGATCCCCCACCGGAGATTCAAGATCTGCCTGTCGACTTCGAGTTCCAGCTGGAGGACCAGGTCACCATGCTCCCAGCCGACGAGCTCTTCTCTGACGGTAAGCTGGTGCCGCTTCATGTTACGAACGTCGAGCCAGTTTCCTCCTGTGTCAGCGATTTCGTGGAGATCAGGTCGCCGGAAGCGGCGAAATCTTGCCGGAAAATGGAGACGCAGGTCTCTACTGGGACGGCCGATCTGTACTCTTTATCACCGAAAGCTCCGAGGTGTTCGAGCCGGTGGAGGGTGCTTCTGGGGTTAAAGAAGCTGTACCAGAATCCTACTAGCAATCTCAAATCAGAGACCCACAAAGCTGCCGCTTCATCTTCATCTTCATCTTCCACTGGCTCTAACTACTCTAACCCAAACTCGAAATTGTTGAAGCATTTTTTGCAAAGAACCTCGAAGTCCTGCAGTTGCAATGAGTTGGACCACTCGTTGAGCCTGCCACTGTTAAAGGATTCCGATTGCGAGTCCGTTTCCATCTCATCCTCGCGGATATCACTTTCGTCCTCGTCTTCAGGCCACGATCACGAAGATCTCCCTAGACTCTCCCTTGATTCGGAGAAGCCAAACCCGATTCAAAGTACACTACAAGCCCCAAATCCAAACCCATTTGTTCTCAATCGCAATCCGAATCAAAACCCTCCAAGAATGAAACTTGTGAAGCCGAGATCTGAAAACGAGGATGCGGGGAGTATGATAAGCAGAGGGGTGTCAGTGGACAGTCCAAGAATGAATTCATCAGGGAAGATAGTGTTTCATAGCTTGGAGAGGAGTACGAGCAGCCCGGGCAGCTTCAATGGCGGGCCGAGGTTTAAGCAGAGAGGGATGGAAAGGTCATATTCAGCCAACGTAAGAATCACTCCTGTTCTCAATGTCCCTCTCTGTTCTCTCAGAGGATCATCTTCCAAAACAGTCTCTGTTTTTGGGTTCGGCCAATTGTTTTCTTCTTCACCTCAGAAAAGAGATGGCAATAACAAAATCCATAATCACCCCAGTAGTGTGCCAGGAACAAGAAAGACTTGACAAATAGGAGCAGCAAAACAAGTAATCGCAGCCCAATTTTTAGCATTTCTGCAATCTGTGTTTTGAGCAATTTTAGCTTCTGTTGTTTCGGTGCTAATCTTTTCTCCTTCAAGTTCCCACTTGATATCTGATTTTGCTGTGTTAGATTGTTATGTATATGTAAATATTAATTGGTCATTGTTGCATTTGGAGCCTCGAGCTAACCCAGCCGAGTGTGATGAGTTTCGGTTTCAGAAATGTTAGGGTGGTGGGGTGGGTTTCACGCGCTTCAGGAGCCTGCTGGTTCTTTCTCTCTATTTCCTAAGGCTTATCCACGATGTCTCTTTTTTCTTTCTTTTTCTTTTTGTTTTTTTTTTTTGTAAACTATTCTCTTTTCTTTTTTGGTTCATGGATTAGAAGTTTTGTTGTTTTCTGTGGAGTGGAGTTACATGGGAAATGATGACAATATTCAAACATACTCTCAGAGGCGCCAGCGCTGCTGATCCATCTTTTGCACGTCAGTCTGATCCCTTGACTCCTTTTTTTTTTTTTTTTTTTCAAACCATTGTTTTATTCTGTCTAATAGCATCGATCGGAAAAGTTAAGGGTGGTTGTCAATTGGAATCGTTTATTATTATTATTATTTTTAATAATAAACGATCCCTTCAATATTTTTATGCATATTGCTAGTTAACGATGATATTTTATAGGTCTTAGCCGAGGTTAGCATGTTTTTTTTTTTTTTTTTTTGGTTACGAGATTAAAAGGACATGCAGAAAAGAGAAAAGTATAAATAAAAAATAAAAAATAAAAAGCCAGGCTGGTCCAAAAGATGGGGTAATCCAGAGGCGTCGGACAACGTTGGCATTATAAATGCACGACAGAGTCGTTTGCAACGGGCATGTGCATGTGCTCATTGCCCCAGAGCATAGCCACTTGGTTCGTCGTTTTCCAAAGTACAATGTACGACTCACTGTAGCAGTGGTGCACAGGCACTATTCCCTGAACACGAGTACAGATTAACTTTTGTCTATTCTTTCGTTAAAAAAAAGAAGTCGAGTGAATTTAAAAATATTAAATTTAAATAAATATAATTAATTTTTTATATTATATAAAATTAATTATATCTATTTAAATTTATATTTTGAATGACACTCAGTAGTTCGCTGTGTGCTCCATAAGAATCTTGTGACCGGCTCTTTGTGGCCCATTATTACATTCTTAACTCTCTATTGGCCGTGGAAAGCTGCAATGCTTGTTTCGACTATCCGTAGAACTGAGAGGGGTCTCCCTTCGATTCGTTTCAATGGTTTTGGTTTTTTTAAAAAAAAAAAATTTATTTCATTTGAAAACAAAAAATTGAGGATTAAATTAGAAAACGAATTACTGTGTGTGAGAGAGAGAGTTAAAAAAAATAAAAATTTATATTTATTGGTGACGAAGCATGGTTTTACTTCTAAATAAACGATGTACGATTTTTAATTATTTTTCATTAAAAAAATTCAAAGGAAATAAATTTAAAAAATATAAATTTTATATTAATAAAAATTTTAAATTAATTAATTAATATTATTTTTTTAATACCGCGCCTTCCTTCATCCCGTGTAGCCTGACCATTATGGTTATTCCAACAAATGGCATTTGTCCAGCAGAAGAGTAAGAAGCACGAGAAACAGTGCAAGCACAGCTGCGAGAACGCCCACAAAACCCTAGAATGGATCAACGCGATCATCGACTTCATACGACCGTACTCTTACCTAGCAAACGCTCACGTCGTCAATTTCTTCAAGGACAGGCTATGGGAATCCCTCGACCCCGAGTGGATCGCCTGCTTGCGCCGCGAGCCCGTCCTGAACCTCCTCCTCATTCCCTCCGGCGTCGTTCAGGCACACCTCCTCCTCTATCTTTTCCTTTATTATATATATATATATATATATATATATATATCCAATCCAATAGTTTAAATGAAAGATTTAACTGGTCATTGTGTTGATACCGTATTGATTTTGTGTTATTTGATTATTCTGATTGTGATAGGATCACTGGCCGGTTTCGCTTAAAGAATTTGTGGAGACTTTGAGGTCTCTTGTTTTTCCTCGTGAGCAAGCGGACTTATTCGAGGTTTGCCATTGGCATTTTCCAGTTGAAGCAGAAACTCTTTATGATTTGACTTATTATCAATATTATTATCGTTAGTTTTGTTTAATGTAGCTTTTAGTCTACTTTGAGGCCCTGACAACTTTAATTATGCCTTGTGTATCAGTTGGCCTACTATTTTGTATTTTGCTAGCTGTTGAAAGAACATGAAACTTGAAACTTGAAACTATACCATACTGTGGGAATGTCTGCCTGTATTGGTAATGGTGGGGAAGCTGTGGGTTGCATAGGTTTGTAATTCTCAATGAGAATATTAGTACAGCTAAGGAAAATGAGTTTCAAGCCCACTGTACTTTGAAGTGGGTGTATTATCTTCATACAGGTAACCAACAAATGCTCTGTGTTCTGGCCACTTGTCAATTTCCTGACATGCTTAATACTTTTGCTCCTGTTGTGCTTCTCAAACAAGAAGAACCAACTATGGATCCTTTCCAGTTCTAAGCTGGTCATAAAGGATTACTCATTGTTCTTTCTCTGCTACATGTTTGTTTGCATTTCCTAGTTCCGTAGTTGGCTTCTTCTACACTTGGTTCCTCTAACTCAATTCCCTCAAAATTTTGACTTATGTACCTTTTGAACTCAATCTGCTTGTGCATTGTCACTTTTTTGCCATTTTCTGTTTGTAGATACTAATTTCTTCTAATTTTTGGTATGTTACTTACAATTTTTAGACTCTTGGTATTTTTTCTATAGCTTTCACCAAGTTATGTTTCATGCAATTATGCCTTCTGCAGGTCTTTCCTGGACTGAATGTGAAATCACTTAGTAGTGTTCTTGTTCAAGGCATGAATCTGAAGAAAAAACATGAGGTATGAACTGCTGTCCTTTTATTTGTTAATAGTTTACTCTGTTTTCCCAATGAACAGTGATAGAATCATGTTGCTTGGTGCTGATACAGTAGAATTTCTTAAAAACAAAAGCAGTTTAACTTTATGTGAAACCAGAAACAGCATACGTTGATAAGAAATGTGAAGAAAGCTAGCTTTGAATGACAAATGATTGAAATAAACAACATTGGTGTTTCAAAACTTTATAAACCCTGTGTTTATTGACATAACATTGGGTGCTGTTTCAAAACCATTCCAATTTTTCCCCATACTGGTATAAATAATCCATCAAATTTTGGTAACTTTTAATGGTTGATTGAGTCTATGAACTTATTCAAGTTCACTTTGTTGTCTGAACTTTGTGAAACAAGTCATTTCTGTCCTTTTCACAACAACCGAAAAAAATAACAAAGCCTTAATCTCAACTTTAATTGGGGTTGGCTACATGAACCTAATTATATCTTTTTCACAAACATCAATTTTAAATTCGTAAAAATTACATTTAGTTGGCTCAGATTCAATTTACTCTACAACGAAGTTCATGTACAAATAGTGTAACTATCCATTTTCTTTATAATTATTGATGAAGGAAGTTGAATTGAAATGCTTCATGATTTGCTTTGCTCAGGTGGAATTACTTTCTGCCATTGTTAGCTCAGTTGCAAATTCTGTGGAAGCTCAAACTATAGTTGATGTTGGTGCTGGCCAGGTATGCCTATGCCATCCTATCTTTCTTATAGCTTTTTCTTTTAGTTTGGGAGTAATGAGCTCTAATTTTGAGACAGCTTTCCAGCTTTTTCCTGCGTTTATAGAAAAGAAAACTTCTTGGCATAAAGAAATTAACTCTGGGAACTTTGGTCCAACATAATCTGTCACTATGCTTGGATAGCACATGGTTTTGTTTGTTGAGCTTGCAAAATTACAAAAAGATAGCCATCTTAGAAATTCCCAGTATTCTACCTATGCATATTTTCTTATTTTTTAATTATTACAACTTTCAAAATTTCTATTGCCAGTCTATTTGACAAATTTTGCATGCATTAGCTTTGTTAGTACTTTTAGCTGCAGTTCAGCCAAGTGTTTTTGGATGCTTATTGGCATTCCAGGTCCACAGTGCTTTGACCTTGCTTCTTGCATCAGAAAATCTTGCAAAAAGTGGGCACAGGCACTTGGTTGAAATGTGGGCTTTCCATTTCACATCAAGGTTTATGCCCTGAGTCATCTATGGACTTTCAATGTAATTTCTTCATGAGGATCAACATTTTCCTTTCAAACCATTTGAGATAATATTTCCTTCCAGCATAAAGTAGTTAATTTTCTTGAAGCAAGAATTAAAGAAAATTTTGAAGCAAGTAATAACTTCCTCTTGACGTGAAGAAAATTTTGATCTCAGGTTGTTGGGTTAAAGAAATGAAACTAAAAAAAAATAAAATTGTAAAACTTCATTAGTGGTTTTTTCTTTTGGCCATCAACTTTGTTACAGTGATTAAAGCTGACTCTGTTCTGAATGCTCACTCACACACAGATAGGCATATACCTATGCATATACTTATTTGTACAGGTGCATTGCTCACCTGAGATGTTAAATTGATTTTTATTTTTTTTCATCGGCCCAACAAAGATATCTTTTGTTATCTTGTTGTATAAATTCACTGTATCTGATTTAGTTTAATATTTTAGGGCTATCTTGCACAAGTTCTGTCCTTCGAGTACCAGCATTTGGTAACTGCAATTGATTCATGTTCTCATCATGGAAGGGTTACAGAGGCACGTGCAGAACGGATCAAGAGACATTATTCAGCACAGATTCGTAAATATGAGTACGCAATGCAATTTCTTTTAACTTCTTGATTTCTTTGTGGTCATTTTCCTATAAAAGAAAGTAATAATACCTTACAATTTGGCATTAAATAACCTTATTCAATCAATATTAGCAAGAGTCACTGCCTTAAAGGAACCTTATATACATATATTCATGTGTCCGTGAAGACAATTAGTTGTTATTGAACACAGTTGATAGTGTCCTTTGTAAGTTAAGGGCAGTTGTTAATATCAGATTGCTTATATTGGTTCAAACAATTGCTTTGTATCATTTTCTTCTATTAGTTGTTGCATCTTCCACTATGCTTTATTTATCCTTATTTGTAGTCAATCTTTTTAGTAAGATGAATTTCAATTTATGGGGTGCCATATTTTTATGCTTATTCCTTAGCAACCTCTTTTGCCTTTTATGTTGCAGTTCAGGACATGGAATTCCCAATGCACCACAGACAGTTACATTTTGCATCATGTCTGCTAACATTTTGAAAGCTTTGACGAAAATGACACTTAATGTTGATGAAGTCAACCAGTCAGAGATGATTGAGGAAGTTCAAGAGAATCAAACTTCAGTGGTACTTGCTGGATTACATGCTTGTGGTGATCTCTCAGTAACAATGCTGAGGTGAGTCCCTTCGTGTGCTGTGAGTGCATCTTTTTTCATGTTAGAATCCAAACAACTAATTTTCACTTTTTAACTCACATTAAACTTTTCTTTTTGAATGTTGCTTAATTAACTTTGCTTAGGTTAAACTCATTGGAAGCTCTCCACTGCAACAAGCTTGACCATCCCTTTCTGCATCACTGCAGGGAATGGGCAAATTTGAATCTTTATTTCCACTGCCTTTTTTATTTATTATTATTATTTAAGTTTTTGTATGGTTTTATTTTTTTCCCTTCTATGTTGAGGTACTTTCAGGAAAAAATCAGGATATTTTCCTAAATACAAAAGAACCATATGTTCAATTGTAGAGCTAATCCCTCAGATTTAAATCTTCCTTGTGTAAAAGTTTTTTTCTTCATAATTGCCATCATTTGAACAAGGAGCTTGTGGTGGGCTGCTTGTCTGCATTTGCCCTATAGCTTTAAATATATATTGGTGTTTAATCTTTGCATGTTTGTTTGTAATGCAATGCTGAATGAACTTCCATATAGCATTTAGAGAACCAAATACTGAAGTATGGTTACCTTCATTTTTTCTAATTTAGCATTTGATTTTCATCTGTCGTTTAGTAATTTATGATAGGATGGGTTGTTTTGCACTTCAGATCCAAGTGATTATAAAAGTTGGCTCAAGGTTTGATCTCGTGGTAATAACTTGTCAATGCTCCAATTGGGTTCAATTTTTTGATCAAGGGCTATTTTTACTTGTGATATCTTTATGTTAGAATTTGAATTATTTCTAAATGTAATATCTTGTGGTTTTTGTCAGAATTTGATGTTTGAGTACATTTTTGTACAATTAAAACAGGTCTTTTTTACATCTATATTGTGAGTGGTAGTACATGAAGTTTGTCTATGTACCCTTTGCATTAAACTTATCAGAGAGTATCATGCTTCTTTCCCTAGAAGATATTCCTAAAAGCTGCTGATTTGTTTTTAGTTGTTTGCCTGGCGTGATTCTGCTAATTCTTCAACCCCAATAGCAAGATTCACATGGTTACTTCCAATTTCCAGTATTCAAGTTTATCTCTTTAATATATTATAATTGAATTCTCTAGATTTGAAAGTAAAATTTTTGCTTTTCAAGCTTTAATTAACCCTAACACATTGATATCATTTAGTTAATGGTACAAGTATTGCTACTAAAACAATTTTACTTTTTTTGTTTTTCAGAAGAATGTGAAGAAAATCTATATAGTTTAGTGACTGGGTTTTGACAAACTTGTTGAATCAGTTCATAGCAAATCCGTTGCCCGTTTGGTTTTTTGAGAAGATCAGATTGTTCTGCAGGCTTGGTTGCTCATGTTCACTAGTCTGACTTCTTGAGCCGGCCAGATTTTTAATGACTGCAAATAGGATTCTCCACTTCCAAATGTTGCAGAAATAGCAATATCTCTGTTATACATTTTAACTTTCACTATCTTTGTCTTTGTATTTTATTGGCTTCCCCTTCCCTGTTTCTTTTGCAACATGGAACTACCAAGGAGCACAAATAGGTGACCAAAATTAAAAAATCTACCAATAGATTATTAATCAAATGTTACATTAATTTTGAGCTGAGTGTAAGCAATGGGTTGACCCTTTTTCTCTTCATTTCAGCTCTGTATGTTAATTTTTCCTTTTGTTCTGTTTTCTCCCCTTAATGCATATCATTGTTGGACCAGGACCTTCTTGGAGTGCAAAGCAGTTAAAGCGGTTATTAGCATTGGTTGCTGTTACAATTTGCTATCTGAAGCATGTCACGATACTGCTGTTTCTGCTTGTGGTTTTCCAATGAGTGATGGCATTAAATCTGCTGGTATATTTATTGGGAAAAATTCACGTGATCTTGCCTGTCAGGTGCTTGGATATCATTTCTTAATTATTTTGATTTGTGGAAACAGTATGATGGCAATGCAATATATCTGGAAGTATTATTTTCTTTTTAAATGAATTCATCAAATTTAGTGAAGAGAGAAAGCATACTGGGTATAAAATTTCTAAGTTTTGTGTGTTTACCTCTATATTTTTTAGTTTATTAACAAAGAGAGAGAATCAGTGGAGAGGGAATCTGATTTTTTCTAATGATCCATTTGTTACGACTTTAGCCTCAATTGTATTGAAAGTGATATTGTTCAGTAAGGGTACTTTTTGTCTACTTAAAAATTAGCGCACCTGACTTGCCTAGCCTGTGGGTAAATTAGCAAATTCCTGTATGCATATAGAAATTTGAACTAGTTTTGTGCGAATTTTCTTTTTATGACAAATCATGCAAAATGCGTAAAATATTTTATTTGCAAAGACAAAACTTTCTGCAATCAATTTGTGGCAGAAAAAAACTCTATAAAATGAAATTCCTTGATAGTTTGACTTCTTAAGAGTAACTTCAACTTATTGATAGTGTTCTTAATTACCTGTTCTCTCCCATTCTTTTGCAATCTCATTGTTGTTTCTTTTTGCAAGTGCAGTTGCTTGAGACCATTTAACTTTTATTGCTTTTTCTTGAAATCTAATGCATTTTCCAATGCATTGGCCCCTTGACATAAAATGATGTTCTCTTTGACCATATTTTTAATTGCTTAGAGTGCAGATAGATGGAAGAGTCTTGAAAAAGATGCAGGGCTTCATAATTTTGAGCTGCATGCTTACCGTGCTGCATTTCAGTTGGTATGTGTTAGACAGAAGAATATTATTATTGTTTGCATTAAGGTTACTAATTTAATTTTAAAAGATCGGTTAGATATGTTAGATACATGTTTAGTTTTGCTTGTCTACTTACTGAGTTTTTTATGAGAATTTCATGGTGTTGATTTCTGCTTATGCGTCTTGTGTTATTGACTGCTTTCTTGGATAACTTTTGTCTCTCTTGAAAGCTTCTTTCCAGATATTATCCTGAAATAATGGTCACAAGTCCTTCAATTGGCCGTCAAGGGAAGGCTTTGCGGCGCAAACATCTAAGGAAGAACTTGGAGATTTCATTGAATCATGAAGAAAGCAAATGTTCATCATTGCCTCAGAAAGTTTTTGATTTAAACATGCCTCCACCTGCTTTACAGCCTGGAGTAACTAATGAAGGTAAAAAAGGAAAGTCATCGTGGTCTTGAAGGCATTGTAGGCCAAAGTTGTGCTTGATTCTTTGTTCCTCTGCTGACTTGAAATCAGCTAAAACTTGAAAGATAAAATGGGAGAAGACCATGAAACAAGAAATAGCTCAACTAGGACGATTCAGTGGCTTTGTTGTCTATGACTGAGCTTAAATGTATCTAGGTAGATAATTCTATTAGTTTCAGCAATAAAAACTTTCTATAAAGACTGATTATTATCTTTCAATATGTTTTGCAGCTTCTGGCTCAGTTTTGGTCATAGATGATCCATCTCACGGAGTGTCTTGCAATGGGACCACGAGATGTGAAGGAACTGCTTCTGTTGACAAATACTCACTATTCAAGAAATTTTGCGAGTCTGGATTTTCTCAGCTTGCTCTCAAACCTTTGGAGGAGATACATTTCTATGATACATGGAGGGAAGCTGAGCCCTTTGCAGTACGTGAACATTTATCCTGCTTTTTTAATTATTTAATGTTGCATACATGATGTTACTGACAAACTACAGAGAATCCTTAGTAAGTTTGCTTTGCTTCTTTGGGGAAAAGGCAAAAAGAAAAAAAGAAAAAAGACAGGAAAGGAACACGCATTTTCTGAAAATGATAAATTTTGGCTTGCTTGACTAGGAATTGTCAAGCTTCTTGATAGAATTATTTGTTCATGCCCCATACTAACATTATGTTAGCTTGTAAAACAAAGAAAGTCCCTCTGCTCCTTTTTTTTTTTTAAGTCTCTAGCAGTCTCTAATCTAATATGATACCCACTGCAGTGCATGCAACAGTATCCTAAGATAGTATGGCGTTCAGGGACTTCTGATTCTGGTAGAGAGAGAAATGATAATATCAAAACAGAGTTGACAATGGGAAATCTATGCAGCCTTGAGATAGCTTGCACAAGGGACAGTTTGTAGTGGGGAGCAAGATCATGAAAATTACCATTGCATAAGGCTGTAGGAAGTCAGGAAGTACATGGGTGTCTTATATACCTGCATTTACCATGAATTGTGATATCTAAGGAACTGTTGTTACAAGTCTGGTGTGTCAATGAGAAACCGAAGGTATCTTGAATTAATCATGCCAAATGCATTTTGATGCCCTATATCTTTCAGATATCTGGAGTCCAATTATCAAATTCTTTTGTTAATTGCTTTTTCACCAAATTTTAGAGAAGGACAATAATTTTGTATTATTATATTAACTAGGCATTCATTTTTCCACTCCATACTTGAGAGCTGGGTGGTGAAATATGGACATATAACACTAAGTTCACCATAAACTAAAAGATTTAAATCCATTTTTGGGTTCTGTGCCTCAATTCTGTTTTTTCTGTTATACAAGTCTTGTTCCTTTTTATCAGGCTTATGATAGGAAGTTGATTTAGCCACTATCATCTTACTTTTGCTTTACCAAGCCACATCCTACTTTCTTCTTCTATGCTTTTACTTTCATGTTTGCAGTTGAATAAAATTGCATATTTGAGTTATCATTTTCAGTATGTAGTCTTAGATACCTTTAGAATTGTGATATTTTTTTGAAAAATTGCACCTTATGTCACTGAAGTCCAGGCCCCTGTTTTGTCCCTAGCCTCCTCCTTGGCATCTTTATTCATCTTCTGCCCTTAACTATTGTGAAAATGTAATAAATCCCGTAATACAAGTGCAGGTAAAATTGAAAGAGCCACTTTGTGAAAAATTCAACAAAGTCATATTGCCAGTCCTGCTGCATAAGACAAGTTTGAAGTGAAATTGCAATGATGCATGTAGATCCTAAAATGACTTTTCTGACCAATAAGCAATATGCATGTCAACACTTAGATTATGTTGTACATCTTCTTGAGTTAAGATAATGTGTTTTTGCTTTCATCAATAGAAATAGAGTTTCCTTTGAATTCTATTGAGGACTTTTCATCTACACTAGAAATCTGTGCTTTATTCCTGTTTAGAATTTTTCTTTCCTTTTTTGGTCCTCCAATATTATCTTTGTAAATCCAAACAGTCCCTCAGATTTACTTTTGGTTGAATTTTATTTAAAACATTGTAGTGCAAAAAGAAAAATTTATTCCCTGAGGGTTTTCTTTTTGCCTACATTTTAGCTCAATTGCTGGCCCTGGCCTTCTGTGAAGGGAACTGCACAGGCATTATTAAATGACATATCAATGACTCGTTCACTGAATGCACAGGAGTTGGTAGGACCGTATTGGTCCCTTCGTGCTGCCTTGGGACCCTTGTTGGAAACTCTACTTCTGTTGGATAGATTATTGTTCCTCCAGGAGCAAGATGATCATCTGGAAACAGTCATGTTGCCAATATTTGATCCAGTATTGTCCCCGAGGAATGTAGCCATAATTGCAAAAAGAAGATGAATATACATAGAAACAGCCTGATCATAGGTACACTCCCATCCTGTGTATTCTTGTGATCACAGGATCTAGTTTCAACTGATTGTTGCTTTTTTTATGATCATAATTTGTTATGCATATAGAAATTATAAATAATCTGATGAGTATTTTATGTGAAATTTTATTTTCCAGCTAAGGAGTTTTGATAGTTGTCAGCAAGTATTATTTCCTACTGCTTTGCAATTGTCAATTTAATGTGTATCAACGTGGGGAGAAATGCCTATATTTATATTAATTTGGATGCAGTACAATCAAACATATATTTGCTTTTAAAGTTATGCTGTGTATGCTAGTACTTCTATATTTCTTTTTTACCTTTTTCTAGTAATTGCTTCTGTGAATAGGTTGCAAGTGAGTTGAGTTGAATTGAGTTTTTGGTGTTTCTCTGACACCCGGCACTAAAAAATCCCAGTATTCTTGAATTTTGGCGAGCTGAGCTAGTGTAAAAAACAAAGCAAAAATTATAGGTCCATGACATACATCTTGTTAGTAGAAATTATATGGCTAGCCAACAGATAGTGAGCATTAAATAAACCTCATTTTGAACTTTGTGCGGTTGACATGTCTTTTAAGATGGCAATTCAAATTTGGCATTCAGGTGTAGTGTGCAATACAAAAAGCATACTTGTGGTGTGAACAGATATTAAATGTGGAATTATACAAAAATGATTATGCAATAGAGAAAACAATAAGGGTTAGTTTAATAATGTTTTATTTTCATTATTTTTTGCTTACATATAATCATTTTCGTATTGCATCTCATAAATCTTTGTTTTGGCATATGCATATCATATTGTTTGTATTGCGACGGTGCCATTGCAAACTATCTCATTCTGAAGGATGTGAGTAGTGCTTTGCACCAATAAATATCCTATTACTTTTATGGTTCATATTGTACCTATCATGAGGAAAACTTTGATTTCTCTTTTGAGCTGCTTATAAATTTTGCCAAACCTTTAATGATTATACAACTTGCAGGGAGGTGGAACCTCTGTTTTGAATTGCTTTGGTGATTGTCTGCGATCTTGCATTACATCTGACTTGCTTTTCGGTTGGAGAAGTGTCAAATTGAAGAGGGAGAATGGAAGCTTTGCTGGCCACGAAGGCTTACTAATAATGTGATTTCTGTCTCTCTTCCTCATCCTCAATTTTAAAGTAAGGAAGGTTAGTACAAACAAATTAAAGAGTGTATGTAGGACAACATTTTTATCTGCAGCAATGGCCTGCAGCGGGGGATGTCAACTTTGTTGATATGAGGGAGTATTGGGTGTAGATGATTGAAATTTGAGTAATTGGTTAAAAAGGCAAGCAATTTAGAGGAGAAAGTTGAAGTTATTTCTTTGTATTAAATAAATAATGTGATGCAACTTTTGGTAATCTAGTGACTTGGTGCCACCTTATTGATGTAGATTTACAAAGAAAACTTGTAAGACGGAAACCTTTCCAAAATGATGATGTTCGGAAAAGTTAAAGCATATAAAAGTTGTCTACAGTTGTCCACCAAACTTGCAGATCTACCAACCACCAATTTGCTTCATCCAGAAACTTAGCAGCTGCCAAGTCTTCATCAAGTATGCTATGTCTCTTCCCTTCTTGTCTAAGCATTAACAAGCAACCACACCAACTCCAGCTTACCACTCTCAATTCAAGCCCTCTTCTTGTGACTCAAATTCTACAAAATCATGGCCTTATGCTAAGCTTGGTAAGTCGATTTCTGGTACCTCGTAGTTTCCTCCAATCTAAACCCAACAGGAGAAGAAAATCACATCTTCAGGTACTACTCTCTAAAACATCAACTTCCAGAAACTAGAAAACATGAGGCCTAAAAATCAACAGATTCCCAGCCTAAAGCTGCTTGTCTTTGGTGTATTCTTAGCTTTCTTACTACTCTTTGTATTACGAACAAGTTTGTCATCTTCAAAAGACAATGCTTCTCCAATTTTGAGGAACCTTCGGCCAAATAGTTCATACATCATGAAAGAAGCAACAGCTGCAAATTGTTCACCGGCTTGCAACAAGATACCACGTTCCCTGGCACAGGCGCTCATTCAATATTCGACGTCAACCATTACACCACAACAAACACTCAAAGAAATCTCCGTGACCGCAACAGTTTTGGAAAAGAAGTCACCGTGCAATTTCCTGGTTTTTGGCCTCGGCCATGACAGTCTGATGTGGAGCATTCTCAACTATGGGGGGCATACGGTTTTCCTGGAAGAAGATGAAGCGTGGATAGCACAAATCAGTCGTCGGTTTCCCACGTTGGAGTCGCATCATGTCACGTATGTTAGCAAGGTGCATCAGGCAAACAATCTCATGGATGTTGGCCAGGGACCTGAGTGCACGGCAGTTAGTGATCCCAGGTACTCTATGTGCCAACTTGCCTTGAAAGGCTTGCCTAGTGAAGTTTATGACACACAATGGGACTTGATCATGGTCGATGCCCCGACGGGCTACTACGAAGAGGCACCGGGGAGAATGACTGCTATATATACTGCTGGAGTGATGGCTAGAAATAGGGTGGAGGGAGAGACCGATGTGTTTGTGCATGATGTGAACAGAGAGGTGGAAGATAGGTTCTCCAAGGCATTTCTTTGTGAAGGCTATATGAAGAAACAAGAAGGCAGGTTAAGGCACTTCACCATTCCTAGCCAAAGGGATGTCTCGGACATTTCCTTTTGCCCTCGGTAAATTCATTCTCTTTTCAAGTTTTTCCCCTTTTCTTATTACATTCCCGTTATTTTTTTGGCCATTTGGGTACTATCTGGAGGAAGGGGGACTTCTCCATATTTTGGGTTTGAGTAGCTGCATACCCCCAAGCCTATTGTGAATATCATTCAAAGTCATTTTGAGTTTGTGTTATTCGACTTTGAGGTCATTGCAGTTTCAAGTTACGAGTCATTTACTTTTTTAACCAGTTGAATTTGAATTTCGAACCAGTTGAGTTTCGAATGAATTGAGCTATTTGGCCACTTTTCTGTATTCGATGACTTCTAACAACCATAAATTTATTCCCAGGGAGTTTATTAGTTAAGAAGTTAGACATGTATGTTAGAGATTTCAAGTTCAAATTATTAAAACACAGAACCAAAAAAAAAAAAAATCATACATTTTCTAATAGCAACAGAGAATAACCAGTATATCCATTTTTAATTGTCCGCAATTAGAAGTGACTGTAAGACAACAGGTTGATGCTACTTTTAGCCATATTTATATAAATGTATGTCATATATGCAAAAATACATACATACATGCATGGAGCATACCTATCTCAGTAGGACAGGCGAGAGATGGATCCACTTCCTTGAGGATGAAGTTAAGGCTAGACTCAACTTCATGTCCCGTCCACATCCTGTAATGGGGCATTGCCGGAGGCATCAACGTCTGCACTTTTCTATCAATCACAGTTTGCACAATATAACTACGATGCAGCCAACTTCAATGGTCAATTATGCCCACGAGGGCCTGCCACCTGGAGCGCAGAGCAGCAATTATTAACTGTTCTTTGAATTAAAAGGCTAGGGCAGACAAGCAAAGTTCCTACAAACTAGAGGTGACCAAAGTTATCCGATTTCGAATATAGATTAAAAGGTAATACTTAAGAATGAAATAATTTAAATTTAAAATCATGCAAATTTTAATTAATCTAAAATTTAAATAATTTGAAAATTAAATTACTTTGAGTGTAAACCTCTAAAAACTCAAACATTAATAAATTTAAAATCCAATAAACTTGAAATTAAATGATTTATAATCCGAAATACATTAAATCTATATGCCCAAAAACTCGATGATTTTATAATATGGAGTACCTAAAATTCAAATGATTTGAGAGATGAATAAATCAGAAACTTAATAATCTAATAATTCAAAATACTTGAAATCAAAATGACCTAAACTTTAAAATATCCCGACTTAAATTCGATTCAACTCTTCTATTTGTCACCTTTACTACAAATGGGAACGATGATTGAATAAAATGTAAAATATGATCTAATTAAAGAATTGAAAAAAAAAAACGAAAAAGAAAAAAAATAGCCTAAGACAGGAATTATAGACGTGTAAAACAAGAACTTACTATCAAGACGGCATCCAAAAACAAAGTCCAACTGAAACTTAGAGTGTTCTTTGGGTAAAGCCTTAGAAGTTTTTCTTTTTTTAAAAAAAAAAATAAATTAATTACAATAAAGATGGAAAGAGAGAGAGAGAGAGAGAGAGAGAGAGAGAGAGAGAGAGAGAGAGAGAGAGAAACAAAGAAAAAAAAAATCAAAGGATATTTGTGTTGAATTATACTAGATAAGGATTAGTGGGAAGTAGCGATACCTTGGACCACGCTAATGTAGGTTCATTTCAGCTGTTCGTGTTTTAGGCCCGATTGACATAACAGTTTTATTATTATTATTATTCTTTCTTTCTAAACCCACTTTATGGGCCCATTATCATCTACTGTTTAAAATATTTTAAAATTTTAGTTAACCATGAAAATTATACTATCATATGTCACTATTTTAATTCATCACAATTGTTCTTTTTTATTTTTTTATTTTTATTTTTTACATTGGAAACCTTATTTCAGTGTGAATTGTGTAGCTAATAATTTTATTATTAGACTATATTAGTAATAATTCTATTGAGATATAAACAAATAATTATTTTCATTATCATAAATTTTATATTAGCATTAAACTTTCGACATTTAAGATATAAATTTTAATTACTGTTTATTATTATTATTATTATAGAGAACAATAATAACCTTTTTATGTTAGGGATGAAGTGGTTCAAAAATAAAAGATACAGACATACAAAGCACTTAGGTCTTCTGGTTCATCGGCTTCCGCCTGCCAAAACATTTCAGTTCTGATTACAGCAAATCAATGGAGGCAACACTGCCAGGTTCACCGTTCACCTTGCCCCATCATCTCTCATTTAAAAAAAATGTATTGGATCGGATCCCTGCATTCCTATAAAATATACTCTGATACGATCTTCCTACGATGACAACCGTACATCAATTTTTTTGATCTCTGCAGTTTGTTTTGTCACCACAATTATTAATTAATTAAAGCATCTTAGGAAGTGCTGATGTGCATCTCCAGCCTAATACCCATAAGCTTATTTCTAACTTGCAAGTGCCTTAAACCTAGCGTGTGCTCACGTTAGCATGACACTCACAAGTAAATAAATAATAATTGCATAAATTTACTCTAATTACGCAATTGTATTATATTTTCGTCTCCACACACAAAAAAAAAAAAAAAAAAGTATATTAGTGATTAAATATTTAAATTTCTATATTCAATATCTTGAATTCTATTTATTTTTTTAAAAAAAAAAAGAAAAAAGAAAAAAAAGTGAGGTTTAATATAATAAAATAAAATAAAAATTAATTTTATTATATAATTTACGATTTGACGAAAATTTTTAATGAAATGAAAAAAGAAAAATAGGGGATTAGAGTTTAAGAGGGAACGCGAAGTCATGCATTCGAATTGTCACTCCGTTTGATTTGTTGGCTAGCCAGCTTAGAGAAGAACATGGTGGAAGAAGACCTGCCACGCCATGGCATTCTCAACGGAGCTGAGCTTGGCTTGGCTTGGCTTGGCTCATCATGCAAGACTTTTGTTAATTGATATGTATGAATTCTTATCGGCAATTTGGGTAGAGGCCCATCACGTAACAGTCACCATTGAGAAAGTCTGCTTAGCACACGCCGGAGTGAAAATGACATGCCTACTGATCTTCAACCACTCCCAGAATCTCTCTCTCTCTCTCTCTTCTTATTCCAGAAAGAATCCATGTGAATATTTGAACCCGAAAACCCATTTGTCCTGTTCATGACGTATTTTATTTGTCACCTTTAATCATTCTGACTATCATATTTCTGGTTAGAAATATTACCCCCCCCCAAAAAAAAAGTTAATTTGGTTTTAGGACAAAAAAATATGTTTTTTTTTTGGGACAACTAATTGCTATATAAGTTTTTCTTTCTTCAAAAATATTTTAATTAAAAAAATATTTCTTAGCAACTAAATATACCCAAATGGGGAAACAAAATTAAATCAAGCGAACAGGATAACTAAAGAAAGAATACTAATATAACAATTAGCATATTCTTTGAAATTGAATGTAATTGGTTGTTCAATATTAATTGATTAGAAAGGGCATGCATGCTTTCTTTGAAAATATTCTTTTTATAAAATACTAATCTAATAAGTTGAGTAGTTTACATAAAATGAATTACATCATTCATTTTAAAAACCAAAATGGGTTTTTTTTTTTTTTTTTTGTGTTTCTTGCATAAAAGAATGACCATAATATCGTCCAAAATGTCATTGTAATATCTATACATACATACATATGTTAGCAATGTTTACAACTCAAATGACATTAAACAATGTGTATGGCTACATTGAGAAAGTCCAAAATGATCGTTCATTATACAAAAATAAAACTACGTTAAAATATATAAAAAAATTTTGAAGCTCATAAAAAAAAAAATATATATATATATATATATATATATATATATATATAACTATAGTCAAAGACTTCTCAAAGATTTGGGGCTAAAATTATCCTTATCTCATAAAATAACTATCACTAAATGCTAAATTTTCTGTAGTGATTGCCTTTTGCAAGGAAATATAACACGGAATCTTTGGCCTTTTTGTCTTTTTTTTTTTTTTTTTCCCTCTGTAGAAACTGACAGGCACAAACATGGAACATGGAATGGAATCTCCTTGTTATTGCAACACCTGGCAACCCATATGGGTGTGGACGGTCAAACAACGACATGTTTGTACTTGGACACGTGTTCCCAGATGAATGACTTTGGTTGTCCCAGAAACTGTTTGTTCCTGCCATTTCTATTTTGTTGGTGGGCGCCCCCAGTTGAATTGCATTTGCGGAAATGTTGCCATCAGCAATGGAAGAGACCATTCAAACCCGTCTCTTAAGTCCCAAGCAAAACCAACCAAGTAGTTTCTTTTCCACTTCCAGCAGGCACCTCCAGAGTCATATAATTCTTCTCATCTCTCACTTTTAATGTTTGTGATTGTCATGTTTGGTCCAAAATGGGATATTCCCATAATTTATATTCGTGTGAATGAATAATATATTAGTCATGTTTGATTTTATATAATTTTAAAAATAACTAATAATTTTTATTGAGTATTATAGAATTTATATATTTATTTTTTCATAACTTTAATTTAATATTCTAACTTATCTTAAAATTTAATTAAAATAAGAATATTTTTTAAAAAAAATTTAAAATTCAAAGAAGATTCGGGTTTGATACGAGAGGAACAATGTGATCCTATAGTAAACTATTTTTTTAGACTCTTACTATATACTATTTTCGTATGAAGCAATTTATCCACGGGGTGCATACTTTTTCATAAGATAAATAGTATTTTTATTTACTTTTTTTTTATATATTTATTCTAACATGCCTACGAGACACCATCCTTGTTTTTTTTCATTTGTTGCACACAAAAATAACAAAAAAAAAAAAAAAAGGGTTATCCTTTTTATTGGTTACAGATGGCACACTCCAAAAGGGTTTCCTTTTCGCTGTTGATATCGTCATCTATATTATTGGTAGCATAGTTCTCTGATCGATGACTTCAAATTTTGACCAGCACAGATAAGCTTCATGTCGATGTTTTTGTAATCCCTGTAACCAATCATATGGGAGCTTATACCAGGCACGGCATCTGACGGGCTGCGAAGCATTAGTTGCCTGTATTGCACGGTGTCGTTCATCCTAATCAACCGTCGTTACTAGTAGGAAGCTCTTACTCTCAATACCTCATCACAGGATTTGAATTTTTTACCTCAAAAATAAAGGTTGAGAAAAAAAACTTAATTCAAAATGTTTTATGAGTAAAACCATAAATATTGGACAAACTGAAAATTTTAAATCAAGAAAAGAATGTGAACATAAAAACGCTATAGAAATTCTTGTTTGTTGTCTTGGTCCTGGAAGGATCATTCTCCACTATGTGTGCTCACTATAGTATGTGTATTTATGTATGTGTGTGTGTGTGTGTGTGTGTATGTATGTGTGTTTGTACACATACACATACATATATATATATATATATATATATATATATATATACATCAAACTTGTGGATGATGGGGTTATGAAATGGCATAATGAGATGCACTCTAGCTTGTTAACGAAGGAAAATATTGTGTATCAAAGCTTTGTGACAGACCTTCAAAAAAAAAAAAAAAAAAAAAAAAGAATCTATTAATATTTATATTATTGTTTTTAATTTGAGCCATGATGATAATTAAAAAATCCAACACAAGGTTCTATACCCCCAAAAAGTCAACCTGAAGATGTTTAATTAAATTTTCTTCCCGGCCGAATTCTTTGAAATCTTGCACCCACCCATAGTTCTTGCCATGGTGAGAGGGATTAAATTTTCAAATATATATATATATATATATATATATATATATATATATATATATATATAGTTTGTTTTGGCATCATAGAGTGTTAGACCATGATTTTTTTTTTCTTTATTTTTAATTAATACTGGTTGAGACTCAAATTGTTAAGTTGGGATATATGTATATGTTGCTGATAGTATTATATTTCACCTATGTCTTACATGTATGGATTCCCATCCTTGTATCTAGACTTTTTATAAACAACATATTCAAATGTGCAAGAGAATTTACATTTTTTTCTTCTTCTTCTATTTTCTTTTTGGAAAAAACGTTTAACAAGCCACTACACAATGTTTTGGTGAGTCTCACAGGAAGTTCTTTCATTTCTTTTTGGTTGAAGGGGGAAAAAAAAAAAAACTCTATTGGTATTTTATATGGTCATCATTTCTACCAATTGAATGAGCCATGAATTCATGAAGCCTTTCGTGGAATCGAGCCAAAGTAAATTGATTGAAAAGTGTACAAATGTCATCTCTTTTGTTTCGGCTTGCTTGCAGGGTCAATCCTACCCGAGAAACCCATTTAGTTCCCAATGTTGGATCAATGCACACAAAAAAAAAAAAAAAAAAACAGAGCATGGTTATGTGACCAAAAAATTCAATTAGAAAGTATTTAAAATATGGGCTTCACTGAATAAAAAAATACCCAAAATTAATAAATTTATAACTAATACACTAAAATATGTAATACATAAGAATTTATATATATATATATATATATATATATATATCAAGAGTTGTTAAAATGTCAAAATACATTTGATTGTACATTTGATTTATCTAATTATACATCAATTAATTTTTTTACGATGAATTAAAAATTTGATAATAATATATATTCAATAAAATCTACATTTTGAACGTTGTTCAGTTGAATCTTCCAACTAAAAATTTTCTGAAAAAATAAGAGACCGAAGGCTGTGCCATTTCACTGTAGATGTCAGCAGTTTGGCAGTGATTGGTCAAGCCACGCCAGCACGTTATAGGCTAAACTAAATGCCTACCATTCCTTCTCAAATTACGTGGAATTGGTTGACCTTATTCCTTCCTCCCCTCTGCAGCAGCGTAAGCATTATATATATAACCATCCCCAACTTGGCCCCTTAAGAGTTGAATCTCACATACTCTCCTCTCTCTCTCTCTCCTCTCTCTCTCTCTCTCTCAAGTTGCTTTGTCTCTTGAAGCGAGAATAAGTGTTGTAAGCATGAGCAACATAAGCATGGTGGAGGCAAAGTTGCCTCCAGGATTTAGGTTCAACCCAAGAGATGATGAACTTGTGTGTGATTACTTGATGAAGAAGTTGACCCACACTGATCATTTTCCTCTCTTGATAGAAGTTGACCTCAACAAGTGTGAGCCTTGGGATATTCCTGGTGAGTTTTTTTTTTTTTTTTTTTAATCTATATATCATTTTGATGCTTATATGACCACTATGCGACTACAAACTTCTCATGGTGATTATCTAACACTATTCTCGCTCCTCAATCGGTTTGCTACTTGGCCAGATGATTAGAGAACAAGAAAAAGTCCCAATCCCCCCCCCCCCCAAAAAAAAAAAAAAAAACAGAAAGAAGAAATATTCAGGAAGGAAGGCTTAAGAAAGACTAGCTGTTTTTATTTATTTCATTAGAAAACACATGGATTATACAATGAGAGGTCATTTTCTTAGTTTCTATAAATTTTACCATCTTCCTTGATAAAATCAGAATTTAAGGCCTTTTAAAAAAAAAAAAAAAGTCTCAATTTTGAACTATTAAAATGACACCAATTAATATCCTTTTAATTTCCACTCAAGTACCATTTAGTTGGGGACTTTGGCCAAAGTTGAATGTAGTATTATTATTAGATGATGTAAGTTATGACTGCGCAGCTTTCACAGAGGAGGAGAGTTGGTGATAGCTGTGAACATTTAATTCTGACAAATAAATGGTCCAACCAAAAGTTAAAATAATGATGAAAAGTTGACGATATTGTTGGTACACAAATAGTTTTTCGTAGGGAATAGGATGGTATATGCGGACAAAAGAAATGGCCCCTTTGAGATTATCAGATAAGACCACCCTTCTTTGGATTTTGGCCCTAATTATAATATTTCTTAACCGTGGACTCTACACATCTTTTCAGAGCAAAGAGGTAAATATGATGCAATTTTGTACCTCTTAGTTTATAAAAATTTCATTGGAATTCTGTTACTAACTTTTTTTTTTTAAAAAAAAAAAAAACAAAACATCTGTGCTGTTGGAGGTGAAATGATTTCTCAACCTCTAAGTGGAATAAATAGATTCTGGAGATGGTGGGGAGGGGGGTGAGGGGATACAATTTTACACTTGTTTTTGCTTTTTAAAACTTTTTTTTTTTTTTTTCTATGCATTCAATCAAACTTACTTTTAGCTTTCTAATTCTTGAAAGAAAAAGGAGACTAATATCCAATCAAATATCCATGATTTCTCATGTTTCGTTACCAAGTTCATTATTCCTCCTCTACAAAAATGTGTCACATAAATTTGTGGGGTATGGTTTTATGTTGATTTTGCAGCAGAAAATTAAAGTTCCATATATTGCTTGCTCTTCGCTACAAGAAATTAGGCATTTTAGCAACGTAATTTCTTAATGTTAAAGCTGCAAAAACTTGTTTGCTGTACATTTATGACTATCATATGTGTTGTATTGAGAAACTTTTGACATATTTTATTTGGTCATGATTTTTGGAGATAACCTCTGCCTTTCATAGTTTATCAGGAGCAAGTTAATTTCAAAGTCATTAATAGATAAATTATTATTATTATTATTGACATTAAGATTTCACTTTGTTGCACAGTTCTTTGTTTCTAATTCCGTCAGTTCTTGTAGTATTTGTTTCTTTCAGTCACCTTTTAGGTAAAATAATAGACCCAATAATCATATTGTCATCTAAATTGTCAGAGAAAAGTGAACATTTCATATTCAAAAGTTTGATGAGATACACAGCGTTTTGGTTGGGCATTTGATCAAAAAGCATTGAAAGTGATTGAGATATGTAACAAAGCAAAAACCCAAAGTCATACACAGAGTTTTGTACCTTTTTAGGTCCCCTGGAAGACCACAATCATGTAACCCACACAGTTTCAAAAGTTAAAGCAATTGAATTTGATTTTTATGGTTAGTTCCAATTACCAAATCCACATAGACTTGTCCCCCCCCCCCTCTCCCCCTCTTTACCAATTGAAATATATTAGTTTTTGTTTGCTTGAACATTTGGTCAAACTAAATAAATAAATAAATGTTGTATACTAATTTAATTAGGTTTAAATTGAACTCTCTCTCTCTCTGTTGTTTTTTTAAAAAAAAATAACAAAAATTTTTAAAAACTAAATATCAAACCCTAAAATTTGAAACTGACAATTTATGCGACTTTACCACTTAGATTCCACTCTCTCATGTTTATTTATAGAAGTAATGACAATGAAAATGATGGTAGATTCCACAATAGCCAATCAGAAATATCTCTTAGCTGCCACCACATGCTTACGAGAGAAAACCTATCTTAATCAATTTATGATCAAGACTCTTAGCTTCAATAATTACAACCATAAATTGATACATGTTGACATCTCAACGACTATGTGGTTCGATTAAAGTCAGCTACTTCTAGCCCACTTATGATAAGTCACTGTTGGCAGTGCCTTTGGACGTTTTCCTATTTACAATGTCGAAAGGTTAATTACACGTGTAATCCTCAAGTAGAAGAGCAATCTTGAATGAGAAATGAGGGGAAGAAGAGAGAAAGAATACAAAAGAAAGAAATAATAATAATAATAATTTACAAACAAAAATGTTACTTAGACATGAATTCTTAACATACTTTCATCAATTAATAATTTAGAACCTTATTTAATATACATTTTTCTTCTTTTTGTTCAAAGTGAAAATAACAGTTAGTATATAATTCAAACAACATTAATGTAAATATCAAATATACCATTTATGTCAAAAATTTTGGGTGTGACTATATGAGTATGTTTAAAAAATTTTACATTAGAATTAAAAATATATTATTATAAAATTAACTAATTTGCTACTTAATTGAACTCTAACCAAATTTTATTTGTAGGTATAATTTGTGAATGAACAGCAAGAATTTAATTTATGTTTTTAATTGATATTCTTTATATATATATATTCAATTTGGCGCAGAAACGGCGTGTGTGGGAGGAAAGGAATGGTATTTTTACAGTAGACGTGATCGAAAGTATACAACGGGGATTAGAACGAACAGGGCGACGGCTTCCGGGTACTGGAAGGCCACCGGGAAGGACCGCGCCGTGCTCCGAAAGGGGAGCCTCGTCGGCATGAGGAAGACGTTGGTGTTCTACCAAGGAAGGGCACCAAAAGGAAGAAAATGCGGTTGGGTCATGCATGAGTTTCGCCTCCACGGACCTAAAGTTTCTTCACTCAAGGTTTTTTTTATATATATATATATAATTTATTTACCTATATTATTATTATTATTTATAATAATTATTATTATAATTACAACTAACCCCTGTTGACCTTTTTATTTTCTTCTTATAAATTTTTTTTAAAAAAATACAACCCAAAATTTTAAAATTAAAAATTAAAATTCTTAATTACTAAATTTTTTTCATAGAGACCCCTTCATTGGATTCTATTCTATGATGGGTGTTTGCAATATTTCATCAAAAGAGTAACAATTTCCCAAATAAAAAAAGAAAAGGACATTTTAGTAATTAAACATGTATAGTTTGGATTTCTATGGCTTGGAATTGCTTGATTGACTAGTGGGTGTACATATATGTATGTAAAACACATGATAGTCAGTGCTAAATAATCATGATTTATTAGTACCAAACTAGGTATCATTTTCTTGGTGCATATGTGCAGGAAGATTGGGTCTTGTGCAGAGTATTCTACAAAAATAGCGAAGCTGTTACCAGAGCTAACATGGGAAGCTGTTATGATTATGATGACGCAGGCTCTTCGTCCCTCCCTGGATTAATGGACCCTTATGTCCACTTGGACCAAACGCAGCCCAACATAGACCATGAGCAGGATGGACAAGTGCCCTGCCTCTCCATTCTCTCCCACAGCCAGACCAACCACCCCATGTTCCCACACATCACTCAATTGTTAGGGCCCAACAATCACTCTGAGCAAATCACCATGATTCCCACCACTCCATTAGACCCTTTCTCTTGCAATAAAGAGATGCTAATATCTGTTTTGAATCAGCTTACCAGGATGGAAAGCAAACCTGGCTTGGAAGAATCACCACCACCAAGCTTAGGTGAAGGAAGCTTAGAGAGCTACCTATCTGATGTGGCTGGTATGCCTAACCTGTGGAACAATCCTTGAGGTTTTACAAATTGGAATTTGGAGTCTCTTTTTGCTTCTCTCAACTTGTACTTTAATCCCCCCCCCCCCCCACATCTCCCATGTTAAAAAGCATTAAAAAAAGAAGAAGAAGGAACATTGTTGGGGGGACAAATGTTGTAAAACAATCAACATCATTCACAATCAATAAGATTATGTGCCATTTTGAATTTTCAATCAAGCAAAATGAAATCCTTATTTAGTAATTAGTACAGGCAGCCTTTGCTCCCAAATGAACAAAACAAAGTATAGACAGCAATTATATATATATATATATATATATATATATATAATTATTTAACCTAATGGAAGGCATAAAATCTTATTTCATACCATTCAGTCCAATATGTATGGTATGAGCTCCATCCATCTCAGCGACCCAAATTTCAACTTGTTTTCTGTACTGAAACAAATTGGATATCAGTGGCCCTTTCACATTAGCACTAAGCCCTTGACTCCTGATGGCTATCGTACTTATGAGTTAAAAAGATTAAATTATTAATTATTATTTTAAACTAAATTAGTAATTTGATTTAGTGGGAGGAGGGGGGGTGAAGAGGCCCAGCGTGAGAGACAGAGAGAGAGAGAGAGAGAGAGGGAGAGATGAGTTCGTTGGCTTTTCCTGAAACTCAAATGCTAATAAAACCAAACAAAGCCCCATTGCCATGGCCATGGACACGGACATACTGCTCCCTTCTCACTTCCAAGTCCAACCCATTTCACCATTCGCAATCTTCTTTTCCCCTTCCTTTCAAAACGTCCCATTTCTTGCCTATTAGAAAACGAAACCCATGTGCCAAAGTGTTTCGTTGCCAATTCGATAGCAGAGTCAATGGCTCTCTCTCTGCAGACCTCGACTCGCGCTTCCTCGACCGGGTACTCTCTCTCTCTCTCTCTCTCTCTCTCTCTCTCTCTCTCTATCTCTCTGTGCATGTGTGGTGTTTGAGGTTTTGGTCCTGCGGGCAAATATGTATCAACTGGGAATGTTGTGTTGCGAGAGTTGGTGGGTGTGAGTGAACAAAGGTTCATCTTTAGGGGTGGAAAAAAAGGAGAAAAAAGAAAAATGCTTTAGTTAATTATTGAGCATTGCTATAGCGAAAGTTATTAGCCAGAAATTGTAGCCTTTTTATTAAAAAATTTCAAAATCATTGCAGTGATTTTGATTTGATTATGAAGTCTTTAAACCAATCGGAGAATTGATTCTACATGTAGCATGTCTATTAATTTGTAATTGGCCGTGAATATGATTGAAAATCCTATGCTTCTTAAAAGGTTTTACTGGAAACCAAGCAGAAAATGGATTAGAAGAAGAAAAAAAAGCAAAAGAACTGAAATTTGAACGGGTACCTTTTTGTTTATTAGAGGGGTTTTCTTTAAAAAAAAAAAATTATGGACATTAATCTTTGTGGAGGACTAGAAAAAGAAGGTTGATATGCTCACAGCTAGTAGAGGAAATGTACGGTTGAATGAATTTAGGCTTCAGGCTTATAAAAGCTCGAGAATTTGAAACTTTATGGTTTAAATTATGCAATTCAGATGGGTATGCAATAAAACAAATATCAAGAGTAGAGGAAAGTGAAAGAAAACTGTTGGCATCACTCCAGTATGTTTGAAGAATTTAGTAACATCACACCTGTAGAACTACTAGCAGTAAACTGGCAGAGTTTAGGAATCACGTATAGGTCTGTCTCTTATACACATCTATCACTCCAGTATGTTTGAAGAATTTAGTAACATCACACCTGTAGAACTACTAGAAGTAAACTGGCAGAGTTTAGGAAACACGTATAGGTGGGATAACAAAAAAAAAAAAAGAAGTTATTGAACTTTATAGCTAGAAACACCAATAGAACTTGGACACCTTATGTCCTCTCCTCTGATAAGGCTGATCCCATTTCTTGGCATATTTTTGCCTTATACTCTTGTGAGTGTAGTGAAATTTTTTATGAAGAAGATTGGGTTCAAAGGCAGAATGTGAGTGGGTTCCATCCTAATTGACATGGGGCTGATGATCAATAGGTTCTATAAGCATAACAATAATTACTGCAGCCATACTTAATTGTGGGAAGAGAAATAGACTTGGAGGAATAAGGCCTATTTTTGGCCCTTTGCTTTTTCTTGAACTAGCATCATGGACTTGAATTGTCTAGCATACGACTTCTTAATGATGTAACTCTGGAGTCAAAATAATCTTATTAGATGGGTCTTTGTTCGGAATGTTACTTATGGTGAAGGGATTAGGAATGTTTTTCTCTCTCTCTCTCTCTCCCCAATGTGCACTTGCAGTCTGATAGTCAAGGAGAGCTATTTGCGCTTTAGGATTGTGCTTCTAAAGGAAATTCTTGAGTTTGAGTTGTAGTGTTAATGATCCCTGCTCCCTTTCCATACTCTCTCTCTCTCTCTCTCTCTCTTTTACACACACACAGTCTAATAGTGGAGGAGAGCTATTTATGCATCAGGATTACCCTTCTAAAGGAAATTCTTGAGTTGTAAAGTTAATGATTCCTGCTCTGTTTCCCTACTCTTCTCTGTGTGTGTGTGTGTGTGTGTGTGTGTACAGAAATGTGAAATTTGAGGCATAAGTCTATTATGGACTATGTTGTAAAATTATCTTAGGCCAGTGTTATCAGTATTGTATGTAAAAGTGTGGGGCTCTGTTATGAGCCTTTTTGCTAAATACTGGATAATGTGCCAACTTGACCAAGTTAAACTTTGATCATGTCTAACATAATTGATTTGTTTCAGCAAAAAGCACTGGAAGTGGCAATGAATGACATAAATAGCTCATTTGGAAAAGGAAGTGTTACAAGACTAGGCAGTGCTGGTGGAGCACTGGTGTAAGCGTTCTGATCTTAATGCATCATTCCTTTGCATACTTTCAAGCTTTTATTTTATTCCTTAAGTTAAATTGTACACTCGTTGCTGGGATAGGGAAGAATTGAATGGAATGCCCTCATGTAACATTCTGCCTGCATATTGTGGATTTTCTTTCTCCTAAGGTAGATTAAACTTAGTGCATTTCTTGCAGGGAGACATTTCCCAGTGGCTGCTTAACATTAGATTTTGCATTAGGGGGTGGCCTTCCAAAAGGGAGAATTGTAGAGGTGATCAACTCTTTTCTTATACATTGTTCATCCTTGTTTTTCTGGCATCTCCACATGCGGCCATACAATGAATTTTTCTTGGAACTTACAATGGATTGAGTGGATTATTCTTCTGATTGGTTATGGGTTTGATACACCATCTGACATTGCCTGTAGATTAGCAAACAGAATTATGTATGTTCATTTTTTTGATATGCAATAGACTACGTCAATTAGAGTGAGTCCACTACTGGTAACGACATAAAGTCAAGTGACTGCCTCAATTAGAGTCAGTTCACTACTGCCAACGTATGTAGAAGATCTTTCTAATGATGAGAAATGCTCTATTGAAAGACACTAAGTTTCAAGGCTGTACAGTTCCATGTTTCCTTGAACTCGCCTATATTATTTGCTGTTTAGTGAAATTTCTGAATGTTATTTTACTTTGACTTCTGGTTCTTTTTTAAGGTAGGCAATCTTGCTCTCTGGAACTAAACTTCTGTATAGTGGAGCTTCTCAATGTCATTTTGCTTTGAATTCAAGTCCTCATTTATCAACGGCAATTTATGATCTAAGTCATGGTCTTAGTTCAGGTTTTGACATTTAATGACTAGAATACTGCACCAATGATGAACTTTTTTCTTTTCCCTTTTGGAAATAGTTTGTATCATATCTCACTTACCAAATTGATTTCTGTTACAAATGAGCAGATATTTGGGCCTGAAAGCAGTGGAAAGACCACCTTAGCACTCCATGCGATTGCAGAAGTGCAGGTACTTTGTTTTCTGCATTGTTATTCTTATTTTTGGTTTGTGTCTATGGAAGATGGTTTTCCCATATATCCTTGGTATTCAATCTATTGATGAAATCCTCACACACTATTTCTGCAGAAGCTTGGAGGCAATGCAATGCTTGTGGATGCAGAGCATGCTTTTGACCCATCTTATTCAAAATCATTGGGTGTTGATGTGGAAAATTTGATCGTCTGCCAACCTGATAACGGAGAGATGGCTCTTGAAAGTAACACAACTTCTTGGCTATGAGAGTTTAATGGGAATAAGCACGATGAATGTAGCAGTTGGGAATGTTGATAAATTTGAAGCTGCCAGTATCTGTTATCTCTGCTTAATTTACTAATTGTGATAATGTTTTCATTTCTCAGTTGCAGATCGCATGTGCAGGTCTGGTGCCATAGACCTTATCTGTGTTGATTCTGTATCAGCTCTCACTCCAAGAGCAGAAATTGAAGTGTGCATTGTTTTCTTCATCTTGTTCTTTATTGGAGCCTCGGACTGAAATGAGTAAGCATAACAATTCATGGCTCTTGCTTCTGATTTTAACATTGTAGGGTGAGATTGGAATGCAGCAAATGGGGTTGCAAGCACGTCTCATGAGCCAAGCCCTGCGAAAAATGTCAGGAAATGCTTCGAAAGCTGGTTGTACACTTATTTTTCTTAACCAAATAAGATACAAGGTACTGTCCCTTGAATGGTTCCAACATTCAGATAACTAGAGATTATACACGTCAGATGTGATGCTTGTGATATCCAGATATTGCCTGCCTCTATTTAAATGCTCAGGTTCTCTGTATACTCAAGCTTCAGTCCCTTATCATCTGTGTGTATGTGTCTGTACTTTTGTACATGTGTATTTGGGATTGCTTTCTTCTTGTAACTAGATATTGCATTTATTGAGTTTTATAGATTGGAGTCTACTATGGGAATCCAGAAGTGACAAGTGGAGGAATAGCTTTAAAGTTTTTTGCCTCAGTTCGTCTTGAAATACGGTCTACTGGGAAGATAAAGTCTGTAAGCACAATGGCTTGCTTGATAGAAGAATTATGGAAAGTTTAATATGTGGATTTTGTTTTTTTGTCTATTTTACCTCCTTTAATGTATTTGGATAACTGGTGATGGGGAACTCCACCCTATTTTAGGCCAAAGGAGATGAAGACATAGGTCTTCGAGTCCGTGTCAGGGTGCAAAAGAGTAAGGTATGTAAGAATTGTTGCAATAAATGGTTGAATAGATTGCATGAGTTTGTGCATATTTACAGGTATGCTGCCAGTTGCATATATTGTCCTGCTGAGATGCAGGAAAACTGTTGGTCTCATTTTTACTTCTTCTCCAAGTGATTGCCTTGGAAAATTTACTCTCTTGTTGCTTCCTGACAAGAAATTTTTCAATCAAAAAGTTTAACCTATTGGGTGAGGCATAAGATATAGATCATATATTAACTCCAATACACCTCCTTATGCGCGAGTCTGTTGACCTAAAACTGTGGACAAAGTACTGGCTCCCCTCACCTTGTGCAAAAATCCACAATTTAATTGAAAGAGTGAAGATATTATGGTTTGAATGCATGACCTCTTTTGTTAAAAAGGCTCTGATATTGTGTCAAAAAACCATTAAACCCAAAAGCTTTGTTGGGTGAGGTTCAAGATATGGATCATATATAAAATCCAACACTTATATGTGACTGAGTCCATTGACCAAGTCCCGTTAATCATGCTTACATCTGCTGCACTGTCTTTCTCTTTGAAGTTTTCTAAATTAGTGTTCTGCTTGGGATCCTGGGCAGAGTAGATTTGTGTGATGTATCAGTATTTGCACGAATACTCTAGATCAGATACACCTCTTCTCCACACCCTCCCCTCTCCCCCCCCCCCAAAAAAAAACTTCCCATCATTCAGTACATGCATTTTTGTTTGACCACTGTCATCTGTACTGTGACCTGTTGTGAGGAATCATTAATTGGCTGTTGTGGTAGGTGTCAAGACCATACAGACAAGCTGAGTTTGAAATCATATTTGGAGAGGGAGTGAGTCAACTGGTTGGTATTGCAAGACACTCTGGCTGAATCTCTGTGCACAAGATATGTATCTGTGTTGAGCCTTTTGACTTTTATTTAACATGCAGGGTTGTGTTCTGGATTGTGCTGAAACAATGGATGTTGTCGTCAAGAAGGGTTCATGGTATAGCTATGGAGAGCATAGGTACCCTTTAACTTTTCTTTGTTCTTGGTGTTATTTTCATTTTTGTCCTGTAACTGACTACTTTTTTAATTTTTAAAATTTTTTTCTCATAAAGTTGGACTTAAGCATTCATATCAGTCTGATAATATTCCATCACACAATTTGAAACATCTCTTTTTTTATTAGAGAATTTGCCAATTTCAACTATGCCCTCTTATCTTCACAGTGAACTCCGGTGAGGAACCTTGGGATTCCATTCTTGGTTGTTTTGTTAATTTTAAGGTTTCAAGCAATGCATCTGATTGAATCTGTGGTGTTCTTTTTTGGATTCCTCCATTTTGAGCAAATTAAAAGACAGTGCCCTTGTCTATGACCACTAATATAGCAGTTTCCATGCAGCATCATTGTAACACAGCACCTTTTGTATTATTCTTTGTATCCTGATCACATCATTACATATTGGAAAACTTCTTGCCAAGGTATCACCTTACAATGATGTTGATGCCTGCCAACTTCCACTTACAAAGAGATATTGATGTATCGGCATTTCTGAACTAGAAAATTATAGTTCATTGGGACTGCAGGCTAACATGGCAATAGCCCAAGGTCTTGTCAGAAATTTTCCACAGGATCTGACTGAAACACAGGCCTGAATTGGACTACAAAGTTTTTTTTCTTCTATTTCCAACAACATTTTTTGTTAAGTATTGTTTCATAAAGCATCATGTTTTCAATTGTTTTTGGGTTTTCACATCATCGAATGTTTTGCATCAAGCTGCCTTGTGTTGCTTTCAAGGAAAATCTCTCCTTTTTAGCAGTTTCTGCTGCCCTAATATCAGTTATTTTTTTCTTCTTTTTAAATCTTTCTGTGACTTAAAAAAGGCTGGGACAAGGAAGGGACAGAGCATTACAGTACTTGAGAGACAACCCTCATGTCCACGAAGAAATAGAGAAGGTTTGGTTACTTATGCCTTATATATTAGTGTTTAAGTCTGTCCATCTAATTCTGTATGCTTCATTAGTTTAAACAATAGGATTCTCTTGTCTGAGCATTTCCCAAGCGCTATTGTAACCTCTGAAATTGGTGCATGTCAAGGGCCTGCCCTGGGTCTATGGATTCTGAAGTGTCATTATTTGGAAGGGCTACAGAAAAATTAACTGTTTGCATATGCAGACTGTTAGGTCAATGATCGCAGGCGGAACAGTAAATATGGTTTATCTGAACGCAAGAAGCTCGCCATTGCCTCATCAAGACGAGAATATGTACGAGGATGTTTGATAGGATACTGTTTGGGTAACTCTTGCAGGATAGTTCTTGAACTCGGAAGAGGAACATTCTCTATCCCCTTGGTCAGAAGCGGCTGGAACTTGTGATGACTCTCTTTGTATTCCTTTTAAGAGTATGAACCAAAGGCAGCATATTTCCGATTGAAATATCATGCTTATGGTGTAAAAAGACTCTTCCCATAGAGAATATGTGGGATGTAGTAGTATGAGAATTATTCATGTTCAATTAAAACATGACACTTTTAGTGTAAGAGAATTTTACACGAATCCTTATCTTTGTCTTCACAAAAAGCTGTTTCTACAGCTCACATTTGTGACGTTCAGGTTAAAATAAAGCAACCTTATCCTTGTAAGGATTGTCTTTCAAAAGAATGATAATGTGTGATACAGAACAAACAAGAGCGGTACAGAATTGTAAAAAAGAAATATCAGTAACAATTAAAATGGCAGACATCACCAAGAATAAATGTAGTGCATCAAAAGGCTGTACGATTGTCCATTGAAGTCGAAGATACATTATACATTGGTGGGTGCTCAAAGTTTTTAGCTTGGAATGCTTGTTCAGGCTACTGTGCCGCACCTCCAGCAAGAAGGGCCAGCTGGGGTAATTGCCCATGGTGCCAAACCAGGAGTACCAGCAACATTTTTCACCGTTCCGTACCTCCCCCAGTACATTGACCGTACATTACATGTGGACTGAAATCCTCAGTGTCAACGATTGCACGTTGCAGTCTAATAGTTAAAGTCTTTATTCATACTACGCTATTCACAAGTTTGAATCCTCGTCCAAAAAAAAAAAAAAAACATGTGTTTGGTATTACTCTTACAATCTCATTTATTTGACCAAGAAAAAGAAAAAACTAACTGAAGATAAGAAAAATTCCTCTTATTAGATCATATGCATGAATAAAATATGATGGTAAACCGTAACTAGATTTGTAAGAACGCAGACACTCTGAGCTGACTTTTCATGCAGATTTAAGTTGTTTTCTAACTAGATGGGATGCACGGTCAAGAAAAGTGTGCATTGAATTCACAAGGAGTTTTACACTATGTTTGGATACAAATTCATGTTGGAAAAAAAAGTGTGCGAGAAAGAAAGTTATTGAAAAAAATTATTTTTTTTATATATAGATATTATAAGAAATTAAAAGTTGTATTTGTAAAATGGGTTTTTATTTTATTTTATATATATATGGTTGGAACAGAAACTTTGGGGTGATTAGTAAAGGCAATGTTGTAAATAATGAAAAAGTTTTCTTGTTATTGTTGAAATTTCTCAGAACATATTTTAAGGGGTCCATCAATCTCTTTCTTAATATTATATATATATATATATATATATTTTCTAATCTTATTACCAAACAAAGAAAAACTAACTTTTGTATCGTTTCCCTTTTTCACAGACTTCTCTTTCTCATGCTTTTCTCATAAAACCAAGCAACCTGTTAGCTCCTGAGTGCTAATAGTCTGGAGAGCACAACAGAACTTAATTTAATAACCAGCTTACAGTTAATAGTTACGATTAATTATATGTTTCTTTTAATTCATTATTATTATTATTTTATTTATTGTAGTATGAAATATTCTACTTTTGTTTAATGGGTTCCAAGAATGGATGATGTGATGCATGTGGCTCAAAAATCTCGGCCTTAAAATACCCCAACCCCATGTTCCTTGTCATTTGCCTTAGTCACCGTCAAGTTGCCCAATTTGTTATCTCCGTTCGGACACGGACGCGGACGCTCCTTTCCTCGCAAAGTCAAGAGTCAAAACAGCATGGCTGTATCATTCTTTCTTCGACTTTGGCCAACCCTCAAGTCTTTTATCTCTCTATATGACGACTAATCACGCCACAATATTACACCTACCCCTCTCTCTCTCTCTCTCTCTGGATTGTAGGCGAGCATCTAATCTGGGGTTCCTTTTATTTTCTTCAACTTTTCATTCAATTGCCTTTTTTTATTTATTTATTTTTTCCTCTTTGCTTGTCAGGAGGTACATATTTCCTTTTCTTAGTATCCCTATGATTATTGTTCTTTTTTTATTTTATTTTTTGTGATGTTGGACTATCAGTAACAGCTTTTTTTCTTTTTTGTATTGCACGTCAAGATTTATTTGGCTTCTGATGCTTTGGTTTGTTCATTCCATGCATCAATTGTGTACTTAAGTTAAAAGCCTTAATCTTGTTGTCTTTTCTGGTGTGTTTTGTTAGCAAATTGTCTGATTATCTTAGCAGTATTCACTTGTTTAATCCGGCAGTTCTAAGTTGTTTATGGGGGTTTGGTATCTGACATTAATCTTCGATTGTTGCTTTTTTATTTTGTTTTTACCAATTTTCCATATGGTTACATTTTAAGGTGGCAATTACTCGAAGTTGAGTTATAATTAGCAACAAGAACGATCCTAAACTCAAAATAAGCAGTATGTTAAGAGCAAGATTGAGATAAATATGTTACTTGTTAGAAATTATGATCTGCCATGCAATTCATTTCTGCGGTGAAAAATAAGTAACAAGTTAAGAATAGTGAATTGGAATTGGGTTGAATTAGAACTGAAATATCTCTTTTGTATGTTTTCTCTCCATCAACATGGAAGTTAATGTTCTAGCAAGAATTGTGGCATAGGAATGGGATAGTTCAAATAATGAGGCAGTTGATACCACAAAAGATGACTAGGATCGGTTGTGCACAAATCGTTTCTCGATCCCATAGCAGCTAATTCCTGGACTTGCTGCCTGTGTAGATTCATTAGCCCAAACTTACAATTGTTCATCTCTAGCATAGAAAACCTATGGTAGACAAATAGGCAAGCCTTAAAAATGCCACCAGGGGTTAGGGGGGTAATGGATGAAAAGAAACAAACTTTTTTAATGCATGAATCCATTCTAGTGTTAGATAACTTCTTTATTTTATTTTATTTTTGTATTATTGCACTATTAGTCAATGGTCTCTGTAATGCTTAAACAATCATGCCATCATCGCCTTTGCAAATGGTGGCCTAATTGCTCCCCTAGCCAAGTAAGAGATCAGCAGAAGCAGATCAAAGCACAACCATGCAGGTTGTGGATACGGTTGAATATTTGTTTCTGCCTTGAAAAGGAAAAGGTAGTTGCAGACCTGAGCATCAAAATAGGACTCGAAGTCAACTGAGTTGGGATTTATGCTCTAAAACACTAACGACAGAACAAGCCAATTGAAATTCTGACTGAGATATCTTATTTGAGGGCTGTTATGATATTCTAGGACTAGATTTTCTAGGTTCAAGTAATTTCCTGTCTATTCTACATCTGTTTCTACTATATGTTTTGAACACTTCCCCTTCTTTAAGTTCACATGATAATTGCTATTACGAGAGAATGACTTGCTGCCATCGGCCATCCATGTCCCAAGTTTCCTTTTGCTTGCCGTTGTGGATTTTATTTTTTAGAATGACTTAATCACCTGTGTTGTGGTTTCTCAACATCTAAGGCTTTTTTTCATTTGACATATATTCTACTGGATTATGTACCTAATAGGAGAATTTCTGACAATTCAGGTTTGCTGGTGTGGGAAGTTGTTGACTTTAAGCTTTTGTGGACTGCCAATAAAGGTGTTGCTCACTTGTGTGCCATACGGTTATGACTTGTTTTTCTTTCCTTTTTGGCCCTAGGGGCAATTCTTCAGCAAGAGATTCTTTTGCAGGCGATGAAGGTAGATTGCAAAAGATAACATGCATCATGTGGTGTGTGTGTGAATGAGGGAGTGACTGAGCAAGTGGCCCTGGGGAGGGAGTCGCGTGGTGTTGGGTTTTCAAGACTCTGTGTGTGTGAGTTGGTGGGTTTTTGGTTGGGTCATGTGTGCAAATACTTTCATAGACAGCTAATTTATGTGGTAAAAAGCAAGGCCTTAAAAGATGACTACTCTGCATTATCTCACTGAGCATTTTTACTTATATCAATGAGAAGCTTCTTATGAGGTTTTTATTTCTGAGCAGAGATTGTAGGCATTGACTCAGTCAAATTCTATACCTATAAGGAATTAAGAAATGCCACTGAAGATTTTAGTCCAGTCAATAAAATTGGGGAAGGCGGTTTTGGTTCTGTTTACAAGGTGATTGGATGATTTGTTTATTGGAATATTTGCTCTAGTACTTTTGCCATTTTGTTATAAATAACAAACCCTTTAATAAATTATTTGTGGTGATCAGGGACGGCTTAAAGGTGGGAAAATAGCTGCTATAAAAGTTCTTTCAAATGAATCAATACAAGGAGCCAAAGAGTTTGTAGCAGAGATTAAAGCCATCTCAAAGGTGGAGCATGAAAATTTAGTTGAGCTGTACGGCTGTTGTGCAGAAGGGAACAGCAGAATTCTAGTCTACAACTATCTTGAGAATAATAGCCTCGCACAAACTCTTCTTGGTAAGATTTTATGTCTGTCTTTTTCTTCTTTTTTTGAAGACCCTTAGTACTATTTTACTGAGGCTAGACATCAGTGTTCCGTACGCTTGGGCCATAGTTCTCTCAATTTTCAGGGATACAAGTTATCTAAAAAACTCATACAAGCTTTCTTCCATTACTTTGTCATCAACGTGGCACTAACAAAGCCTTGAAATCAACAAATATAATACAAAACTGCATCGGAGTTCACAAAATGACCGTTCTTACACCTAATTTTGCTTTACATAGGAGCATTTCAGTGCTCAAGCACTTTTTTCGCTTTCAGGTGGAGGTCATAGTGGCATTCAATTTAGTTGGGAAACAAGGTCTAAAATCTGCATTGGGGTAGCACGAGGACTTGCATTCCTTCATGAGGAAGTATGCCCATACATTGTTCATAGAGATATCAAAGCAAGTAATATTTTGCTTGACAAAGACCTGACAGCCAAAATTGCAGATTTTGGTTTAGCCAAGCTTGTCCCATCTAGCATGACCCATGTTAGTACACGTGTGGCTGGCACAATGTAAGTTGCATCTTTTCCCATCTTCAAACTCATTTGTGCTTCTCAATCTATTCTCTAAATCATTTTTTATGTTAATAAAGTTGTGTGGTGAATATAGTGATGCTGGATTAATAGATGTTTATTAAAGGAAAAGAAACGGAGACTTTTGGATTGTCTATTCTCCAATTTCTTGTTTTCCATATATTTCTTGCTTATTTTTATTCTTAAAGACGTTTTAATTGGAATTAGAGCCTGTTTTCTTGGCTAAGATAGGATGAATTTTCCTATTGGGTGATTCAGTTTATTTGGTAAAGTATCCTGATTATACTATATATAGAATTTTAATGAAAAGACGTTTCTTGCAGCATATCAAATTATATTAAAGTTACATGGACATGGTCAATGTGAGCATTCTAGATGAGGGCCTACACATTGTACTATCACGGTCATTAGTTGTACAATTTTTGGTCTTTTGATGGATTATTGCAATTGATGGTGGGGACTACAAGTGTGCATCCAATGGCCGTGATTGTGCATTGTGGGTCTGCATCTCAGAGACTTCAAATTGATCGCATCCATGTAATGAAGCTCATCAAATTATTCATTGTGATCAGAAAAGAATTCAGAATTTTTGCCTGCAAAATTTGTTTCATCAGAAGACAGTCCTCCAGCTCAATCTCCCTTTGCTCCCTCATATCATTATATAGCATTTCTTCCCCTTAATTTACTTTGATACCAAAGTTTTCTGGTACATCAGATTGAAATATTAAATTGTCAGTTTTTGATCTTTATTTGCTTGGAAATCTGAGACATGTTTTGAATGGTGAACGTACAGTTTCAGAAGTCAAATCCATAATCTGGATATGAGATTATGTCAGTGAATGTACATTGAATTTCCTTTTCATGTTAGTTTCTTAGTTGTCTGAGGTTGGATATACAGTTCTCTCGGTTGATATCATGTATGAGGTTCCATTGTCAATTCCTTAAAGTGACAGATTCTCCTACAATATGCAAAGTTTACAGTAAGAAGCAGCTCTCTTTTCATGAACACAAGTCACTCCTACAAAATGTCATCCCTATACACATTCACAATTTAAAATCTCTCTCTCTCTCTCTCTCTCTCTGTCAGACACATGCAATGAACATGGACATTTGTTCTACTATTCAACATGTACTTACTGCCTTTTATTTAGTACATACTTACCACTGTTTTGTTGTCTACATTTGCTATCATAGAGGTTATCTAGCACCAGAGTATGCAATACAAGGGCAAGTGACACGGAAAGCAGATATCTATAGTTTTGGCGTACTCCTTATTGAAATTGTCACTGGAAGATGTAATACTAATAGTCGATTGCCCATTGGAGAACAATATCTGCTAGAACGGGTATGAATTTCTCAGGTGCTTACTATGATAGTTAAATATGTAATAAGAAAGACTGCTAGCAAAGTAAAATGATAAATCACTACCATATTCGGAGGGTAGCTTTCTTCAAATTTTTGTTGACACTAACATCCAATCAACAACAATTGTGATGAAACCCGTATAGATAAAATCACACAAGTTAAAAAGACTTGATAGATGAAATGTTCCCACGTGGAGTGTGATAGGACTGCCCAAACTTCATCAAACCAATCTGCAGCAAAGTCGTCCAAGTCCATGTGGTTACCAAACTTGTTTTGAGTAAATCAAAATTTTCTACAAGTTCAGCTGATCTGTAGTTTTGTTTCTCTCTTCTTTTTCCCGTAATGTGGCATCCCTTTGGATTGGTTTAACAAGTATAGTTTCATAGTTTTAATCAAGAGCAGAGCAGCTTAGAGTCTTCAATAAGTGGATTTCCAGACAGTTGTCTGAGCTTTATATTTATTTTGTACTAATTTACCGTTCTGTGTTCATAACATGTGGATTCTCCTTTTGCAGGCATGGGAACTATATGAACAAAATGCTTTAATTATGCTGGTAGACTCATTAATGGATGGTGATTTTGATGCTGAGGAGGCTTGTGCGTTCTTAAAGATTGGTCTATTATGCACCCAGGATTCTCCAAAGGTCCGGCCTTCCATGTCTACCGTGGTAAAGATGCTAACTGGCAAGGTTCCTGTCACTGATAGGAAAATATCAAAGCCAGCTTTAATTTCTGATTTCATGGACCTTAAGGTACGAGACCGCCCAACTGCAACGATGACGACTGAACATTCCTACGATGCATCTTCTGGCTCTGGGTCCTCATCGAACGCAATGACATCCTTCACTGCATCATATGAGCAGACCAGTTAAGCATACATCTCTTTGATTGGTTTTATTCTTTTTTACCCCACTGATTGCGAGCCCTGAAATTTTTGTAAATTCCATGCCAATGTGTGCTTTTCTGGTTAGATGTGGCTGCCAAATGGCAGTAGCTTGTAAATGGACACAATGTTTATTAGAGAAATCTGAGTGGTATTTTGGTTGATATGCCTTTTCTTTTGTGAACGTAAAGAGGCATGCAATCAACCAAATGTTTTTGCTATCATCTTTATTGAACTTTTTATGGCAAGTTGAATCCGTGGAGAAGAAGTGTCACAACTTAAACTACTGTCTGAGATTTGAATTTGACATCTTCAGTCCTTAAAAAGGCAAAAAAAAAAACTAGGGTCACTCTTAATTCCATTTAAATGCTCAAAATGGCAAACTCTGGTACCATTCAAATTCCATCTATTAAAATAATTTATATATCATGAATATAATTAAATGAATGAGTCTTATATGTTAATTCACTTATTGTATTATTATTATTATTATTATTATTATTATTATTATTATTATTATTATTATTATAAGACTTTAAATATATGTTATTATGATAATATAATATATATTTATGAAGATGTGACCCCAATCCTACATTTCAAAGACTTATCTGTTGAGTTCTTACTATTCATTTGGTTTTACCCGTAAATCAACATAAATTCTCTTTTAAGACAACCCCTTGCATTATGTTTTTTTTTTCTTTCAAAAAATAAAAAATAAAAAATGAAATGCTTGAATATCGGATCAAACGAGACAATTATTGATGAAAATATGCACAGAAAAGACAGAAGGTGGACCCCCCCCCACAAAACTTTTTATCCTTCATTTTTTCTGGTATCCCTAAGAGTTTGACGTAACAAAACACACTCAGCAACACGTTTACACCTTCATTTTAATGCATATTTATATTTTATATTTTTAAAAATTATAAAAATATATATTATGATTAAAGACATATAATAACTTAAACAAAAATATAACAAATAAATATATATATTTTAAAAATTAAAAATCTTGAAAAAAATGAATATCTTTTTTATTTTTTTTATATCTATTTCTAAACTTAGTAGCCTTTTCTTCTTACAAGTCTCTCTCTCTCTCTCGTCGATTTTGGCCCTCTAAAACAACAAATAATAAGTATTATCAAGTATTTGAAATGATCTTCCTCTCAATCATTATTATTTCTCTAATTTTTCTCCTACTTTTAAAAGACATTAAGAACCGAAAGCCCATTCCATGGTCCTCAATGAGCCGTTGGATCTTGTTGTAGAACCGAAACCCCTGTCTAATGCGTGTAGTTTCAGCCAGTGACATCAATTAAAAGGTTCAGCCTCAATCAATCGATCAAACGCCAACAGAAGCACCAAACAAAACAACCAGAAACATAGCACCAATCCGAAAGCAACAGGACCACATACCACAAAACCAGAAAAAAGAAAAAAAAAAAAAAAAGAGTAGCAATCCATGCTCATGTGTCAATGACGGATTGAAGTTCAACAACGAACAATATGATCATGCAACAAGAGTCCCCTGATGAGAGCTTCAAGATCAAACTGACACAAGAACAAGCCATACCATTATTGTGACAAGAGAACATGCGAAGCCAATTTAATTTTGGGTGATACTTGTTTCTAAATAAAGCCATAGATGATCATTTGAAAGATAACGTAAGTGTCCAATGCTCAAGAACTGAAAATAGAAAGGATTATAATCTAAGTGCATGAGATTGAAGAATAATAAAATTGATCATTATTATATTAGCATGTTTTATCTTACTATATATTTCTTAATAATGATAATAATAATTATATTCATACTCAATAAGTAAAATAAAAAAGTTTATCCTAACAAAAATTATAAATTATATAAACAAAATAACCATGCAATGAGTGTAAATACTAACTAAAATTTCACATGATCATATAAGTTCACTTCTAAAATTGTTTTTTTTTTTTCTTTTTTAAGTTTTAATTTTCGTATTTAGCAAAGATGTATAATTAATTAATGCAAATAAACAAATAAATAGATACCGAAAATTATATGTATATATATTAAAAAAAGTAAGAAATATAAATACACGTGGGAGTGGGTTAGAGCCACAAAATCGAAGGGGGTGTGGGAGCGGGAGGAGAGGGGAAATGAACCCTCTGAGGGGATTTTAAAGGTTTATTGATTTGTGTTGGTGGGCCTGCTTTCTGCAGTATCTGCCCTTCTTCTTCTTCTTCTTCAATCCTTTCTTTTATTACCAATAATTAACAACCAAAAAATTCCAAAGAAAAAATAAAATAAAATAATAATAATTATTATTATTAGTTATTTATTTATATTTTTGATCTAAGCTGTGTGAAGTCGAGGGCGGTGGTGCGGTTGGGGCGGAGGAGTGGCGGCGATCATGCCAAATGAAGGAGGAGGAGGAGGAGAAGGTAAATTGCTATTATGAATGGGCGGATTGCAATTTCAGTTGCAGATGAATTGGCAGCCGAGTTTACTGAGTCAGAAAAGGAAGAACGGTCCGCCGCTAGGGTTGAGGAATCTCGGCAACTCTTGCTATCTTAACAGCGTTCTCCAGTGCCTCACTTACACTCCTCCGCTCGCCAATTTCTGCCTTCGCTTCCAGCATTCCTCTCTCTGTATGTCGTTTTCTTTCTTCTTGTTTTTATTTTTTATTTTTTTTTATTTGCTCTTCGTCTTGGGAAGAGGAGTTAGGGTTTGGAGGTTCATTATAATTTTATTGCAGGCGATTCGGTTTCAAACGGTGAGCGGAAGCGCGACTGTCCGTTTTGCATAGTCGAGAAGCAGATTGTGCGCTCCCTGAGCACAGATCTCGCCTTCGACACGCCAGCCAAGATTCAGAGCTGTCTCAGGATTTTCGCGGAGCATTTCCGCCTTGGTCGTCAGGAGGACGCCCATGAGTTCTTGCGCTACGTAATTGATGCTTGTCACAACACTTGTTTGCGTCTTAAGAAGCTGCGTCGCAGCAAGGGTGGTGGTGTTGGTGGTGCTGGCGACTCCGCTAATAATAATGGCAACTCCACCGTTGTTAAGGACATTTTCGGGGGCGCCTTGCAGAGCCAGGTGAAGTGCTTGTCGTGTAACTCTGAGTCGAATAAGGTTGATGAGATTATGGATATCAGTCTCGATGTTTTGCATAGTAGCTCTCTTAAAGAGGCAATGCAGAAGTTTTTCAAGCCAGAGATTTTGGATGGCAACAATAAATACAAATGTGGAAAGTAAGTTGGTTAAGTAAACATATGTATTGTATTTTTTGATTGTTAACTTTTTTTCTGATTTTTCAATTTATAATTAAATTACCAAGGGGCTAATAATGCTTGTTCAGTTGTAAGAAATTGGTGGCAGCAATGAAGCAAATGTCAATACTTCAAGCACCTAATATCCTTGTAATCCAACTGAAGGTGTGTATTTTTTATTTCTTTTATTTACTCAATTCTGTTATTTTAATCAGATTTGTAATGGCTTAAAATGTTGGTTTTTGCATGTTGATTTTAGTAAGGCGTTGTGTTGTTGACAGAGATTTGAGGGAGTCTTTGGTGGGAAAATTGACAAGCCCATTGCATTTGAAGAAGTTTTGTTGCTTTCAAATTTCATGTGCAAAACAAGCCAGGTACTGTGAATTTCACATACTTAGTCATTGAGTTATGTGGTTTGCTTTATTAGGCTGGATTTTTTCTTGTTTTCAGATCTATTTCTGCCCAGTATACCAATCAATACTTTATAGGAGTGCATGGCTATGTTATCTGGTATGCCAGCACACATGCCATTAGAATTGCTCTTCAACTAAGGGCTATAAGGAAAAAAAGTTGTCTAAATAAAGGGATATCTTTTTTTTATTTTGTTACTTAAGCTCCTCTCAAAGGATATAACAAACCAGGTAGATGCATAGAAATTAGTTGCATGGTAAAAACTATCATTTAGTTTAAGTTTGATTAGGTACATGAATCATGCTCAGTTCCAAGTTAATTCATGAACAAAGTGCATGGGATGATAAATGTATAATCAGAGATTAAACCAAGTGATCTTGTAAGAGGTACAAGGTAGATAAATTCTTCATAAAATGCCTATGACTAGAACTTCCTTGATGACCTGCTCCTTTTATCTTGCTATAAGATTGTCCTTTTCCTCATTACATTTGTTCCTTTTCTCAACAAAGTGCACATATTGAACTAATTGGCTGGAATCTCAGATCTCTTGGCCCTTTTTTGAGAGATAAATTGTTTTCCTTTGCAAAGGATCATTCATAAAATTTTGAGTGATGATTGTGTCTGCCACTTTATCTCACAGGGAATTGGTGCCTATTATAAGGAACTTTGGCTTGATTGTTATAATAAACTGTAAAACCACACTTTGTCGCACCATGTGTTGCTTTGACATCATTTGAGCTAGCTGGCGCCTTAAATCTTTTGAGCTTAATATAGCTTATGTTGTTGATGGAGAATGAGGAGGAACCATCAAGAAGATAACTTAGATCAAGTAAAAAAAGTTGGTATAGGCAGTTTTTTTCTGTGCAAACTTTAGTTGGATTTGTAGTAATCTAGTTTGTAGTCATTCTTATCCCTTTAGTTTACAATCTTATCTCTTTAGTCTACAATCCATCTCTTTGTTTGCTCGGGTGTGTGATCTAGTTCAAGTCAGATGTTTTGTCTAAGTTTGTTTTTATGCATTTCAATTTACCATAAAAAGATGCAATTTGTGATGGTTTAGGGCAGAATAGATGAATTATTGAATTGAAAACATGAGTGTTGATTATTGTATTTCTTGGTTTCTCCCCATTCTGTCTCTATTCCACTATTTTTGTCTGAGTTTTCTCCCCTTTCGTCCCTTCTCACCCTCATTTTCTCTATTTGTGTATCTTGTCCGACATCAGTTGTCCAATAGAAAGGGATGAAGTCAAAGCATGGTTTTTCACGTATTATAAATAACTGACATTTTGCATGGGAAGTTGATACCTTCATCATTTATCATCAAAAGTAAATAGTCTGACATGTTTATACGCAGAAGAGATTCAATTGTTTGATTGGACAGCTGGTATATAGTACGATTTGTTCACTATGGTGCATTCCATATGTTTGATATGGTACTCTTTATCAATGTTGATTGTCTCTTTGTAGGATACAAGACCAGAGTATAATCTTTTCGGAACCATTGTACATTCAGGATACTCACCAGAATCAGGACACTATTATGCATATATCAAGGTTTGTCCTCACATAATATAGTTTATCTTTTTATACACATTATGTTTTAAATTGCCAAAGCACTTACAACAAACCTTTGCTGATATTATCACCTTGTTTATAGGATGCAATGGGTCGGTGGTACTGCTGCAATGATTCATATGTGACACTATCTACTCTGCAGGATGTCTTGTCAGAGAAGGTCTACATTCTTTTCTTCTCTCGTAATAACCAAAAATCAGTGCCTTCAAGCAAAACTTTAGCTTCCAACGGTGTAAAATCCTGCACTTTGAATGGCAGTGAGGCATCTAAAAATCCAAAGTCTGCTGTACCTCTGAAAACAGTGGCCACTAAAACATGCACTGCACTACCTTTGAGAAAGGATGCACTATCCATGTGTAAAGATGATAAGGTGCCGCCAGCTACACGGGTAAAGTTTAATATTTCTGGAAATTCTGGTGACAAAAGAGTTTCTCCAACAGTTGACAGAAAGTTTGCTGCTCATAAGAGTCAAAATTCAGCAATGAATGGGGATGTGAAACAATCAACTATGGAGAAACTTGAGAAAGGCACATCATCTGTAATGTCTGCAAATGATTTCAGAAGTAAACAAGTTGGAAATGGTGATGCAGATAGCTGCCAGGCGCTTGCAGTGGCAAATGAAAATGCTACTCCAGATGTTACAGCTAGTTCAATAATACCTCATTTGCATGAAAGTAACGGTATAATAAATGGGGTGGCGATGATAAGAGGGCCTAATAACCGCAAGTTGCAGAATGGTAATGTGAACCACCACTCTCTAGGGCCCAAGAGAAAATTGAAGAACTCATGCATTCTGCTGGCAGAGGATACTGAATCTCAGGGAAAAGTTGAAGAATTGCAACATGTGTATGTTACATTCTACCTCAAATACTTCAAAAGCCTTCCCTTCTCCAATGATGATTTGGATCTGGTTTAGAAAATAATTTCCCAAAGTTTTGCATTTGTTTCTGTCCTGCCAATATTTCTATTATCTCTCTCTCTCTCTCTCTCTCTCTCTCTCTCTCTCTCTCTCTCTCTCTCTCTTTTATTTCATCAGATTCTTGTGCTCTATTTTAATTGCATATGGTTCTGTGAACCCCTGTATGAATCTTCTTGGACTCTCATATGGTTGTATTGAGGAATAGAGTGTTTAAGGTGTCTGTTTGAGTGACAGTTTGATAAATGTATGCAATTGTTGGGTATTGTGGTTATTGTGTATGTTTATTCTTGTAATCCTTTACATCAAGCATCTTTGCTTCTCACTAGTTGGCTGATTTTTATGTTTTTCTGCATTTTTTTTATTATTGTTTCAGTCTCAATCAAGAAGCTTCTGCAGTTTTAAAATCATGTGGTTGGTCAGACAAGGTCTACAAATTTATGCATTCAAGGAAGAGGTTATGTGCACAAGAAGTGGGGGACAATCCAAGTGGTGACGACTTAAAGTAAGCCCTTCCAACATGTGACATTGCAGAATATTTGATATACATCCAGTGTTGTAATGTGTGCAGTTCCTTTGGAAGTGGATATAATGTGCCAGGGCCAGCTACATAATTACTTTCATTTTTTGTGTGTTTTGTTTTTGGCATTCATTCGTGCATTGATTTGCATCACTTGCCCCATAAATGAAAAAATTTGATGGCATTTATGGTGAATGTGATTTATGAGTCAATTGTCATTTCATATTTTTGCATGGTTGTGTTATGTAATATTTATGTTGCAAAAGCAACTCTGCAGTGATGCCAACTTTACATAGGTTTTTGTCCTCATATTCTTGTTTTTTTCCTCAACTATATTTCTGTATTGTTTGTGCAATGAGAAATATTGATCAACAAAAAATTCTTGGAGAGCAAAGTTGTAAAACCTGGCCAGGAACAGGCCCTCAGGCCTCAAACCTAGTGACCTGGGAGCATTGGGCCATACTACGAGGCCCTTAAGACAACCTAATGGCCTGAATATATGTATGCATTTATTAATTTAGAGGTGCAACTGATGACCTGCTGGTTAAACCACTGACCTGGGTATCCTGCCTCTTGCACAATCAAGGGTTGCAATGGGTTTTATAGCTTTGCTGGAGTGCAGTGAGTGAGGCTTGTGAAAGGAGAGCAGAACAAACAGAATATTGCTTACACCAGCATTTGCCCACTAAATCAGGAAAGGGAGGAAAGGCTAAACCTTTCAAATTGCCTCACATGCATTAGTTAGCACACAAAGAGCACTCTCTGGAGATAAATTGTATAAGAGTCCCTATTGTCTGTCCATCTATTCCTCCTACACATTGTCCCAAAAGCCTAAATTTAGGTTGGATAGTGTACTTTTATTATTAGTCTTTTGTATGTTTCTATTTGCTTGAAGAACATTGTCTTATGTGGATGTCTCCACCTTCTGATGTATTTTATTACTTTAAATTGGTGGGTTAGACTGCAATATGCCAACCTTTGACTTGCAAACTGACACTTTTCCATCCTTTGGTTATGAGAATAATAGAATTTAGGCTTTAAGAGTTTGTTTGTCAAGATTTTGGGCCATTCTTATCATGAGGAAACTCTAGTAGAAATTAATGGAAGTTACTTTCATGTTAAATTTGCACTTTTAAGCTGAAGTGTTCTGTTGCAAATGTAATGGTAAGTTTGACAAGCCTCACCACAGGGGCTAGCGGCTGGCCAGGGATGATTTCCCTTTTGATATATTATTTCAAGTAGCCGTACTAATGCTATTGTTTTTCCTGCATCCTTTGTATGGGCTCCCTATGGCACGGATTATGTTTTTTGGCAACCTTTTTCAATTCATATTCTAATGTACCTCTTGACTGTTACTGCATTGCAGGAACTACTTGATCGCAGGAGCCAAATCTTCCTTTCTTTCGCAAATACCTGAGTCACTGAAAGAGGACCTCATCAAACGTCTCCGCCTGTTTAGCCGAGAGAAATGACATCTGTCTAGGCTATAGATCTATTCAATTGATACCTGAGAAGTAAATTTTTCTAGTTTGTGGATTTCATACCATTTCTTTTTATTGATGCAATACTTAGGACTCATTGTTTGGTTTTCGCTGCTGTTGTTCTTTTTTGCAGTATTTAAAAGTTTTTGGTTGGGGAGCACATCCTATAAGCTGCAACATTGACAGATCTCGTAGTCTGTAAGAGAGAAGCACGTTGCTTTCTTTTAGTATGTGCTGGCAATGACAAGAGGACATGTCATTTATTCTTTTTTATGGCAATCTTGTTGTCCTCTTAGTGGCTTTGAGAGGGAAGGGCTGAGTTGAAATGTGGCAAAAAATTTTCCTTGAGGCTGTAAAGTTGGTTTTGGCATATAGATCTAAGGAGGAATTGTACTGATATTTGTAGGAGCTTGATATCGTCAACCTTTTTAGCTATCAAATATCTAAAAGTTTTGTACAAGACGGCAGAGAGTTCCTTACTGAATGTATACCATCAAGAGTTACTTTAAGAAAATGAGATGATTTTGTTACCTAATATTGTATACCATTTTATCTGCCGTGACTCCATGATGATCATTTTGTGCTTTATTTTATTATTGGTCTTCTGTTAAATTGTTCACTTTTAGTCATCCATTTTAGCTTTTGACATTGGGTTTGTGCCTTAATGAGATAATTGTTGTTGATTCTCTGGGAGTCTGCAACATAAATAACAGCTTTGGTTGACAAGTTGATCATCCATTCTGTTCGGAAAGTAACCACCGCTATCTGAAATGTGTGCCTCTACCAATTTGGGCACAAAGATGGATCCTCTACACACGGTGTTGCATCCTTGGAAGGTTTCGTATTTGAAGGGAGTTGATTCCGTCCGTCGTTGTATCCATTGATGATACAGTGTTCGGGTGCTCAACTGATAACCGAGGCATCGACTATTCTAGCCATTCTAGTATTTCAGGCATCCTTGGACTAAGCAGATCGCCCGATTCACTCATTTCACGATTATCTATCAAAAGTATCCATCAATTCTCTTACTGTTTGATCCCATTTGATCAATTATGCCAAAATCCTGGATTCCTTAGGTTTTGCAATGAAGATCCATCCCCTCCAAAAAAAATTTCCAGGAAACAAGGATTCGTAACCATTCCTGCAAAATGCTTGTGTTACTCGAAGCTATTGGACATCGGCGTAGGGGCAAATACGACTAGGATTCAGCCCTAACCAGTCCAAAGTTAGACAGGATAACAGGGGTGGTTTCATTATCGATAGCGGATCTAACATCTCCCGAATCGACCAAATTCGCGAGGTATACGATGAAGTAATCACATTGTTTCGGGTATATTATGATGCTAGAAACCTTGAAAGAGAAGTAAAGGAGCATTTTGATCTGCGCTATTAGTATCCTTCTCGTTTCAATGATTTTGTTACAAGGACTTACCATTTTGAAGGTGCTGACTATCATGTCCAAGCTGAATACACTTACATTTCTTGGGGTAGGTATTTCTGCGTTGCGATATTGCCTGGTTGTGGATTCTCTGCCCTGAGCTAATCCTTTTGCTAGGGATAAACTCCATTTTATGGTTTCTGTGTTGTTCAATGCATTCTTCTTTAATTCTTTATTTTTTTTTTGGGTAAAAAATCATAAATAGATTCCTGTTGACCATCTAAGCAAGAAAAATGAAAAAAAGAGCATACATGGTGGATTATGTTCTCCCATTGTCAATCTAGGTCAGTAGCCAAAAGCATTACTGACCCACATCTTTTGTTTACATCTATTTGTTGAATCAACGATGCAATACGTGAGACCTACGTTTAGGCCAAACCTTTTTTCATTTAACCATATCATTCTGGTCCCTTTCTTCTAATTGTTCTATTTTCTTATACCCGATGCAACACACACACACACACACAGAGGAAAGCGCATGTAAGTTGGTTTTGACTCTTCCCAAGCTCTTAAATTGTAAATACTTACACACACACACATACCCACTTCTCTAGGTACAATGAAAGAAATGCTAGACCAGAGGAAGCGAGAAGCTAATCTCAGGTCCATGCTAAATACCCACATATACTAATCCTCCAATATTTAAGAGAAAAATTACTGTTCCTGTTGTACTTTTATGTAAAGACTAACATCCTTCTAATAACTTGGCACAATTACAATTGTACCCACTATAAAATATTATATTTACTTATGCAAAGTTATTATTTTTTTAATACTTATTATATATATATATATATATATATGTTTGTATGTATGTATGTATGCATGATCTAATTTTTTAGACTAAAATAATAAATTGTAATTAAAATTTCCTAAGTTATTATGAAACGCATGAATAATGTATTTAATATTAATTTAATATTTGTGTGTATTATTATTATTATTATAACTTTAGTCTTTATTATTGATTCCGTTTATAACAGTTTGGTTTTAAAAAACGTTGGATAGGGCGGTGGGTTGTCCCGGTTCACAAATTTCAAAATTCAAAATAAAAAAAAAAAAGAGAAAAAAAGTTGAGCTAACGGTCACCTTCCAACGAAATCATCTTCCTTCTTCCATTGTTTTTTTTTTCTTTTCTTTTCTTTTAAAAAAAATTTAGAGTGAGATTTGAGATTCGAATTTTCAATCTCATTTATATTTAAAATTTTCCTTTTCCAATTCCACCAAGAAAAGAAAGAAAGAAAGAAAGAAAAATTATCACTCTTCGGGAAAGGAATAATCAAGAGGAATGAATGGGCCAACCGCAACACTGTTTGTTATTATAGAATCACCTCCGTCCCGTTTCTGATGTCTCCTTCCTGACTTTCGGTAATCGAAGAAGAACAGCACACTCACCAGCTCTCTCTCTCTCTCTCTCTCTCTCTATCTCTCTCTACCATGGCCGATGATGGTGATGGTAATTGTCTTTACTAAATTAAACATCTCTCTATATCTTACTTAAAAAAAATAAACAACAATGTTTTTTTTAATTTTTTTAATTTTTGGAAATTCATCTGTTTATATAGATCTGTCGAGACAAGGAAACAAAATTGCAGAGACAGTTGTCGAATATGACGCAAGAAATGGTATAATATAATATATTTATTATTATTATTATTATTATTATTATTATTATTTTGGTGGGATTTGATTTGATTGTTGGAAATTTAAAATGAGGTGCGCATGCACTGTGAATCCAGGTCGTTCAATGCTGGGGTTTTCTTTAACGTCTCCTGATCTGGTTATTTGTGCTGGCTCACCCGATATGCCGCCAAATGGCATTCAAGATTCTCCGGGATTGGCCGGTAAAAACAGGCACTCGGTTGAGCTCTCTCTAGAGAATGGCATCAGTGTTTCTGATGACAATGACGCGGCCTCGTCTGTTGAGATTTCTACAATATGCCAAACTTTTGGGACTGGCAGGGGATTGGCTGCTGAATCTTCCTTTGACCTCCTTCTGGGGTCGCGGAAGGAAGAGAATTTGCTTGATGATCCCTTTGATTGTTCGAGAATCAATGCAGTTTCTACCGATGGGGCTGTCAGTTTGGACTGTATGGAGTCTCCGCGAGGCAGTTGTTTTACAGGTTGTGATGCTGATGGTACAGTGCTCAATGGCGTAATCAGGGATCAACATGCCCCAGAAATTCAACCACTGGCGTCTTTGAGGACATTTCAAATGGAAAAGGTAGTAATTTTCTGTTTCTGCAATTTTGTTGCTTTGCTTGCCTTTACCGGTCTTATGAAAGTAGAATTTTATGACAAAAAAAAAAGGTTAGATCAAGTACTTGATAAATGTATAAATATTGACTTACAAGCAGGATAATGATGGTGGTGGCTGTGCGTTGGAAGGAGATTTTGAGGAGCTACTAAGACATTATGAATGTCAGAAAAGTGAACTAACTGAGATGAGAAAGGCATTGCAAGAGCTTAAGAGGGAGAATCAACTCAAGAATAAGGAATGCCAAGATGCTTGGAAAGCCTTAAAAGATCTCCAAAATGAGTTGATGCGCAAGTCCATGCATGTTGGATCCTTGGGTATGGATTTCTCATTTGTATGCAATTGGTGTTCCAAATATCTCCCCAAAAAATAATTGTTTTATGTTCTGCCTTTTAGCATTTGCCATTGAGGGACAAGTGAAAGAGAAGAGCAAGTGGTTCTCATCGTTGAGAGACTTGCAAAGAAGAGTGAAGGTACTGAAGTTACAAATTGAAATTTTTGGGTTAATGAATGGAGATATTACTACTTAAAAATGCTTGTCCTTCTGTAGATCATGAAAATGGAGCATACCAAGTTATCAGAGGAGGCAACGACATATAAAAATTTTCTTGAGGATATGAATGAAATAAGGTCTACACTTCAATTGACGTGTACGTCTATATATGCTTTTTTAATTTACCAGAAAGAGATCTGTAGGTTTGGTGCATATTTAACTCCACTTCTTTGAATCTTTGATAAGTTGTTTATTATTCTGATAGTGAAGCAGCAAGAGAATTTCTATGGAGATCTCAAGAGTCAATTCCTTGAGGGAGTCAATGAACGAAAAGAACTTTATAACAAAATTTTAGAGTTGAAAGGTATCTGCACGTTTCCTTTGGGTCAACCAGTCTTACAGAAAGTTTAAAGTTTACTGATCATTGATCCTTACTTGCAGGAAACATAAGGGTCTTTTGCCGATGTAGACCTTTAAATGCTGAAGAGGTTGCGACAGGAGCTTCAATGGCTATTGATTTTGAATCAGCTAAAGATGGTGAACTCATTGTTTCTTCAAATGGACTTCTCAGAAAAATCTTCAAGTTTGATGCTGTTTTTGGCCCCCAAGCAGAGCAAGGTATATAGGATAAGGAAAAGGATTTCAATTTTAGATTTTCTAGCATTTTGCATTGTCCCTTCAAGTAGCTCATGATAATCTGTTCTTTGTGTTTCTCCCTATAGCTGATGTTTTCAAAGATACAGCTCCATTAGCTACTTCAGTTTTGGATGGGTACAATGTATGCATATTTGCTTATGGACAGACTGGAACTGGGAAAACATTTACAATGGAGGGTACAGAAGAAGCACGTGGGGTAAATTTTAGGACTCTTGAGGAGGTGTTTTGCATAATCAAGGAGCGAGAGAAGCTGTTTCAGTATGATATATCTGTGAGTGTTCTGGAAGTCTATAATGAGCAAATTCGAGATTTGCTTGTCTCTGGCTCTCAGTCAAGAATGACTTCAAAAAGGTAAAATGAAACCCGTGTGTCATTTTTCTTTTCTTTCTTTTGATTTCCAGGAACATTGGTGAAGGAATAGGCCAAGAACAATATTATATGCAAATTGACAAATGTGGTTGAAAAATGCCATTCTCTATAAATAGAAGTTAATTCAGACGACCTTAATTGTGTAATGTGTGGCTTGTTGATTACTATGCCATGCCTTTAAAAGTAGAAAGATCCCTGGGAGCAGTCTGTCTCAAGATCCAAAGATATGTGAATGCAAAGTATAAATTCCTTTCTCAAAAATCTATTGCTGTAATATGTTAATTTATATGATTTTAAGGTTTAGTCACTTATCCATGCCCCCCTTGCCTGCAAAAAAAGGAAAAGAAAAAGAAAAAGAAAATCCAATGTGAGGATCCCCTGGTAGAGTTCATTCAAATAGTTTTGATGTCCTTCAGGCTTGAAATAAGACAAGCAGGAGAAGGACTACATCATGTCCCAGGTTTGGTTGAAGCACATGTAAGCAATATGAGTGAGGTCTGGGAAGTTCTACATACTGGTAGTAATGCAAGAGCTGTTGGCCTAACCAATGCTAATGAATGCAGCAGCCGATCCCACTGGTCTGTTGTCCATCCTTGGTTTTATGCCTATCGTTGATTTATTTCAACAAATGTGTGTAGAACTTGTGCTAAAAACCAGTGTGTGGATCATCCTTGCAACAGCATACATTGTGTAACAGTTAAGGGAGAGAATTTGTTGAATGGAGAACGTACAAAAAGCAAATTATGGCTTGTAGACCTAGCAGGTAGTGAGCGAGTAACAAAGACGGAAGTGCAAGGAGAAAGACTCAAGGAAACTCAAAATATCAACAGATCTTTATCTGCACTTGGGGATGTGATATCTGCTCTTGCAACTAAAAGCCCTCACATTCCATTCAGGTTGCACATTACTGGCTAGTCTTTACTGTTTTGACTTTGGAAATTCACGAAACAAGATGCTTGTGCTTGCAGATTTAAATTTATATATCTTTCTGCTTCCTGTGCAGGAATTCCAAGCTCACCCACTTGCTTCAAGATTCTTTAGGTACTGCACTTTGGACTTCCAGTACATGGAAAAAATTTTCAATAAGTACAAGAGAAAATGTTTTGGGACACTGAAATTTCAAATCATCCGTGTTTGTCACTGAATGGAATGATATGTCTGACCTAAAATATTTTATCTGTTAGGGGGAGACTCAAAGACACTCATGTTTGTACAGATCAGTCCTAACGAGAATGACCTGGGGGAGACCCTATGTTCACTAAACTTTGCTAGCAGAGTTAGAGGGATAGAGTTGGGTCCTGCTAAGAGACAATTGGACAGTACTGAATTCCTAAGATACAGACAGACGGTAGATTTGATTAACTATGCACGATTCCTGTTATGCATGTACATATGGTGTCTTTCAATAAGATCATTGTTCCCAAATGTTGTTGATTGAAATGTGTCATTCTGCTTCTGAAGGCTGAGAAAGCAAAGCAAGAATTGAAGAGCAAAGATGTCCAAATTAAGAAGATGGAGGAAACCGTCCATGCATTTGATATGAAGATAAAAGAAAAAGACTTAAGGAATAGAAACTTGCAAGAAAAGGTAATCAAAAAGCACAGCGGCTTATAAAAATTAGTTAATTTTTAATCCAATATGTTGCTTTGTCTTTTTCAACTTTAACAGGTCTGAAAGAAAATGGCTCCTTTTCATTTCATCTTTCAGGTGAAGGAGCTGGAGTCACAACTTCTAATTGAAAGGAAGCTAGCACGCCAACACGTGGAAATAAAGGTAGCCCAGCAGCAGCAACAAGATCAACAAATGAAACTATTGGAAGATGAGCAAAATAGGGCACAATCAAGACCTCCACTTGCAAATAGACCATTAGGAGGCACCAAAAATGCTGACGAAAATATGAGCTGTGAGATATGCAATGAGGAGGTGAATTCCATTCATATGGAGGAGCACCATTGGAAACCCAGAATACCCCTTCCGTCAGCAGATGGAATCATCAAGCACATTGATACTACAGAAAAGGAAAACAACCCTCAGATGGCTGAGCGTCCGAAGAGGACTGGCAGGGCCTCAATTTGCACAACAGCAAGACAGGCCCCAGCAGCCATAGCTCCAAGGCGCCTCTCACTGATTCCACTTCCAAGTGCACCAAGCTTTACACAACGATTGCCATCTTCCCTATCGAACATTGAAGAAAAGATAGAAAGAGCTGAAACTACTTGCTTGCCTGAGGAAACAAAGTGTGAAAGCCCTAAAGGAGTCGGAAATGGCACGAAGAAGCTAAGCAACATGCTTCGACGAAGCCTTCAGAAGAAAAGTAAACCAAAATCCCCAATGCAGCAACATCTGAGAAAAGGTGGTATAAATGTTCGGATGGAGAAGGTTAGAGTTTCCATTGGAAGCAGGGGGAAGCTGGCACATAGGGTATTGCTAGGCAGTGGTAGAAGAACAACAACAAAGGACACTCAGCAGAGCCAAAGTCACAGGGAAAAAGAAAGGGGATGGAATACTAGGACCGTGCTAAGAGTTGCAATGTGATTTCTGCTTAAACATCTTACTTATGACTGAAATTAGATGTGCTTCCTTGTTTCTTGATGGTGAAGTAACAAAGTGACGGAGAGATCTTTGTGTGAATTTTTTATGATGTTTAACTGCAAGTTTGACTCTTGTAGCTGATGCTGGTAGTCTTCGGGGAATTGTTGATGTACAGAACACCGAATTTTGCAATGTTATATGCTTTCAACATTGCAATTTAATTGTCCCGAGCTTGTGGCGCAGGTAGGGGACACTCAATTAGAAAGTTATGGCTTTTAGGCTTGAGATTTGACTTGGGAATTGTAATGTACTTCAGCTTCTATTGTACCAAAAAAATAAAAAAAATAAAAAAATCAATTTAGTTGCTGATGATATTTGGGATCAAGGCCAAAACTTTTAATTAGTGGGAGCAACAATATATCAGAAAATAATATGTAATATGCCAAAAAAAAAACCACATATAATGGAACATAAAATTTTATTTGATATTTTTTTTTCTTTTTTTTTTTGAATAAAATATGGATGAAGCATTTTGAATTTAAAGATAATCTCAACACAAAAGAATTTAAATACAATATATATATATATATATTCAAAAATTAATAATATTATTATTTTTGTAGTTAAATAATAAATTCAATGCAAATGTCATTTTCACTAATACATATTTATTTTGAATATTTGATGAAAAATAATAATAATAAACCTGCTTAACTTAAAAAATAAAAGACATCACAAATATTACACAAATGCACAATGATGATAAAGAAGAGTTCACAATAATTGGCCCAGGAGTTAAACCCTACCAGGCACACACTCCTTGGTCAGTATGTGCAATGGGAGCCAAACAAGTGAAGAATGATTTTTCTAGTAGGAATCCAAGCAAGAAATTGAGGGAGCTATCACAATTTCCAAGAACAAGTGTCAGTGTTAGCAACAATGTTCCCTTCCTTTTGCCTTTATTTTCATCCTGTGCTGCACAAGACTGCCCCTCTCCAATTTCGTTGCCTTCATTTTTATTGTTGTTATTCTTTTTTTTTTTTTTTGTTGGGGGGGGGGTGTCTTTACATTCCTAGATTTGGCAGGACTGTCAATGATGCTTCCGATAATAATGTTGCCAAATCACAAAAGGGCAGCGGGGACCAGTTCTGCAAGAACGATTATTGAAGTCAGCCAACAGCCTTATCTGGAGCGATAAAAACAAAGAAAGTCCTTGTTTTCGGACTTATCAACTTGAGACAGGGGAATAGGTGATCAGAATTGTTCTTACAAATGCAAAACATGTGAAGGGAAGGCAATGGTGATGAGTGGCGACCAACTCAATAAGAGGCTCAAAGCAATAAGATATGCCATTACCTAAGCAATGACTTAAGCATTCTAGACAAGGATCGTCCATAATATCAACTACCATTGTCGTCTAGTAGTAGAGGGACTCATTCGTTTGTGAGTACAATTCATGCTTTCTTTCTTTCTTTCTTTCTTTCTTTTTTTTTTTTGAATCAAAATAAAGAAAAAGAAGAATAAATAGGATTGTCTAGAACACTGCCACTGGATCTATATATTCTCATACCGTGGCTAGAAGTTTTTTCATTCTGCTACTCACTAACTTCAGGAGGAGGAGGAGGAGGAGGATTCGATCTAAATATGGGTGCTTACTTAGGCGTTATACTGACAGTTGTGGGAGTTTTTCTCGTTAGAGAAATTTGGAAAGTGTTTATGATTGTGGTGTGGAGGCCATACTCCTTGACTAAAAGCTTTGAGAAGCAAGGAATCAGAGGACCACCCTACAAGTTGTTTTATGGTTCTCTTCGTGAGATAAAGAAGCTGAGGCACGAAGCATCTACAATGGTTTTCGATGCCAACTCTAATGATATCATTCCAAAACTTCTTCCTCACTACTACAAATGGTCCCAAGAATATGGTCAGTTTCTTCCTTCCTCGATATCCCTCTCACCTTCTCACGGTTGTGTCATGATGTTTGCTTGCTTATTCTGCTCTAGGATTTATCATTCAGTTACATGGTAATACCATTTACAGTAAGTTGATGATAACTTTCGAGTTAGTATTTTTCAGTTTATTTTTGGTAGATGTTCATAAGAGTTTTTTTTTTTATATATACATAAAAATAAAATTTATAATACTTTTTATAATAATTTATATTTAAATTTATACAAGTGTATGTTTGTACAGTATAATATGATAATTCATATATATATATATATATATATATGATAATTCATATATATATATATATATATGATATAAAAAAATGAATTTTTTTAATATTAAAATATAAATATTTTAAATTCTTGATTTTAATAGTATAAAGTGAAAACAAATTTGATTATCGAAGAAGAAGTGACATTGTTGTACCATTTAAAACAATTTTGTAAGGTCCTGTCTTGGGTCTAATACAGTAATTGGGTTTATGATCATAGGAGAGACAATGCTGTATTGGTATGGAACGCAGCCAAGAATTACAATTTCAGATCCCGAGCAGGCCAAACAAATACTATCAAACAAGTTCGGTTTTTACATCAAACCCGAGTCAAGACCATTGGTACTAAAACTAACGGGGAAGGGATTAGCCATGATAAACGGATCAGAGTGGGCCAGGCACAGAAGGATTCTCAATCCCGCCTTCTCCACAGACAAGCTGAAGGTCTCCTACTTAACCACCTCTAGCAAGTCTAACTAGAGGAGAAGCTGGCAGTATCTTATTTATGTCGATTGGTATTGAACTTGACAGGTTATGATAAAGAGAATGGCAAAATGTACAATGCACATGCTTGCCGAGTGGCACAAGCAGGCCACTGTAGCCGCGGATGGAAGTGTCAAGATATCAGTGAACCAAGAATTCCAAAAGCTGACAGCTGATATAATTGCCCATACTGCCTTTGGCAGCAGTTATATCCACGGCAAAGAAGCCTTTACGGCACAAAGAGAGCTTCAAAAATACAGTGCAGCTTCACTCACTGATATTTTCATCCCTGGAAGCCAGTATTTGCCTTTATCCAACGGAATCTCATTGTCTTAATTAATTTCTTCCGCTTCATTGACCAACTATTTCTTAATTGTAGGTATTTTCCTACCTCATCAAATCGTCAGATATGGAAGCTAGACAGGAAAATACAAAGCTCACTGAGAGGAGTCATTGAAAAGAGGTTGAAGTGCGACCAAAGTGCAAAAGGTGATCATGGAGATGATCTACTTGGTTTGATGATTGGAGCCTTCAAGGCTGCCGAATCCCCAAACACTCCCAAGTTGAACATGGATGAGATCATGGAGGAGTGCAAAATGTTCTTCTTTGCTGGGCATGAAACCACCGCCAATTTATTAACTTGGAGCATGTTCTTGTTAAGCTTACATCAGGAATGGCAAGAGAGAGTCAGACAAGAGGTGCTGACGGAATGCGGAATGAGAATTCCAGATGCTGACATATTAGCAAAGTTAAGATTGGTCAGTCACCAAAGTTTAGAACCATTCCCAATTGAGCATGTGATTTTCAACAGAAAACTAAACAGGGTTGTCAAACTAACAATTTGTGCTGCAGGTGAACATGGTTCTGCTGGAGGCCTTGAGGCTGTATGGTCCGGTAATACAGATTGCCAGAGAGACATCCGAAAATATGAAACTGGGCAACCTTATGATACCTAAAAACACATCTGTAATGCTATTAATAGCCAAGATTCACAGGAGCAAAGAATGGTGGGGAGAGGATGCGAACGAGTTCAATCCACTGAGGTTCATGAATGGGGTGTCCAAAGCTGCAAAGCACCCGAATGCTTTAATCGCATTTTCAATGGGTCCAAGAACTTGCATTGGCCAGAATTTTGCAATGCTGGAAAGCAAGACCGTGCTGGCGTTGATTCTCCAGAGGTTTTCATTTTCACTGGCCCCCGAGTATGAGCATGCTCCAATCAGTTACCTTACGTTGAAGCCTCAATATGGACTTCCTGTCATTTTAAGGCCCTTTTGCCCTTAACATACCTGTTGCTGATTGCCGCAGTGTTTAGTTAAACTGATATTATGTTGCTGTTGCTCAGTTTGCTGCAAGATTACAACTAAAATCTACTATTGCCTGAAAGCAAGCTTGTTTTTATTTTCATTTTATTATTTTTTTTCTGATACAATTTAACGGAACCAAATTCCAAGAGTCATTAAAGTAAGATTGTTAGCATCCCAACATCAATCGTGCTTAAACCGGCAAAGAGACAGACATATCACATTCTGTTTTAAAAAATGAGATTGACATGATAATGAACTTGAAGGACGGCACATGCCAAATCCAATTTTGTTTTGAAATAAATTCCAGCCTTCCAAAGGACCCATTAGAGGATTACAGCATTCCAACAGCAAGCTAACACAATAACTCAAAAAATAATTTCAAATGTTTAAGAGTTTATGGATAGTCCTTCTAACAATTATATTACTGCTGGCCGACATACTAGTGTTTGAAACTTATAAATTTGGGCAAGTCTAAGCATGCATCACTAAAACAAGATCCAATAGAAATTTGCTAAGCTTACGCATCTGCTACTTATTAAGACTAGAAAAAGGGAATATAGTCACTAAGATTCGAACGCAGGACCGAGTAACAAGAGAGTTCCAACCTGTTGTGTTAGAAGAAAGGGACGCAACTGCTGCTTATTACACATCATGGTTGACACATACACAACCAACAAATGTTGATGCACAAACCATTATATGCCTGCTGAATTCAAATATGTTCCTTGCGATCGTTTTCAGATTCCATTAAACTAGCTAGGAAATTCAGGGAAGAAATCCTGAACGCACACATGCAAACGAAGGAAACCCCAAGGCTGGAGAATGGGAAACACCATGTGTAAAGAGCATAAAACACAATTAATCGATGAATAAGCAAGACCTTGTTCTTATCAGAAAAGACTTATCTTCATCTTGCTGATTTAGTGATGGATTTGCTACTTGAAGAGACTGAATGCTAAGAAAGAAATTGTGAGGCTTGAGAAGTTGATAGAGATGGTGATGATGCTCTGTGGTGAGGGTCAGAGAATATAGGAGTATTTTAGTTCTTTAATTATCAAGTAATTGTTTTATTGAAAACGTAGCTCTAACTATTTTTCGGATCCACTACTGTTTAGGGGTCATCAGCAAACAACAACCATTAAAAATATGAGTTCCATTACAAGGACATATGAATTGACACAAGTAGATATGTAATCACATCTAAAATGCAATCAGCACCCCTTGTAAGTTAAGCCAAACACCACCTTAATACATGCCAGGACTCTTTTACTTTGAATCTTTTCATCCGACATAATATAGGCTCAACTTACATTGTTTTGGTCAATACACCTTCATAATTGCCTTGATGCTGTCACTCGGGGACTTCGAATATACAATCACAAGGATGATGTTTAATATTGAAATCCAAAAGCAACGAACCCAGGACCATTATCCTTGCAGATTGAGGTCACCTTACATTAACACAAGTGCAAACATTGGCACAAAATGCACAACAGTAAGCAACTGTTCTGCTGAATTCAAAATAAGCAGTGGACTGGAACATCATTAAGATTTGTTATTTCTGGCCCCTTTTCCTCCAAAGGTCCCCAAACATTTTAATTCCAGAGCCCCTCCGCTTTCCACTTCCAAAACCATCTTCCAAATCATCAGCTACTCCAGGAGATCCTATAAAACTAACATAACCACCAGCAGGGGTCGCAAATATGCTACTAAATTGCTTATCCATGGAGCCACACCTCTTGGATATCCTTCCATGCATCTCCACACCACCAGCTAGAACTGCTGCTGCAGCATCTGCTGCTTTCCTCCACTGTTCTGTCTGGACTCTCATCTTCTTCATCTCTGCTTCCATTGCTTCTTTGTCCCCTACAATGGCTTCCAGCTGTTCTCTTATCTGGGCTGCATTCAGTTTACTTGCTTGCAGCTGTTCTTCCAGTTGGCTTACCTTGAAGGACATTTCTTCTTCCTTGGCTTTAGCCAATGATATGTTTGAAGTTGCTTCAGACAGTTGGTTCTTCAAACTCTTATTCTCTCTACCAAACTCATCTGCTTCCTTTACTTTCTCTTCTAAACTAGCGTTTAGCATCTGTGTTTCATCATCCTTAAAAGACAACTTACCTGAACATTCCATTTCCAACTCTAAATTCAATTCAGATGATAAGCTAATCAAACTGTTTTCCTTCTCCACCAGACCAATCAACTGGCCAGGCTCAACCTTGGGCTCAATAGCATTTTTCTCCACTGGAACTTCAAAAACATCTGTTTCCTTCTGGCAATAATCATAAACTTCATCAACTTCTTTTCTGTCTGCTTCTTTGTTTGGTTGAATTTCCTGATGCTCTGGAACAGTTGGTTGTTTTGTTTTCTCTTCCAATTCTTGTGGAGTTTCTTTCTTTGCTGCTTCTGCAGAAGCTAGCTGATCTTTTAGAATCTTTAGCTCTGCTTGTGCCTGACCAAGTTGAGACTCCAAATCTGCAATGCGAGAACCAAGCTTCTTTCTATTTAGTGCATCAGGCTGGGGACCTCTTGGGGAACGACGGTCTCCCAGTTTGGGACTCCGGTCAGTCATTGGTTGGTGATGCACTGGGTCCAAATTAGAGCTAGATGTCTTAAGGGGAGGTGGTCCTTGAGAAGACTGCCTCCGAGGCATTTCTGATCCTCTAGTTAATAACAAAATAGAAAACGCAATCACTCCCAGACATATACAGTATACTGCATTTATGTTTCCACATACCATAAACCAATTTGAATGCATAAGTACTTGCAAACTTCCAGGAAGCCAAATTAAACAATCCAGCACAGCTTGAACAACATGCAACTCAAAGAATGAAAACCCTTGGCTTGAGTCAAAACTCGCAAAACCAAGGCATCATCTAACTTTTATGACATTAGCATATGCACAGAAAGGCCTTAATATGAATCTTGCACATTGTCCAACAGCCAACAAGACCCTCTAGTGTCTCAATCAATTGACAGTAAATGAGGGAAAAATAATGAAAAAAAATATTGACGCCGGATGGTGGACATGATTACTTTTATTGGTGGGTACATGTCAACATGATTGCCTTTTTTCGTGGGTAAATGCCAACATGATCCCTTTAGAATTTACCCTACCATAATGAACAAATACAGACAATTTTTCCTGATTAAATCATGCAAAATATAACGGTCCAAATATATTCAATGAATCCCAATAAAACCAACATATTGGTGACATATAAGATTTTCTCTAACCTTGATCGTGGCATTTGACCAGCTTAAGGAATCCTGGTTGTGCAACAGTAATGGCTCTTATAAATTTCCAGCCTGCCAAACTTAAAAAAAGTAAAAGGAAAAAAGAAATCATGAACAAGCTGAAAACATATTTCAAGGTCCAAGAGACTCCTCAAATGTTAGGACTAACACAATGTATCAAGTGAACTTGAACAGTTAGTTTCAAGGTCAAAGGCTCGCATCTAATTACAGAATGGTTAGAAGATGAGTAAAGTTCATCATAATATAGAAGGAGCTTAATCTTTGAACAATTTGACATCTGTCACCTTTAAGAAATTATCAATCAACCACGAGAAAAATACCCATCAACCTAATTAAGGAACAAATTCAACAAGAACAAAAAGTAGGTGAATTCTGTATATTGTCAAATGCTTGCTCAGAAAATGAACTAAAATTCAGGAAAACTGAAAAGACGACAATTAGACAGATCTCAAACAAGTTACCTTCACTCCTTTTGTCACTACCTACCTTGAGTCTTGGTAATTAAACAGATCTCAAACAAGAGTAGTGACAGACAATGATTATGCAAACTCTGCACTCAGAACAAGAAGAAATGGAAAGAAAAGAGACCAAAACAAGAGACCCTTTTGCCGCATTTACAAAGTACACTAAATCCACACAAACCTTAGCATCTAATGCAGGAGCTTCTCTTCTATGCACTATACTTAGTAAAATGCCATATTGCAACTTGTAAATTGACAGCTCTTCTTGAAAACCAACCCGACCCCAGATAAGCTATTAATAACAAAAAGGGAGAGGGAGTGAAGTTTAAATTTTGAAATAAAGCTGGCAGCAGTGATAGTGTTGTACCCATATCTGCAGCCCTGAAGCCCGATAATATAAGGCAAAAGGAACAGTACCAAAAGGGTAACTTTTGGGAAGGACTATAACAAAAAAAATAATAATAAATGCTCGAGACAATCTTGGAACTCCCCATCTTCTGTATATTATTCAACTCTTTAGTTCTTGTCTGTTTCTTTTCTTTGTCCGTTTTCCATGTCCAAAATCTTTTATTATACATTTTCTTTTACGAAAACCTTCTTCTCTCTCCAATTGAAGTGTCTTATTGGTAGCGACCATGGTTGGGTGACACTGGGGCTGAAGAACAGAACCAAGACGACTTGCAACACATTAAAATTGAGCTTCCGACCTTGAAGCCTTGCTAGTATAAAGCTCATGTAATCGTTGCAAGCGTTGAGTGAGTCTTAGCGTAAATTTTATCAGCCACAAGTTCAAATTACGAAACAATCTTTTTGCCCAAATAAGAATAAAATTGACCTTTTTTTCATATTTCCAAAAATTGGAGACTTTGTTTTCCTCTAGTTATGTACTTTCTGCCATGTCATTGAAAATAGTTACGGGTACATATCGTTTCTTGCGAGTTACTAATTTCTGCAGAGAAGTTAAGCAGTACGGGATATAGATACCAACGCAGGCAATATATATTGATCAAGTTGAACATATGCTATACTCATCACAGACAAAGAATTTTAAGTGATTACAGTTACTAATGTCACAACCAAACACCCCTAATTCACTAATGTTACAACTAAACAACTTTCATTAACTGAAATTATCCATTTTTCGTTAACTATGGAATTGAGAGAGAATAACACTAGAGGAGATTCATCGACCTTGATCCCTGAATGCTAAGTGCAGCATTCTGTGCACTCATCCTATGCTAACACATGATTAGCTTAAGGGCCATGCCCAAATACATGGATGCCATGGCCTAACCAGAACACTATTGCCATGTGCTTCCGGGTCCTGTTGTCATAGCTCGAGCCTCAGCTAGAGAAACAGCCATGGCCAGCATCATCTGCTCCTCAAAACTCTCTGGTACAATAGTTCCTGGGACATTCTGAAATCTGCCCCCAATTTCATCTGGTATTGGTGGCGGTGGCGGCAATAATGCAGAAACTCCGCCAGCTTCTTCTGTGGTGTCAGAGCCTGCATAACTGGTCCCTGCTTCAGTGGCATCTGATACACGATCTATTGCCCAATCCCCATCATCCCTTGTCACAACCATCCTGCATTTTGGGGACAAATTGCTAGAGCTCTGCATGGAAGCATAATTCTCTGCATCACTATTCAACTCATTGGAAAAGCTACTGCCACCCGTAATCACGTTGGATGTGGACATGTTTCCGTTATTACAAGCAGATGAATCCCCACCCACCTGCTGGCACTCAGCAAGGGCAGCAATTGCACAAGCAAGACCACCAGAAGGGGATGATGATGATCCAGCTGGTGGAGCCACAGCTTGCAAAGCATATCGACCTTCTGTCAAATACTGATCAGGCGCAGGAGCACCACCATAAACTGGATTTCCCTGTCTGCTATTTTCCTGCAGCACCATTTATCTCTGATTGAAAAATCACTTAAGCCAGCCATTAATTTAAGGTGTACGAAAACAGAAGCCAAGTCACTACAGATAAAATCAATTCAGTTTGTGCAATTCCTATGTTTAATGCATCATTGGCAGGAATGGCAAAGACTATCATGAATCCTTTTGAAATAACATTGCACATATAGATCAAGGTGCACAAACTGAGAACCACATCATAAAAGAAGAACAAAAAACAGAGACGTTACAAGAGATAAGTCCCAGCCAAACCAACAAAGAAGCCAAAGTCATTAATGATCCACAGGTAGCCTTTTCTAGTCTCTGAATCATCCAACACCAAATGGTGAAAGTCTTCTATGAGACCGACTCTCAGAAGTTAATAATATTTTTATGTTTTTTTAAAAAAACAACCCCACTGCAGCTGAATTCATGCACTGAGTTCAATCGTGATCTATAATTTTTGCAAGGTTAATTTTAATTCTTTTCTATTAGTAACATGTCATTATTGGAAGAAAATTAATTGCTTATAGGTGCTCTCTGCATTACCAAGTTTGCTACCCCATTTGCGAATTTGACATGCCAGGCAAGAAAACAAACTTGTAGCTAATAATTATAGATTTCCTCCACTCAACAGTCAATTAGAGTTCATGGACAAAGTTTGAGTTCACTGGCTCTTTCCCCTCCTTTCCTGTCTATGTCTTTGCTGAGTTATTGATTCCAGCTACAATTGTAAACAGAAATGTTCAAAACTTTCAAATGCTAAAGATACCTATGCAACACATTTTTTATGATTTCATGGTAATTGATTAACAGAGTGCATTCAAAAGCATGCAGCTTTATTTCTCAAAACAACTGCATGAAGTCCCCTGTAAACCAAATTGTTCCAATGGGTTCTACCCCTGACTGCAACATTAACAGAAAATATATGGTAATTAACTAGGATTCTGTTAAACCATTTGTCCAAGAAATATCCTTTCATAAAGTAGAGTCATCAAGCAAAGCTTTATTTCGTGTTTGTAAAACTGACTTGATACTAATCATAAGGAAACACATATCATAGGACCAAAAAACTTACACTGAAGCAAATAAGATCAAGCAAAAACATTGCACCACCAGATAAACACATCTGGACTCAGCTACATAAATCATTGGCTAACACATGTAAAGAACATGAGGGGCCACCAGAAATGTCAAACAAGCATTCAGAGATAACAAAACCAGTGAGGATACAAGTAATGTTAGGATTATTGTTAATGTAACCTTTTACAAAGAGGCTGTCTTTGTGACTCAAACCTGTGACCTCCATGTCAGAAAATAACACACTTATGTTTAGGAACAACAATCTTACCTGAGGTTCTACCATTGAAATGAGTTATTAGTTGGGCCAATTCCTCATTAACTTTGACTTCTCTTTTTTAAGAGTAGTAGTCCTGCTAGGGCAAAGAATCTTGTAGTCCACTAAGACCACAAATACCAGTGTAAGCTAGTTTGTTTAGAAACTTTGAGTACTTAAATATGATGTTTTTGAATGACTTCTGAAGACAAATTTGGTACCCAGTGTTCTTTCCTCTACAACTGTGCCTTTTCAGGGAGACATATTCCTTCTTTGTGCTTCTGCCTATTGCAAATAAAGCTTGTCAAAAAATGTGACAACCACATGTTGCATCAAAGTGTCTTGACTCAGCTGATGCACTTCTCATAATCAAACCCAATTCAAAAATAAAACCTAGTACACAAGCCCTAAATTTCTAAGTTCCTCTGGTCTAAACCTGCAACAAGTCAATCCTTCCAGCATCAGAAACAGCACCAAATGCTTTTGTTCAAGCATCTTCAAACTTTTCAGTCCAGTTGGGACAAAATTTGTCAAGTCCTGTCTGCCTTTGGACAACTATTTTCAAGGCCAATATCAAATTCTAAACAACTTCAGCAGGCAAAAATCCAAAATGACTGCATTTTGAGGGACTCAGAGCTTGAAATTTCATGGTCAACTATGTGTCAATCAGTTAAGAAAAATTACCTGAATGGAGAGCCAGATTGCTTCCATCACCATAATGTCCTCAAGATCTAGGTCAAATTCATCATCCCTGCAAATTTTTGAGCGTTTGATGTATGCAGATTAGAATCAGGGTCATACAACATAAAAGATAATGCACAATATGTGCCAACATGCATAATATTAAATGAAAACTAAACATTGGATGCCAGCCAAGAACCAAAGAAGGAAAATTTGAGCGTTTCCCAGATTACGTATTTCACATCACTTGAATTTTTTATATCAAATTTAGCTTAGCATATAGATCTCAACAACTTAATCTACTTTTGGCCAAGTGATACACATGCAGGACAGATGTATGGGTCTCCTTGGTGGCAGGTTTAGATTAGAGAAAGCTTGAAAATTTAGGGTTTGCAGAAAATGTTAATGATGATAATGGTTTTGTGGTTAAAGTTTTTCTGTTGATTTGCAGAAGTTTGCATGATGGTTTAAAGAGCTGTGAACAATGCTCTGAGTTACTGAAGCAAAAAGGAAAAGAAGAAAGTTGGAAAAGAAGAACCAGAAAGCAATCACAGACCAAGTCACAAAAAACTCTCTTATAAATTATATATAACAGACCAAGTTCTAATAAATCAGATACATACATACATACGTATGTACATACTTATGGACATATGTATATATGAGAGAGTCTTGTGCACTGGGAACGCCCTTTTAGTCCAATAACTGATTTTCTGTTTAGGTCTATTGTGATTTGCTATTCTATAGAGATGCAACTGAATTAAAAGTAGTTAGAAATATTGTTTCAGTCTGCATCAAGTGTAATGCAAAACCTCAAATCATTTTGAAGTGGCAAAGCATTCTAGTACAATTCACATGATTATATAAATAAGGGAATATAGCAATCAAATCAAAGTAATTACCTGTTGCCTAAATTAAACATAAAAGAACATAGAAACATTAATTGCAACAAACCTGTTTATTCTAGGCTGTGGAGAATGTCTAATAGAGTACTGAGAAGAAAGAATTTCCTCGCTTTCTTCAGGAGACCTATAAGATGGAACTGCTAAGAAAAAGCGACAAATTAAGAAATAAAAAAAAATGAAAGTAAAAAACAGAAAATTAAAAAGAAACAAATACAACAATATATAAAAGTGGAATAACCGGTAAAAAGCAAAAGGACACCTGTTATTGAGCCACACTCAATGTCTCTAGCAGCAATATTAGTGCTTGAAGAACTTAATTCTAGTCTTTTCTGCATTCTCTCTTCTTCATCCCGAAGTTCTTGCTGCTGCATCCTGATTTTTGCTTCTATAACACACTGTTCCTCCTACAGAATTTATTGAAGTTCATCTCAGACACAGTCTCTATGTTAAAATATCAGCACAGTATCCTTAGAATAATCAAAACAGGTCTAAGGTTAATTGAATCTTACAATCTGCTCCATGCCCTTTTCCTCCTTTGTTTTCATTCCTCGATATTCAACAGCATAATTTGAAGTTTTGCAAAAGGGACATCTTATTATGTTAAAGAAAACAAGCAGAGTAAATATGGCTTCAAAACAGAAAAACTGAAAAATTCAACATGATGGAATGAAGGATACTGAGTAGGATGAGCTGAATTAGGATTTTTCATCTGCAGAAAACATTCTGGTGCAATAAAAGACTCTTAGAATTGAGTGCTAACCACTTAAAACTATAATAAAATTGCAAAACTCAATGATCAATTACCTGTACAAATTCCCTTCATGCAGCATCTCGATCGGTTAAGGCTAGGGTAATACTAAGTTAAAAAAATGAAAAATAGAAATGCGGATTGGTCATCCAAAAGACATAATTCAATGCATATATAATCAAAAGACCGCAAATAAATAAAGTTGGTGGTCTAGAATAACAGAAAAAAAGAGAGATTACATCCACAAAGAAAATCAACAGGCATGATATAAAGAAAGGAATAAGCAAATAAAGACGTAAAAGAAGAAAGAAATGAAGGCAATGACAAATACTAACCAGGAAACAAATTGGACATTCTTCATGATCAACACCACATTCCTCACCCCCGGGATAGCATGGGGCTAGTTTGGATTCACGGATGAGCTTCCTCAGCTTCTTATGGTCCACATCTTTGTGAACATAGAGCCCTTGTGGCTTCGTATACCTCTCATCAACCACTTGTCTCTTACTTCCCAGCTTATTACCCATTTTTTTTCACTACCAATCAGTCGGTTCTTTGTTGTTTTGTGAATTATCAAAAAATTACAAAAAAAAGATCATCGACAACAAAAATAACAGAGACAATGAAAAGCGTCATCCCCTTCAATTATTTAACTGAAAGAGTTCAGTTGAAATTGGAAACAAATAACATCTACGTTGGATCCATTACACGACATATAAAGTAGCAGAACACTGTCTCTGTTTCATTTGAAGCAAGACAATTTGCCTCTCTGAAACGCCATTCTCAGACAATCCTGCAAGAAAAGGCCCAAAAAAAGGCATAAAGATACAAAAAGACTTCCCCTTTAAAACAAGCCAAGAATCACAAACCCTAACCACTCCACAAATTTCACTTAATTTCATACAAAAGGAATAAAAAAAAAAAAAAGAAACCTGATTTTTCTCGATAGCCGTAGAAACAAACCTAGACTTCCACGAACATAAACACACAAATAAGCCATGATATACACCGAAAAAAAGAAGAAATTAAAAATAAAAAAACAATTCGAATTCTCCAACAAAGGAAAGAAATGAAAGTAACCTTGAGCCGTTCAAGCAATTGTCGCTATGAGCAGCGTGGCCAGAGATAGATATATATACACACACACACACACGCACGCACGCACGCACGTAAAGAGAGAGAATGAGACGGAGGAGGGAATTGCTAACAAGGAAAGTAGCAGAATTAGAACTTTCTTACTTGTAATTATACAGAGCGAGACACGGACACGTACAAAAACTCTCCCCCTCAATCTAACATATTATTTATATTAAAAATATAAATTATTTTATTTTTTATTTATTACCATATAAATTTTAATACACAAAAAAAAATCAAAACCATAATAAATAATTTTTTTATTTAATTTTTTTTTAAAAAAATTGATAATTAATATCTTAGTATAATCTTCTTCTTCTTTTTTTTTTTTTTCTTTTTTCTTATAGTTGAAAAAAAAAAAAAAGACAAAAGTCTACGATTTTAGACTTTGACAATATCAATCCTTCTCATTCGATTTGGCAGGCAGTGAGAATTTAGATTCTATAATATAATATTGCTAATGGATAAATAAATAAATAATCTCCTTTTTATCAATTCATCCGTTCACCGCCTTGTTGTCTGCGCGTGGGTTTAACAAAAAGACAAAAGGTTTTGGTTGCCCAGTTTCCAGTCTTGGATTGCCATGCTTGTCCTTCTTCTTCTTCTGCATCGTGTTGGGTTTAACAACATTATAAATTCTTTTTTTTTATTTTTTTTAATTTGATTATAATATTTATTTTTTTTTTTGGCCAAACGTCAAGTAAATCAAATAATCTATAAACAATTTCAGTTCTTTTTATTAAATTATTGTTATTATTTATTTATTTTATTTTTTTGGAGTTGGCGTGAAGAAAAGTTAAGTACGAAGTGGTGGAGTACAGGGCGAGAAAAAGTATCAATCGTTGATTGTTGTCGTTCATTCCAGGTTTATATCGGCCTTTTTGTCTTCATGCTTTTTACACGCAACAAGATGACATTGTACGTTTGTATGTGATTTTAAAAAAATAAAAAATAATCCTTCCGACAGCATCCCAATAAATAAATAAGTATATATAATTTACATACTTACATAAATTATATAATCTATAATTTAATAATTTTTTTAATAAAATAAAAAATTATAATACGATAAAAAAATTGATATTTTTTAATTAATAGGGATTAAATAACAATAATAAAAATTATGAAAATTTTTCTTTGCTCATAATTAAACATAAAAAAAACAAAGTAAATATTTTTCTTATTTTTTATTTTTTTATTCTAAATTCTTTAAATAAAAGCCTATTCATATGATGATATTTTTATAATTATTTTTTATTAAAAATTAGATAAAAGATGCTTTTTAATATAAAAAATAAATAAATATTTTTTTTATTATATTTAATAATAAAAAATATGACTTTTTATTATTATGTTTTAAATAAAAGATGTGCATGTAATTTTTTATTTTTTATTTTTGAAGAAAAAGTACCAAGGTGCCAAAATTGTTTTCACTCGTTGATGATGAGAGTAATCGTTCTCTTTTTCTTTTTCTTTTTTGTTTTTTTGTAAAATATAAAAATTAAGTAATTATGATCATCGACTATAAGTAATATTTTTATCTACTAATCTTTTTTGTTTCTTTGAAATTTTGATAAAATATGATGTGTATATAATTGAAAATTTATATTTTTGAGTTTAATTAATATGTATTAAGAATTTAAAAATAAGACTTTCAATTTTAAACACGGTGTAAGTAGATTGATTAAGGCGTGATACAGAATTCTTTATATGTAGGTTCTAGGCTGTGCTTCCACACACAGGGAGAGTTCTTGGAGTTAGCCGGCTTTATTGATAAATGCAACCAAATAAAAGAGGAGCATAAATAAACCTCTAATTGTTAGATCGGATCATATCCAATCCAAACCCCATTTCTCATTTCTTCAATTTCAATTATTTATTTTTTTAATTTTTTTATTTTTTTGGTTAAAGGCCACTCCTTTTAGATCATCGTTCACGCTGTTGACTGCCAGCCAACCGTTGAAAATGAGCGAGGAAGACCGAAAGAGCAGAGGAACAGTCGTGAGCAGCCACCACCATGAACCTCCACAACAACCGCCCCAATATGGCACTTTTCAAGGCGTTGCCAACTACCCTCCACCACCCCAACAGCCTGTCATCGGCTTCCCACAGCCGGCGCCTCCCCCTGGAGCCACTGCTGAGCCCTCCGCTCCTCCTCATTACTACGCTCAAGGCTATCAAACTGTTCCTGGTACAATACAATAGTCAACTCCTTGGTAGCCATTTCTCGTATTTCTCATTTCTATTGAAATTTGCAAACTTTTTTTTTTTTTTTTGGATGAGTTGCAAGAGGTTATTAGAGAGTGATGACCCTTTTGATCTATGCTGCCAAATGTTTCTTGATTTAAGGAGCTAATGACTTGATGAGTTGGTTTTGCTTCAGGTTATGCTGTTGCTGAGGGAAGACCTGTTAGACAACATCGCCTTCCTTGCTGTGGTATTGGTATTGGCTGGTTCTTGTAAGTTCTTTTTTTACCCTAATCGGTAACAACAAAATGAATTAAAGATTGAAGCTTGGCCTGCTGTGTGTGCGAATTTAATTTACTTTATCTGTTAGCATTACCACCGTTGCGATACCATTGCTGATGAAAATAATTGATGTAAGAGCCATTATATTCACCGACTTGAGCTATTGGACGAGTAAACAAAGACTGATGGACAGAGAAATGTGCTTATTGGGAGACTGACAAACCAATTTGTCTCGTGGATGTGTTGAAGGATCCTAACCTGATAAACTTGCATTTTAACACATAGGAATTGGAGAATGAGAAGTTTATTTTTACTATTTGCTTTTGAGTATTCTGTTATTCCTATTGTGAATGACAGTCAAACACAACACTTGTACTTTTTTCTATTTTTTGCTTGCTTCTCTTTTAGCAGTTAATTCCTCTGTTAGCCAGTTTTCTAAATCAACACTTTTGCTCTGTGATCTAACATTTCTGCAGCTAAGTTTTCCTTGTAACCGCCTGGAATGAGTCAAATCATTGGACATTTAGCAGGCTTATAGATGTATGGATAAGTAATTACTAAATAACAAATTTCTTCCAGCCAATGGGCATCCCTTAACCAGTATTCAACGAAGAAATGTTTCCCAAACTGTCTCTCTCTGTCTCTCTCTCTCTGTATGTTTCTGTGCGTGCTGTTGTGTCCCCTAAGTTGCCTCTTCTTTTATGGGTACTAAATCTGCAATCTCATATCTTTTAAATCCATATAATTGCAAATCTTCAAAGTTGTGTTCTCACTCCCAAAAGCTCGAAATTCAATCTCAATAAATTTCTTAATCTTGGCCCCTTTCCTTATATTCAGATGTCCATATTCGGGTTTTTTTTACCATATCTTGCTGTAAGGGCACCGATCTTTAATCTTTTTATGTCATGATTGGTGTATTTAAGTTAGTCCACTTTACATTCTGCTGCTTGTAGTGACATGGTTATATGATACTGCTATGAGGAATTCAGACAGTTTCTTCACGAATAACTGAACCTTTGTCATTTTTCTTTTTCTATTTTGAAGGTTTATAATTGGTTTCTTTCTTGGAGCAATCCCTTGGTATGTTGGGTTATTTGTTCTACTTTGTGCGAGGATAGATCCTCGAGAAAAACCAGGATATATTGCCTGTACAATTGCCGTGAGTATCTTTTTCTTGTAATTTCCTTCTTATTTGTAGGATGTTCTGCTGTGCTATTGCTTTCTTTCTCAACATTTTAATTGGTGTTATTATCTCGTGACTGTTGTACTTTTCTATTGCTTGTTGAGTTCTGAATCAATTTTATAAACAATTGGTTATTAAAAACATTTTCATGTTTGGGAGTGCCAGGATGGGTTGTACATCAAATGTTCTGAAGTGTGTTTGTTATATTCTGTAGACATTTCTTGTTCTTCTTGTTTTGTTTTAGCAGACTTATTGAGTATGCTTATATGTTGAAGCTCTGAAGCTTGCATAGACTTTTGCTGCAGTTACAAATTTTCATGTATGTGTTTTAGCAGACTTACCATTATACCAAGGCTTGCCCTTCAATCTCTAAAATGCTAGTTTAGTGTTTTTAAGATTCACCATATTTAGCGAAGTCTTGATTAACAACAATTGCCCACTCCAGTTCCCAGTTATGAGGATCCTGTCTCTTTCACCTACTTTTTGCTATCATGTTATTCTGCATTATGGCCGTTTTGTGGTTCCTTTCCCTTTAACCAATAATTCTTGTGTTTGGATTCAAGCCTAACACTTTACATCTTCTTTTGTTCTTGAGACAATCTGCAACCAGCCCAATGGGCCAATTTGGATGGTATATAGAATTCCCTTTTGTAAATGGAGGATCCTGGGCTTGATGGATTTAGTTTGATGGGTGTAAAATTATATATACCTTCAACAATTTCTGCTACATAAGTTGCAATATCTTTCACTTAATCAATGAGAATTTAACCCATTGCATATTTACTTTGATTGTTCTATTATTGGCCGTGGAAACATTGGGTAAGACGGTTTATATGTTTCGCCATGTCCTCTGGAATCTTGTGTCAGTATGTTGATAGAAGATTTAAGATTCCAGCATTTCAGGCAAGAATAAGTTTTTTAGTGGCTCTAAGTATCACCATGCATTGCATGATACTTTGCATTGACCTTACAGAATTTGGCATTATTTTAAGTGTTTGAAGATGAGCAATAGATTTGTTTGCATAGATGGAGGCTTCTTCTTTCAGACAGCGCCTGTGTTATAATTTCTCAGCGAGTGCTGGCGGCCAGATTTGTTCGCTAAGGAAAATCTATACACTAACTATATTGTCTTCTCATGTTTAGCCTACTCCTTGGCAAATTGCTTTTGTTTGCTGGAATTTGGATACCGGATACTGGAAAAGAAGAATTCTTTTGCAGGCACACAGCTAACACTCGAGAACTCTGCTCCTTGTGCAGGCTATTCTTGCCACGATTGCAATTATCATCGGTGCAACAAAGGGGGTTCATGACTGGTAATCTCCTGTCTAAGCTTTGTGCATGTTACAAGATGGATGCTGAACCTTTGTTTAAATTCCTGGAAAAAGCTATCTATATCTGTAAGTTGGTGTAAAAGTTACTCATTCCGCTAGAAAGAACTTTGATTTGCTAAAAATCTTCAACGATGCTGACTGTTCTCAAGGGAATAATGAAACTTAATGTAACGCGAAGATTGTTCCATTTGTGATGTGTAGTATGAGAGTTTTATGTGTTGAAAATGCCTTTGACTATTTATTACATGTATATATGTTTTTTGTTCGCTTATGTAGTATAAAATTGAATAAATAAATTTACCCAATTTCTGTCTTGAGCTTTACTTGATCAACAAAGTTTTTCTTTTAAACACTTAAATCACCATGGGAAATAAGGAATGATCATTTTAACGAAGATACAACACTAAGAAACTGAGTTTTGGGATGAACCAGAACATTATGAAATAAGGTTTACTTTAAAGTACATCTTTATATTTAAGTGAACGCCTTGGGATCCCATCATTGTATTTATTCCGGGCTAAATGCTTCACGTAAGTATTCAATCTTAACAACAAAGTTACAAATTTTTATTACAAATATTGCAATAAATTTCGACAATTTTGGTGACTTCCCCAGTCACCATCTTCAAATGAATAAATTTTATATTATATATAAAACATTTTATACAAAAATGTAAAATATCACTGTCCTATAAAATATCTTGTATCTATTTGATAAAAATTAATTATGTTTATTTTGAATCAACCCCAATTTTCTCATATATATATATAACATAACAACTTGATTAAAAAATAAAACGTATACAATTATTGACTAACTGAATGTTCCTTAGATTAAAAAAAAAAAGCACCCGTAACAAAAACACACAGAGATCGCACAACACAGACTATTCACTAGTTATTATATGAATTGCCCTTCCTCTAATGCTCTCATTCATATGACGTATTATATGCAAGTAACAAAAACTACGAGGGAGTACTTCTGCAACCTCTCCAATGGATGGTATTCATGTACCTACCGCTTATATAGCCTCAATGAGCCGCCTGTGCTCCAAAATGTCCCATAAAACACTCTGCATTTTCTCAACAGAAACAGGTTTCAGTATAACACCATCCATCCCAACCCTCATGCAGGTTTCCTCGGTTGCTTTCTCCGTGTTTCCTATAAGTGCCACTGTCAATGGCCTTTTGCGATAGTTATAAAATTTTTCATGCAGTCGGATGGCAACTTCAAAACCATCGGGCACCAACACATCCATAAAGACCACTTTGTGCTCCTCAGAAACAACACGTAAGCACTCATCGCTTGAACTTGAAGTAGTTACATCACAACCCAGGTGCACAAGAATTCCCCTTGTCACCATCCTGCTGACCCTGCAAGCCACAAAGAAATTTGAGATCAAGTTCCATTGACCTACAAATCCCAACTATGGTCAAAACATTAAAATTATTAGACAACTTGCTTTATGGAGATTGTAAGGCACCACGAGGGCCACATATGGTTGCCATGTGTGGGAAGAAAAACAAGAGTAAAACTATATACAATTAACCCTTCCACGGACCCTTTAGTGTGAGTCTCAAAAGGTTAAGAGAGAGATATCTAACTGATTTATCATCAAGCCAACTTAATTCAAGACCTCATTGAACATCCTGGACACTGTTATTAATCTGAAAATTAACTCTATCCTAAACTGCTTGTTTCCAGTTATTGCAATCAGATAACACCAATCATCTAGAAAAAGTGTTGTTTCATAATATACCAAAAAAATGGCCATTTACAAAAAGTATACCCCACGTCCAGGCTTTTCTATAACAAGTCATTTCTTACTGATGTCATAGAGAAAATATTAGCAACCGTCCAATCAAAATCTAGCATTATAATGGAATATTAGTAACCGACAAGATTAGAATGCCACTGACTCATTATCATCCATGACAAGAACTTTAAGCCCTGAAAAAATTGTCCGTCCATGACTTGCTGGCCATTTGGGCATCAAACAGACCTTCAAATCATTTGGGCAGTCAGGAATCCTGAGTTTTACAATGAAAGTCACAGTGCAACCCTTTCCCAGACCTTCACTTTCTATCCATATGTGTCCCTCCATAAGATTGACAAACCTGATCACAAGAACACAAAGGTATTAATCCTAACTGCATTTTTCAACAACATAAATCACATGCAAAGACCTTCCCAACATAAATTTGAGAAAGTTAACACACAATAAGGCAGAAAGGAAAAAGGAAGGCCGATTGCATTGCCCAATAAATGCAACAAGGTCTTTGTTAGTGAAGACACAGAAGTAAAATACCTCTTACAAATTGCAAGGCCAAGCCCACTGCCACCAGAGTTTCTGGTTGCCAAAGACTGAGTTTGAACAAACTTGGTAAATAACGTAGGAATATCTTGGGGGTCAATTCCTGAGCCAGAATCTTTTACCTATACAAAAAGAAAGAGATCAAAACATGAGATTCCAGCACTTATGAGTGATATCAAAAAATGCAGAAGATATTGATTGATTGTCAAAGAACCAACCTGCACGTGCAAATAAAATTGATTATTGCTTGGCGCCAGATAAAGGTTGGGAGCTTGGGAATCTCTTAAAGATTCTGATTTTGCAACAAATGCAGTGATTGAGATGTTGCCTTCTTTTGAGAATTTTACAGAATTACCAACAATGTTCAATATTGTCTGCATCAGGCGTTTTTCATCACCAATAGCATATTCTGGCAAATCTGGAGCTACGTTTAATGTGATATGCAACTTTTTCACAGAAGCAATAGGCTTGACCAAGTTAAGAACCTGCCACAGATAAACAAACGTCTTAGCAACTCTCATCTTAAAGAAATTAAAAACAGATGTATATCTAAGATTATGCAGTCCTACCTCCCTGAAAACAGCATGAAGATTAAAATTGACTGATTCAAGTTGAAGGCTGCCATCTTCAAGTCTTGAGAGATCTAATACATCATTTATTAAAGTAGCCAAAAGGTTGCTACTCTTAAGAATTGTCTCAACCATCAGGCGCTGCTCAGGTGTCAGTGCAGTCTCTTGCAGCAAAGAGGAAAGTGCAATAATTGCATGCATTGGGGTTCTCATCTCATGGTTCATGACAGCCAAGAAATCATTGCGAGCACGAATTGCTGCTTCTGCTTCCGTCCTAGCAAGATCAAGTGCAATATTTTGGTCCACAAGAAGTCTTCTTGCCCTCATTGACTCTTCTAGGATTGCGGCATGAGACAGAGCAACAGCCACCTGGCTCAAAAATTAAATTTTACATTTCGGGCTAAAAATGGTAGGTATGCATTCTTTAGAAAGTACATCCTCCTCTTACGTTTTCCTAAAATTAGATAGAAGTACAACATGTAAACTGCAATTCCTCTCTAGCACCGACATGCGTAAAAAGGATAAGGAAGCCCTACAAAGCTTAAGAAGTCACAGGAAGATTCCTACTAGAACTCATTTATCTAAGAAGTTCCTCATCAGAAAATTAATTTTTTATGCCTTTGTTAGAACAATTACTAGTTAGTATTGTATCTTTTTTATTTTCCTTCACTTTTTTTTTTCTTGTTTTTCAATCAAGCACAATAATAACCACCTAAAATATCTTCTTAACATTATCCGTTTGATCAAAAGTGAACCAAGCTTATTCTTTCTCCTGCATTAATGTTTATTTGGGCTTCCACCTGGTTTCTATGCACAGAAAGAATTACCAAAGAATAAAAATTGTCAATATTGAGCATGATGGAGATACATGCAAATATGCTTGTGGCATATCTAGTTCTTTATTTACTTCCAATTAAAATGATGTTCTAAATAAAATTTATTTAACAGACCACAATGGCCAAAAGAAAAACTGGTTTAATTAGATTCTGCTTTTGAAGAAAATTATTGTCCATGTTATGTTGATGACATTGTGTCACAAAATGCAAAAGGCATGTCAATATTAGGATTCTTCAATAACTCTGCCTTCTGAAATTAATTTGGAAAAATAACTGACTTTACTTGCAGAAATATTCTGATAGAACTTATTTTGTTATATGGAAAACTCCAATTTTGTGCTTTTGAAGACAAAATGAGAGAAACTACATTTCCTTTTCTGACTAATCATACATCAAATTCTGCTCAATTGGGTACCTATTTGATAGACCCATGAAATGTGAGCAATACTTGGGTATAAATCAATATCACAAACAAAAAAACTAGTGCATTAAGTAATCATGTTATAAGATGGACACAATACAAACAAAAAGTGTTGTGTTAGTACAGATGATGAAAAATAAATACATTGGGATAAATCACAAGAGATGGTCTGCTAATGCACATTCTATCAAAAAAGATAAAGAAAAATGATAATGAAAGCCATGATAAGAAGTTAAAAGGGCAATCTAAAACCTGATCAGCGACAACTTCAACAAGCTCTAACTCATGAACATGCCACTGCCTGGCACTATCGGAGGGAAGCATTAACACCATTAAAGCATAGCGTTTGGTTGAAAGCTCAGGCCAATCATTAATCTGGAAATTTGAAAGATGAAGAAGAGGGACACGAACTGCAACCACCTCTCCAGGCACATATTTTCCTGTATAAGGCCGTCGTCTTGCCACCAGACAATTGGGAGATATCTTCAAAGCACGATTACTGCTAAATACTTGATTAATGACAGGAGACTGAATAGGAACAGTATATCCAATGGGATTCTGCTGACGAAGAGTGTGTGATAGTTGAAGCTCTAAACCAGTGCGAGTTGGCATCCACAATGCACACTCTTCCAAATCCAATGTCCTACCCAATTCAACAAGTGTAGTCCTAAGTATGGTATGCCTATGAAGAGTGCTCCTAATTTCATGAGTTAACATCCTAACATGTCGGCCTGTTTCTTCCTGGGTTCGAATCAAACCCATCTCTCTATCCAGCTCAGCAGCCCTGTTTTTCAAAAATGATTCTCTGGTTTTCACACTCAAAAGGTCAGGAATTATGTGTACAAGCATAAGTGCAGTTGCACAGGACACGACGGCGGTCAAAACTTTTGCTATGGTCATTACTATTGCCACCGTCCGAGAGTGGGCAGCGAAGGTCCACAAATTTATAAGATGGGTTGCTCCACAAAGAACTATAAAAGCACCAAACTGCACAAGCACCCATCTATAAGGAAACAAGGCAGATTTCTTAACAAAATAGATGAGCTCCAGAGGAATAGAAAAATAAGCTAGGGCTATAAGGAAGTCTGAAATATATTGATACTTCATCAACAACTCATCAGCCCGCCATTGTGGCTCAATGCAGTTGCAAGACTCCATTTTCCTTTTCCTTTTCCTTTTTTTTTTTATAAAAAAAATAATAATAATAATTGAAATGAACCCACTTCCACTTCAGCTGATACGGGGGCCTCTCTCCCTCGCATGCCTGCAACACTAAGTTCAGCAATTTCACAAATCATCAATAAATTGACACTCAAAATCAATAAAATTCAAGTTCTTGGCAAAAGCAAAAGTAGTCAAAGCAATTTATCCACTCAAAACAGTCCCAGGCCCTTGGATCGCCGCCTTCCAAATTATAACCCCAAAAAAAAAAAATAAATAAATAAATTTACAGATCCTTAATTACTGATAATTTCACAGCAAAAGTCCTCAAACTTTGTAAACTATATAAGAAGAACACCCTAATAATTAAATAATAATAATAATAATACCGTAATAACGCGAGATAGAGGAAGGATCCTTGCAACTTTTCAGAGCAAAGAATGAAGGATGGAAAGACAAAGAATAATATTTTATAATCTTTATCAACACAGGAACTACATTCTTATTCGCCCTTGGATTAAAAGTCTTTGTGGTGTCGTGGGGGGGGCTGCCTACTTCAGTTATCCAAACAATGAACCTGGCCCCCCCATTAAACGTTGATGCTCAGCCACCGTACATTACAAGAAAAGTTAAGGAAGACAAAAAAAAAAAAAAAAAAGTTGAATGAATTAAAAAGAAAAATTAAGTAACAATAATTAAAAAATAATAAAAATATAAAATTTGAAAAGAAAAATATAATTAAGAGGAATTGAACTTTTGGAGTAATACAAAAAATAAAAACTTAAATTTTGATTTTATTTTATTTTTAATTTCAAAAATTAAGTTTGAGATTTATAATAAATAAAAAAATATTTTTATTATATAATTTATGTTTTAATAAATACAAAATCTAATGCAATGTTATATAATAAAAAATAATAAATTTTTTAAAATATATAATATATTAAATATAAAATATATATTTTTTTATAATCTTATTTCGTAATCGATCTTTAAAGTTAGAAAGAAAAAATCCAAAAAGTCCACCTTTTGTTTTATTATGGTCAAAAGTTTATGAAGCAAAAAAGAGTATTGAAAAAGAAAATAAAAGGGTGAGGGAAATAAATTTGTTTTCTAGAAAAAAAAAAAGAAGAAGAAGGTCAAGCTGCATTTGTGTTTTGTTGTTCCACAGTCCAAAGCTGTACTTGCAGAGCCCACAGCCTTCTACCAAAGCATTGTGTTGTTCTTGAAAATCTATAACCCATAGAAGTATTACCATTCTCTCTCTCTCTCTCTCTCTCTCTCTCTCTCTCTCTCTCTCTGTCTGAATTTGGCTTGTAGAGGAAGAGCTATGAAAAGATCCCATCTTTGCTTTATTTCTGTACTTTTACTTTTGGTTGCTTATGCTTTCCACTGTCAAGCTCATGCTTCCCCCGCAGGTTTTTTTTTATTCCCTTTTTGTTCATTTGCTCTGTTTAGTTAATGGGTTTGTTTTTTTTTTTCAGGTTTCATGTACATTCTGGGTTTGTTAATTGTGTTGTTACTTATAGCTTATTGCACTTTGCTTAATTCCAAAACACAACCCATTTCCTTTTCGAGCCTAAGATTTGGAAATTAACTGGTTGTTGTTATGATCTTTTTGCTTAATGGGCATGCTTTATTTTGATTCAAGTGTGATTCCTGGTTTGGTGTTGTGCTAAGCAGGGCCATTGATCAAGCACTTGTCTTCTTTTCTCAAGTGGACCACTAGGTCATCCTCAAAATCACCCCAATCAGGTTATTTTTACTCTTTTATTATTATTATTTTTTGTTTGTGTTGGTCACACTGAAGTCTGTTTCATTTGATTTTTGTGCTAAATTTTCTCTGATTTGTTTTACAGTCCATGAACAGCTAGTAGCTTTGTGATGATTTAGCTATACTGTTTTTGGTTTTAAGCAGATGGTAATGTTCTTCAGTTTGAGGATGGGTATCTAGTTGAGACTGTTGTGGAAGGGAATGATATTGGCATGATTCCTTACAAGATCCGTGTCTCTGCGGATGGCGAATTATTTGCTGTGGATGAAGTCAATAGCAATATTGTTAAAATTACTCCACCCTTATCCCAATGTATGTGCACTCATTTCTGCTCTCTTGCTTAAGTTTGGTCTCTAATATGGATCAGATTGATAATAATATATGGCAAAGTTGGTGTGAATGTTGTGCTTCCTATTTCTTTTTAATTCCTCTGGGGCCAGAGAAGAGTAAGTTTATCAGATTTAAAATTTCATAATTGAAAATGAACTAGATAAATGTGCACTCCTGTTTTCATTTGCTTCTTGACTTGCTGACAGAGATTCCAAGACTGTATGAACTATTCTTTTGCGCCTCATCTTTCTATTCATGCAGATAGCAGGGCAAGGTTGGTGGCTGGGTCATTTCAGGGTTACAAGGGACACGTAGACGGAAAGCCGAGTGAAGCTCGTTTTAACCATCCCAAAGGTGTAACCATGGATGATAAGGGAAATCTTTATGTTGCTGATACTGTGAATCTTGCTATTAGAAAGATTGGAGATGCAGGTATAACATTGTGCTAGGTTCTGAATTGTAAGAAATTTGTTAGGTTCCCATGGATTTAAGCTGTACACAGAACATATAACTATGCACAGACATGTCAAACATATAACTTGGAATTATTCATCATCTAGTACATCAAAGCTTTTTTTAAAGATGGAAATGTTGATTGTCTGCATAAAACAAAATCTTAAGTCTGCAAATTCTCTGCAGGGGTGACCACCATTGCTGGTGGAAAGTCAAATGTTGCAGGGTACAGAGATGGACCCAGTGAGGATGCAAAGTTTTCAAATGACTTTGATGTGGTTTATCTCCACCCAAGCTGTTCCTTGTTGGTTGTTGATAGAGGAAATGCTGCTCTTCGGCAAATCCCTCTCAACCTGGAGGATTGTGATTATCAATCTAATTCAATTACTGTGACAGGTTTGCTCCCATCTTTTTATGTGAAAGATAAATGAAGTACTAGCTTACTCATTTGGCTTGCATGTTGATGGAACTTGCTTATTTAGGACTATACCAAGTGCCGATTTATAAACATCTTAATTTCATCATGCACATTGATAACAAGATATTTCTTGTATAGCTTTCTATATTTACTCAGTTCCACGTGCCTTTTGCACTTTACCTCTGCAAACTTTCAGACAGTGAAGTAAAAGGATAAACTAAATAAATTTCTCTCATTTTTAACATCAATGTAAAATTTTACCTCACAAAAATCCATCAGAGGAAAAGGAACCAGAAATGAAGGAACATAATTTAACTAACATTGAAGACCTTGAAATTAAGTACTCTTTCCTGCTGATTTTTTAGATATAATTGCCATGTCATATAAATTGGTTATGAGGTACATCTCTGATCAAGAAAAAGGCAGTCATTTTATGAGTGCTTGTGTGAAATTGAGGGCTATTAATGACATTGAGAACTTATGCCAAATTACTAACAGAATGCATTACTTAAAGGACAGCATTCACAATTGCATGTTTCTGTTGTAAGATCTGTTAAAAGTTGACATAACATGTGCATCCTAACTACTAAAATATTAGAATTTATTGATTCAAATCATAAACAAAGGTGTATCAATTAGTTCTTTATTGATGGAGAATAACAGAATCTGATTTATAAGTACTTTACATTGGTGGCCAGGATACTGAAGCTAGACAATGTAGTTTAGCTTTTCCTCGTCTTCCTCCTAGGTTCCCAAAGCCCAAAGAAGGTGTCATTATGATACTAGTGGTTTGAAAACCATTTCATCGTAACTTCGGTTTTGTCCTCCTTTTTGGCCATTCACGTAATTTCTTGTCATTTTTTGCAGATATCCTTGTGGTTGTAGGTGCTGTCTTGGCTGGATATGCTATTTGTGTGCTTCAGCAGGGATTTGTGCCTTCTTTCTTCTTAAAAATGGTACAATTCTTATTTTGGCCTTAGTCTATTAGCCACTGTTCAATAAAGGGATAATTATAATATCGAGGTACTCACTATTGTTCCACCTTAACTACCTCTTATCTACTGGCTTCCTTTCCTGTCAGTATTCAAATTCTTTTTTGGCTAGCTAATAAGATAACAACCAATTTGCTGCTCAAACTAGCTCTCACTGTCTGAGTTTTTTTTTTTTTTTTTTCTAGCTGTGACTTTCTGCTGCTTTCCATTGTCTAAGTTGGCCATAAGTTGGCAATTAGTGCCTATTTGTTAATCTTGATAGTATTAGAAGTCACGAGAGGATTAGAGAATCATGCATTTTTCATTTGCTTCATAGATTTTGTTTGATGTGTTGAATGACCCATTTGTTAATCTTAATACTGCTACAGAAACAGCTTGAGGAGAGTGAAGTTAAAGAGCAACCCAATAAAGAGAAACCTACTATTATTACTGAGAGCATGAAAGAAGAACCAGGTTGGCCATCCTTTGGACAGCTCATAATTGATCTGTCTAAGCTAGTGCTTGAAGCATTGGGTGGTGTATTACTTTACTTCATTCCTTCACGGTTAAAACCAAGTGGGTCCAAGAAAGGCCTCACACCATTGAAAGATTCCCTAAGAATGCCCGAAGATGAAGTTGAGCCCCCATCAGCTGAAAAGCAGAGTTCTGCTGGTCTACCTGAGATGAAGCAGGTTCATACTCCTCTACCAAATGTGAAGTATGCAGAAATGAAGCCACCAAAGATTAAGTCAACTAGTTTTAACGATGCTTTGTTGACAAGCAAGCACCGTTCCTCAAAACGACAAGAACATACTGAATTTTATGGATCAGGTGATGTTCCTTCTTATGGAAGGTCCAAAAGCCACAAAGACAAAACAAGGCATCGGCAACGAGATAAAAGTGGAGAGGTTGTTTCTGGAGCAGTTGCATCAGAGCAAAAACGTGTTGACATGAAGCCAATGGATTATAGTTATTCAAAGTTCGACCACTGCAGCATCAGGAGCAAATATGGGACTGATGATTCCTTCCGATTTTAATCCAGCGGCTGCTATTAGAAACAGGGCCTTATTAATTGCCAAATTCAGCTTGATCTTGCCAGCCTTTTTTACCCTCGTGTCTCTTTTTGAACTAGCCTCTAATTCAGACCCAAAACTTTCAATAAGCGTTTGCCTATTAGGATGCACAGATGATGAAGGCAGCGGAGGATGTTTCTTGGTTTAAAGGCAACATTGCTTTTAAATACGAGCTGTATGTGAATTCGGGCATTGTCAAATTTTCCGTGGCTGAGCTGCCGTGGCTCCATGAAAAGACATTGATTAAACTAAACTATCCATGCTCTTTTCAAGAACCCTTTTGTAGGGGATCAACATCTAGGCATCAAGAGTAGCTTTGATCCTGTAATATTGCTGTAAGAATTACTAATCGTGTGAATCTCTAGGCATCAAGACCGGCTGAATTTGCATGAAAGTTGTGTCATGCCAGATAACATATTGGAAATTAAGTGTGGTTGGGAAGACTGGATGCTTGCTGTGAGCATATTCATTAGTCCTGATGGGAGTCGACGGCGTGAATTGCACGTCAAACAGAGGTCATCGTGAACATTGAGATGAGACATCCAATAAAACATCTCGGTCCATCATGAGGTCTCTTGTCATAATATTATCATTATTATTTTTTTTTCCAACTTTAACAGATGCCAGCTTTATTAAAAATTTGTTCAATTTTTGGTCTATCAAGAGGTCCCTTTGTGTTACGAACTACATTTTTGAGATAATTATCATCTTTTTTTTTTTTTTTTTTCATAAATCTATAAATTTTACATATTCCAACCACAAATTCTATGTGTCTACATTTGTAATTATTAGTATTCTAAACAACAAAAAAATCTTTGTTTTTGTGAAATGTTAAGTTTGTCATTAAAGTTTCTATTTTACTCAAATTATAAGTAAAATCTGATAGCAAAGTTGATGATTGAATGGTATTTGATAACATCGAGCAATTTAATTACTTTGATTCTACTTACTGAAAATCTCCTATTCTTAGTTAACCAAGTTCATTTTTTTTTTCCTTTAATTTTTCCTACATCCTATTGATGCAAAATCATTCATCTTTTTTATGATTTTGCTGGCTTTAAAACATATCGGATCTATAATTTTATTTTTTTATTTTTATTTTTTGTTTTTGGTTTATTGTATTGTGAGGTATACAACCAAGATAATTATTTTATTCCTCATAATCCTATAAATCTTATATATTGTACTAAATCACTGCCTAATGCATAATAGATGTTTTAAAGAATTACTAATTATTATTTTTTTATAACAACCACAGCCTAATTCTCTATCGCAATTAAATTTTAAAAATTTGTTGCCTAAAGAGATTAAAAAAGCATTCTCTCTGAAATAAAACAACCGTAACATATAAGTTTCATAATCACTAAATATACAATATAAAAAAGCACTACAATGAACATTTAAAACTGTTACCTAAATCATATTTATATAACGGTTTTATATGTATAGTTATACACGCCGAGCAAACTGCTGCATGTTAACATTAGAACTCGAAATCCTAATATACAAATCGACCACAACAGAGATATATTTAAATACAGTAAGAAATACTTCATACTAAATGAAAAAAAAAAAAAAAAAAAAAAAAACTATGTCTCAAAAGATGCAATAAAAAATATTCTCTTTTTGGGAGGTATCCCATCTCCATGTTGTCTCATGGATATGGACCCAAGTATATTTTAACAGGAGACAGATACTTCTTCTGGGTGACTACTGACAATAGAACGAGATGAGTCTGTGGATCAAGTTTAGTATCTTATTGCAGTTTCACCGTTGGGTTTGAATTTCATAAATCCATCCAACCCTAACAAACCGAACCATGTTTTACGGGTGCTTAATTGAACTGATTATGAACTCAAATTTTAAGTTGGTTACAATTTCTTCTCTCACTCATTGTTACTTTTCATGTGTTGAAACATAGCTTGAGGTTCATATTCCACATTGGAAAGACATATAATATGTATACGCTTTGCTTTAGTGTTACAAAGGGGCATCATCATGGTTGTGAAATTCTAACAAAGGACAAAAATATAAACTGCTGCAGGGGCTTTGAATTGGCCGCAGACTGATTAATTTCTTCTTGAAAAAAAAAAAAAAAATGTTACCCTCCTCCACCAGTGACATTGTGTTGAACCAATATTTCTGCCAACTCTATTTCTGAAAATGACTTGATCAATGTAGGCCGCATGTTTAGTAGTCCCAGAGAAACCTGATGCATACTGGGGCGGCATTGCGGATTGGCATTCAAACAGGCAAGTGCAATTTTGGCAACATACACCACACCTTCAGCAAGTTTCTCTTTAGGGGGAGGAAGGCGTTGGTCTATCACATCTTTCAAAAGTGCTCGATCAGGACCAGCAGCTAAAAAGGTTGAAGACGAAAGAGTCGAGAGCAGATCTCCAGGATGCCTTCCCATTAGCACTTCCAGCGCCACCACTCCAAAACTATACACATCACACGTTTCATCCACTTTCATCCTGTATGCTAGCTCTACAAAGACGAGAAACAAAATCAGAGACAACCTGTTACCGCGCAGTTTGTGCTGCGACAAAACTATAATTGTGTTTAAACCATACTAATTATGATTTTGTGTTTTGTTTAGCACCAAATTTTGGTTGCTGCTGTGAACTAGCGGATGCTGTTATTGGGCGACCAAGTACAATAACTTACAATGAGATCCACCAAGTATAAAAACCTGAAATGAAATCAGGGTTCAAACTCCAAACTTCCATTATGTTATGCAAGAAAGGACAAACAATTTTTACTAGCTGACTCGGCAGGCAAATTTATCAGAGAAGAATCCAAGATGTATACTCACCTGGAGCCGTGTATCCAAAGGTGCCCGCAAAAGATGTCCAGTTAGAAGAGTCGGGCATCAAGAGCCTAGCCGTGCCAAAGTCGGAGACATGGGCTTCATAATCCGTATCCAAAAGGACATTGTTGCTCGAAATGTCTCTGTGAATGATGGGAGGAGAGCAGTCATGGTGCATATAGGACAATGCATATGCCATTCCTTTCACGACATTTAGCCTCTTCGTCCAATCCAGCTCCTTTGCTTCTTCCTCACTGCTTAAGGCCATTTTCAGACTTCCTCTTTCCACCAACTCATAAACCAGGAAGGAGTGTTCTGCAGTTGAACAGAAACCATAGAATTTCACAATGTTTCGATGCCTTATATTCGTTAGCACACGAATCTCGCTGCTGAATGATTTCAAATCGGTCATCGCGTTGTCTTCAGATGGGCGGAGTTTTTTTACAGCAACAACTCGACCGGTTGGCAGAACAGCCTTGTAAACAACTCCGTAACCTCCAGCCCCAATTTGGTGATTTGGGTTGAAATCTTCTGTGGCATCAAGTATGTTTTCATATAGGATTTTGCCATCGTGTCCCCAGATGGCAAAAATATCCGGACATTCGCCCGACTTAGGTTTAGAGCTTTTGAGCCTTCTACGTGCAATGAAGAAACCTCCAACGAGGAATAGGCCACCCAAGAGAGGAAGAACAATCAAAATGATCAATTTGTGGTGGCCACTCTTAGCCCCAGACTTGGGCATTGGGATTAAAAGGCAGGCCTTTAGTCCGGTAGCATTGCCGCAGAGGTTCGTGTTGTTTCTCAAAGCTTCAAACGGAGCTTCCCGGAAGGCTTTGATATCTGGAATAGGGCCCTCCAATCTATTATATGATATATTCACCGTCTGCAAGGCTGATAAAGGACCAAAATTTGGAAGTTTACCGGACAACATATTGTGGGAGAGGTTCAATGCCTGTAGCATGTCCAGGTTTCCAAGGTTTGGTGGTATTTCCTTTGCCAGCCGATTCCAACTGAGATCAAGATTTTGCAGAGATTGAAAATTTCCTATCTCCGAAGGAATTCTCTCTGTGAACATATTGCTGCTAAGGTTTAGGGAGATTAACCTTGAACATTCCCCAAGTTGCTTTGGAATAGATCCACTCAGACTATTTGCTGCCAAGTTAAGATGTTCAAGATCGGAAAGCATTCCTAGCTCTGATGGAATTTCACCTGAGAAATGGTTATTATTAAGATTGAGGTCCAACAACTTTACATTTCCCAATGCCTTTGGAATCCTCCCAACAAGTTGATTTGAAGACAAATCAAGTGATTGCAATTGGGTTGCTTTATTGATGTCGCAGGGTAATCCACCAGAGATATTATTCCTAGCAACTGTCAGGGTGGAAAGATTGAGAAAATCTTCCCATTTCCATGAGAGATCACCATAAAAATTATTATCACTCAAACCTAAATAGTTCAGGTGTGGGAGGCTACCAAAAACGCCGGATATGTTTCCAGTAAGTTGGTTTCGCTCAAGCCTGATTCTCAACAAGCTACTGCAGTTTCTCAAGCTTGTCGGGATGGGACCAGTAAAATAATTGTCCTCGACTCCCAAATATGTGAGTTTTTCACCAAGACATATGTCCCGTGGCAAATGGCCAACGAAATGGTTGGAACTTAATTGCAAACTATACAAAAAGGTAAGATTTGCCATCAGTGAATCGAGAGTACCATGCAGTTTGTTGTCCCTTAGGCTGAGAACAGATAGGTATGACAAGTTTCTAAAAGAAGTTGGAATTGGCCCAGTGATATTGTTTTCATCGAGTGAAAGAACGCTGAGAGATTTCAACATTCCTAGGCTTGTCGGTATAGAGGCAGAGAGTTGGTTGCTGGAAAGCAAAAGGTGAGTCAAACTTGTTAAGTTCCCTATAGAACTTGGGATTGAACCCGTGAGACTATTGTTTAACAATTCCAGATGATAGAGGGATTTCAGCATTCCAACTTCTTCCGGTATAGAACCTGAGAAACCATTAGTATACAGATAAAGATACAACAGAGTGGTTAAGTTTCCTATGGACGAAGGAATCACACCGCTGAGGCTATTGTTTGATAAATCAAGTTGCTGCAGGTTCCTCATAATTCCAATTTCCCTTGGTATGGAACCAGATAGCTTATTTCCTTGAAGCCATAGATAAATCAAGCCGGACACATTTGTGATGGTGGTAGGGATGGAACCTTCAAGATTATTTTCACTCAAGTAGAGAAAGGAAAGTGAACTGAGCTTGCCAATTTCTTCAGGAATGGAACCAGTGATGTGGTTCGTAGCAAGAGACAAGTTTGTAACATTTGACAGTGATGCGATTTCTGATGGAATATTCCCAGAAAAATGATTCATAGACAGGTCTAGAAGGATGAGCTTGGAAAGGGTACCAATCTGTGAGGGGATGGATCCATAGAATGAATTGTTACTTAGGACAAGTTCCAGGAGATTGGGAAATGACAAGAAGCTAAGACTATGAAGCTTACCGCGTAAGCGAGAATTTGAGATGCTTATATTGGTAACACTTCCGGCGGAATCACAATAGATTCCATGCCAACTGCAAGGGCTTCCTCCTCCGGTCAGACGCCAAGAAGATAGGAATGTTTGACTTTGGTTGTCGAGACTGGCTTTCCATCTTAGAAGTGCCTCTGCTTCTGTTTCCACCTCATTTTCAGCAGCAGCAAGAGAGAAAGGAGGGGAAGTGAAGTGGTAAGAAAGTACTAATATAGGAAGGAAGGAGGACAAGATCTGAAGCAATATGGGGAGTGGCTTATTTGGGGTGGTCGCCATGGCTCTTTGTTGAACAATCAAAACGTTTCCAGGTACGTGTGTGGGATATATGTTAATCCAAGGAAGGATGAGTATTTATAGGATTCAAAATCTTTTATGAATTCTGGCGCCGTAGTCTATACTCTCCCAAGAAAATTTTAGTGGCTGAAATTTTTCATAAACTTTGCACCTTTCTACAAGTAAAATTTAAGACTTTTGAGATGGAAGTTGACTTGGCCTATTCTCTTTTAAACTTCCAAGTCTTGGTCTTTGTAAGTCTTCGTCCTCTTGTAAAGAGTTTCTTGGGAAGGCACCCGTCTTCGTAGAAGGTGGAGCTCGCGAGCATTCCATTTCTTTTTTATTTTTCATTTTTTTAAAAAATAATCTACTAAAATGTGTGTATAATTAATGAAAACGAGCATACAACTAACAATAAATATGTATACGACTAATAAAATTGTGCTATTTTCACGTTATTATAGTTTGTATATAAATTTAAATATTATAAATTCGTGTCGTATTATATTAGACTAATAATTATATTTAAATTATATTTCGATTTAGTATTTATGAGAAAATAATTTTATGAATAAATAAACACACATTTTGAATTCAAATAAAATATTTTTACACAAAATTTTATCAATAAAATAATGTACCATGTTCTATTTTTATTAATTTAATTATATTTAAATTAATACATAAATTTTTATTAATATAATTTTATTTAATCTAATTACCAAACAAAACCTTTTGAATATTTAATCTAATAACCATAATCCTATAACGAAAGGAAAAAAAAGAAAAAAAAGAGACAACCATTAGAATACAAGCAAGTTACGAAAAAGAAAAATTGGAAATTGCTCAATTAATCAAAGTGTCTTGAACACAACTTTTTGGAAATAATTAAAGTTTTTATTTTTTTTTTTGTAAGTCTCATTTATTTTTCCCCTCTCTCAATTTTCTTTTTAAAACTAACAGAGCATAAAAATTAATTTAAATATTCTAGTTTCAAGAATTGGCATCACAAAAGAAGTTAGATCGACCTAAGGGGGACTTTGGCCGAAAAAAAAAAAAAAAGACATTTCAATTTTTTCATTAGGATTGACAAACTCATGGGGTGTCTTAGGAGGAAATGGAGAATATTATTTTTATTTACTAAAAGAAAAAAAAATTATTTATATTTAAATTTTAAAAGTCTTTTAATGAGTTAATTACATAATTAATTGTTAAATTTATTACATATTTTTAATATAATTTTAATTTATTATAATTAAATAATTCCATTTTAATATATTTTTATTCAATTAACATCTTCCCATATTAGAATATTTTATATCAGTTTAAATTATGTGATGCAAGATTTCTTAGTTTTAAGCGTAAAATTAAATTTTGCTAAAAAAGAAAAAAGAAAAAAAAGAGCCAACCTGCAGATACAGATACAGTGAAGAAGAAGAAGAGAAAGAAGAAGGAGAATACGATGGAAATAGAAGGGAACAAGGCAACAACGTTAATATGTGCAGTGATAGGGATGGACCCCACCAACCTCTGGTACAGAGCCTGTTCAGTCTGCGAGCGAACTCTTCCTGAAAATCCCAATTCCCAATGCAGCTCTTGCACACGCTCCAACTGTCTCGCTCCTTCTTCCAAGCGCCTCTTTCGCATCCTTGTAATGCCTTTCTCTCCCTCTGCGCCCTACTCTACCTTTCCCTTTTTTTTTTTTTTGTTTCTGTTTTTTTTTTTTTTTATGATGATGTGCGTGGGGTTGTGGGCAGGTGTCAATTGCAACGGATACGAAGGTGCTTAATGTGATATGCTTCGACAGGGCTGCCAGAATCCTCTTTGGGTGCTCTGCTGATGACTTCTTTCACTTTGCCAAGCTTCACCCTTTTGCTGGTAATGACCCCTCGTCTTTGCTTCTTAATGGCTTCCTTAATCTGGCTGTTCATTTTATCTTCTTAATTTGTATTGATGTATTTTCGCTTTTCAGATTAAGTTTGCATGGTTTCTGCATGTTTGAAATGATGGCTTCGCATTTTACCCTTTTAATTTATTCTGTCTATTGGGCTTCCTGCGCAGCTGCCAATGCTGGTAAAATGCTGGAAGGAGAGATGTTTAGGATGACATTGATTAAGGCAAAGAATACCAGCAATGCCCAACATCTGCGTGCGGTGTCTATCCTGCCATTGAGGTCTGGTTTCCAGCCAGCGATTGAATGCTTAAGAAAATTGTATGGGGTGTCATCAAGTTCTTAATCCTTTCTCTAGTTACTTTGTTTTCTTCTTTCCTGTTTTATTTATTTATATTTTTTTAATATCTGGAATGCCAAAGTCAATTGCTGCACTAGAAATTAAAGGCCTTTTATTTAGCATTAGGAGTGGTTTGGCAAGAAGATATCTTGGCTTAATTGGTGTTGCTTTGTATATATAGCCATAAAGGTGGGGAGTTCTCGTTGTTGCTTGTGTAGCCTTCTGTTTTACATGTTTTTGTTAACTATCAGGTTGCTGAATTCTATTATTCATACTTTTATATTTAGCATTTATCCCTTGAGTGCTGATAAGATGAGGTTTAAGAATTGAGTGCTAGTTATGTGCTGTCTACTGAATCAATGGTTTTCTTCTAATCTCTCATTAAGGTTATTGGGATAGATGCATTACAATGAGGGAAACTCTTACTCACAAGTAGAGCTCATTGATTAACCATAGAGTTAGAATGATCAATAACACAGGAAAGTGCTTGTGAATCTACTAACAGAAAAGATAAATAATTTAGTAGTCTATCACATTTGTGGTATTACAATCTGAGGGTATCTCTTATTAGCTTTTAATTAGTACCGGGCATAGCTGCAGAACATTCATGTGTTTTATATTAGTAATTGGTAATTGTGCTATTTTATTCAAGCTGTATTTAATTCTGAAACCATACAAGCAAGACAATGCTGGAACGATGCCATTGGTAAGAAATCTCCAAGTTAGATGAAACAATCAATCGGGATTCTATTTGTCCTTCTGCTTTCGATCGATCACACTAAGATTCCCTTGAAGCCAGCTTTTCAGCATCTGTAATGCAGCTTATGATTGATCCATTGGCACCGGGTGTCCAGCATTATGACCCTGCTTGTTTTTGTTTCAAACAATCATACACGATAACATAAGAACCTAGTGCCTGCAGATATCACAACACACCAAAAGATGCAGACTGGAAAAAGAGAAGAAATAGAGACAGCCTGACCTTGAGGAAAGGGAGAGGGCCATGACTTTTCAGCTGCCCTGTTTCTGCAACTCCAACCACAAATGGAACCCAGAAGCTGCCACAAACCCTTCTGGCCAGACCATTCCATAGCATTAACCCACCAAGAATTTCCTGTCCAAGTAAATAATTGAAATCGGCAATGCTGTGATCACTGCATGAAGTTCATTTTCTGTGATTAATTTATATATTATACTAACGTATTGTCATAATGGAAGTTTTGTAATGCTGCAATGGAGATATTTTAGTTTCACTTGCTGGATCCTTGACCATGATGGTGAACCAAGGATATATTGCAGAAAAGGCTCTTACCAAGCAAGTTGCATATGAGATCATCTTCCCCAGCATACATAAGCACCTTGACGCTAGCTTCAAGCAGAGGTAGAATTTCTACTTCATAATTTATCATCCAGTCCGCCTGCAGAGCTGGATGCACCTCAATACTGCACGAAACCCAATCAATGTTTCCTATGCCTTGTGCATCCTTAACTGTATCTTCGTTCAAGAAATTCTCCACCCAGGAGAGGTCATAGCACAATCTCTTGCTAATGTCATAATAGAAAGGTCAAAATCACAATTACTGTAAAGCTTAGCTCAAGCTTAATTGGGCGACATTAACACAGTTTAAATGATAATCCTTACATTTACTTTACCAGCAATGGACAGGATCTCTAGATATATTTGTATGCAAGTGGAATATGCGTTAAGGCAATCAGAGTCATCGCCTTTGGTGTCTGATATTACAAAATAGACAAAGGTCAAGTGATTGATGTCCATTCAATAATCAACGTTATTATTCATACTACTGAAATGAAATAGATTAATTCATTACCATATGCTGCTATTTGCTCCTCGCATGCTGGTATCTTCTCCTTGATCCTATCGTAATCAGATTGTTGGATTAGCTTGTTATCCAAAGCAAATTCTGGGTAAGCTTTAAGCGGGATGGCCGGATTGGTTAGACCATTACCAATAGCCGGATTGCTCCTCACATATTTTGTATCTGGCAATACCTTGTCCCAGCCATAGTCGTTCCACACAAGAGACAGGTTGCTTGAAAGCTGGAAAGGACCATTTTCATAAAACAAAGCCAATTCGCCGCTGCAACCTGGCCCTCCAGTCAGCCATATGACAACGGGGTCATTCTTGCTGTTCAATGATTCAAAGAAAAAGTAGAACATCCTGCACATATATATTATGAAATTGTATATATATATATATGTTCCACTTTGATGACTCTTGTCCTCATAGTGACAATACAATGCTTAATTATATTAATTACCTTGCTCCGGTGGTATTAGGAAACCAATAGCAGCCAGCATGCTGAGCCAAGTCATTAACAGAAGGCCCAGGACCGCCAAGAATAGTGAGCTCCAAGTCCTTCTCCACAATCTCCGGAGCATTAGCCGAAGAATTGACCAAGTTGATTGCATGCTCAGGGAATAAGTTAAGCCCTCTTATAAGCTGTTCTGCAGATCTACCAGAGTCTGGCTTTCGTTTAGGAGATGAAGATGGTCTAATATGCAGGTTATCCGCAGTATGTAATCTTGCATGCATGTGACAGTGGTGAAGTGAAGGACACAAAAAGAAACAAAGAAAGCAGCATGCGAGATAAGGCTGACAATGCCTTTTTTTGAACACTTTTGTACTTAATCTTGTGTACCAAAAGGGGTTCAGTTCTTAGAGAATGTATATTGTCTATTGTCTCTAGGGATAAAGATTAAGACAATAGATATGTGTATAATATAAGAATCCAGAGAAACGATCGATTTAGAAGCGAAGTTAACGCAATTTTGTACTCCAGCTTTCCCAACACACCGAGAAGCTATAAACAGCGGTATAATTTCCACCCTTTTCATGTAAAGTCTGTCCGAACAATTTGCACTTTCATTTCTATTCTACTTTCTTTTCTTTTCTTTTTTCCCATTTGGAGTCTAATTATTTTCTGGAGGTGTAATACATAAGGGATGGCCCCGTTTATTATGGCAAAGTTGAGGTCAAACAAAGATTACCTTGTATGCTAATTGTGGTTGAGTAATCAAGGATTTGAATGACATCTCGTATATTAGTTAATGTGAATATACATTATAAAAAATAATCACTCCGGCCAGCTTGAGTGGCCACTGCTAACAAGGTAAAAAGTGTTTAGTGGGGAGGGGGTTGGAGGTTAAAACTTTACACCCATAAAAGAAAATAAAAAAATAAAAAAAAAAAAAAAGAAAATTCCCACTCGAAATATATAAGTTTAACTTTAGGATAATAGCTCTTGAGTCACGAAGTGTGCTCTTCCTGTGTCAAAGGAAAGTTACATATAGTTTATTTAAATTTTCTGTAATTGCCCCCACTAAAATTTATATTTTGCCCCCTCTCAATTAGTCTTTGCACCTGCACAATGATTATTTTGCCTTCACATCCATGAGCCAACACAAAGCTTACAATGACCCAATGGAACTAAAACATAAATTAATTAAGCCTAGATTAAAACAAACCCAACTAAATTCCAAGTGGAACTTGCCTCTACCACTTCCATCTCTGAATCAAACGTTGCTCCTCAACTCCTCTAGTCCCCCTCTTTTGTTATCTTTTTAATTTATTCCTTTATTTTAGGTACATATGCATGTAAAATTTGCCCCCACTGACCAAAAAGTTCTGGATCCCCGTGTGAGAGGCTTGTATTGGAAACAAGCTATTTGGTTTCCCTCCATTGTTTGTCATAGCAAAAGTGCACAAAAATGGCATCAAATCCAATGCATTATATTGTCAATACACGGTAGTCTCTTCTTCTTGGTCTCCTCCCCTTTTATTGGCCGACTGCTCTCTTCTTTTTGACGTTTTTGCTTTTTCTCACGCAGACACCATATATCATAACAACTATCAACCGCCATCGAAGAATTGGATAAATTTTCACCAGCCTCTTATCGGGTATCGCATGTCACATCTCTTGTAAAAACATCCTGGCAACTTGGGCATTTGGATAGATGTCAAATATTATCTACTCCCACGTAAACAAGGTCCTTGCGTCTTTAACTTATGAAAAGAATCCGGTATTTTAAATAATTGCAAATATATCGAGTAAACTGCCAACCATCCCATATCAAAAAACCACCAAAAAAGGCAAAAAAGGGTCAATCAGGAACTATAAGATTAAGTGGTTTCACTTCCCTCACACCAACTTCGTATATGAAGCAGCTACGCAACCATAAAAGGGAGACGTTGCATTTATGTTCCAAGATAACATTCCTGTTAAATTGGGCATTATCTACAAATCTTTACCAGTACACCAAAGGCTTAATTTATATACAAAGAGGAAGAGGAAGAGGAGGTAGTGAAAATAGGGACTTTCCATTGGAGAGAATTTGGAAACTGAACAGAAGACATATATATTCACAGGTGGCGCTGCAACTAACTTTTTGAGACTATATAGACTTCAGCTACAAGAAATTTACATTATGACAATCAAAACTCCACACCACTATTTATCTGAACAGAGAAGGTTGGCTGGCCGACATTCGACAGAGGTGTATCAAGTCTAACAACAACTCCTGAGCTCCCAACATTACCATTCCACTTGGACCTGCCAATCTGCATTGAGGGGGACATAAAAAGAAATGAACACAGTCCACAATATATAAATAAATGAATTACCATATCCAAATGATGTAATTATTCCATTTAATGAGCTAAAACATTAGTATGTAAACCAGAATAGATCAGGAACTAAAACCAAGAACTAGGCCATTGTTATGATCTTGAGTCCTAATGTTCCTTGTTTAGCCTAAATGGTGGACTGAACTAGCTTTAATTATGTTTTGAAAGTCTGTTAAATTTGTTGCTGTGTGCACCCATTAGAATAACAAAATGTTAGACAAGCTGTTAGTGTCTGATAGTGTGGAGTCCATTAGCTGTTAATGTTCCATCAGTATTTTCCATTAAGTCTCTATTGAATAAGCCACGTGTCAATAAATAATGTACCTATCACTAAGGGAATGAATAACAGAAGAAAATCCCCAAAAACCAATCTCTCTGCCACACTCTCTCTCTTGATTCTTTCTAAATTCTTCTTCTTGATCCTTATCCCAACCAATCCTCTCAAGCCCTAACATTCTGGCATCAGAGTGATATGATTCCTGTGGACTTATGGTTAACACAAACTGCCGAAGAAGGCAAAGGCAGTGACAATAATTGGAGCTGCTACTTCCATGGAAGGTGACAATATTCTGTGGAGAGTTGAGGAACAGATGGTTCCATTGCAAGCTCAGCTTAAGGAGCAAGAGAGTCATACAGCCCAACTACAAACAGTTCAGGACGTGAGGTTCTCTCAACAGGATACTTGATTCTCCCAATTAATGGAGTTTTTGACCATTAAGCTTGGAGAAAATACTGTTAAGGAAAGAGCTGAGCCAGATAAGGCTAGACAGGCAAAATTATCTCCGAGTAATAAGAGATTTTGCAGGCATCTTGCCGATTCCTAAGGAATATATTCAAGAAGAAACAACAGTGTTATAGAGAAACAAGGTGTGGAGGACACTGGAATTAGCTAGGGACTTAGGGTTACTTTGCCTTATTTTGAAGGAACCAACCTTAAGGAGGGGATAGTTAAATGTAACGGGTATTTTAGGCTGAATAATGTCAAAGAAGAGGCAAAAGTGGAAATAACAGCAATGTATCTTGGTGAGAGACCCGAAGCAAGGTTTCAGTGTTGGCTATTAGACCAGAATTCAATAACTTGGGATAATATTTCTAATGATTTGTGCATTAGATTCAGTGGAAGGAAGCTACGAAGTGTTGTTGAGGAACTCAATAAATTGACACAAATTGGATTAGTATTGGAGAATCATGAGACTTTTGAGGATTTAAAGACTGATGAAACACTCCATCCCTGGGTTATCGGAGGAATAGTTAATGGAGAGCTTTATGAGTGGTTTAAGTGATGCCATAAGAAGTGCCGTAAGGATGTCACAATCTAAATCCTTAGTTCATCTATACCATATGGCAAGGCTTCAAGAAGAGGCGACTGATGGATTTAATAAGCAATACAAGCCAGCCAAGGTGGGAAGGTGGTCAATGGGCTCCCTAGCTCCTAGGAGTGCTTCTTATAATAGAAGACAGACTGGAGTCACTGTCCATTCTAAATTAGAAACCATGGAGATGCCTAAAACTGCACAATCCACAGCTGCAAAACAAAAATCTATTGCTGAGATAACCAAGAGACCCACTACTTGCTACAGAAATGGAGGGAGAGATTTTCCTAGGCACCAATGTGCTAGAAGGCAGCCCCTACATGTGGAAATTGACATAACCATGAATGAGACAGGCAGGGGAATAGAGAATCTAGAGGAGGTAGATGATGTTTATGAGGAACCTTCTGTGGCACTATCTGTAAATGCACTTATAGGAGACGTAGGAGAAAGTACATTATAATTGAGAGGTCAAGTGGGGAAGAAAACTTTGAACTTTTAAATATATACAGGTGCCACTCACAGTTTTGTGGATTCTAATACAGTATAAAAGTTACAGTATGAGTTAGTGAAGACTTAGTCATTGTTGGTAAGAGTGGCTAATGGTAAAAGGATGAAGAGTAAGGATAAATGTTGTCAATTTGAATGGAAAATGCATGGTCATACTTTGAAGGCTGATTTAAGATTAATACCTATTGGGACATCTGACTTGGTATTGGGAGTGAATTGGATTAAAAAACTTAGAACTATTCTAAACTGAAATTAACATTCATTAAAGATGGTAGACCTGTGGAGATGCATAAAATTACTCAAGCTGCATCTCTTCGACTGATGACAGGATCCAAGTTACAAACCTTGTTCAAAAAGAAAATTACAGGGTTTAAGCTCATCTATTTGCACTAGTGGCTGTTAATGAAGAAGCAAACTTACTAGGAATCCTGCAAGCAGTTCTGGATCAATACCAGAACGCATTTGACAAACCTAAAGGGTTGCCTCCAATCAAACTTCATGACCATGAAATACCATTGAAGCCAAAAGCTTAGCTTGGAAATGTAAGGCCTTACAGGTATCCCTATTAGCAAAAAACTGAGATTGAAAGACTCGTAAAGGAGATGTTGAAGTCTTCTATTATACAGCCTAACACTAGCCCATTTGCACCACCTGTATTGTTAGTTGAAAAGAAAGATGAAAATTGGAGATTTTGTATTGACAATAGGCAATTGAATTCATCAACAATCAAAAATAAATTTCTCATACCCATTATAGATGATGTCCTAGATGAACTTCATGGAGCCACCATCTTTTTCAAAATAGGGTTGAAGTCTGAATACCACCAAATTAGGATGAAAAAAGAAGACATCTTTAAAACAACCTTTATAACTCACTATGGCCATTACAAGTTCAAGGTTATATACCCTTTAATCTGACCAATACACCTACCGCCTCCAAGTACTAATGAATCAAATATTTGAAAAGCATCTTAAAAAGTTTGCATTGGTATTCTTTGATAATATTTTGATCTATAGTTCAGACCTTAAAACTCATACCCAGCATTTAGCTCAGACATTAGAGATTTTAAGGAAACATTGGTTGTTTGCCAAGAGAACCAAATGTTCTCTTGGACAACATCAAGTATTTAGGGCACATAATATCAGAGAAAAGAGTATCCACAGATCCTATGAAGATAGAAGTAATGTTAAATTGGCCAACTCTCACTTCTATTAAATCTTGAGGGAATTCCTAGATTTAACTAGATACTACAAGAAAATTATCAAAGGATATAATCAATTAAGCCTCTGACAAAGTTAAATGAAAAAAAAAAATGCTTCTTTTGGAACTCCAAAACCAATACTGCTTTTGAAAAGCTAAAGAGGGTGATAACTACAGCTCCAATTTTGGCCTCAACTGATTTCTCAAAGCCTTTTATCCTAAAAACAAATGCTAGTGGGCAGGGTATTGAGGCAATAATGGTGAAAGAAGGTAGACCTCTTGCTTATCTCAGTAAGCAATTGATTCCCAGACACCATACCTTATCGATTTATGAGGAGTTGCTAACTATCCTAATAGTTGTGAGTAAATTGAGGCATTATCTAGAGGGTCACTCTTTTGTAATTAAGATTGACCATGAAAATTTGAAATATCTCTTACAACAACAATTGCATACCTATATTCAATTAATAGGAATAACAAAGTTGCTGGGATTTGACTGTTCTATCTATGACAAAGGAAATGATAATTTTGTAGCTAATGCCTTGTCTATATTGGAAATGGAGAAGCAATCTATGCATTTTCGTATAAATGGAGAATTGTGAGCTTATTTTGCCATTACTGCTGCAGTGTCATTATGATATAAGGAAGTGATATCCAGCCATGAACATGAGAGAGAGGTTAGAGAATTGATCACTGAACTTGCACTACTTGACTAGACCTCATTACTCCTTGCAAAATGGGACCTTAAAGTATAAAGGGAATCATTCTAGAGTCAACAACACTTATCACAAATTGAGGCCGTACTTCTACTGTCCAAAGCTCAAATAGACAGTCAAAAAGTATGTGCAAACCTATAATTGTGCTAGAAATGCAAGAGTGAGAATGTTAAGCATCCTAACTTTTTACAACCTCTCCAACTGCCATCTCAAGCTTGGACAAATGCTAGCCTGGACTTTATAGAATGATTGCCAAATTTTAAGGGAGAGGAATATTATAATAGTGATGATAGACAAATTCAGAAAATATGGTCATTTCATAGTCATAACTCATCCTTTATCAGCTACATTAGTAGCTAAGAGTTTCATGGAGAACATTCATAAGCTTCATGGCTTGCCCAAGACCCTAGTCTATGACAGAGATAAGGTGTTTACCAACTTATTTTGACAGGAACTTTTCAAACTGTTAGACACTGAACTTCACCTCAATTCAGCCTATCACCTACAAACTGATGGGCAGACCGAAAAACTGAATTGTTGTGTGGAAACATACTTGAAATGCATGATTTTTCATAAGTCTTTAGATAAAGTGGTTGCACCTTGCTGAATATTGCTATAACAGTTGCCCTCATTCTGCCTTGGGAATGTCCCCTTTCCAAGTACTCTATGACCATGAACCACCATAATTAACTGAAATATCAACACATCAGGCACATGTGGCTTCAATAGAATCTTATTTTCAAGGCAGACGTCACATGACTACCTTGCTAAAGGAGCGGCTTCATAAATCTCAGAGCCATATGAAGCATCATACAGACAAGGGTAGAATTGACAGGAGCTTTAAAGTTGAAGAGTGGGTCTATTTGCAAAACCCAACCCTAAAGGCAAACTTCCATTGCTCTATGCAAGAACTTGAAGCTGACATCTAAGTATTATGGTCCTTTCAAGATATTGGCTAAGGTAGGCTCTGTGGCTTACAGATTAAACTTGCTAGTAGGATCTACCATTCATCATGTCTTCCATGTCTCCTTGCTCAAGAAGGCAGTCAAATTTCAGGGTAGAGTCATGCAACATCTACCTTTGACTGGTGCTAACAACCAACTCCTAGTGGAACCCGTAGTTGTACTTGGTAGGCGCATGGTTCAACGACACAACCAAGCTGTAACACAGCTACTCATCCAATGGGTCTAACTTGTTTGCTAAAGATGCTATGTGGGAGAATTACAATTTCATTGCGGCTAAATTTCTAGACTTCCCACCTTGAGGACAAGGCTAGTCTCACGAAAGGAAATGTTATTATGATCTTAAGTCCTATTATTCCTTGTTTAGCCTTAATGGTGGACTGAACTAACTTTAATTGAGTTTTGAAAGTCTGTTAAGTTTGTTGCTGTGTAGGGTTGATGTGTGGCACCAATTAGAATAACAAATTTTTTGTCAAGTTGTTAGTGCCTGATAGAGTTGAGTGTGTTAGCCGTTAATGTTCCATTAGTATTTTCCATTAAGTCTCTATTGTCTATAAATAATGTACCTATCACTACAGATAAGAATAATAGAAGAAAATCCCAAAATCCAATCTCCCTGCTCTCACTGAAACAATCTCTTTCTCAATTCTTCCTAAATTCTTCTTCTCAATCCTTATCCCAACCAATCTTCTCAAACCCTAACAGTCATCACCATCTAGTTTCAATAGCATTGTAATGCCAACTACTGCAAGGGAGTATTGTCCTCAAAGGGGATGACAAATGGGTGCATCACCTTTCAATGAACTTATCCAAGGTAACAAGTTTGGTCATTTAACTTTTGTTATTGTTTGAGTGGTGGAATTAGACAGAAAAGCAGCTGGGCACTTCCCCTTCTCAAATCAGCATGTCCCTTTAAAGGGTTGTTAACTAATGCCCCAAATCTCATGAATATGAAATGGGCGAATTGGACATATAACTGACCACATATATTCTCTATATCATATAATAATACAATAAATAAAAGAAACATTTTCCCCCAAATTGCATTTGGTGAGTACTCTCAATATTGAAGCAAATATGGAGAAGCTGTAGTTAAATGTTCCATGGTCCTAAAATTGGACTGGTATACTGTAGCCTGCACATGGACATTGACAATGCCTGGCTTTAGTCGAATGTTGTGTGACTGGTGATTGGTGATATCAACTGCCTAACCAAGAAACTTAAATGATTTCGGCCTAGTTTTTATACTACTTTTGTCAATTGCAATCTCCTTCCTTAACCCAACCCGGTCATTTTGGCTGGGATAGGCATAAATAACCAAACTGAATCTATCTGTTTTCACCACTACGTATTGGAGACCACTTCTGGTGACCATACAGAACTCTCTGAATCACTGGTTGCTAGAAAGCCAGGTGCTAGTTATTGATTATCATCCACCACTAGTAGGAGACCTCCATTAATTAAATTGGGGAACTGACATGGTGGTTTAGACTTGAACATTAACAGTATTTTGCGTCAAGTAAAACAACTTACAGATATTGATGCAAATACGGAAGGGTGCGTCATGCATGCACAGCCACAGATAAGATTCAGATGATCATTCACCGAATGAATAAGTTCAGCCCTCAACCCAGGATTGCTTCCGCCAAAAGTGGGACATAAACTGGCAAGACATAATTTTGAACAATAAAAAGACAATGATATTAACATGTAAGCACCTAGAAGATAGACGTGATAGAGACTCCAAAAATGTCATGCTTAGATTGAAGCAAACAGAATTTCCATTCAGTCAATGGAGATGAGAATGACAGCTTATTGATGTGGGACAAGAAAGAAGAAGCGAGATGAGAATGGAAGAAAGGCAAACCTAGAAAAAATACACTAGAAGAGATTGAAATGAGCAATGGGCAGCTTACAAGTCTCAAAGACTTAATTTAATTCATCATATTAATCCCAAAAAAATTATTAAAAAAAAAATCTTCTAATACATTAGTATTAGTCCTATATTTAGACAAATTAAAAAAGTAAAAGAAAGACATAAAGTCCTAATCAAATAAAAATTCCTAAATAAATAAATTATCTAGCCTAATAATTATCATATACTCAAAGATTATAATAATTGCAAAATCTTAATAAAAACTCTTCTTCTAGATCTTCATCACTCAGCTGTAAGAACCATGCGTGAATAACTATAGATGCTGTTAGCAGACGAACAAACAGATCTACAGTGGATCCATAAACTCTCTCTCTCTCTCTCTCTCTCTGCTGTTTTTTTCTTTTTTGACACCCACTTTGCTTCTCCGGTGATGATTATTCAGCATTGAACTATTTAACTGTTTTGGGTTGTTTTCCTGGTTTCCACAGTCATAATAAGAACCAGTTATATAATACGTTTGGTAGTGGTTGGCAACAGAAGAAAATGTCAAGGCCAAAAGTGGATAGAGGATAACATGCCAACAGACGATAATTATGTATTTATATCACTAAACAAGGCACATAATGCTCTACTACTGTACTTTGCTATAATAAAGGTACACAACCCAAGGAACCATTTCTGTTGGCCAGACTAAAAGGCACTTCTTAAGACCAAACTCAACAAACAGAAACCACTTAGTTTATCTATTCCATATTTGTAGCATAGACAAACATGAATAAATCGAATTGAAATTTTACAAACCAAGTGCAAGGCTACCTGAGCTGGACAGCAGGCCTCACCATAAGACCAGATCTCTGCCATGCTAAGGCTTGTTCAAAACCTAGTGTAAATGATTTATCAGGCCATTGTATGATTGGTGTGATTCGTGTTCCCCATTTATTCTGAAAAGATATTGCAACAGAAAATATTAGTTCATTAACAAAAAGTGGCCAAAATGTTATGGCAAACCTGCAGTATATAAGTGCATTTGGAACTTAATATGGAAAAATACCTCAAAAGTTAATAGCATGAAATTATTTTCCCAACTCAGAACTAACCTTACAAGAAAAACTCAATCTCATTTCCCCAGGATATTGACCCTGTGCTTGGAGAAGACCCCCACAAAAAGGAATAAAAGCACTTGTAGTCAACCCCTCCCCAGATACATAAGTAAACTGCCCATTTGGAAACTGCAAATCCACAAAAGACTGCATCTCCACACACACACAGCAGTCAGGAAGTTCACCTTGTAAAATGAATTTTACGCATGTAACACAAGAAACAAATTGTAGATTGGCCAATATCTTAACAAATGTGTATCAAATCAGTACTACATAAGCAGACCAGTGTGCAAAACAGCACAATGGTTAAAGTACACTCTTGTCTTCAGACAGGCCCCATGGTAACAGTAACTAGTGTGGCTCTCATTCACCAAAAAATGAGCGTGCTTTTTATACTGTTTACCCAACTACTATAGACAAAATAGAAATCATCCTCATTGCATGGTTTCTCATGCTTCTTTCACTTCTGACATGAAATGCCCATGACTTCCAATGCAGTGGTTACCTTTTTATGCAACTTCCCCCATTTTGATTGTTCCATACACTATTCCAAACCCATGATCCTTCACTTTTGCATAATTTCCAAATCAAAGCATAAGTTTCGAAACCATGACCAGAAATTTTGATAGACTATCTTCATTCTTCCCCTACCATAAGTACATTTGATGGGTATTGCAATTACTGTACATGATTCCCCTGCCCTTTTCTGGGCAATTACTAAAAAGAAAACGGGCATTTACTCCACTCATGTCTCCATACTGTCACACCCCCCCAGGGCCCCACCTCTAAAAGGCACTTCTACTTAGTGTATCTTGGTGGGACTTCATGTTTCAAGATAGCAAGTCAACAGAAAATTTGATGACCAGACTTTCTTATTAATTACCACTTAATTATGCGGTTCAACAATAGGTGAAGCATAATTTATCACCATAGGCAAATCACACATTTGATTTACCCCTTTCAATAAAACACATATTTAGTCAGATTCAGGGAAAAGTAGATCAAAACATCCCCTCGCATTTTAGAGAAAACTATCCACTTACACAAGCTACAGGATTCAGACATAGCATTGACATTAACAACCACCTCCGGTGCTTTGACCACACGGCTGGACATAGAGAATGCATTCCATTCTAAAAAACAATAGAAGTTGAAAAAAAAAAAGAAATAACATATGAGAAAGACCTGAGAAAATATAAAACAAAACTGTCAGTATTGGAAATAAAAAATATTGACTAGAATTAGATAAACTAAAATTCCACAATTTTGCTGCACATAACACTATGAAAGAAACCTTAAATATGGCAGCTTAGTTATATAGGCCGAATGTGTAGAGCAAATTAGTCTATCAACAGGCACCATTTGATGGAACTAACCTACCATAAATCTAAAGTGAATGCCGAAGGTTAAGCAACACAACATGACTAGCAAAATTCCCACTACAAAATGTAATGGAGGCCAATCAGCAAATAATTGTATCAAGCATGTGCATAATGTTCCTTCATGACATCCCAATAGTCTGTTTCTTCTCATTTCAACATACAGAATTTAATTTTGTATGGCAAGGCTTACAAAAGTTTATCAAAACATTTAGTATCCTTTGACCCCAGTTGTCCACATGCATCCATTAATGTTATCCAATTATGATAAGACAAGAACCATCATACCTTCCGGTCATAGCCATACCAAAGTAAGTGCTGCTTTGACAGATGAACCGGCAGAAGAAATGTTGTGTCACGAATAAATAGTAATGGCCCAAGTTGAACAAGGAAGAGAGATGAATTGTCATTCCCTGATGTGGAGCTGCCATTTGATGCCTCTACACGCCACAAATCTCCCCTTGCAACTAAAGAACTCTCTATGTTATGAGTTCTGCTGTCATAAGTTGATGAGATATTTATGGTTCCCTGCAGCCAATCAAGAATGAAAGAAGACAATGCAATGATGGCACTGATTATAAGGGCAAACACTAGGGCAATAGCACATCCATAAGGCATGGTAGCTTTCATTATAAGATTTTATTTTATTTTTTAATGAATTATTCCCATGGTTACCAAATGCCTTTAATTTCCTACAACGACTTACTAAAGTAGATTGAGTCAGCCAACGTCCATCTACTTTCAAAAGAAAACACTAACTATAGAAAGCATATCAAGGGATTAATTGATCACCATATAAGACACAGTTTTTCCATATAAGACACATCTAGTCCATCAAACCGTCAAGACTTTTGACACCATGAACTTGAAGAAACTTTGCTTCAGATGCTTGTTGACGAAAAATATGCTAGATCATTGGCAATTCAATTATTTCTAATGCTTGTAGTTACAAGTTAAACATCAAATAAGCTTGAACAAGACAATGCACAGACAATCAAGGTGGCAAAACACAAAAAAGTTCCATCCAAGTAATTGTGCTTGAGTAAAGCAATCCTTTGTTTCCATGCATCTTTAATTTCATTTTTCTCTTAACAAATTATTAATTGTCTTGGCCCTAGTTAGGTATGATATTTTGACTTTGGCCCACATCCTGCTCAGTTTTGTCCAACAAAATTCACTACACAAGGTTGAAGCTCTGAGTGAACAATAACCCCAAATCCTTTAGTGTAAATACATGTAGTTTCAGTACAATGCAACTCTTTCTATACTACTGAAAAGCATTCATCTACTATCAATAATCTGCATATCTCGAATCTGTCAAAACAACCATATACACAACACATTCAAAAAGAGCACAGTTATTCCTTATCTTCACCTCATACAAAGTCACTTCAACAAACTGACATTTTGATCTACCCTGCTATGGTCTCCATTATGTGTGTGTGTGTGTGTGTGTATTTTATTTTATTTTATTTTATTTTTTCCTTCACAGCAGCCCAACATATCTCTCCCATCAACCCAAAAGCAAATATATCAATCCAAGGTTTTCAAAGTATGTCCAACCATTATCCATGGAGTAATTCAATTCATTTCCTATCAAATTATAGGAATAGAAATTTTCTTTCTCTAGTTAAAATTGATGAAATATCCTCCAATATTGTATCTAAATACTTTGAAAAACATTATGTTAAAAAAAAATCATCCAAGATATCCAATTCCTTCACTAGTTATACAAAAAGTAGCTGAAAACGATAATTCATAAGAGAAAATAGACACTAATTAACAACAAACCCTTGCACAAATTTGGCAATACCTGTGGTTTAGCAAGAAATCCAGCTGACTTCAAATCAAAGCCACAAATCTCCTCATCTACAGATCCTTCATGCCCACAACAACCACCACCACCAGCAGCTCCATCATTCTCCACAAAAACAGAGTCCCTCAACCTTTCACTCACCAAACCCAACTCACCGTCCGCCTGGACCGCCACATCACTCCTTTTAGTATCCATCCTCAACCCGACTCCTGCACTCTCCTCATGCTTAAATGGCACCGGCAAGCTCCTAAAGAACTGCTGAACTAGCCCATTCAAGCAAGCTCCAAAATCAGCCCCAGCTTGCCCAATCCTGTTCCCAATATCGAAAATCGCCGAAACCCCATTAACACTGGCGTTATCAGTCAAACCCCCGAAATCCCTTTTGCCGAAACTGTGCCCCGGAAATTCCAAGTCGAAAAGAATCGACTTTTGATGGTTGGGCCAAGGAAAAGCAGGCGGGTTTGTCATGTGCGATTGGATGAGACCACTGAAACCCTGCGCCAGCCGATCCGCGAGGTCCTGGCCATGCCTCTGGACCTCCTCCCAGGCCTCAAACGACCTTTCTACTGACATTTAGCAATGCAAACTCGAGAATTCCTAACGTTTTCACTGATGGGTATGCGAAAAATCAACCAAAATAATTGCTTTAAAAATCTTAAGGATGAAAAAACCAAAAAAGAAAAAAGAAAAATCAATGCCTTTTGTTCGTTTATTTGTCAAGCTTTCTAAAAGTTGGATTTTTAGCCCCCCAACTTTTTTTTTTTTAAAGAGTTCAGAGGATATAAAATGGAAACAATCGAACCATGCAAGAAACCCCAAAAAGAAAAAAAAAAAAGTAAAAGAGATTAAGAGGAGTTCGATTGGCAGAGACTGGGAGTCAAGTTAAAGAAGAAATAACTGCGAGAGAGAAAGGCAGACAGACATACAGAGAGAGAGAGAGAGAGAGAGAGAGAGAGAGGTGTGCGCGTTAATGTACACAGGGTGCGTAATGCGCACAAGAAAAGGGTTGTTGCCACGTTAGCCGTTGTGGCTAATGCGGTGGAGATTTTTGTTGAATTGGCAAAATCGGGAAATGCTAAGGTAACATCCGAGGACGTAGATTAAGTGACTGACAGAACCGATTGTGTTTGACTTGTCGCAACAGTAGCCGTTGGATTCGGACTGTTCTTAACTTTTTTTTTCCTTTTTCTTTTTCAGTATTTGGTTAAGCTTAATATTTGTTTAATCTCTGATGGCTTGGCTGAAAATCTTCTTCTGGGATAGTTACTAACCACAAATGGCAATCCACTCATACACTGTTGTCAATCTTGAGCCAGAAGAAACTAGTAACAAAATCTATGATGCCAAACTTGGTATAACAACAATGCTCAGTCCTCTTTCTAAAACAATTAAATTGAGTATGTCAGTAAGTGACTTCAGAACAAGGCAATTGTAAAGTATGTTTAAAAAGGCAGCTATATTCTAATTATTGATATTGCAATAGTTTAACAAAAATAAATAAATTTAAGACAAATTATTCTAATACTTGTCAACATTGAAATTTAATTTACAGAAACACCAATCATCATATTTCAGTAGTTTCTTCTTCCCGCAATTTGTATGTAAATCCAAGCTTAGAAATCCATAGTCCAGAGTCTTTTATATATATATATATATATATATTAAAACGACGGGACTGGGACTGGCTTACTTGGAAGCTCCCTTCTCCGATACATGAAAGCAACAATTCCTCTGTCTCGCTGCTGCTCAACTGCCAAACTAACGCTGAATGCCCTGGCTTCATCAGCCTGGAAAGTATTGGAATTGCCTCTTCACTTCACAACTCTCACTGAGGACTGGTGTGCTACAATTTTGGACCAAAACCCAGATATCAAAACCCTGCAAAACCTTCATTCCAGAATTTTGATTGACCAAAATCTGTGTTTAAACCCGCCCCTTGCCATCAAATTGATGAGGGCCTATTCGGCTCGCGGCGAGCCGACATTGGCACGCCACTTATTCGATGAAATTCCCGACAAGAATATTGTTTTCTTTAATGTCATGATTAGAAGTTATGTTAACAACCATTTGTACCACGATGCTTTGATTGTTTACCAGACAATGTCTGGTCAAGGATTTGATCCTGATTGTTATACATATCCTTGTGTCTTAAAGGCGTGTTCCGGGTCTGGAAATTTATGGGTCGGCTTGCAAGTTCATTGTGCTGTTGTTAAGGCCGGCTTGTGCTGGCATCCATTTATTGGGAACGGGCTAGTTGCCATGTATGGTAAGTGTAAGTTTTTGGACGAGGCTCGGAAAGTTCTCAATGAGATGCCTTGTACAGATGTTGTTTCTTGGAATTCAATGGTTGCAGTGTGTGCACAGAATGGACGTTTTGATGATTCTTTGAAGCTATGCAAGCAAATGGAGGCCTTAAAACTGAATCCTGATGCTTGTACAATGGCTTCTCTCTTGCCAGCAGTAACTAACACATCTTTTGATGATGTCTTGTACGTTAGGGACATGTTCATGAAGCTGAGGAGGCGGAATTTGATTTCCTGGAACGTGATGATTGCAGTGTATGTGAGGAATGCAATGCCCAAGGAGGCAGTTGATCTGTACAAACAAATGGAAGTGGAGAGAATTGAACCGGATGCTGTTACTATTACTAGCATTCTTCCTGCTTGTGGGGATCTTTCGGCTTTACTGCTGGGAAGGCAAATTCATGAATATGTGGGGAGGAAGAAGCTTTTGCCGAATATGCTATTGGAGAATGCATTGATTGATATGTATGCAAGGTGTGGATGCTTAAGGGATGCAAGGTCAGTGTTTGATCAGATGCTGTCTCGAGATGTTGTTTCGTGGACGGCCATGATCTCTGCTTATGGTATGAATGGCCAAGGCCACAGCGCCTTGGCACTATTTGCGAAAATGGAGAGCTCAGGCTTGAGTCCTGATTATATTGCCTTTCTTTCTATTCTAGCTGCTTGCAGTCATGCTGGATTATTGGATGAGGGAAAGTTTCACTTTAATTTAATGGCTGAATATGGAATAGTTCCTGGGTTAGAACACTTTGCCTGCATGGTGGATCTACTGGGACGTGCTGGGCAGATAGACGAAGCATACTGTTTCATTAGAGAGATGCCCTTGCAGCCTAACGAAAGAGTTTGGGGTGCTTTGTTGAGTGCTTGTCGGCATCACTCTAACTTGAATATTGGGCTCGATGCAGCTGATCGCCTCTTCCAATTGGCTCCTGAGCAGTCGGGTTACTACATTTTGTTGTCAAACATTTACGCCAAGGCTGGGCGATGGCAAGATGTTGTAGCCGTAAGGTCGATCATGAAGGAAAAAGGAATCAAGAAAATGCCTGGTATTAGCAATGTTGAGCTCAACAATCGTGTTCACACTTTTCTGGCTGGCGACCGGTCACATCCTCGATCAAAAGAGATATACGAAGAGTTAGACGTATTAATTAGAAAAATGAAAGAATTTGGTTATATGCCTGCAATTGGTTCTGCCCTACATGATGTGGAAGAGGAGGATAAGGAAAGCCATCTTGCAGTTCATAGTGAGAAGTTGGCTATTGCCTTTGTTATTCTGTGCACTAAACCTGAGACTCCAATCAGAATTACCAAGAACCTCCGTGTTTGTGATGATTGTCATGTTGCTGCCAAGCTTATCTCCATGATTGCTAAGCGGGAAATAATTATTAGGGATATTCATCGTTTTCATCATTTTCACGATGGTGTCTGCTCATGCGGAGACTACTGGTGATTAATTCCAAGAACTGAGAGTTACTTCTGACGGTATTACACAGCATGATCTCAGCATGGTTGACTGCAGGAGTCTCATTAAACAACCATAACATATTAAGGAGAAAAAATCATTTACTAATTTTAGTACCGTGTATGCCAAGATAACGATATAATTTGCCTTGCATTTGTTACTAAGAATAAGGAAGTGATGATAATTTCAACAGTGAGCACCTGAAGAAGGTTTAAGAGGCGGAGCCAATCTCCCTGTGTAAGTGAAAAGAAAAAAAAAAGAGTAAATCTACGTACCTTTCTTATACATATGTATTTATAAGAATTCTTAAGGTTATTTCAACAAATTTATTTTTGTCATAATTTTCTTTCAATGTCGTCCCATTTATCTCAACAAATAAAAACCTATGCTTTTTTGTTTAAATGCATGAGACATTAATACGTCTAAATAATCATATAGTTATTTGTATATATATATATATAATTGATAATTAAGGGGAACTTGTTACTCTGGTTTCTTTTTTCACCGCTCTCTACATTTACTCCCATTTCTCCACTTCTCTCTCGTATTTCCTCTGATTTGTATTTATAAACGCCAAAGGAAGCAGTAGTGAGTCAACCAAAGGAAAGGAGAGGAAATTGACCACACCCCCACACACAAAATGGGAAATGATGATAAGGGAATCCCAACAATAGACATGCACGATTTTCCAAGAGAGTACGAGAAATTGAGGAAAGCATGCGAGAAGTGGGGCTGTTTCAGGATCATCAACCATAGCATCCCCACAGCCCTCATGTCTGAGATGAAGATGGTAGGTAGTGAGGTCTCTGGTTTGATCTTCCAGTGGAAATCAAAAGGAGAAATATGGATGATGCCATGGAGTTTAGCGACTATGTGGGGCCTTGCCACTTCACTCCACTTTATGAATCCTTAGGTTTCGATGGCCTGCCTTCCTCCCAAGCTGTCCATTGTCTTCTGCTCTCGCCTACTAATTGCATCCTCTCAACAAAGGTCAAAACATATTAATTTCTCCTTCCTGTTGTTGTGCTTTTGTCCCTTGTCATCTTTCCACTTTTCTTTTGGTCATTGATTTTATTTTTTAATTCAATTATGCAACTTTTCAAAACGAATCAATCAAGTACATGTGATTTTTTTTTTCGCTCCTCAGTTACAGAGTTTCGGTGCAGGATCTAACAAAGCAAGAAAAAGCTTGCTGCGTTGACATGACAAGGTTTTAGAAGTTAAAAGAATGGTGATATGGTTATTCTCATAAAAATGAGCCCCACAAGATACGAAGGAAACAAGTTAAGTCGTATTTCTTAATAATTGATCTCTTTAAAAGTTGCTACACTAGATTAAGCAAAGACAGCATTGACTATAATTAATCATAAAAATATTTAAAAGTGTCAAGAAATTATTTAATTCAAAGATCCAGTATTTTAAAATGATAAAATATATGATTTTCAGTTGAATGGTTTTGGTACCATACCATAACGAGTTTCTCCATGAAGGGGACACGGTAGTGTTTAATTGCGAGTCATTTTTCATTTCTTAACACACTGTCATATTAATTATATGCAAGATGTTACGGAGTTAGACTTTGTACGTATTTTAGATGTATTAATTCATGTGGTACTTAGATAATCTTACTAGAGAAAATGCTAAGTAAGTCTAGAAGAGTTACAATCAACTCAAAAGAGAGAGAAAGTGAGAGGTTTTGAAATAGAGAAAAGGAAAGTAGGTACAAGTGTATAGCAATGTAGAGAATTTTGCTATTAAGAGGTGTAGAAGTGTGGAGGTGTGTTTACAAATAGGAGGAATGAGGGTATTTATAGTTGCTTTCCCTCCTTAATGTGTGGTTACAATTATTGATTCTAGAAAATTCTATAGATAAGTATCTAGATATTTTTAATAAAGTATTCTAGAGAGAGATATATAAGTATTCTTCTAGAATTCTCCTTACTTTAGGTTGAGGCACCAATTAGGCTAGCATTGGGCTAACATGCAACAAGCGAGCTGACAGCATACTTGAATCAGCCTGTGACACCCTCTCCCACTTATTTTCGAGACGTCTTCATCGCGCTTTCATCCTTATAGCGGTGGATAAAATCCACAAACTGCCAAAGTAGGTCCTCTCGTTCCCAACTAACCTCTTCGTCTAACAAATCTTTCTATTTCACCAAGTACTCGGTGTAGTTAGGAACTCCCCTCCTTCGGATCACTCGATCAGCAAAGATGGATTTCACCTCCTTATCAAACTTGGTGACCACAGCGGTTGGTGCGCGCTTGGACTTGTTTCGACTAGGATCCTTGTCATTCCCATGAAAAGGCTTTAGAAGACTTACATGGAAGACATTGTAGATCTTGCGCTTTGATGGGAGTAGGACTTGGTAGGCGGCCTTTCCCACACGCTTGATAACAGAAAATGGACCTTCGTACCTTCTCACTAAGCCCTTATGCACGTTGCGTAGAGACTTGAATTGGTTTGGCAACAACTTCACCATCACCAAGTCTTCTTTCGCATATGATTTTGTGTGTTACTTCTTATGGACTTTGAAAGGCTTTTCGTTGTCCGGAAGCACCACAACAGGTTCTTTGGAGGTAGCTTACTTCCATTCCGTAAGCCCTGGGGTTGCCATGTGATAAGGGAACATGGCAGGAGGTTTGGCACCGAGTTCCAGCTTGATGTGGTAATCCACATCTTGTCTTGAAGACAGCTTCTTTGGCAACTCGGGAGACATCACGTCCTTGAACTTGGCACGGACACCTTGGACGGAATGTGGCAATACAAGAGTAGGTGCTGCTACGTCTTCCCCGTTGTTGAATTCCCTTGTGGTAGGAACGTGACTGTCACCTAACTCAAGACCCCGTTTGAATTGCAAGGCAGAAATCGTTGATGATTCCGACTTCCCCTTGCTCTTCAAAGGGATCACTCGGATCTTGCACGTGTCGAGAATCTGTCTCTTATACACATCTAGATGTGTATAAGAGACAGTCCTTGAACTTGGCACGGACACGTTGGACGGAATGTGGCAATACAAGAGTAGGTGCTGCTACGTCTTCCCCGTTGTTGAATTCCCTTGTGGTAGGACCGTGACTGTCACCTAACTCAAGACCCCGTTTCTGTCTCTTATACACATCTAGATGTGTATAAGAGACAGCCACAAGGGAATTCAACAACGGGGAAGACGTAGCAGCACCTGCTCTTGTATTGCCACATTCCGTCCAACGTGTCCGTGCCAAGTTCAAGGACTGTCTCTTATACACATCTAGATGTGTATAAGAGACAGCAGCTACTCCTTGCGCCACACCTTGGACAGGTTTTGCCTCCGAATTGACAGCCTTGATGGTGTCATTCCCCTTTGCAAGTTTGAGGCTTAGACGTTTGGCCTCTTGGATGTCCATGAAGTTGTGCGTTGCTCCCATGTCTAGCATTGTACATGCAGTTTTACCTTCAATGGCGACGTCTGCGTATAACAGTCTCTTCTCCTTAGGAACTGTTGGAGAGAAAAGTTTTGACAGGTTGCTTAATTGTTGAATGGCTCCTATGTCGAGTTGGGACTCTTCCTTGGATTTCTCCTTGTTGAGTTTCGCGATCATTGCATTCATTGCCCTACGGTTGGGGCAATCCTTCACCCAATGAGGTCCGTCACAAATGAAACAGGACTTTGGGGGATTACCTATGTTACGTTTGCCCGAAGTATAGCCATGCTTGGGATTGCCACTTGAGGATTTCTGGTTTCCACCCTTCTTGTGGCTTGCATCATGTTTCTGCCCGTTGTTCTCTCCCTCACTTCTGTTGGAGTTCGGCCTTCTATTCTTGGAAGAATAATCGATGAGCATTTTGGCAGCAGCAATAGCAACATCTAGAGTCTGCGCATCCAGCTCTACTCTTGCCCAATCCTTCAAGTCGTCCTTGAAGTGGAAGAAAAGCTCCTTATTAGACATATCAATTTCAAGCATGATGGTAGTAAATTCCTTGATGTAATCAGAAATACTACCTTTTTGGCTTAGGCGACGTAACTTTCCTCTAGTTTCGCTATCCGCGTTGTGAGGCACGAAGTGTTTACGCAATTCAGCCTTAAATTACTCTCAAGTGTTGAGAATGTATAAGTCTTTCTCACGTTCGGAATGCTTCCTTCTCCACCAAAGTTGGACAGCATCTCTCAAGAAGATTGAGGCATTGCATACCTTTGTAAGGTCGTCAACAACCCTCATGGCCTCAAAGTATTGTTTGAGACCAAAGAGAAAGTTTTCCACCATTGTGGCGTTGCGGGTTCCATTGTACATGGTCGGCTCGGGGACCTTCAAACCATGAACAACAGGGGCATTGGTGGTGGCGGTAGTCGTACCACTCGAGTGTGTGCTACTTTAGTGGCGTGACTCCATCTCTCTACGAAGATCATGGATCTCTCTTTCCATGAACTTGCGTAAGTTGGACAGCTCTTCATTGATAGAGCATATATGATCCTCAAAGGTGCGACCAAGATCTTCAATCATAGACCTGACAGCCCTTGTAATCTCAGCGTTCTCATGGATCAAGTTATCGACTTGATCACTAAGATCGCCTACAGCGGAGCTCACGTTTATGATACTCCTCTCCAAGCCAACAACATGAGTCTCCATGGTTTCCTTTGCTGGAACTTTGGATTTACTGCGCTTGGCTGAGACACGTTGTTCCTCTCGCCCACGAACTTGTTGTTTAAACTGTTGTTCCACAGTAGCAACTCCTTCCTCACCTGTCATACTCACAACTCAAAGATGAACAAAGTAGGGACTAGGATTACCTTACTCTGATACCACCTGTCACGGAATTAGACTTTGGACGTGCTTTAGACGTGCTAACCCTCGCGACACTTAAACAATCTTGCGAAAGAAGATGCTAAGTAAGCCTTGAAGAGTTACAACTAACTCAAAAGAGAGAGAAAGTGAGAGGCTTTGAAATAGAGAGAAGGAAAGTAGACACAAGCGTATAACAATATAGAGAACTTTACTATTGAGAGGTGTAGAGGTGTGGAGGTGTGGAGGTGTGTTTACAAATGGGAGAAATGAGGGTATTTATAGTTACTTCCCCTCCTCAATGTGTGACTATAATTATTGATTCTAGAAAATTCTAAAGATAAGTATCTAGATATTTTTAATTGAGTATTTTAGAGAGGGACACCTAAGTATTCTTTTATAATTCTTCTTACCTTAAGTTGGGTACCAATTGAGCTAGCATGCAACAAGCGGACTGACAGCATACTTGAATCAGCCCGTGACAAAGAGCTCTTAAGTTCAAACTACACCTATGTTCATTGCTTTTATCTAATTATGAATTTTTATGGGTAAATAAGGACATATATTTTGTTCATATTTTTAATCTTAATAAACTTTTATATAAATAGACTAACGTTTTTAAATTTTATTTAATAATTTAAATATTTAAATTTTAAAAAATTAAACAAAAGATCACATTGATTTGGTAAGCGAAGTTATGAAGCAACACATGAAATGACCATGGATGTAGCGCAGAAGTTAGCTGAAAGTTTGAGGTTAAAGGGCAATGTTTTCAAGGATTGGCCTTGCCAGATTAAGTTTATTAAGTACAACTTCAGCCCGTGAAACTCTGGACTCCTCTGAACTTCCAACCACACCCAGACATTGGATTCCTCACCATACTTCAAGATGGCGAAAATGTTGGTGGTGTTCTTGAAGTGATGGAAAAGTCCGGTGCACTTGTAGCCGTGAGGCCTGCCCCTGCCACACACACTCTTTGTCAGTCCTGGAGACACTGCTACGGTATGTACATGAACCCTTTCTCTTTGATAAACTGATTAGACAAAGAGTGCAATGCAAGGAAGCAGAGGTACGGACTTCAATAGTTGCATTCCTTCCTTCGGGGACCAGAGGAGGGTGCGGTGGAGGCGCCGCCAGAGCTTGTGGATTCTGAACACCCACGTCTGTACGCCCCCTTTCACCTATGAAGGACATAGAAAGATCAAACAAATACTTGTCCACTAATTTGTATGCTGGTGAGGCCCTTGCCATTCCTTCTGCGTACCTAGTTTTGCAACATAGAGAGGCAAGCATTCATGTATTTATCTTCTAGTCCAGCATCACTGGTAAGAAATTCTACATCCAGAATATTTGTCAAAGGTAAGCATATTAAATAAAAATCAAAGTAGATAGACTCTTAGTTTCACACTTTATTATTGTCTCGTCTTGGCAGCCCTTTGATAAAATATATATATATATATATATATTTAGAATGTTTAATTGGCGATGCCAATGCCATAGAGTTCAGTGGCTATGTAGAGAAGATTAAGAATGTTGAATTGGCCATAAACCCACAACACTTTTTGGTATTGATGACATGTAGAATCGCTCTAATTCCTATTTAAAAGCTTCAATTTACATAACGTCAAATCAATTTTATATATTATTTATTTGGAACCCTTTTTTTTTTTTTTCGGGTACATATCAAACGACAATGTAACAGTGATGTTAATGCCTAGCTGGCCATAAATATAAAATAGAGGTGTTACATTTATCACTTTGCATCACAACGTATGACATAAATTGTCTTAAATATCGTCAAAGACAGGTTATTTACGTTGTGATTTGACTATTGTACGACAATCTTAAATCAGAATTTAAACTCACTAGTAACAAATGTCATAATCGGAGAGCTATCCTCGTGGAATCAACTTATATTTTTATTCAAAAAAGTATGTATGCACATAGAGATTGAATACAAAAATCAAACATAAGTTTGTATTACTTATAGTTAGCACAATGTTTAATTAAGAATGAGTCAATTGATATATCTCTTGATAATTAATTAATTATAACTAGTAGTTAATATTTAATTATATGCGTCTAGATTCTGTGTTTATGCTACATAATTCTATTTTCCCATAAAAATTGTCTTTTGTGCAGGCGAAGTTTGAACCCTTAAACTCCACCCCTACTAGAGACTTTCATCTCCTCAACGCTAGACAGACTTTGCAACAACAAATGAAGATGTTTAAACCTCGTGAAAATTATTAAACTCCAATGGGGAAAGAATAGAATAGCAATGGAAACGCAAAATGTGCTCACGTACAGCTCCTCAACGCTGACCGAATGGATATGTGCGCATACAAGACAAGGGTGCAAATTACAGGGCTGTTCATAGGCGTTAGGAGATTTTAAGGGTGCTAGACTGCAAAACTTGCATTCACTTCCCATGGCGATGGTTTCTCCGAATTCTTAAATTGTACATATCTCTATTGTCTTAACCTTTGTCCCTCGAGACCATAGACACGTTGTAAATTCTCAAGGTCTCCATCCTTTTTGGGTATACAAATTTAAGTACAAAACTGTTCAAAAATGGCATTGTCAGCTTTGTCTCGCGTGGTGCTTTCCTTGTTTCTTTTTGTGTCTTCCACTTCACCATTGTCACAAGCAAGATTACATTCTGCGGCCAACCTGAAAGTTAGACCATCTTCAACTCCGAAACCAAAGCCAAATTAGAATGGAATTGCAGAACAGATTGTAAGGGGGCTTAACTTGTTCCCTAAGCATGCAATCAACCTGGTCAACTATTCTGCCGATGCTCCAGAGATTAAGGAGAGGGGCTTGGAGCTCACTATTCTTGGCGATCGTGGCGCTTCTGTTAAAGACTTGGCTCGGCATGCTGGCTACTATCGGCTTCCTAGTACCTCAGGAGCAAGGTAATTAATATAATTAAGCATTGTATTGTCACCGTGAGGACAACAGTTGAACTGATTTAACATGTCTTAATATCTATATCTATCTATATATATATATATATATGTACAGGATGTTCTACTTTTTCTTCAAGTCCCGGAACAACAAGAATGACCCTGTTGTCATATGGCTGACCGGAGGACCGGGATGTAGCAGCGAATTGGCTTTGTTTTATGAAAATGGTCCTTTCCAGCTTTCAACCAACCTGTCTCTTGTATGGAACGACTATGGCTGGGACAAGGTATTGCCAGACAATCTAGGGGTAGTGGGACTTACCAAAATTTCTCAATTGGACAATGTCACATGTGAAACCGGCAGACTTCATTTGTCCAAATCAACAAGCACGGTCTCAATATGAAGAGTGTCAATCGTAGAATGTGTCATTGCATTTAACTGCCTTGTCCTTTTGTTAAATATTGTTTTGCTTTGGCAGGCATCAAATCTCATATATGTTGACCAGCCTACTGGAACCGGCTTCAGTTATTCTACAAGCAAAGATGATGTTCGAACCAATGAAGCTGGTGTCAGCAATGACTTGTACAACTTCTTGCAGGTCACTTAATTTCTCATATTCGCATCAGAATCCCATAAACTTATTAAATTTTTGGAAGGAATTTGACATTATGTCAGTAAATGGGACCTGAGAAATCCCCCGCATTTATTCTTACTATACTACTTATTACTGCAGGCATTTTTCAAGGGGCATCCAGAATTCGCCCATAGTGATTTCTACATAACTGGAGAGTCTTATGCTGGACACTATATCCCTGCTTTTGCTGCCAGAGTCCATCAGGGAAACAAAAACACCGAAGGAATCCACATAAACCTGAAGGTTATTCCCTACATTCAGTTTAGTACTGCGTTACTTTGTTGTATATGATAAGTATATCTATATAAAGAGAATTCAATTTTAACCATATAGATGCATGTACGGTCCACCTGCAGGGATTAGCTATTGGTAATGGTCTAACCAATCCCGCCATCCAGTTTAAAGCTTACCCAGAATTTGCTTTGGATAACAAGCTAATCCAACAATCTGATTATGATAGTATCAAGGAGAAGATACCAGCATGCGAGGAGAAAATAGCAGCATGTGGTAATGAATTAATCTATTTCATTTCAGTAGTATGAATAATAATGTTGATTATTGAATGAACATTAATCACTTGGCCTTTGTCTATTTTTTAATATCAGATACCAAAGGTGATGACTCTGATTGCCTTCATGCATATTCCACTTGCATGCAAATATATCGACATATCCTGTCCATTGCTGGTAACGTAAATGTAAGGATTCTCATTTAAACTGTGTTAATGACACCCAATTAAGCCTGAGCTAAGCTTTACTGTACTTGTGATTTTGATCCCTCTTAACCTTACAGGATTATGACATTAAAAAGAGATGCGAGGGCCAATTGTGCTATGACTTCTCCCGGGTGGAGAATTTCTTGAACGAGGATACAGTTAAGGATGCATTAGGCGTACGAAACATTGATTGGGTTTCGTGCAGCACTGAGGTGTATTCGGCTCTGCAGGCAGACTTGATGAAGAATTATGAAGTAGAAATTCCACCTCTGCTTGAAGCTGGCATCAAGGTGCTTATATATGCTGGGGAAGATGATCTCATATGCAACTGGCTTGGTAAGAGCCTTTTCTGCAATAAATCCTTGGTTCATTATCATGGTCAAGGATCCACCAAGTGAAATTAAAATATCTACATTGCAGTGTCACAAAACTTCCATTATGATAATATTTTAGTATAATATATAGATTAATCACAGTAAATGAACTTCATGCAGTGATCACAGCATTGCCGTTTTCAATTTTTTATTTGGACAGGAAATTCTTGGTGGGTTAATGCTATGGAATGGTCTGGCCAGAAGGGTTTGTGGCAGCTTCTGGGTTCCATTTGTGGTTGGAGTTGCAGAAACAGGGCAGCTGAAAAGTCATGGCCCTCTCCCTTTCCTCAAGGTCAGGCTGTCTCTATTTCTTCTCTTTTTCCAGTCTGCATCTTTTGGTGTGTTGTGATATCTGCAGGCACTAGGTTCTTATGTTATCGTGTATGATTGTTTGAAACAAAAACAAGCAGGTTCATAATGCTGGACACCTGGTGCCAATGGATCAACCGGAAGCTGCATTACAGATGCTGAAGAGCTGGCTGCAAGGGAATCTTAGTGTAATCAATTGAAAGCAGGACTGAAGATGGATAGGACAAATATAATCCCAATTGATTTTCTCATCCATTTTGGAGAAGTCTTACCAATGGCATTGTTCCAGCATTGTCTCGCTTGTATGGTTTCAGAAATGAGTACAGCTTGAATGAAATTGCAAAAGTATTAGTTACTAATATAAAAAACATGGATGTTTTCCAGCTGTGTACAGTGTGTGCTACTCATTTGTTCCTCATAGAATAGAAGTAACTTGAAAGCAATTAGTCTGCAACAAAATTAGCTGACAAAGAATATCATTAAAAGTAATGAAAATGAAATTTTCATACTGAACTATTGAGTCATTATAAGAGACCAAAAATGACATATGCAATGCACTTTGAATGACATCTTGCAGAATAATTTAGTCCAACGTGATTATACCAATATAACAACAATGCATTTACAAAAAACATGTACAGTAAGAATTAGATCTATACATGTCAGCCATTAAAACTATGCACGTCATTCGCCAATCTGTATACCCTTCATCGCTTATTTGTTTGACAGAAATATAACATTCTTCTGTTGAATTGGTATGTTGGTCTGCTGTTAGTTTTTGCAAAAGTACAAAGTACCAGGGAGGTCTCTTCAAAAGCCTTGATTGATGAGCTTCCAAATTCTATTTATGCAATTGGAAGGACACCAAGGTTGTCTTTGAATTATGTCATGAACCTCGCACTGCTCAATAAGTTTTCTGTTGAAGCAGCTTTCCTCAAACTTAGAAGTCACTTCATAGTCTCAAGGTTCCTGCCAACTCTCTGGTGCTTCAAAACAATGGCATCAAACTTTTCTTTCATTTTCCTGTTGCTGTGAACAATATACAGTAAAAAATATGTGCATCCAACGGCTGAGAACATGCATATATATTATGATCTCCTGGACGATTTTATGTTGACAAATTGTTTTCGGGTTATATCTGCCTGCTCTCATGCCCTTTTGTTGTTTTGTACAGATTTTTGTCACAATGTCATTCTGTTCTTTCTGCGGTGGCCGGCTATGCCAAAACCTCATCTGACTTGGTCTCCTTCGCGTGAAGTTGTTAATGTGACTTAGCCAGAAGAACCTTAAGTAGGATCAAGGAAGTATTGATGTCCCACACCAGACTTCATACAGTTTTATATGTTGACTTATTACTTGAGAACCGCTTCATGGCTGCACAATTCTATGGATGCAAATATATTTATATTAGATCATTAAATTTTTACATTATACCGATAATTTTTTATATATAAGAATTACATATATATATTGTATAAAATTTTATTAATATAGTATAAAATGTTTCGTAGGTAGTAGTATACATTTTGAATTTATTTAAAATTGCATCAGTAAAAGATTTTTCTAATTAAAACGAAAAAAAAAAAAAGTAAGTTTAAATAAAGTTTTACAGGAGCATCAAACAGTCATTTTCTTTTACAACTTCAAAAGCCATAAGCTAATTGACTTGTTCTGTAATATCTTATTAACCAGCTAGATGGATGATATATATGTACATAGCTTCTAATCAGAGAAGAAAGGCAAGGTTTCTCGGACATGGGGGAAGAAATTCGAGATGAAATCCCGACGATAGACATGGAAGAATTTCCTGGACAGTATGAGAAACTCAGGAAAGCATGCGAGGAATTGGGTTGTTTCAGGATCATTAACCATGGCATCCCCACCAAACTCGTGTCTGAGATGGCAAAGATAGCCAGGTCCCTGCTGGACCTGCCTCCGGAAATCAAAAGACGAAACACAGGTTCTGATGAACTCCCAACAAGCGGCTACTTGCCACTTGGTCCGGTCAATCAAATTTTTGAGTCCTTGGGTTTCTATGACATTAGTAGCCAAGCTGTTCATACCTTCTGCTCTCAGCTTCATGCCTCTCCTGCCCAAAGGTAACCAATTTTCTTCTCCCTTCAATTCCTGTTCTTGTCGCTACACTCTCCATTGATGTTTCTCTTTGAATTTGGAATTCCTTTGTCAGAGAGATTATAGAGGCGTATGCAAGAGCGATGAAAGAATTGATGTTGGAAGTAGCACAAAAGGTGGCTGAGAGTATGGGTTTAGTGGGGGACATGTTCCAGGATTGGGTTTGCCACGTTAAGCTCAACAAGTACTGCTTCACCCCTGAAACTGTGGGCTCCTGAGGAGTCCCACTGCACACAGATCCCAAATTCCTGGCAATACTTCAAGAAGGTGGAAGTGTTGGTGGCCTCGAAGTCATGGATAATTCTGGTGCACTTGTACCTGTCAAGTTTGCTCCAGGCACCCTTTTTGTCAACGTTGGAGACATTGCCAAGGTGGTTCTCTGCATAAATATGGTACAGGGATCCTTGTTTGCACATTTCCTGTTCTTGATAAATGAATTCAATTTCATCATCAGTTAAAATTGGGGTCGAAACCCATCTGCAGCCATCCAAACTAAGGGACTAATTACAATAGAAGCCATCCACTTTTTTAGGAATATTCAGAATCCTATTATCAAGGTACAAACCAATTCATAGCATCAGGCTGCTAGACAGATCCATACTGGTAATTCCTTAAGACATGTTTAATCAAAGGCTATATATGGAGCTTTTTGGGTTGCTTTGCAGTTGTAAACATAGAGTACAATGCCTAGAAGGAAAAGTTCGGGTTTCGATAGCCTCGTTCCTTCAGGCACCGAAGGAAGCAGCAGTGGAGGCACCACCACAACTCGTGGACTCTGAGCACCCACGTCTCCATGTCCCTTTCACCTACAAACACTTCAGAAATGTGCGAGAGTCCACAAAGTGGGCTCCTGGTGAAGTCCTTACACCTTTTCTACGTACATAATCCCGAAAAGGATTGAGCTTGCACCTTGCAAGAAATCACCACAAGAGTCAATTCCCCATACATGCTATGCCCTTACTCTTTGGGGTTCAAAAGGAGGGGAAAAATTGTCCTTTTTTATTATTATTATTATTATTTATTGATACTTTTTTCTACTTACTGGTATTTATGTTTTGTATTTTACTGAAAGATCTTTACTCTCCTAATAAAATCATATTTCACAGGTTTTAAGTCGCGGTAGTTGTTGCTAATACGATAATTTTTTTTTTTAAATTATAAAAAATCTTTTTATATTTACACGAGAAAGACACGAATTAATAAATAAATTAATTAAATATATAGTAAAAAAAATAAAATTAATATTTATAATAAAAAATGAACAAGAGTAATAAAAATTTAAATTATGTGATAAAAACTTTCATAAAATAAAATCTTATGATAATAACAAATTACTAATTAATTTTATATACACTATTAAAATTATAAGTTCATTTTTATAATTTAAGTATTATAAAAATTTTATTATTTGAGATTAATTTATATTTTTAATAAATTCTAATTTTTATAGATAATTTATTATTAAAAAGTATACTTAATAGATTAAAATATATAAAAAATATAATGAGATCATTGCTACAAGAATTTATATAAAATTTTCATGAAAATAAATTAAGCATACATGACCTTATAATGGTTAAATAATACTATTTTAAAAAATATAAAGTAGAAGTAAATTTGATGATATTTATTAACGCATGATAATTTAAAATATTTTTATTTTATAATATTTTAAATATTTAAATTTGTATATTTTTATCTCATTATTTAAAAGATATAAATAATAATGTGTTGTATTTTCACTAAAATTTAACAAAATTTACTTTTTAAAAATATTTAAGAAATGTTAAAAATAATAATATTTTAAAAAAATTATATTAAAAGTAAAAATTTTATTTTATATATATATATATATATAATACTCCCCTTCCAAGCTCACTCTTCAATCCTCTGAACCTGGCTGTTCTCATGCTTCAATCAAACGAAAAACTAACATAGGGTGTCCCTTCTTCGATGTACAAACTGAAATCCTAGGAAATTCTTGACTTGTCCCATAATAGCTTCAGAGGTTCCATACCACAATGCCTAGGAAGCTTCACCAACAGTCTTCAAGTGATTCATTTGGGCTCAAATAATTTCCAGGGCACCATCCCCACCATGTTCTCCGAGGGGAGTGGCTTGAGATATCTAACTCTCAATGGCAATGAACTTGAAGGACAAGTGCTAGAATCTATCATCGACTGCAGGAGCTTGGAAGTCCTCGATCTTGGCAACAACAAGATAGAGGACGAGTTCCTCCATTTCCTTGGAACTCTTCCAGCACATCAACTTCTTTCATTTCAATCAAATAGGATTCATGGTTCTCTGAACAGTCATACAGTCAATCACTCCTTCCCCATAAAGCGAATCCTTGACCTGTCCAACAAAATCCTAGCCGGGGGACTTTTGCCAACAGAGTTTTTCAGCAATCTCAAAGCAAGAACCTACTTTGACAAGAAAATGGGCTACATGAGGGAAGAAAAAACTACCCTTGTGACTATTCCATACGGCTGACATTCAAAGGATTGGATATTGAGCTAGTGAAAATTCAAACTATCCTCATCACCATCAATTTATCAGGCAATAGATTCAAGGGATCGATTCCAGTGTCCATTGATTAAAGATCTTCAACATCTCAACCTGTCTCACATTTTCCTGACAGGTCACATCCCACCATTGAGGAGTTTGATCAACTCGGAATCCTTAGACCAATCTTCAAATATCCTTGTTGGGAGGATTCCAGTACAGTTGGTAGATTTAACGTTACTCCATGTCTTCAACCTTTCATACAACAAACTTACGTGTGCCAAAAGGGAAATAATTCCATACGTTTGACTGCGGTTCATATGAAGGAAATCCAGAATTATGCGGAATTCCACTACCAAAAAGATGTAAAAGTAGCGAGGGACAAGAGCCAGCACCATCAAACTCAGAAGAGGAAGATGTTGATGGGTTCTTTAGTGGACTCAGATGGACTGCTGCGTGGATGGGATATGGATGCGGCTAGTGCTTGGAATATCAATCGGGTACCTTGGGCTTCCAACAACAACACTTAAACGGTTTGTGAGAAGGATTGTAGGGAGATGACATGGAAAGGGAAGAAGGTTCAGGAAAAAGCATCACAGAAATGGCAAGAAAAGACACCAGTAGTTGATGCGGATTTGTACTGTAGTGTATGTAATAGTAGTTAATAATGTTTTTTTTTTTTTTTGACGTATCTAATATTTTTTACATATTATTAATTAATAAAAAAATATTTTTTTTATCTTCAATTGTATTTTATATTAATTTATGAGTATTTTAAAAAATTTATATTTTAAAATTAAAAATAAATATATATATTTTTTATACTTCATAAATAAAAATACAAAGAAAAAAAAATCTGTCTATATTTGTCTATGACAATTTTTTTTACTTGTGAGATGCACAAAATCTCCCAAGGCAACTGATTTTAGATTCTTATTTTCGGTCGACATTAGCATTTCAAGAGGAAGGAACCGTAAGGCTAATCTAACCTCTCGTTAAGATTGTGAGTAGTGTCAGTCGGGCTACCTAGAAAATGTACCAACATCGTTTACAAGTTCATCGCCACTGTAATTGGTAAATAGTTCTTGTTACACCACCCTATCCAATGTTTTTCTCTCCGTCTCCTAGACAATGAAAAATTGCCTCAACTATTCTATAAAGCTCTATGGCCACTAAGATTATGGCTTCCTGAAAGAATGTCAGCCCATTCTGGTAAATTAAAAAAAAATTTTGGCCACTCAACAAACAGATGTCCCTTCACTTTTTATTAAGCACCAAATAAAGTGACATGGGACATTTCCAATTTAATTAGAACGTGAATTGAACCACATTTAGATACGAAAAACAATTTAGAAAGTGTAGTACGAACAACATTTAGGCTATTTCTTTGTTGGTGCCACCACATTAATTCCTCTTTATTTAATACACATAAGGGATATGCCAGCATATGTCGCTTTCCGTTGGTGAAACTTAGTTAATGAAATAAACTAATGATCCCCAAGAAACCCTTTTGATGAACGAGGACTTGGGATTTCATCTTTTGTTGGCGGGGTAACTGAGGAATCTATCCATGGTCCGTCCATTGATATGCTTCTTTGCCCCTGACTGTCCTCAGAAAGAGTTGAGGTACGTGTGTGGCTATCTTGTGATAAAATCTCAAAGGCTTTGAACCTAGCATCCTGGTTCATGCTGCCACGCCTGATTACCACAGCTTGGACCGGAATTTTGCCTTCAAGCATCTTCACCACAGAAGACATTGTTGGCCTTAGGGTCGGAGATGGATTGGTGCACAACAGAGCTATGTTGAGCATCCTCATTGCCTCATCTTTTGAGTAGTCAGAACCCAAGTTTGGATCCACTAGTTCCAGCAGATTTCCTTGCTCATCCAGGACATAGGCCTTGAGTTAAAAGTAGAAAAATACTTAGTACTGCAATAACAGCAACTCACTGAGCATATTCCTACCGTCAAAAGCTGTTTAAAGAAGCTGAAAGGGTATTTCCTGAAGTCAAAAATTAAAAACAAAACAAGAAGCTGACAGAACTAACGAAAAGGAACACAAAAACAAAGGGCTTAAATGAAGAGCTTAGTCTCTACATGATACAACGGTTGATAAACAATGGCTGTTGCATGCATATATGAATCAGTGCTTAAAGTGTAAATTCAGTAGTCACGCTCAAGGTCTGTGCAGTAGTGTAAATGCAATGTGCCCTGCACATGATATTGTACAAGGGAAAAGTGCAATATGTACGTTACCCAATCTAGAAGATACACAAACTCCTCCTTAGGCCTGTATTTTGTATTGCTCTTCCCACTCACAATCTCCAAAGCAACAATTCCAAAACTGTAAACATCTGCTTTATCAGTCAAGTAACCCCTCATTGCATATTCTGGAGCCATATAACCGCTGTGGAAAAAGAAAATGATAGCACACTAATAAGCCTTTTTTTTTTTTCTCTCTTTTTGATAACTTAGTGGGATGCCTACTTCTCAACCAAGTGAAAAAAAAAAATCATGTGTGCCTTTTCTCTGGAATACCAAACACAAGAGGAAAACAGATAAATCAGGACTTCAAAATTGATCCTCCATTTTGCATATTCTCCATAAATGATGCCTAATTAAAATGCATGACCTATCCAAAATACTGCCCTGTAATATATGTTAATTACTCGTTGACTTGAGAAAATAAGTTGGAAAGAGGCAGGAGCAAAAGCACTGACATTGTTCCAGCTATTCTAGTGCTGATATGAGTGTTTTCTTCTTCGTCCAGTTTGGCTAAACCAAAATCAGATATCTTTGCATTTAGATCCCTATCAAGCAACACATTGGTAGCTTTTATGTCTCTGTGTACAATTTTCAACCTTGATTCCTCATGAAGATAAGCTAATCCTTGTGCAACACCCAACAGTATCTTCTTTCTGGTTGGCCAGTCCAATTTTAGCTGATTTTCCTCCCCACCTAATGTAAAAGATAAAGAGGAAAGATGAAGGCAGACAATTCAGAAGGGTTCCTATCTCCTACACCTAACAAGACAAAGAAGGTTAGTCAAGCAACTACCAAAGAGTGCACGGGCAAGACAATTGTTTTCCAGGTATTCGTATACTAAGAGCAACTGGTTTCCTTCAATACAACAGCCATATAGCCGCACAAGATTGGGATGTTGCAAGGCTGATATCATGCCTATCTCAGTCACAAATTCACGGTTCCCTTGCTTTGATTTAGAAGAGAGCTGCTTCACAGCAATTGCCACACCATCTGACAACACACCCTGGAATTAAGCAATGTAACGGTTCACATTTCTCTGCAAATGATAAAGATTTGAGAGCAAACTCCTTCAAGTGACATAGATGTCACTAATTATTTTATCTCATAAAAGAAGCCAAAAATAGTGAAAACTTTGATAATTACCTTGAAGACTGGACCAAACCCTCCCTCACCTATCTTATGGGCAGGGTCAAAGTTGTTGGTAGCATGTTTAATTTGTATTAAAGTAAAATAACCAGTTTGGAGATCCAGCCCACGTAGTTCTGCAGTAAGAACAGAATCTCAAAATCAACTAAACAAGACAAAAATGTATTGATATAGAATTCAAACCAATAAACAAGGACAGCCAGATAGGTAATCTGTTCTTGAGATACTTTCAAGCAAAACCATTACCCTTGTCTTCGAGATCCTTCCCTCCCAAGTAACCTTTCACACGAAGGACCAACAAAATCAACAGAATAAATACACAAGTGGCAACGACAATGCCGATGATAGCTCCAACTGATAAGCCACCCGTGTCAACCTTAAATTCTACAAGGAGAGAAGGAAGGATTTAAATGATAAGTTCATACCTCGGATGGTGAAAATTTTTAGACATAATGAAAACTTACTTGGTGTCACTTCAATGGCTGATATCAGAGGCCCATAGACACCCCTTTTAGGAATTGCCGTTGTTCCTTTGCCTGACCAGTATAAGCCTATCTCCAGAGTGCTGCCATTGACATATACATTATCAAAATCTTTAAAGATGCCTTTGCCGACTCCCCCGGCTTCCTCCATAATATTGAAATCCTTCAGCACCGCATTCCCCTGCAGAGTAAAGTTTTGATGCAAGTATTTAGCCAGAAGTTGACACTCTTTGACTTCCAAACCTACATACAAACTTCAAAGGAAACAACAAGCATGCTAATCCCCATGTAAATATATAGAAATCCAAGTCCAAAAAAATAAAAAATAAAAAAAGAAAACACAAAATAACCCGAATAGGAGGCAACTGCAAAAGTCATTTCACTCACTTGTATTGATACATCAAATATTCGCCTCCCAAGGCTACTAAATGTCAGATCATCGGAATACATAATTTCAGCAAAGTGGAGTCGCACTCTATAGCTGCCCTCCCTCAAGCACAGGCCATAATACTTGAGTGACAGTGGAGCAAGACGAGCAGAAGTATAATATTCAGCCCCAGTCATATTCAGACCAAAACTATTTCCAGCTATGAAATCTGCACGAGCATTGTACAAGTACAACCCAGTACTGCTATATGCCCATTTTTCTGCAGAGAAAAAGCTAGATGGACCCCCTGAGGTTAGGTCTTCTTCATACTCATTTTTGTCAACAGTTATCCCCGGTCCTCCGCAGTTTATAAACAGAGAATGGTCTGTTAAAAAAGGTCACAGTTTAAGTTCCCAAGGATCATAATTGATAAGTGCTAATTTATACTTGTTTTGTCCTGGAACAGCATTTGTAATACTTTCCTATGCTTACATTGGGCTTTTCCGGGGCAGGGAAGGCCCTTCCTCAAGCACCAAGAAATCCTACAAGCCAAAATGGTTCAGTCAATCGCTGTAGCAATATAAGCAATAATACTCAACAGGAGCCAAAGGAATATGTAAATGCAGAATTACTAGTATTCTTTATGTAAATACACAAATCATCTTATTGATCAGACAACTTACGAGTTGTTAGAAGAGGAAAGACTAGAAACTACATTCCTGTCGCGTAACAAATAGAGTTTCAGTAAGAAACATGATGGAAATGAGAAAAAATTACCATAGTTGAGCAAAATGGTGCTTACACTGATGACTGCGGGCAACCAGACTGAACTGATCCCGTAAAGTTGTTGTAAGATATGTCCCTGAAATAGGTTTAATCATTGCATTTGTAATCCAGGCCTTAGTTCACTAAATAAAAATGGAAAGAATTACGAACATATAGCAACCGACTACATTGGTGTTGAAATAATGGACGGAGAACATACTGTAAATTATTTCACAGTACTAGAAACTGTACTGCTACAGTTTATAAGGGCCATAGACTCACATGTTCCTCTTGCTATTCAATATCCAACCAGGTATTGCTCCGGTCAGTGAATTATTTGTCAGAAACCTACACCCATTCACAGTTGAGCAGGTAACAACACAATGTGAATATTAGCCTAAAATAACAAATGAAGAATCACACAACCAAATTCAGTCAATTACCAATTCACCTACATGTACTGTAGCTTTTCCAAGCTCTCAAATGAATCAGGTATCTCACCTGTCAACATATTGAAGCTCAGATCTCTGCAACAAAACACAACAGCCAAATAAAAACATAGGCTCGCATAAAGTCCTTGTCAAAAAACACAATTAGCAACCATTTCAAACATAGTTTCAGGCTGCACTTTTATATAAAAGATTAGGAGACAGCACTTCAAATTTTGATCTGGACACGTACTCTTTCTAATGTGAATAACTCTGCAACAGATGTTTCAAGATTAAAAATGCACTTTTCGGCAAAAACTAACATGTTTCAATAGCATCTCATAACACATAGACTTTGTGCTGATTAGCCCCTTTTCAACAGCAAGTCAGAGACAATTTACTGTTGAAGCTAAAAAAAGAAGAAGAGTTTTAAAAATGTCTCAATTATGAGCGGGGGAGGGAGAGAGACAAGGGTGTGCTCAGCATCCTCATCTTTAGCTATCTGACAAGCAAAGATCCTGCCAAAATAAAATTCTGTAGGAAGAAGCTTCATCATTCATCTTTGTTCAAAATACCACTTCCATCAACCCTCATACAATAAGATTCATAAATCTCAAACTCCAAGTTCACTTGAATCAAGAGCTACCGAGTCTGACTAACATTTAAAATGTAAAATGCTCGAAGAAGTTAATATTGCTGCAACCAAAATCTAATTATGTTCAAAACAAACATGCTGTTAGCTTATACATAGACCTTTCTGATTCATCACAAATTCTCCCAATTTGGATGTCCAGAACATCCATCACTTGGCATCTCATGTTAGCTACAGAAGAAAAGAAATAAAAGTAAACAGATGCAGCAAAATGTCGACATGAAGCATCTGCTGCTCAAGAATCTCACAATGTTCTGAGCTCTGTCATATCTCGAATGTAATCCGGTATTGTCCCTACTAGTAAGCAATTTCTCAGTACCCTGAGCCACAGATTAACATTATCCAAAATAAGTAGACTTATCCAGCTTGAAAACTATACATCTGATCAGTCAGGTTACTCACAAGCGTTGCATGCCTCTCATTTCTTGTAGATTTGGGAAGTGAGAAGCAGAGCCATCTAAATCAGTTATTCTCCTGATCAAGAAGACCAGACATTAGAAATCGGTTATCTCTCATTTGTAGACTTTGTGCCTCTGACAATAAGAAAATCACCAAGAATGAATGTGGAAGCTAATAAAAACAGAAACTTTTGCTCACAATTCTGTCAAGTTTTTCAACAGCAAGATTGTAGAAGGAATAGGACCCTCCAATGATGTTCCCTCCAAGTTTCTGCAAAAGAAGTATATAGTCCTTAGGTATTGCAAAGGAGAAGGAAAACTAAAATTTCAGCAACATTCTCTTAAGGAAAATTTTATGGCATGCATGAAATGAAGTAAGCACTCACAATATCTCAATACTTGTCCAGTTCCCAATAAATTCGGGTATCTTTCCAGATAGTTGACTCCCATCTATTCGGCTGCAAGCAGTACGTGAAGTACACAAAAAGATTTAGTGTAAGTTCTAAAATATGCAACCATGCATCCAATTTCGGCACACTATCACTTACAAGTCAGTCAAGTTTTTCAAATTTCCGAATGTATTTGGTATTCTTCCTGTAAAATTGTTTGCAGCAAGAAGACTGCAGAAGTAACAAAATATCAATTTTGTGTACTAGCATGAATACGCATATAGAGACAACACAAGAAGCAAAAGTGAAATCCATCTCCCTGATAAGATGAAGAGATGAATCTTACAGTCTCCTTAAGCTTCTCAAATTTCCAAGGTTTGAATGGAGAGGCCCACCAAGCAAATTATCTTGCAAGACACTGCAATTTTTGATTTAACCTTATAAACCAATTTTGTATCTCACTATTTGCTAACTAGGAAATCAAAAATATTTCATGACTTACACTTCCTCAAGGGTTGTAATGTTGCCGACTTCTGGAGGAATTGAGCCGCTTATACGGTTTCCAACGAGGGACCTGATGCACAATAGCAATCACAAATTGCCAACCATTTAGCCTGTTCATGCAAGCCATTGTCTAAATAAAGAATGAACTTCACAGCTATAAAATGAAACTTCTTACAAAATGCGAAGCTTTGAAAGCTGAGCAAGAGTTGGGGGGATTGATCCATTGATGTAGTTGAGACTGAAATCTCTGTCAATGGAAAAATGCTTCACCTTAGAGATTTTCATATTCAAAATCTTGCAGTGTAGCTCAATAATAAGGAAGCAGGACAAAAGTCCCTCTTCTTCTTTTTTATTTTCCTATTTGGAAAGCAAATCATAAGATAGCTGCAAAGAATTTTGAAACTTTCTGAAAATCTTTCAGCTAAGCGCTTTAAATTCCAAAACACATTGTTGTTCACTTCCCTGCTTTTATGCTTGCATGTCAGCAGTCATCTAATATTTCTCGTTTTCACTCAGATAATAAAAATTCTATCATTTTCATTGTTTCTCCATAACACTGATTCACATCTGCCATGAAGCACCACGTGGTCCATCGAGCAGCGTACGCCACCTGGTCACAACTTCTCTCCATTCAACAAATCTTGCTTTGCAACTAAAATACAAAACAGAAACTTACATCTCTTGCAGATAAGTAAGGTATCCAAGCTCCTCTGGTAGAGTTCCGGTTAAGTTATAACCTTTCAGCTGGCTGTCAAGACAACCAAACCTTTGAGGAGATGAAAAAGGATAGAAGAAACAGAGGTGATGAATATCTAGACTCTGCAGGAACTTATATATGGGATCTGCTCCCAGAAACAATTGATTATTTTATGCTTAAGAACCACAAGCATTTACTTAAGCGCACATGCCAAAAAAAAAAAAATTTATAACAGAGTCTCTAAAAAAGAAGTCCTTCTATGGATAGTTGGATTCAAATAAGGAAGCACGATAACAGCTTCGTTCTAAGCTGGATATATATGATGTTGATATATGACAAAATCAAGATGTTCTACTTTTTCTTCACAATGTAGTCAATTTTATGTTCACCAGCTTTTGCTTTTCTTGGCTACAAACAAGATGCATCTTGCGCTAATATGGCTAACACATGCTGAAGTTTTATTAATGCATTTGGCATAGCACATATACCACCTCGGCATCCTGTGATAACACTTAAACCGAAAATATGATGAATTAAAATTTAGTATCCTGCAGGTAAAAAAAATTGATATTAAGTGACCATATTATGAGCTCATAACTTGCAATGGTGATTACCAAAAAATTTTAAGCTTGACAACTGCTATGGTTACAACTACTCCATTTCTGTTTCTGTGTGTGTCTTGTTCATGAGGAACAGGCACATACATATTGGTGACATGACAAACAGCGTCATTCTCAAACGTGCAGTCACACGTAACATTGCTTAAGACATATGTAGGGATAATAGTCCTGCTCCATTCCTCACTGGTGCAAGAGTTCTGGGTAATGGTCCAGTTGTTGTTCTTCAATTTTAGGGATATTGCCTGAAGAATTTTCACTGTTATATACAATTAAAACAAAAGTTCATTAGACATGAATATCACCAAAAACATGCTATTGAAATAACATGTAAAAATATAAATAATATAATGATACAGATGTTCATCAGAAATTATGCTAAAGACACTAATTTCATCAAAGCTAAGTATAACTCTTACTTGTTTCAACATTAAAATTTGACCTGGATATCATTCATTAGTGGCAACCAACTTTCAAATAAATTGTATCACATGGTCAAAGCCACCTCAGTTCAATTCAATGACTACTTATCGTACCCAACTCTGACCATGAAACAAAAAGGACATCTTGGTCATGATTGGTTGCTCCTTTCAAACCGCGATGTCAAATTATCAGCCATGTTTTCAAGGCAAGAATATGTCACCTAATATCAACGCATTAAAAAATTCTTGAGACAAATACTGTAGCCTCGTTCAGCTTTAGTCACCATTGTTTTTACAGATATGAAACAACTGGCACGAACCGGAGGCGATGTAATAAATGAAGCCAAAGCCAACAACTTCCTGTCTTATAAGGTTTATCACAGAAATGAAAAAAGTTACTTGTACCCGGTAAAATTACATGCGTCTTATATTTAGGTCCACACATTGCACTACTGGTTGCACATTTTGAGTCTTTTTATCAATGTTAAATTATAATAATGCAATGTAGTCCCACGACACATCAAACTGACTGCATTCATCTTCTACTAGTGCAATGTAGGCCCACATCTATGACAGGTCAAAATGACTGCATCCACGTAACGAAGCTCACGCCAAAAAGAAAAAAAAGAAAAAACAGGGAGAGAGATTCTACACAGCTGTTATTTTTGCAGACCATACTAGAAAGCAACATAAGCAAAATCCAGTTGGAGGAAAATGCCACCCCAAAGCTACAGGCTATTCCATCATTGAAGCAAAGCTGATAAATTCACAGCATGCACAATTAATTGATAAGGACACATCCAAATAATTTCAAATGGGCAACGGCAGCTGGAAAATTGCGGCTAAGTTCATAAAAATGCAACATCAAAGCATAATTCTACATTGCCAAGATGTCATATCCACAATCTCCGACGTGAATGGTAGGGGGTTTCTCTCAGAGGTCAACATCTTTTTACGAGAAAGCCGGTTTATTGCAAATACGGGTCACCTTGCAAAAAAATTAGTTTTTTTAAAATCTCATTAATTTATATTTTATTTAATTATTTTATATTATTTTAATATAATTACAAATTACAATAAATTATTTAAGTGTGATATAAAAAAAAATTAGATATTTTAAAATATTTTAAATTAATATTTCTTAATTAGTTAAATTTTAAGTTATAAATATACTTATAACTCTAAAGATTAATATATGCTACAAATTAAAAAATTTAATTAATAAAAAATATTTATATTTTTTAGTAAAGTTTATAAATACTTTTTAAAAAATCACTCATCCGCCTTTTATTACTTATTTTTGAATGTTCATACATGTAAAGTAATATTAGAAATTGAATTTAAATTATTTGAAATTTTGTGCTTCCATCCCACGTCAAGTGCCATGAGTTTAATTTTTTCTTGTATTGATTGCGAAGGAAAGACTCTGTTTAGCGTAAAATTCAATTAATAAAAATTTTCTTATTTAAATTTTTTTTTTCGTACATTCCAAAAATCATTTATAAACACTCGATAGGTTTAAGTGATATTATCTTACTTAATATGATCTGGCGTTACTCGAATAAATTATTATTTCATTTAAATTATTTAATTGCAAGAGATGGACCATTGCCCTTTAATGAAGTTATTACGGTCTGTTCTACTAGCCCCACATGTATCCAAAAATATACATCTATGGTCATCAAACATTAGCTAGTTGTCATCATTAAAAAGGAGCAAAAATAAAAATAAAAATAAAAATAATCACAATCAAGATGGCGGTCTCTTGTTTTCCCTATTTTCCCATTTACCAAACAAAGTTCATAGCAGCAGCCTGAAGAATGTTAAACCCATGCCAATAACGAAACGTCTCAAAATTACTAATCCACTCAACACGTCTCAAAACTGGGACACCAAAAAAGACAGCGAAGACATCAACTCCAAGTTTGTGTGTATGCATTATTGTTGTTGCTAACAAGACTGAGGATTTAAAAACAAAAGTTAAATTTAAGGGGGAAAAAAAAACAATGAAACAACTGTTTTTGGGGGAAAAAAAAAAACCGCAAGAAGTTGATGCGAGTGATGGATCAACTGAATATAATAATAATAATAATAATAATAATAATAATAATAATAATAATAATAATAATAATAATCAGGTAAAAAAGTAACCTTCTTCTTTGGGCAAGACTTGAGCGAGAGATCGGAAGTCCACAAGAAAGCAGTTCAACACTAAGACAATAACTGAGACAACCTTTGTCACGGATTCAGCGAACGCCATTATCTCTCTCTCTAAATCTTAGAGAAAGATAGAGAATGTTGCTAGAGAGAAGAGCAGCAGGAGAGGAGAAGGCCTCACAGAGCTCAAATAATCTTATATTCTGTTGGCTGTTTTCTCTTTTGGGATTTTTTTTTTATTATTATTATTACTTTTGGAAAGAGCCAATCAGTACACATGCAATTATTGAACACCATAATCTCATCCTCTCCGCTCGTATTGTCTGTTTGGATTTATAAAAAATAATAAATAAATAAAAAAAAGGTGTTTACGGCAACCAAACTAAATGAAATTAAAAGAAAATAAATAACCAAAAAAAAATTAAAGAGAAAGAAAAAAATTGAATTCTGGTGTTTGTAATAGAATTCAATAACTAATTTGTTTGGATGAAAAAGGAAAAACAGGATTTTGTGTGGAAAATTATCAATATTCCCTTAAGAATGTTCAATTCGTGTGCATGCGGTCGAGGAACGTGGGGTCAGGCTAGGTAAATTGTGGTCATCTAGTTGCTGATCTGGACGTGACAAAGTTTGACCAGTAGCTTTTGGCGGCTACCTTCATACTTCGACGGCCGTGAAGCTCCCCCTCCTTACTTTCTGACTTGCGTTTTTGTGTCTATGATTGATTTTGGGGTTTGATCGTAGCGTAGAAAACACTCACCCTTTTTTTTGGGTTTTTCTTGGGATTCTCATTAACATACTTTAATTTTAACGAGAGATTCATCTAAGGTTGAGCGGATGGCGACAATTGGCAAAGCACTAAATGTTGCTGCTTCCTTTTTGGTAAGGCCAGACTTCTTCTTCTTCTTCTTTTTTTTTTTAATATTTTCATTTTAGTCGTACGATGAGTATGGTTGTCTTTCATTTAAGTTTACACTTTTAATTTTTTTAAAATAAGAAAATATATATTTTTAAAATAATATTTTTATTATATAACTTAAAAATTTAATAATAATAAAAATATTAATCGAACTGAAAAAAAAAAAAAGGATGAAAAAAAAGAAAGAGGAGCCTCCGCCAATGATTCATATACGTAACTAAACACATAACCAAATTTTTTTATGGAGCAAGACAACCTCAGAGACAGAGTGGTGATATAGGTTATTGGAGTAACTGCTATGGATATAACCAAGGAGATGAGAGTGATTACCGTTTGAAGTTTAATATTCTATGTTTTAATGGCAGCATTAACATTGAGGAGTTCCTAGATTGGTTAGCAGACGTTGATAGGTTCTTCGACTACATAGAGATACTAGAAGATCGTCGAGTTAGATTGGTGGCCTGCAGATTGAAGGGTGAAGCTTCTGCGTGGTGGAAAAGGCTGCAAATCAGGAGACAGAAAGAAGGTAGACATCCAGTGAGAACATGGTTACGCATGAAACAACTACTAAAACGCGATTTTTTACCTCCAGATGATAAGCAAATATTGTTTCAATAGTATCAATGGTGTCGTCAAGGGTCAAGATCTGTTCATGAATATACCGCAGAGTTTATGAGATTGGCGGAATGGAACGACTTGAGAGAAAGTGAGGGTCAACAGGTTGCACGATATGTGGATGAGTTAAAGTTACAAATCAAGGACAAAATAGTAGTTACGGTCCTGAGAAATTTGAATGAGGTGAAAAATATGGTTCTCCGAGTCGAGTTAATGTTGTAGGAGCAGAGAACTAGATATGCAAATGGAAGAAGAAGGTTTATGAGTAATGTTGTTAGTGGAAATAAGGTGGGGGTTGAGAAGAATAAAAATGTGTTGAGTAAATTTGGCAAAGAGAATACTAAGAGGGATGAAAAGGCTGAAAGGAAAAAACTTATGGAGTTTGAGAGAGTCCGGAAGCAAAATAACTCATATGTCAGGCCAATTTTGGGTAACTGCTATCATTGTAACCAACCTAATCATAGATCTAATAAGTGTCCTAGTATGAGGATTATTAATATTATAGGTAGGAATGATGAAGAAGAGGTGTGTTGTAAGCCTGATGAAGAGGATGAATATGATAAGGAGGAGGATGGTGAAGTGGAGCTAGCCTATGTGATTAGGCAGATGATGTTAGCATCAAAACAGGAGGCAAATACCCAACAACACCAGTTGTTTCGTACCAGGTGCACCATTGGGGGGAAAGGTGTTTGACTTGATTATAGACAATGGGAGTTGTGAAAACATCATTGGGAGAGAAGTTGTTAAGCAGTTACAGCTGCCTATCGAAAAACACCCATGCTCATACACTATCGGATGGATTAAGGCGGTTGAGAAGATTGAGATGGAGAGGTGCAAGGTGTCATTTTCTATAGGGAAGTATCGAGATGAAATCTTCTGTGATATTGTTGACATAGATGCATGTCATCTACTATTTGGGAGGCCTTAGCAATTCGATGTGAACACCAAACATGCAGGTAAAGAGAATGTTTACAACCTAGAGAGGAAGGGTGTGAAGTATACCTAATTACCTCTAAAGTTAGAGAGTCACTCTAGAGCCCGCAGGATAAAGGGACGCTCCTTCTTCACTATTACCCAGTCAGAGAGGGAGATGGTTAAGGATTTAAAAGAGTCAAAAATGGCTCATGTGCTCATTGTAAAGAATATGGTAGTTGGGGATGAAAATGTGAATGTAGAGGTCCCTGAAGCGATTAAGGGAGTGTTGGAAGAATATAGAGATGTGGTTCCTTATGACCTACCTAATGGGCTACCACCCCTGAGGGACATTCAGCATCAAATAGACTTGGTACCCGGAGCAAGTATTCCAAATTTACCACACTATAAGATGAGTCCTAAGGAAACTTAGGTCCTACAGGAGAAGATCTAAGAGTTGTTGGACAAGGGCTTCATTCGAAACAGCATGAGTCCTTGTGTTGTACCAGCTTTACTGACACCTGAGAAAGATGAGAGTTGGAGAATGTGTGTTAATAGCAGGACCATCAACAAGATCACCATCGGATACAAATTCCTTATACCACAATTGGATGACATGTTAGACCGATTGAGCGGGGCTAGGGTATTTTTCAAAATTGATTTGAGGAGTGGTTACCATCAAATCAGAATCCGGCCTTGGAATGAGTGGAAGACAGCTATAAAACCAAAGAGGGGTTGTATGAGTGGCTGGTAATGTCATTTGGCCTCAGCAATGCACTTAGTACCTTCATGCGCGTGATGAATCAGGTATTAAAACCTTTTAATGGTCGCTTTATAGTAGTGTATTTTGATGATATACTGGTATTTAGTAAGTCGAAAGATGAGCATATTGAATACTTAAGATGTGTCTTGGCTGTGTTGAGGGAGAATAAATTATTTGCTAATTTGAAAAAGTATGTTTTCATGTCAAGGCTGTCTAAAACGGAACATTTTGCATTCTAGACTGATGTAATAAGAAAAAGGTACCTGGGCACAATTGGCAAGGACCAACAGAGGGAAGGTGGCTAAAATGAAAAGGGATACCCTCCATTCTACAATGAAGGCGACTACAAATGCGATCAGCAGAGAAGTCATGTTCTGTAATATCACAAAAATCCTCTCAGCTATTGCTGATTTCACATCTGCAGCATCAGTAGCTAATCTTGCCGTGAGAAGGCTAGAATTATGCTCTCCTTCATCGAACCATCCAACTTTATTCCTCAAAATTGCTGGAGGATCATAAAAATGATTCCTTGTTACAGTTAATATGTTTTTTTTTAATTATAATTAATGGTTATAATTAGTAAATATTTATTTCTTATATGTTTTGTATATTTTCTTAACTTTCTTTTTTGTATTATTATGTTTTTTTTAACTATATGGATCGATTCATTTCTGGCATGGCCACTGTCTAACCAGCCAAACAGCCAATGGCCACCCTGGTCAAACAAAGAAATTAATACGTATGGTCAAAGTTTTATTCCAGCAGTGCACACACACAACTTGCGAAGTGTGTGGATCCATCGTATCCAAGGAAAAATATTAATTTCTCTGTCTGCATTTCTTCGTACTGGACACACACTAATTACCGATGTGGGGCTCATTACATGTGACAAGACCACCTTCCAATTCTATTTAATCATTTAGGACAAGGTGACAACCAAGATCTTCCATACTAGTGGTCCATAAGCTGACTTAAAATTACTTGTAGATGTAGGGTCATCTGTACCGAGAAATACATAAATAAGTGAAAAAAAATGTAAAAAGTTACGTTGGGTTTCAAAATTGGTCCAATTCGATAAATTTTTTCGTAATTTTAGTTAAATTTTATGAATTATATATATTTTAAGATTTTTTAGTGAGCAGATGATCAGAAATTTTAACTTAATTAAGAGAATTTTTTTAAGAGTGTTGGTGTTTTTTGTTCTTTAGAATTCAATCGTTGTCATTAATTTCCTGTTGTTAATTACGCTTTCTCACTGCGTCAGTTGGTATCAGAGTCAGACAATTTCTTGTGATGATATCAGCTAATCAAGGTATTAATGGCGGTCGCGTTCTTAACGATGTTCAAGATGCGGGAGTACAAGGGACCGACCAATGGGTTCTTAAGGCAGAGTTCAATGCTTTTAATCAAAGAATCTAACACTTAGAAAAGCGTTTTAAAGACTTGATTCAGCATTTTGACTCAATGAATGTTAGCGGTAATAAACCTAGGACAAGAGATGAGTATGTTAATCCAATTAACAGACTCAGAGCTGTTAATAGGATTGCACAGATCTCGTATGATAAATCTGCTGAGGAGGACGAGTTTATATATGGAGCGAGACAACCACAGAGACAAGGCGGGGTGGTGATATAGGGTATCGAAGGAACTACTATGGGCATGACCAAGGATATGAGGGTGATTGTCGTTTAAAGGTTGATATTTTATGTTTTAATGGTAGCCTTAACATTGAGGAGTTTCTAGATTGGTTAGCAGACGTTGATAGGTTCTTCGACTACATGGAGATACCAGAAGATCATCGGGTTAGATTGGCGGCCTGCAAATTGAAGGGTGGAGCTGCTGCCTGGTGGGAGAGACTGCAAACAAAGAGACAGAGAGAAGGTAGACATCCAGTGAGAACATGGTTACGCATGAAACAACTACTACAACGCGATTTCTTACCTCCACATTATGAGCAGATACTGTTTCAGCAGTATCAATGGTGTCGTCAAGGGTCAAAATTTGTTCATGAGTACACCGCAAAGTTTATGAGATTGGCATAACGGAACGACTTGAGAGAGAGTGATGGTCAACAAGTTGCACGATATGTGGATGGGTTGAAGTTACAAATCAAGGACAAAATAGGAGTTATGGTCCTAAGAAATTTGAATGAGGCGCAAAAATATGGCTCTTTGAGCCGAGTTAATGTTGCAGGAGCAAAATACTAGATATGCAAGTGGAAGAAGAGGGTTTATGAGTGATGTTGTTAGTGGCAGTAAGGTGGGGGTTGAGAAGAATAAAAATTTGTCGAGTAAATTTGGCGAAGAGAATACCAAGAGGGATGAAAAGGCTAAAAGGAAAAGGCCTATGGAGTTTAAGGGAGTCCAAAAGCAAAATAACTCATATGTCAGGCTAATTTTGGGTAAGTGTTATCGTTGTAATCTACCTGATCATAGATCTAATGAGTGTCCTAGTAGGAGGATTATTAATATTATAGGTAGGAATGCATGTCATCTACTATTTTGGAGGCCTTGGCAGTTTGATGTGAACGCCCAACATGCAAGTAAAGAGAATGTTTACAAGCTAAAGAAGGAGGGTGTGAAGTATACCTTATTACCCCTGAAGTTAGAGGGTCGCTCTAGAGCCTGCAGGATAGAGAGACGTTCTTTCTTCACTATTACCCAGTCAGAGAGGGAGATGGTTGAGGATTTGAAAGAGTCAAAGATGGTCTATGCGCTCATTGTAAAGAATATGGTAGTTGGGGATGAAGATGTGAGTGTAAAGGTCTCTGAAGCTGTTAAAGAAGTGTTGGAAGAGTATAGAGATGTGGTTCTTGATGACCTACCTAATGGACTACCACCCCTGAGGGACATCCAGCATCAAATAGACTTGGTACCGGGAGCAAGTATTCCAAATTTACCACACTATAAGATGAGTCCTAAGGAAACTTAGGTCCTACAGGAAAAGGTCTAAGAGTTGTTGGACAAGGGCTTCATTCGAAACAGCATGAGTCCTTGTGTTGTACCAGCTTTACTGACACCTGAGAAAGATGAGAGTTGGAGAATGTGTGTTAATAGCAGGACCATCAACAAGATCACCATTGGATACAAATTCCTTATACCACGATTGGATGACATGTTAGATCGATTGAGCGGGGTTAGGGTATTTTCCAAAATTGATTTGAGGAGTGGTTACCATCAAATCAGAATCCGGCCTCGGGATGAGTGGAAAACAACCTTCAAAACCAAATAGGGGTGATAAGTATTAAAACCTTTTAATGGTCGTCATATAATAGTGTATTTTGATGATATACTGGTATTTAGTAAGTCGAAAGATGAGCATATTGAACACTTGAGATGTGTCTTGGCTGTGTTGAGGGAGAATAAATTATTTGCTAATTTGAAAAAGTGTGTCTTCATGTCAAGGTGATTGTTATTTCTAGGGTTTGCAGTTAGTAGTAAGGGTATCATGGTGGATGATGAAAAGGTGAGGGCAATCAAGGAATGACTTACTCCTAAAGCTGTTACTCAGTTGAGGAGTTTCCTAGGATTGACCAGTTTTTATAGGCGATTTATAAGACATTTCAGTACAATTGCTGCTTCATTGACTAAGTGTGTGAAGAAAGGGAAATTTCAATGGGGCGAAAAGGCTGAAACAAACTTTGTGATTTTAAGGGAAAAGTTATGTAGGGCCCTTGTATTAATACTACCTGATTTTGATAAACTATTCGAGGTTGACTGTGATGCTAGTGGGGTAAGGATTGGTGCAGTGTTATCACAGGAGAAGAGGCCAATAGCGTTCTATAGTGAGAAGTTGTGTGAGCCCAGAAGGAATTGGTAGACTTATGACAAGGAGTTCTATGTTGTTATGAGAGCGCTAGAAGTGTGGGAACACTATTTAGTAGGAAAGGAATTCATTATATACTCAGACTGTGTAGCATTAAAACATCTAAGTGGTCAGACCAGGATAAGCAAGGATATGCATGCTAGGTGGATTCAATTCTTGCAGAGGTTTCCTTTCAGGTTAATGAATAAATTTGATGTGCAAAACAAAGTGGTTGACGCTTTAAGTAGAATGACTAATTTGTTATTCACCTTAAGTGCTGAGGTTATGGGTTTTGAAAGAGCAAAAAAGTTGTATGAAGATGATGGTAATTTTAAGGAGATCTAAAGGAAGTATACTATTAAAGAGTCTTGTGATGATTATCATATTCATGAGGGATATTTAATTAAAGGAAATCAATTGTGCATTCTTGAGTCCTCCTTGAGGGAGAAGTTAATTAGAGACCTTCATGGGGGAGGTTTAGCAGGACATTTAGGTCGAGATAAGACCTTAACTGCTGTGACAGAGAGGTATTTCTTGCCTCGACTGAGAAAGGATGTTGGTAGGATTGTAGACAGATGCTACATCTGTCAGACCTTCAAAGGGAAATCTCAAAATACTGGGTTATACACTTTATTACCGGTATCTAAGAACATCTGAGAAGACTTGTCCATGGATTTTGTCTTGGATTTGCCTCGTACCCAACGAGGTGTTGACTTTGTGTTTGTTGTTATTGACAGGTATTTTAAGATGACTCATTTTATTCCATGTAGAAAAATCACAGATGCACAATCCATTGCTAGGTTATTTTTCAAAAAAATGGTGCGCTTACATGGTGTTCCCATGTCCATTACTTCTGACAGGGATAGCAAGTTTCTTAGTCACTTCTAGAAGACGTTGTGGTTCATGTTTGATTCTTCACTAAACTTTAGTAGCACATCTTATCCCCAAACTGATGGGCAGACTGAAGTGACCAATAGAACATTAGGAAATCTAATCAGGAGCATCTGTGGTGAAAAGTCAAGACAGTAGGATCAGGTATTGGCCCAAGCTGAATTTGCCTATAATAGTTTTGTTTATAGAACTTTTGGGAAATCACCCTTTTCAGTGATCTACACCAAAATGTCACACCATGCCTTGGATTTGTTGAAATTACCCAAGAGGGTAAAGGGTAGTATCGCAGCTAAGAACATGGCAAAACAGTGTCAAGCCATCACTGAAGAGGTAAAAAGGAAATTGAAAGGGCGAATGCAAAATACAAAGAAGCTGTTGATAGACACAAGAAAGAGAAATTGTTTGAAATTGGTGATTAGGTAATGGTGTATCTAAGGAAGGAGCGCTTTCCTGTGGGCAAGTATAACAAATTACAGCCAAAGAAATATGATCCTTATAAAGTTGTGCATAAAATCAATGACAATACTTATATTGTCAAGTTTACTGATGATATGAATATTTTTAAGACATTGAATGTAACTGATTTATTTTTTTTTTCATTGAGACGATATATTTTTATATTTTTAAAAGAATTTAGGGTCGAGTTTTTCTTTATTGGAAGAAAATAATGTAGATCAGATAATCAATAAATACATGAATAATTAAGAAAAAGATAAAAAGTTATGATACTTAAGTAATTTCTCTGCATTTCTTCGTACTGGTGACGCACTAATTACCGATGTGGAGCTCATTACATGTGACAAGACATAGCATTCACATTATTTTGGTCCATTTTGGCTGCGTCTATTGTCATTTTCTGACCAACTTCCAATTCTATTTAATCATTTTATGACAAGGTGACCACCAGGGTCTTCCATACTAGTCGTCCAAAAACTGACTTAAAATTACTTGCAAATGTAGGATTAGAAGCTGCTTCAAAGTTATAAACTTATGAAATTGTATGCAAATTACAGCCAAAGAAGTATGGTTCTTATGAAGTTGTGTGTAAAATTAATGATAATATTTATATTGTCAAGTTTATTGATGATATGAATATTTTTAAGACATTAAATATAACTGATTTATTTTTTTTTATTTAAATGATATGTTTTTATATTCTGAAAAAAATTTAGAGTTGAGTTTTTATCCGATAAGAGAGAATGATCTTGATAAGTTGAGAAATATATAAATAATTAAGAAATAGATAAAAAATTATGATACTTAAGTAATTTTTCCAGTGTGCATTTCTTCGTACTGGAGACACACTAATTACCGATGTGGGGCTCATTACATGTGACAAGACATGACATTCACATTATTTTGGTGCATTTTGGCTATGTCTATTATCATTTTTTGACCAACTGTCAATTCTATTTAATCATTTTACGACAAGATGACCACCAGGGTCTTCCATACTAGTCGTGCAGAAGTTAACTTAAAATTACTTGCAGATGTAGGATTAGAAGCTGCTTCAAAATTACAAATTTATGAAATTGTGTGCAAATTACAGCCAAAGAAATATGATTTTTATGAAGTTGTGTGTAAAATTAATGACAATATTTATATTGTCAAGTTTATTGATGATATGAATATTTTTAAGATATTAAATATAATTGATTTTTTTTTATTCGGATGATATGTTTTTATATTCTAAAAAAAAATTAGAGTTGAGTTTTTATCCGGTGAGAGAGAATGATCTCGATGAGTTGAGAAATATATAAATAATTAAGAAACAGATAAAAAATTATTATATTTAAGTAATTTTTTGGTGTGTATTTCTTCATACTGGATACGCACTAATTAATGATGTGGGGCTCATTACATGTGATAAGACATAGCATTCACATTATTTTGGTCCATTTTGGCTGCCTCTATTGTCATTTTCTGACCAACTTCTAATTCTATTTAATTATTTTACGACAAGGTGACTATTGTCATTTTCTGACCAACTTCTAATTCTATTTAATTATTTTACGACAAGGTTACCATCAGGGTCTTCCGTACTAGTCGTGCAGAAGTTGACTTAAAATTACTTGCAAATATAGGATTAGAAGCTGCTTCAAAATTACAAATTTGTGAAATTGTGTGTAAATTACAACCAAAGAAATATGATTTTTATGAAGTTGTGTGTAAAATTAATGACAATATTTATATTGTCAAGTTTATTGATGATATGAATATTTTTAAGATATTAAATATAATTAATTTTTTTTATTTTTCAGATGATATTTCTTTATATTCTAAAAAAAATTTAGAGTTAAGTTTTTATCCGATGAGAGAGAATGATCTCGACGAGTTGAGAAATATATAAATAATTAAGAAACAGGTAAAAAATTATTATACTTAAGTAATTTTTTGGTGTGCATTGCTTCGTACTGGATATGCACTAATTAATGACGTGGGGCTTATTACATGTGACAAAACATAGCATTCGTACTGGATATGCACTAATTAATGATGTATTAATGATGTGGGGCTCATTACATGTGACAAGACATAGCATTCACATTATTTTGGTCCATTTTGGTTGTCTCTATTGTCATTTTCTGACTAATTTTTAATTTTATTTAATTATTTTACGATAAGGTGACCACGAGGTCTTCCATACTAATAGTAAAAAAATTGACTTAAAATTACTTGAAGATGTAGGGTTAGAAACCGCTTTAAAGTTACAAACTTGCATGGGGCTTTTCACCATGAATGTGCCTGTCAAATTGGACAGCTCACGTTGTCCACCGATTTTTCAACACCAACTTTTCTTCGCCTTTATATTTGTACTTTTCTCTCCAGCTTTGCAGGGATGGATCTAGAATCCAAGTTCTAGCGGGGTCACGTTAGCAATGGGAGATTTATTTTATTATGTAAATTAAATTAATCATTCATCTAGATATTTATATATCATTTTTTATTATATTTTTACATATTAATCTTCCCTTCTCTATTTTTTTAAGAAAAAAAAAAGAAAAAGAAAATTTATATATCGATCAAGAAATACGATTTTAACTGTAGGCCCATGCTGCTACCAATCCAACCGCGTTCTCCTGATGTCATCTAATGGTCGAGGATTAGCTGCTAATGCCCCCTCCCCCCAGCAACGACTTTGTGGTCCTCAAACTCATAATACGATTCTGTTTTTATTTTTATTTTTATTTATTTTCTTTGCTTTCGTGTCGTTTCACTTTCAAAATTAATTCCTGTCTGCCTCGTACTAATTCTTTTTAGTGGAGAAGGCCACAAATCTCTCATTTATATGCATACATACCCCCATACGATCTGTTAATCCAGTAGTATATAAAATCTATAGATTCCCAATATTATTTTTTCTTCATTAATAAGTGGACCACTCTAAGACCCTGTTTGATTTCTTTTATTTATTTTATAAGATATTAAAAACAAATTAATTAGAACGTGAATTGAACCTCATTTAGATACAAAATAATTAGAAAGTGTAGCACGAACAACATTTAGGCTATTTCTTTGTTAGTGCCACCACATTAAGTCCTCTTCAAGTGCACATAAGAGATATACCAGTATATATCGCTTTCCCTTGGGAGAATCTTAGTTAATGTAATAAACTAATGATCCTCAAGCAACCAACCCTTTTGATGAACAAGGACCTGAGATTTCATCTTTGGTTGGCGGGGTAACTGAGGAATCTATCCATGGTCCGTCCATTGATATGCTTCTTTGCCCCTGACTGTCCTCAGAAAGAGTTGAGAAATGTGTGTGGCTTTCTTGTGATAAAATCTCAAAGGCTTTCAACCTAGCATCCTGGTTCATGCTACCACGCCTGATTACCAGAGTTTCGACCGGAATTTTTCCTTCAAGCATCTTCACCACAGAAGACATTGTTGGCCTAAGGGTCGGAGATGGGTTGGTGCACAACAGAGCTATGTTAAGCATCCTCATTGCCTCATCTTTTGAAAAGTCAGAACCCAAGTTTGGATCCACAAGTTCCAGCAGATTTCCTTGCTCATCCAGGACATAGGCCTTGAGTTAAAAGTAGAAAAATAATTAGTACTGCAATAACAGCAACTCACTGAGCATATTCTTACCGTCAACAGCTGTTTAAAGAAGCTGAAAGGGTATTTCCTGGAGCAAAAAATTAAAAACAAAACAAGAAGCTGACAGAACTAACAAAAAGGAACACAAAAACAAAGGGCTAAAACAAAGAATTTAGCCTCTACATCATACCAAAGGTTAAACTAATGATAAACAATGGCTGTTGCATGCATATATGAATCAGTGCTTAAAGTGTAAATTCAGTAGTCACGCTCAAGGTCTGTGCAGTAGTGTAAATGCAATGTGCCCTGCACATGATATTGTACAAGGGAAAAGTGCAATATGTACGTTACCCAATCTAGAAGATACACAAACTCCTCCTTAGGCCTGTATTTTGTATTGCTCTTCCCACTCACAATCTCCAAAGCAACAATTCCAAAACTGTAAACATCTGCTTTATCTGTCAAGTAACCCCTCATTGCATATTCGGGAGCCATATAACCACTGTGGAAAAAGCAAATGATATCAAACTAATAAGCCTTTTTTCTTCTCGTTTGGTAACCTAGCGGGATGCCTACAGCACAACCAACTGAAAAAAATAAAAATAATAAATCATATGTGCCTTTTCTCTGGAATACCAAACACAAAAGGAAAAAAGATAAATCAGGACTTCAAAATTGATCGTCCATTTTGCAGTTACTCCATGAATGATGCCTAATTAAAATGCATGACCTATCCAAAATACTGCCCTAATTACTAGTTGACCTAAGAAAAAAAGTTGGAAAGAGGCAAGAGCAAAAGCACTGACATTGTTCCAGCTATTCTAGTGCTGATATGAGTGTTTTCTTCTTCGTCCAGCTTGGCTAAACCAAAATCAGATATCTTTGCACTTAGATCCCTATCAAGCAACACATTGGTAGCTTTTATGTCTCTGTGTACAATTTTCAACCTTGATTCCTCATGAAGATAAGCTAATCCTTGTGCAACACCCAACAGTATCTTCTTTCTGGTTAGCCAGTCTAATTTGAGCTGATTTTCCTCCCCACCTAATGTAAAAGATAAAGAGGAAAGATGAAGGCAGATAATTCAGAAGGGTACCTATCTCCTACACCTAACAAGACAAAGAAGGTTAGTCAAGCAACTACCAAAGAGTGCACGTGCAAGAGAATTGTTTTCCAGGTATTCGTATACTAAGAGCAACTGGTTTCCTTCAATACAACAGCCATATAGCCGCACAAGATTGGGATGTTGCAAGGCTGATATCATGCCTATCTCAGTCACAAATTCACGGTTCCCTTGCTTTGATTTAGAAGAGAGCTGCTTCACAGCAATTGCCACACCATCTGACAACACACCCTGGAATTAAGCAATGTGACATTTCAGATTTCTCTGCAAATGATAAAGATTTGAGAGAAAATTTCATACAGTTACATAAATGTCACTAATTATTTTATCTCATAGAAGAAGCCAAAAATATTGAAAACATTGTTAATTACCTTGTAGACTGGACCAAACCCTCCTTCTCCTATCTTATAGGCAGGGTCAAAGTTGTTGGTAGCATGTTTAATTTGTCTTAAAGTAAAATAACCAGTTTGGAGATCCAGCCCACGTAGTTCTGTAGTAAGAACAGAATCTCAAAATCAACTAAACAAGACAAAAATGTATTGATATAGAATTCCAACCAAAAAACAAGGACAGCCAGATATTTAATTTTTCTTCAGATACTTCTAGTAAGAACATTACCTTTGTCTTCAAGATCCTTCCCTCCCAAGTAACCTTTCACTCGGAGGACCAACAAAATCAACAGAATAAATACACAACAAGCAACTACAATGCCAATAATAGCTCCCACTGATAAGCCACCGGTATCAACCTTAAAGTCTACAAGGAGAGAAGGAAGGATTTAAATGATAAGCTCATATCTGGGATGGTGAAAAATTTTAGACATAATGAAAACTTACTTGGTGTCACATCAATGGCTGATATCAGAGGCCCATAGACACCCCTGTCAGGAATGGCTGTTGTTCCCTTACCTGACCAGTACAATTCTATCTCCAGAGTGCTGCCATTGACATATACATTCTCAAAATCTTTAAAGATGCCTTTGCCGACTCCCCCAGCTTCCTCCATAATATTGAAATCCTTTAACACCGCATTCCCCTGCAGAATAAAGTTTTCATCCAAGTATTTAACCAGAAGTTGACCATCTTTGACTTCCAAACCTACATACCAACTTTAAAAAGAACAAAAAGTATGCTAATCCCCATGTAAATAAATAGAAATAAAGTAAAAAAAAAAACACACAAAATAACCCAAATAGGAGGCCAACCACAAAAGTCATTTCACTCACTTGTATTGATACATCAAATATTCGCCTCCCAAGGCTACTAAATGTCAGATCATCGGAATACATAATTTCAGCAAAGTGGAGTCGCACTCTATAGCTGCCCTCCCTCAAGCACAGGCCATAATACTTGAGTGACAGTGGAGCAAGACGAGCAGAAGTATAATATTCAGCCCCAGTCATATTCAGACCAAAACTATTTCCAGCTATGAAATCTGCACGAGCATTGTACAAGTACAACCCAGTACTGCTATATGCCCATTTTTCTGCAGAGAAAAAGCTAGATGGACCCCCTGAGGTTAGGTCTTCTTCATACTCATTTTTGTCAACAGTTATCCCCGGTCCTCCGCAGTTTATAAACAGAGAATGGTCTGTTAAAAAAGGTCACAGTTTAAGTTCCCAAGGATCATAATTGATAAGTGCTAATTTATACTTGTTTTGTCCTGGAACAGCATTTGTAATACTTTCCTATGCTTACATTGGGCTTTTCCGGGGCAGGGAAGGCCCTTCCTCAAGCACCAAGAAATCCTACAAGCCAAAATGGTTCAGTCAATCGCTGTAGCAATATAAGCAATAATACTCAACAGGAGCCAAAGGAATATGTAAATGCAGAATTACTAGTATTCTTTATGTAAATACACAAATCATCTTATTGATCAGACAACTTACGAGTTGTTAGAAGAGGAAAGACTAGAAACTACATTCCTGTCGCGTAACAAATAGAGTTTCAGTAAGAAACATGATGGAAATGAGAAAAAATTACCATAGTTGAGCAAAATGGTGCTTACACTGATGACTGCGGGCAACCAGACTGAACTGATCCCGTAAAGTTGTTGTAAGATATGTCCCTGAAATAGGTTTAATCATTGCATTTGTAATCCAGGCCTTAGTTCACTAAATAAAAATGGAAAGAATTACGAACATATAGCAACCGACTACATTGGTGTTGAAATAATGGACGGAGAACATACTGTAAATTATTTCACAGTACTAGAAACTGTACTGCTACAGTTTATAAGGGCCATAGACTCACATGTTCCTCTTGCTATTCAATATCCAACCAGGTATTGCTCCGGTCAGTGAATTATTTGTCAGAAACCTACACCCATTCACAGTTGAGCAGGTAACAACACAATGTGAATATTAGCCTAAAATAACAAATGAAGAGATCACACTACCAAATTCAGTCAATTACCGATTCACCTACATGTACTGTAGCTTTTCCAAACTCTCAAATGAATCCGGTATCTCACCTGTCAACATATTGAAGCTCAGATCTCTGCAACAAAACACAACAGCTAAATGAAAACATAGGCTCGCATAAAGTCCTTGTGGAAAAACACAATTCCTAACAAATTCAAACATAGTTTCAGGCTACCATTTTATTCAAAACATTAGAAGACACGACTTCAAATTTTGTTCTGGCCCTGTACTGTTTCTAAGGTGAAGAACTCTCCAACAGATGTTACAAGATTAAAAATACACTTTTCGTCAAAAACTCACATGTTTCAAAAGCATCCCATAACACATACTTTTTGCTGATTAGCACCTTTTCAACACCAAGTCAATGACAATGTACTGTTGAAGCTAAATAAAGGAGAAGAGTTTTAAAAATGCCTCAATTATGAGCCGGGGAGGGAGAAAGACAAGGGTGTGTTAAGCGTCCTCATCTGTAGCTATCTAACAAGTAAAGATCCTGCCAAAATTACATTGTCGAGGAAGAAGCTTCACCATTCATCTTTGTTCAAAATACCACTTCCAACAACCCTCATACAATAAGATTCATAAATCTCAAATTCCAAGGGCATATATTTCTTAAAATCCAAGTTTACTCATATCAAGAACTACCGAGTCTGATTAACATTTAAAATGTAAAATACTTGATAAAGTTAATATTTCTCTAACCAAAATGTAATTATGCCCAAAACAAACATGCTGTTAGCTTATTCATAGACCTTTCTAATTAATCACAAATTATCCCAATTTGGATGTCCAGAACATCTATCACTTTGGCATCTCATGTTAGTTACAGAAGAAAAGATATAACAGTAAACAGATGAAACAACATGTCCACATCAAGCATCTGCTTCTCGAGAATCTTACAATGTTTTGAGCTCTGTCATATCTCGAATGTAATCTGGTATTGCCCCTACTAGTAAGCAATTTCTCAGTACCCTGAGCCACAGATTAACATTATCCAAAATAAATAAACTTATCCAGCTTAAAAACTATACATCTGATCAGTCAGGTTACTCACAAGCGTTGCATGCTTCTCATTTCTTGTAGATTAGGGAAGTCAGAAGCAGAGCCGCCTAAATCAGTTATTCTCCTGATCAAGAAGACATGACATAAGAAATCAGTTCTCTCTCATTTGTAGACTTTGTGGCACTGATAACAAGAAAAACACCAAGAATGAATGTGGAAGATATTAAAAACGGAAACTTTGCTCACAATTCTGTCAAGTTTTTCAACAGTGAGATTGTAGAAGGAATAGGACCCTCCATTGATGTTCCCTGCAAGTGCCTGCAAAAGATTGCAAAGGAAAAGGAAAAGGAAAACTAAAATTTCAGAAACATTGCCTCATGGAAAATTTTATGGCATGCATGAAAAGAAGTAAGCACTCACAATATCCCAATACTTGTCCAATCCCCAATAAATTTGGGTAACTTTCCAGATAGTTGACTCCCATCTATTCGGCTGCAAGCAGTATGTGAAGTACACAAAAATATTTCGCATAAGTTCTAAAATATGCAACCATGCATCCAGTTTTGGCACACTATCACTTACAAGTCAGTCAAGTTCTTCAAATTTCCAAATGTATTTGGTATTATTCCTGTAAAATTGTTTGCAGAAAGAAGACTGCAGAGGTAACAATATATCAATTTTATGCATATAGAGACAACTCAAAAAGCAAAAGGGAACTACATCTCCATGATAAGATGAAGAGATGAATCTTACAGTCTCCTTAAGCTTCTCAAATTTCCAAGGTTTGAATGGAGAGGCCCGCCAAGCAAATTATCTTCCAAGACACTGCAATATTTGATTCAACTTTATAAACCAATTTTGTAGCTCACTATTTGCTAACTAGGAAATCAAAACTATTTCATGACTTACACTTCCTCAAGGGTTGTAATGTTGCCAACTTCTGGAGGAATTGAACCACTTATACGGTTTCCAAGGAGGGACCTGATGCACAATAGCAATCACAAATTGCCAACCATTTAGCCTGTTCATGAAAGGCATTGTCTAAATAAAGAATGAACTTCGTAGCTACAAAATGAAACTTCTTACAAAATGCGAAGCTTTGAAAGCTGAGCAAGAGTTGGGGGGATTGATCCATTGATGTAGTTGCGACTCAAATCTCTGTCAATGGAAAAAAACTTCACCTTAGAGATTTTCATATGCAAAATCTTGCAGTGTAGCTCAATAATAAGGAAGCAGGACAAAAGTCCCTCTTCTTCTTCTTTTTTATTTTCCCATTTGGAAAGCAAATCATAAGATAGCTGCAAAGAATTTTGAAACTTTATGAAAATCTTTCAGCTAAGAGCTTTAAATTCCAAAACACATTGTTGTTCACTGCCCTGCTTTTATGCTTGCACGTCAGCAGTCATCTAATATTTCTCGTTTTCACTAAGATAATAAAAATTCTATCATTTTCATTGTTTCTCCATAACACTGATTCACATCTTCCATGAAGCACCTAGTCCATTGAGCAATCTATGCCACCCAGTCACAACTTCTCTCCATTCAACAAATCTAGCTTTGCAACTAAAATACAAAACAGCAACTTACATCTCTTGCAGATAAGTAAGGTATCCAAGCTCCTCTGGTAGAGTTCCCGTTAAATTATAACCCTTCAGCAGACTGTCAAGACAACCAAAACATTGAGGAGATATAGAAGAAACTGGGGAGATAAATATCTAGACTCTGTAGGAACTTATATAAGTGATCTGCTCCTAGAAACAATTGATTATTTTAGGCTTAAGATCCACAATATCTTCCACAAGCATTTACTTAAGCACACATGCAAAAAAAAAAAAACAACAAAAAAAATTATAGCAGTCTCTCTCAAAAAGAAGTCCTATAGATAGTTGGATTCAAATAAGGAAGCACAAGAACTGAGCACAATGCTTAATTCTGAGTGGGCTATATATGATGTTGATACATGACAAAATCAAGAAGTTCAGATTTCTCTTCACAAGTGTAGTCAATTTTATGTTCACCAACTTTTGCCTTTCTTGCCCACAAACAAGATGCCTCTTGCGCTAAGATAGTTAAAACATGCTGATTTTTTTATTTTTTTTGATAAATTAACACATGCTGATGTTTTATTATTGCATTGGGCATAGCACATATACTGCCTCAGTATCCTGTGATAACACTTAAACCGGAAATATGATGAATTAAAATTTAGTATCCTGCAGGTCAAAAAATTGATATTAAGTCTCCATATTATAAGCTCATAACTTGGAATGGCTACTGCTGAAAAATTTTAAGCCTGACAACTGCTATGGTTACAACTACTCCATTTCTATTTGTGTGCATGTCTGGTTGTACAACCGAGGAAATATTGTTCATAAGGAACAGGCACATACATATTGGTGACATGACAAACAGCGCCATTCTCAAACGTGCAGTCACATGTGACATTGCTTAAGATATCTGAAGGGATAATAGTATTGTTCCACTTCTCACTGGTGCAAGAGTTCTGGGTAATGGTCCAGTTGTTGATCTTCAATTTTATGGATATTGCCTCAAGAATTTCAACTGTTATATACAATTAAAACAAAGGCTCATTAGACACGAATATCACCGAAAACATGCTATTGAAATAACATGTAAAGATATAAATAATATAACGATACAGATATTCCGCAGATATTATGCTAAAGACATTAATTTCATCAAAGCTAAGCATAACTCTTACTTGGTTCAACATTAAAATTTGACCTGGATAACATTCATTAGGCACAACCAACTTTCAAATAAATTGTATCGCATGGTCAAAGCCACCTCAGTTCAATGACTATTTATCTTACCCAACTCTGACCATGAAACAAAAAGGACATCTTGGTCATGATTGGTTGCTCCTTTTATACTGTGATGTCAAATTGTCAGGCCTCGTTGGATAGACTTGGTCTAGAAAGTATACATTTCACGTAAAATCAACTTATTAAAAAGTTCTTGAGACAAATACTGTAGCCTCGTGGAGCTTTCATCACCATTGTTTTTACAGATATGGAACAGCTGGCATCAACCTGAGGCGATGTGATAAATGAAGCCAAAGCCAACAACTTCCTGTCTTATAAGGTTTATTACAGAAATGAAAAAATTACTTGAAACGGGTAAATTATATGCGTCTTATATTTAGTTCCACACATTGCATTACTGGCACCACATTTTAGTCTTTTTATCAATATTAAATTATAATAATGCAATGTAGCCCTCGACACACCAAATTCACTGCATTCATGTAATAATAGTGCAACGAAAGCAACATTGAAGTAAATAGAGATTCTACACAGCTGTTATTGTTGCAGACCACACACTACAAAGCAACATAAGCAAAAACCAGTTGAAGTAAAATGCCACCCAAAAGCTACAGGCTACTCCATCATTGAAGCAAAGCTGATAATTTCACAACTTGCACAATTAATTGGTAAGGACACATCCAAATAATTTCAAATGGGCACCAGCAGCTGGAAAATCGTGGCTATGTTCATGAAAATGCAACATCAAAGCATAATTCTACATGGCAAGACGTTATATCCACGATCTCCGAAGTTAATGCTTTGACAGCCTAGGGGTTTCTCTCTCAGAGGTCGACATTTTTTTAACAGAAAGCCGTGTATTGCCAAGATCTATGAGAATTGAATAAAGTGTTATTTCATTTCAATTATTTAATTGCAAGAGATGGACCATTGCGCTTAAATAAAGCTATTACGTTCTGTTCTACCAGCCCCCTCATGTATACGAAAATATACATCTAGACATCTAGATTATCACTCTGCAGCTCATCAAACATTAGCTAGTTGTCATCGTTAAAGAGAACCCAAAAAAAAAAAAAAAAAAAAAAAAACTAATCAAGAGAGAGAAAAGGGGAATCAGTTCATAATCAAGATAACACAAGCTTGAAAGCATCGTGGTCTCTTGTTTTCCCTGTTTTCCCATTTACCAAACAAAGTTCATAGCAGCAGCACCAAGAATGTTAAACCCAAGGCAATAACGAAAAGTCAAAATTATTAATCCACGTCTCAAAACTAGGACACCAAAAAAAGACAGCGATAACAGCAACTCCAAGTTTGCGCACAGAAAACTCAAAACGAAAATGGACTTTTCTGCCAATTTGTGTGTATTCTGCTTTCACAACAACAGCAACCGACCACATCCTTCAAAACCAACAGAAACACTGAGCATATAAACCAAGCGCATTGTTGTTGCTGACAAGACGACGGTTTAAAAACAGAAGTTAAATTTAAGAAGAAGAAAAAGAAAAAGAAAAAGGAAACGGCTAACAGACGCAAACATGTTTTTGCAGAAAGAAAAACACAAGAAGTGAAGCGAGTGATGGATCAACTGAACAATAATAAGGTAAAAAAGTAACCTTCTTCTTTGGGCAAGACTTGAGCGCGAGATCGGAAGTCCACAAGAAAGCAGTTCAACACTAAGACAATAACTGAGACAACCTTTGTCACGGATTCAGCGAGCGTCATTATCTCTCTCTCTAAATCTCAGAGAAAGATAGAGAGAAGAGCAGCAGGAGAGGAGAAGGACTCACAAAGCTCAAATAATCTTATATTCTGTTGGCTGTTTTCTCTTTTGGGATTTTTTTTTTTTTTATATTATTATTATTACTTTTGGAAAGAGCCAATCAGTACACATGCAATTATTGAACACCATAATCTCATCCTCTCCGCTCGTATTGTCTGTTTGGATTTATAAAAAATAATAAATAAATAAAAAAAAAAGGTGTTTACGGCAACCAAACTAAATGAAATTAAAAGAAAATAAATAACCCAAAAAAAATTTAAAGAGAAAGAAAAAATTGAATTCTGGTGTTTGTAATAGAATTCAATAACTAATTTGTTTGGATGAGGAAGGAAAAACAGGATTTTGTGTGGAAAATTATTAATATGTCCTTAAGAATGTTCAATTCGTGTGCTTGCGGTCGAGGAACGTGGGGTCAGGCTAGGTAAATTGGGGTCATCTAGTTGCTGCTCTGGACGTGACAAAGTTTGACCAGTAGCTTTTGGCGGCTACCCTCATACTTTGACGGCCGTGAAGCTCCCCCTCCTTACTTTCTGACTTGCGTTTTTGTGTCTATGATTGATTTTTGGGTTTGATTGTAGCGTAGTTTTTTTGGGTTTTTCTTGGGATTCTCGTTAGCATTCTTTAATTTTAACGTGAGATTCATCTAAGGTTGAGCAGATGGCGACAATTGGCAAAGCATTTCTTTTTTAATATTTTCATTTTAGTCATAGGATGGTTTTCTTTCATTTAAGTTTATACTTTAAATTTTTTAAAAAATAAAAATATATTTTTAAAAAATAATTATTTTTTTTATTATATGACTTTGCAAATTTAATAATAATAAAAATACTAATCGAACTGAAAAAACAAAAGTAAGGATAAGAGAAAAGAATTGATTGAAGAGGAGCCTCCGCTGATGATTCCTATACGTAACTAAACACGTGACTAGACATACACGATCAAATTCTTTTATGCCGAATGGTGTCAAAGAAAAAGTTGTTTTTGTGTTTTATGTCCTACCGTATTTTATTTACTTAAATACTAATTATATTTATGTTTAATATTTATAAATAAATAAATATACAATATACTTGTATAATTTAGGTGGGGATGATTATAAAAATAAGTTTTTGAATGTAAAAGAATAAAATAATTTTACATAAAATCTTATAATTTCAATTTCAATTAAAATTATTCGATTTAGTTTTTTTTTTTTTTTGTTGCATTCTTAGTCATTTATGGCATATTAAATTTACTTAAATAATCTAATTATATTTAGATTATATAGATTAATATAAATTTTAGTTCCTTTAATTTTTATATTTTAATTATAAAATAAATAAATAAAAATATTATATTAATATTTAATAATATAATATTTACTACAGACTCAAAGTTGACAATACAATCTAGATCCATATGATAGACTATGCCTGACACAACCCCGTACATGATATACAACTCGACAATCGCTGCCCGAGATCTATTTTACATGTCGACGGGAGTGGCGAATAGAAAAGAAATGAAGGGAGACGCATGAAATGGTCTGTTCAATCCTTTTTTTTTTTTTTTTTTAACGTCATTATCGCTCTCCTCCCAAAGTTGGGAAAAGAAAGCAAAAGTTTCATGTTTTTCTTCATTTGGTAATAGCACATAGGTATTATTTCCTCGTAGGATTTTACAGTGCATGATGTTCGACAGGCTCTCTTTGGCAGTTTCATCTTTTGACGGTAACCTGCAAAAGGAATGTGATTTAGAGAAGGCATTTGATAGGAGAACGCGAGAATTCATAGCCATCAGAAACGCAACACAATGTAAACCATTAGTTGTAGTTGATCATCTTGATCGTTTATCTTTGTAACGGAGATCACACCTCGTCTGTGGTATCCATAAATCTCGTGGCTTTCTATTTTTTTTTATTTTTTATTTCATTAAAGTTGGTAGAAACTCATTGGCATGCAGGAAACAGCCTTTAAAAGGAGCTTTATGTATATGTGCAGACAATGATGACCGGAAATTAAAACCCCCCCAGAGCCGCAAAACGAAATTTCAGGGTATGTACAGGATGGACAAATGGTAGTGTATCAATGGGTTGACCTATTAATATATTTTTGTCATCAACTTTTATGTTTTTTTTTTTTTTTTTTTGGCTTCTTTTACGAGTGTGTCGTTAGCAAATCTTAAGACTGATATCTTCTCCATTAGCAAGATAAGTATTAGAGTTACTATTATTTTTAGTTGTTAATTTTTTTTATATTTAAAAAATTAGTTAAGTGTTAGAAGAGATTTTACTAGGTTTTAGTACAAAATTAAAATTAAAATTTTTATATTTATATAGGCCTGTAATTTTCTGAATTGAACTTTGGAACTGGTTAGACTATTAGTTATTAGTTATATGTATATCTTCAGACATTTAAAAATACATTAATGTCTAAGATATGTTTGCCGGTCTGGTCTAATATCTGATTTTTGTTTCTAAGAAGACATCCCAATAATTATTAAAATTTTATATAGTTTAAATTTTTAATATTGAAAATAGAATAAATAATAAATTTAATATTTAAAAATTTTAAATTAAAATATACTATTAAATTTAATTTTTTTTTATTTACTTAAATTTTAAGTAAGTGTTCTTGCATCTATGATGGAAACTCTCAATCATTGTTCCCATATTATTATTCTTTTATTAACTGTAGTAGTGCACGTGGAAAGGCCAAAGCGTAGGAGTTAATTAATATATACATCGCATAAAGTTGGAAGTAGATTGTGTAGCTTTTAAAAGATAATGTTGTTATTCTATTAAAAATATAAGGTAGATATATAAAAACTTTTACAAATGGCTATTAAAATATTTGGATAAAGTAATTATCATACAAATTTGATAAATTGAAATATTATTTTTCCCACTTATTTTCTATACCAAAAATTGGTGTAAAGTGATGATATGAAAAAAAGAAAAAATTTTGAAATTTTTTTTTGAATTTTTAAAAATAATAATTTAAGAACTATATTTAAAAGAATAATGATTCATCTAATAATTAAATTTTCAAAAAATATTGGTTGTCTAAGAATAAAATTTTTTAACTTTATAGGACCATTGATTATATATATCAGTTAATTTATCATAATAAATATATATTTAATACAAATGTTTAAGGTCAATTTTGAGAGAATATTGTTTATGAATGGAAAAACTGTAAGAAACAAATAACAACAAAGGCATAAAATTATAAAAATACTGTTATTGCAATATGCATGTATATTAACTATGATATCTTTTATCCTAGAAATGTATGAAATAATTATCAATTACAGTTAATATATATTTTTAATTATAATTAATAATTATGATCAGTAAATATTTATTTTTTCTATATTTCGTATATTTTCTTAACTTTCATTTTTGTATATATATATATATATATATATATATATATAAACTATATGAATCGCTTCATTTCTGTTTAACCAGCCAAACGGCCAGTGCCCACCATGGTCAACAAAGAAATTAATACGTATGGTCAAAGTTTTGTTCCAGCGGTGCACACACAACTTGAGAAATGTGTAGATCCATTGTATCTAAGGAAAAATATTAATTACCGATGTGGGGCTCATTACAAGTGACAAGATACAGCATTCACATTATTTTAGTCCATTTTGGCTGTGGTTATTGTAATTTTCTGACCAACTTTCAATTCTATTTAATCATTTATTACAAGGTTGACACTACGGTCTTCTGTACTGGTCAGTGCAGACGCTGGCTTTAAAAATTATTTGAAGATATAGGGTTTAGAAGTTGGTTCGAAGTTTTCAAACTTGCATATCGTTCCATCATGAATATGCCTGTCAAATTGGACAGCTCAAGTTGTCTACCGATTTTTCAACCACCAACTTTTTTGCCTCCATATTTGTACTTTTCTCTCCAGCTTGCAGGGATGGACCCACAACCCAAGTTCTAGAGTGGGAGTTTTATTTTATCACCTAAGTTAAATTTATCATTCATCTAACTATTTATTTATGTATCTATAACTTCACACAAATAATTTTAAAATATAAGATGTGATGAAATTTGATATTGAAAAAAAAAATTAAATTTTATTATCTTCTAAAAATAATAATAATTTCGTTATAGAGTAGTATTGAAATAAATCGATTTAATTTTAATATCTACTGTGAAATAACATTCATTTGGGGAGATTTTGAAACTTATAAATGTAAGTATTGCACACACAATGAATTAATAAAAAAATTAAAATTTTATTTTAAAAATAAAATATAAAATTATATAACTCAATTAAAAAAAAAAACTTTCAAATGGGCCGAAAGAGTGGAAGCATACTGTGCCGAGACGTAGTCTAAATCGCAGCAAGAAATTAAGTGTAGGCCCATGCTGCTTCCAATCCAACCGCCTTCTCATGATACCCTCTAATGGTCGGGGATTAGCTGCCAATGCCCCCACCCCCTCTTCCTACAGCGACTTTGTGGTGGTACTCAAACTCATAATACGATTCCGTTTTTATTTTTATTTTTTATCGCTTTCATTTCATTTTCACTTTCAAAATTAATTCCTGTCTTCCTCGTACTAATTCTTTGTAGTGACGGAGGCCACAAATCTCTCATCCTGCATTAAATTAATACGATCTGCTAATCCATTAGTATATAAAATCTATAAATTCAGCTTAGGTTACTTTCTTTGGGTAAACTCTCTTGTCTATAGCCTTACATCACCCATGCACCATGAAATTTAATGCGTAATCATAAGGTCACCAAAACTCTAATAATGTTTTAATTAACTTGGATCTAGTAATTAGTGTCTCGTAAGACTTGTTAATCAATAAACATGATAAATTATATAATTTTATTTTTAATTTTATTTTTAATTAGTTAACTTTAATTTTAATTTGATATGTTTAAACCACTAACTTTAATTTTATTTCAATATAATCACTTTATCACCTTATTATATTAAAAGTTATAAAATTCAAATGTTAAAAAATATATTTTTATATAATTAAGTTCATTATATTTAATTTTATTCAATTAATATGGTCATTTATTAAAATTATTTAAATCATTCCACTGAAAACAAAATTTGTAAATTCACCAAAACATCAATACAAATTTATTCCTAAAACTTCAAAATTCTAGAAGTTAAAAAAAATGTAAGGAAAAAAAATTTTATTCTCAAGTATCACCCTTGCATGACATGACATTTGATGTGTAATCCTAAGCTTACCAAAACTTTAGTGATATTTTAATTAAGATGGATCCAATAACTTGTGTTTGATTAGACTTTTTAATCAATAAACAATATGTCGCAATCTTCATTTATTTTTTATGCATGTAAGGAAAATCTTAATTAATAAAAATTAGTATTCATGTTAGGTATAATGTAACATGTAAATCAATCAACTACATGTTATTTTTAATATTTACCCTTACAAATTCGAACAATTTAAAAGTGAATTCCATGTATAACAATTTCTATACCTAACATCATTAGTTATTTTAAAGTTTAACGATAACTTATAAAATTATTATATAATTAATTTTATAAACACAAAAGTAATAATTTTAATTATAAATTTTCATAAATAAAAAATTTAGTAAATTTATTTTTTAATAAATATTTATGTATTTAATTCAATATTTATAAACTTTAATCTACTAAATCAATTAATTAATTTACAAGAAGAAGAAAAAATATATAATAGTCCTATCAATATCTCTTTTGTAATATTTTAGTATGTTTACATAAATAAAAATATTAAATCTTAATTTTTTGGTACAAGAAAATTTTAAGTATTAATTAATTAATTTAACTTCACTTGTATATATATATATTCATTTTATTTTATTTTTTCTCATTACATAACAATTACAAGCTAGGTAGGGCCCATGGGTGAGATCATTTATTTAGAGATAATTGACTTTCAATGAACTTACTAAAATATCAACTATCATTTAAAAAATAAAGAGGATAGGGTTGTATAAACAAAGAATAATGTAGTTAAAGTTCTGGAATGCATATGACAGAGCTGACTTTCTCTTGTACGGAAATTTTGGGGTCAACCGGGGCCTTCCCACTGAATGAAGAGCCGGAAGGATCGGTGGGTGGGCTCTTTGAACCCAACCAGAAAGGAGGACAAAAAGCATACTTCTTTCACACAAAGCTCCATTCCACACCTACTTTCTGGGTACTACCAATGACACAGTTAGGCTATCGTTTTCATGTTCTCTGCTATTCTAATGCTACATACCCTTGACTTCACTTTAACTATCCATTTTTTCTTTCTTCGTATGATTAGTTTCCAATCTCCCAGTTATTTCTGTTCTTTCAGAAACACAACATCTTGTTTGTCATCAAGATGGCCTTGGTCTTTAGGCTTCTTCGTCTTCTTCTTGCTTCACTCGCTGCCTTTTGCCTCACAACTCTAGTTCCTTGCGCCACTGCGCAAGGCCGGCTGCCAAGTAATGAAGGTATCTATATATTATGTGTACCATTTGCATTAAAAAAAAAACATCCTAGCAAACTATACTCTAAAAACAGATCGCAAACTTACATTTATTTCTACAAAGAGTTGTTTTGCGAATCAAATTTATAACTTTCAAGTTATAATAGAGTAATCGTGTACCGTGTGTGAGAAGAATAGAAATTACTTTGATCAACGTTGAAGTGGGGTTTTGTTATGTTATATTTGTACAGTGGAAGCTTTGCGAGATATAGCTAAGACACTAGGCAAGACAGACTGGGATTTTAGCGTGGATCCTTGTGGAGGAGAATCGGGATGGGATCAAGGACAGGAAAATGCAGTCAAGTGTACCTGTCCCTCCTCCAATGGTACCTCCTGCAATGTCTTTAGCATGTAAGCCTCTGGATCATTGTGTCTCTGTGTGTGTGTGTGTGTGTGTGTGTGTGTGTCTGTCTCTTATACACATCTAGATGTGTATAAGAGACAGGTGTCTCTGTGTGTGTGTGTGTGTGTGTGTGTGTGTGTCTGTCTCTTATACACATCTAGATGTGTATAAGAGACAGGTGTGTGTGTGTGTGTGTGTGTGTGTGTGTCTGTCTCTTATACACATCTAGATGTGTATAAGAGACAGGTCTCTGTGTGTGTGTGTGTGTGTGTGTGTGTGTGTCGTGCGCAGCTACTCTTTTTCTCTCTGTTGTAGTTACTTACTTTACTTGCCTGGATGCCTGTTTTCATTTTTTTTTCTTGGCCAAAAAATGCACAGGTCTTATTTTTTGCAGCTACACATATTGTAAAAATAATAAATTAAAAAAATTACTAAATAGACACAAATTCATTGTGACTGTTAATTATGATTAATTATTGTGTAGAAAAGTATACCAACTACAAATAATATTGATTTCATATTTATTTTATAAATTTAAAATAAGAAAATAAAAAATTATTTATATGTATTATAAAATTTTATTGTACCTAAATATATTCGTGAGATCTGTGTAAAAAATAAAAAAATAAAAAATCTCTAGTTGGGTGGATATGTAGCCTTGCACACGAACCTAGGAGATGCGAAAAGATAGGCATATTAGTCACATGGGTTCAAGTTACAAGTGGGTAACATTGGTTTTATCATTAAACAAAAAAAAAATAATAAATAATATCTATTTTTTAAACATCATTTTACGCGTTGGTATGTGTTGACGTGTTGCTCAGCAATTCGTGGTTATGTTGTCCTGGTTTATAATTTAATTAAATTGCCCACCATTTTAGACTTTAAAAAAAATTGCACATATATATATATATATATATATATATTTATTTTTTATTTTTTTTTTTAAATGAGCCGCCAGAGCATTAGTCAGAACGACATCTTGCATTACAACCCAATTCTAAGTAAAAGCACTAAAAGCCCAATCTTGTTGAAGCACAGAGTGTTGAAGGCCCAGAGTCTCCCGGGCACTCTCCCAACCGACATGGACCGGCTTCCATACCTCATAGAAATGTGAGTATTTTCTAAAACCCTAAAGAAGACTGATCTGTGGGTTGGGCCTCGTGTGGATCGGACGGCAACGAATTTTGGGCATCTTTAGTTTTGAGTAAATCGATTTTTAGGCATTTTCCAATTTCGATTTATTAAGTTATATTCAAATTTATCGAGTTACAAATATATTAAATTTCGAGTTATTTGAAATTTAGGTTATTTTTATTTTAAATAATTTGACTTTCAAGTCATTTTAATTTTATTCAATATTCATTTTTTCATTTAACAAAAATTAAATTGTTTATGAGTATTTTAAATTATTAATTATTAATTTTTTTTTTTTTTACAAATAAAAAATTGAGTCAAGTAAACTTTCAGATAAACTAAACTGGGTCAGAATTTTTCATTTGTATCAAATCCTTTTCCATTTATCTAATAATGATAATTTCCTTCTTTCTTTCTTTTTTTTTATTATTCTTTTTTTTTTTTCGTTTCCTAGTGACCTCACACGTAACTACCTTAGTGGCACAATCCCTCCACAGTGGGGTTCCATGCAACTGGTCAACATGTACGTTCTCGTCATTCCATACCTCTGGATCTTCATTTTCACGTCTAAATGTATTTTATTTTATTTTTTCCCTTGAAACTCAAATGTGTGTTTGTGTGAATGCAGCTCCCTTCTGGGAAACCGGCTAACGGGTCCAATGCCAAAAGAATTTGGAAACATCAGCACTCTTGCAAGTTTGTAAGCGAAAAGAAAAAATAAAATGGGAAAAAAGAAAATTATATTACCCCTTTCTCTGTTTTATGTTCTCAGTCCGTAAGACGTCTTTGTGTAACACGAATATGCAGAGTAGTGGAGTTCAATCAACTTTCTGGTGTCTTGCCTCCAGAGCTTGGAAATTTGAAGAACATTAAAAGAATGTACGAACCTTTACTTAATTTTGTGAACTGATACATATAGTCATTATACATGGACTCATCTTGAGAAACATGTGATTTCTTGTTATCATGCACATTGAGCCATTTTCCTTTAACTACTTTGGAAATTCAGTTAGAATTGAAATGTCTTATTTGTGTTTCCTTGCTGATATAGGTTCTTCACCTCCAACAATTTTACTGGCCAGCTGCCTGCCACCTTTGTAAATTTGACCTCACTGACAGACTTGTAAGTTCCGGAATTTTCGTCTTAGTCAAATGTTGTCGCAACAATTGTTTTTGAATTATGGAATTATGACACTAATGGCCTTGGCAACATGTAAACGCAGTCGGATTGGCGATAACAGGTTCACTGGGAGGATACCAGACTTTATTCAGAATTGGACAAGCCTGAAGAAGTTGTATGCACTTTTTACCTACCGCTCTTGTAAGGTATCATTTGTTATGGCATGTTTTGTTGCTGACACAAACTAAAATTTGATGATGACAGGGTGATACAAGGCAGTGGTTTAACTGGGCCAATTCCATCTGGCATTGGACTTTTAGAAAATATCACTGACTTGTGAGTAAAGCACTATTATAGTTTCACCACTTCAAACTCATTCTTACCAAATTGGTATCCCTTTTTTGTTTTGTTGGTACAATTCATCGCGCATATTCTCATTGTTTGTGCAGGAGAATCAGTGACTTAAGTAATGGAACTGAAATACAATTTCCGCCTTTGGACAAAATGAAAAAGCTGAAAACCTTGTGAGTTGGATGCATTTGTTGTCCATACATCAATGTCATGCTCTGGAAGTCTTTTAATGATTCTATGTACCTGATTTTTTTTTATTTTTTTATTTTTGCAGAATACTAAGGAATTGTGATATTGTTGGAAAACTACCTGACTATCTAGAAGAGATGACCAAATTGAAAACTCTGTGAGTATATATTAGTCTTTTTTCTGTCTCTTTGAATGCAGGATTAAGTTCACAATTCTGCCTACCGAAAGCTTCAGGTCCTCATAATTCCCACTTTTTTTAGTTCTGATATAAATGAAGTTTTCATTTTTACGAGGCCAAGTTCTGAAACAAAATCCTCAAAAGAAAAATACTTTTTCATGGAACATGTTAATTAGTCGATAAATTCTAGATACGACAAAAACTCATTGGTGAATGGTTAAGTAAAAGCATGAGCTAATGTTACTGCTGTTATTATGATTAATGGTTGACATTGTGGGTCTTCTCTGACGTTCAAATAGATACTGATCCAATTCTTCTTTCACAGTAAGATTGATTAATGAATACCTCATCAAGTTATAAGCTGTCATGCTCAATCTACCCCTTAAGGCCTTTTATCCTTGACTTATTTACCTCAAATATATCTTTGGACCAAAGGCGAGGATGCTAAAATATCGGATACCATTAGTTTTGCCAGTTCTAGTTGTTGTGGTGGTGACTTATGTTCATGTATTGTGACCTCTATCGATCATTTAACTTGATGATGAAGTGCGTTGGATGTTTCTTTGCTAACTTACAATGAGATGCAAGCTGAATAAAGCACCATAGGATATTGTGTGGTGGAGATACCTGCGTGTAGTGCAAACCCATACTTCAACATGATTTGTGAATTAGGCTGCAAATATTTACTTCAACATGATTTGTGAATTAGGCTGCATATATTTACTTCAACATGATTTGTAGATGTGTATAAGAGACAGGAATAAAGCACCATAGGATATTATGTGGTGGAGATACCTGCGTGTAGTGCAAACCCATACTACAACATGATTTGTGAATTAGGGTGCAAAAATTTACTTCAACATGATTTGTAGATGTGTATAAGAGACAGGTGAATTAGGCTGCAAATATTTACTTCAATATGTATTGTGAAATAGGCTGCAAATATTTACTTCAACCTGATTTGTGAATTATGCTGCAAATAGTTTTTGTGACAGTAAGATGTGAAAGCTGTCTCTTATACACATCTAGATGTGTATAAGAGACAGATAGGATATTGTGTGGTGGAGATACCTGCCTGTAGTGCAAACCCATACTTCAACATGATTTGTGAATTAGGCTGCAAATATTTACTTCAACATGATTTGTGAATTATGCTGCAAATATTTTTTGTGACAGTAAGATGTGAAAGTGCTCCACTGAGTTGACTTTCCTTCATTTTAGCAATCAAATGCAACCAAATGCTTCTTCACAGAAAAACTATTAATCTCTCGTCATGGTTTCTCTTGCAGGGATCTCAGCTTTAACAAACTGACTGGAGGAATTCCAGACAGGTTTGCTGGTTTAGCAAAGACAGATTACATGTAAGATATTTAGTTTTGATTTGTCTGTTTTGCATTAAGCTGGTAGAAAACATGCATTATTGCGTGTGTAACGCTGCAAGACATGCCTTGCAAAACTATTTTTCTCATTTAAATTTATAAGATAAATAAATGACAGTTTTATATTAAAAGGAGATCTGTAGATAAATGATCAATTGGATACCGTAAAGACCAAAGGCCACTAAGATAGTTTGTCCCACGAGAATGTTTCTTCTCCGTGAAAGGAGAACAACCCCATGATTTGAGTCATGATCGAAGGATATGCATTTCCTCTTCTAACTTGTGTCCTGCTTCACATCATAGGAAACTAGGAGAGATTCACTTTCGTGTCTAGCATTGGTTCTGTGCATGCACACAGAATGGGAATATATTCGTATTTCTATTTACCTATATGAATAACCTTCAAACTCACTGGTAGTGTTAATTGTTTCAGATATTTGACAGGGAATATGCTAAATGGAAAAGTTCCCGACTGGATTCTTACAAAAGGAGAGAATGTGTAAGCCTTTCTTACTAATGCTCCATGGACATAGTTTGATAAAAATTGGATATCTGTATAAAATCTACCCCAAAGTTTCACTAGTAGGCAGAATGGTGTAAAAGTAATACAGATAAGTTGTCAAAACATATTGCTCACCACATTGTAAAAGCAGCAGAAATCTCATGGCCAATCTTAATCAAGTAAGATGCAATCTTACTTTTGTTTACATTGATTTCTATTTTCGGCAGCCTATTTTGCGCATGATAACTTTTGTGCTTATGGTGGAGATAAGGAGACAATAACTCATTGAATCTGTTGTGCAGTGATCTTTCCTACAACAATTTCACAAAGCAAAGCTCATGTCAGGAACGAACCGTGTAAGAAACTATGCTTAAACTTTATCCTCTCTCTTTCTTCCTGTCTGTCAAGCCTCCACCTCCAATCCTGTTCCCCCCAAAAAAGTTCCAACACTCTAAATGCTAAGACGTTTATCACTTCCCACAGAAATTTGTTTGCGAGCTCCTCAACTAGCAATATCTCGTAAGTATACTCCCTTTTTTTCTTTATTTAAATTGTAAAAGCATGCATAACGATCTTGTCTATCTCCTCTAAACCTTACTCAAATTTTTCTGCAGTGGACCTGTTTCATGCTTAGGAAGCGACAAATGTCCAAAAAGTAAGTCTAGTAACTAAATCTGCTGCAGAAGGTTCCCCTGTTGTGCACGCTACAAATTATCCATATTCTTTAGGAAGCTGAAAACTGGTTTAAAAGGAAAAGATGATCCCCTGGAAACATTTGATAACCATTAAAAGACACTTTTAATGAGCCTTTTATGATTTTAGTCCTGTCAAATTTTCAGAAACCTTATGTGGGAAACAATAAAACATCAAAAAATCTACTGGTTAGTGTCATTTCCTTTGCGAAAACTTAGAAGGTTAGGCTTATATCTCAATGTGCATATTATTACATTGGCATTCCTCTCCTCTAAATTACTGGGTGTCATGCGTCTGATACATTTAGAGTTAAAATTTTAGTTGAGAATAATCCTTTGCGGTCATAGCTGAACAGAATTGCAGATGCATCGGTGAAAGGCAGAAATTGCAGTATCAAATGTTCTCTCAGTCTTCAAATTTACAAAGGGTTCAAAACTTGGACCTTGAGAAGCATTTATACAAAGAAAAATTTTGTTTTGTTTTCCTCCTCCCTGATGGATAACTGTAATTCCTTTGGTATCAGAGTTCTACTCCTTCCATGTAAATTGTGGAGGAAAAAGAGTAACTGTAGATGGAACAGAATACGAAGCTGATAGAGATGCAGGAGGACCTTCAAAATTCTCTCAGCCTAGGACTAACTGGGCATTTAGCAGCACTGGTCACTTCATGGATGATAACCACCAAACCGATTGGTTTACTCAGTCCAATAAAACTCAACTCTCTGCAAACATCTCTGCCCTCTACACTAATGCTCGCCTTTCTGCACTCTCTCTCACTTACTATGGTTTCTGCATGGAAAATGGGAACTACACAGTTAGGCTCCACTTTGCAGAGATAATATTTACTGGTAACAACACATATAACAGCCTCGGCAGGCGCATTTTTGATATTTACATTCAGGTAATTACTACATTAAAGCTGTATTTCAACATCAAAATGATAATCATTCCATGCGGAGTTTGAACCATTTCAGTTCTTTATTATAGTTAGACTAAACTATTGTAGGGGAAGCTGGTGCGTAAGGATTTTAATCTTGGAGACAAAGCTGGTGGGCTTGGAAAGCCATTTGTAGAAAATTTAACTGCTGTTGTGACTAACCGCGCATTGGAGATACGGTTTTATTGGGCTGGAAAAGGGACAACGGCTATCCCAGATAGAGGGGTCTATGGTCCGCTTATATCAGCTATTTCTGTGACTTCTGGTAAGTTCAACACTTCCTGTGAACAACAGTAAACAGTGTTCAACAATAGGCGTGTATCAACTTGCTACATTTCTTCTGTTAAACTCTTGAGAGCTTCATTTTGCAATGTATATAAATTGCTTCTCTTAATCTAGTCAAATTGTTTATCCTTTCTCATTTTATTGCCCTTTTATGGCATTAGTCTGTTTTCAAATAGCCTGATGCTGATGTAGCATCCATTATGTATGGAATTTTTTTTTCTTTTTTTTTTTTTTTTTTTTTTTTTTGCAGATTTCCCCGCTCCTTCAGAAAATGGCAGCAGTAGCAGCAGCAGCAGCAGCAGCATACCTGTAGGCGCTGTGGCCGGAATTGTGGTTGGAGTAGTCGCCGTCATCTTTCTGGCTCTGGTTATTCTCTGGTGGATGGGATGCCTAAGACGTAAGGACACAATGTATCAAGGTATTTGACACCATTGTAGGCGATGCATTATTATTATAGAGAATTTTTTTTCTCGATAAGTGTTGAAGCTGGTGTGCATCATTTGTTTGGCATTTGATTCAATGGCTTATGGATACCTTAGGAAATGTTAGTAATCCCTTTAGCGTTTGATTAGCTTCCAAAAGAGGGGTTGGAAACTCTGTAGCATGATTCTGATAAAGACTTGCTTCTTCAAACAGATTTGCAGGGACTGGACTTACAAACGGATTCATTTGGACTGAGACAAATTAAAGCTGCAACAAATAACTTTGATCCTGCTAATAAAATTGGAGAAGGCGGTTTCGGTTCAGTTTACAGGGTATGCAGCACAAAGTCACCTATTTCCTAAACGCAAGGGCTTATCTCTACATTGCTTGGCCACCCATGGCATTTTTGTTGGAGCATGAAGTTAAAAATTGTTTCCTTTCCACAGGGCCTTCTGTCAGATGGCACCATAATTGCCGTAAAGCAGCTCTCCGCAAAATCAAAGCAAGGGAACCGTGAATTTGTGAATGAGATTGGCACGATATCTGCTCTGCAACACCCCCATCTTGTCAGGCTGTATGGATGTTGTATTGAAGGAAATCAGTTGTTGCTGGTGTACGAGTACATGGAGAACAACAGCCTTGCTCGTGCTCTATTTGGTAAATCTCATTAACATTAATGGGAAGAACTTGATTATCTTTTCCATCTAAATGTCCACTCGAACATAAATCCATGCTTGCATGTTTGAGCCGAACATGCTATCATTCCTTGCTGACTTGATGTTAATTTGATTATTCAAAAGGCCCTGAAGAATTCCAGTTGAAGTTGGACTGGCCTACCAGGTGCAAGATCTGTGTTGGTATTGCAAGAGGTTTGGCGTATCTCCATGAAGAATCAAGGTTGAAGATTGTGCACAGAGACATCAAGGCAACAAATGTGTTGCTTGATAAGAACCTCAACCCCAAAATATCAGACTTTGGCCTGGCCAAGCTTGATGATGAAGAAAACACCCACATAAGCACGCGAATAGCTGGAACGTTGTGAGTCTCTCTACTTCTACCTCGTTAATATTCTTAGTATTTTGCAAAAATTGCTCAAGAAAGAAAAAAAAAAAACTAAGTGTGTTTCTTGGTTTCGCAGAGGATACATGGCGCCAGAATATGCAACGAGGGGTTATTTAACAGACAAAGCAGATATCTATAGTTTTGGAATTGTAGCCCTCGAAATTGTCAGTGGAAGGTGCAACACCTCGCATCAGTCTAAGGAAGAGAGCTTTTATCTTCTTGACTGGGTATAACCTCATTTTCAATCTCCTTTAAATTTTATCATATGACCTTTGAATTATAGGTTCAACTAATGTGACTTTTGCCGCCATGTGCGTGCTGATTCCAGGCACACGTTCTGAAGGAAGAAGGGAATCTATTGACATTAGTTGATCCCAGGCTCGGCACCGACTACAACAAGGAGGAAATGATGAGAACGATCAACGTGGCTTTGTTGTGCACTAATGCCTTGGCAGCAGCTAGACCTACAATGTCATCAGTAGTAAGCATGCTCGAAGGCAAAGTTGCTCTCCAAGACTTGGTTCTGGATTCAGGAGTCTCAGATGATTCGGTAAGGATTGTACAAATGAAGAGGCATTTCCAGACCAGCACAGGAGTGAACGTCGGCAAAAGCCAGACCCAAAGCTTTATGTCGGATGCACCATTGACCAACTCCACTGTCTCTTCTGATGATCTTTATCCCGTCAGCTCTGGAGCCGATTACTGGGAGAGTAGAAATTAGAGAAATGGTTTCGAGTTTGCTAAGGTCCACTGTCTGTATGGTTTCAAATCAAACATGCATGCGTTGAACACAATTTTCCGTCCTTTCTTTCAATATGACTATGTTATTGTCAACGAAAGCAATTTGTTGAAACCAAACCCAGGCAGAGTTACAACTGCATCAGAAGGAAAGCCGTTGGAACACCTCGTGAGACAAAACAGGCATCTTTCTGCAAGAAAATGAAGCATTCGAAACAATTAAAATTTGATGACTGGCTATGTGCTTAAACATCTTTCATAGCTTCTTCTATGCCTGTGTTTTGGGCTGCTTTCCATCCCTTTTTGCAGCCTCATAATTGACACCCATCAAATGATGGACTCTTATCTCAACTGAGTGACTCTCGGCCCTTTTTCTATTCCATGTTCCCACGTATAACTCTAGAAGGTATTCCTCGCTCGGCGAGTGAGTGTACGTTAAGTTTCATTTTACACCTTCACAGAATTTCGAAGTTAAAATCTTCGACTTTAACAATAAATAATTTTTTAAATACTATACTACAACATTCGATTGTAATACTCTCATAATTTAGAGAAGTTATAATTTTGATTTTCTTGATATATGATCAAATTAATTTAATATTATATATATATATAATATTAAATAAAATCTAATTAAAATAAAATTATATATATATATATATATATATAATTTGAAATAATAAATTTGTTATACTCAAAAATAAATAAATAAACATAACAAAAATCGTAAATTCAGGCTTCTTGGATCGACCTCAATAAAGAGGGTGTGCATTTTATGGGTGCTAAGAACTTTGATGCTTATATTCAAATCAACCTAATTTAAAAAATAAATAAATAAAATTATAACCACTTTGAGATAAGAGTATATAAATAATTAAATTTTTATTAGTAATTATCGATTAATTTGGAAAATTAAACGACACTCATTTGAATTAAAATTATTTTGTTAATTTTGCTTCATCATTAAAATGGTGGATGCTCGAGAGAAGAAATTGAGGGCACTTAAATAAAATATTGATTTTTTAAAAATATAAAAAAAAAGAAAGAAAAAAAAGTAAATTTTACAATTTTGAGATAAATAATAAGTAATTTAAAACTTAATAAGGAAAACTATAAGAACAACATGTCTTTGTCGAGTGTGTGTTAGTGTGGGTGGATTGTGGGCTGTGAGAGATAATTGAGTTTTCTGTATGGTCAATTTCTCTCTAAAATACACATTTGTATTTTTACTATTATAAAGTGATTTATTTTAAATTTTGACCTTTTTTTTTCTTCTTAATTCCAATCAATACTTTTTTTTTTCAAACTAGAAAAAAAAAATATAAAGATATTAGCATCATTCTTACAAGTTAAAATTGGAAATTGTCTATTAAGATTTTAATTAAACTTATTTTGTAACAAGAATCCATCATTAAATAGTAATAAAATTTAGTGAATTTTTACTTGATCACAATAATTATTAAATTTCAAACTCAATAATGTATTTTTATAATAAATTTCTGTTTTAGAGAGAGATGTAATCTGAGTAAATTCAAATTTAAATTAAGTCACGCTAAGATAATCACTGAATTCTTAGGGTGGGTTGCAGTAAATGCCAAAATTAATAGTTTAATTAGTACAACAAATTTAACACCAAATCAAACAGTTCTCTAATGCAACTTTATACAATGTTAAATGTAGCCTTGACTCAGTCAACCACTTATACGCCTTTGCTAAAAGCAATTAAGTCAACGGTATATATGTCTAGGATGGTAACATATTTTTATGTTATATTTCAAAAATTAATATGCATTTGTTTTCAGCAATTGACATTTTGCAATCTACAGCTCAACACCATTTACTATGCTTACCTACCCATGAAACATTAAAATAAAAATTAATAAAAACCCTTGCAGACATATCATAATTTCAATAATAATAATAATAAATCCTTGGATCATAATTCATGGTTATCTTTACATTAATTTACACTGGTCACCCATTGGATCATGGATATCTGTGATTGTGACCTCTCTCTCTGTCTCTTTATATATTACACGTACACATAATTTCATAATATAAATAATATAAAATTTTTAGATTACATGAATATTATTATATTACTATAAAATTTTATTTATATAATATAATTTTGTATATATATATTACATTTTTTCTTGTCTACCAGATTGTATCCCCACAAATACTTTTATATATATATATATATATAGAGAGAGAGAGAGAGAGAGAGAGAGAGAGAGCTTATGGCCCCCTCATGTGAGTGTCCATATGCTTGATATTTCTATAAATGGGCCGCATGTATTCATTAGAGATTAGGAGGTCCTCCTAAAATTTTACAGTCTGTCGGGGACTCCGTGTCGGTCACCTCAAGATCCTTGAGGTTGGGGCGGGGTGCATTCTAGCCAAGCTGCTGCTGCTGGCCTAGCTAGGCAAAGATCAGCGGCAGATGGGGAAGTGGGTTGGTCTTACGATTAGTTTCACTGCTATTGCTTATTATTCTCTATTTGTCTGCAGAGCAGATGCATCGAGTGACCGTGAGGAGTCGTGTGATTTCTTCAGTGGAACATGGGTCATTGATAATGGATCATCTTACCCTCTTTACGATGCTTCCATTTGTCCCTTCATTGAAAAGGAGTTCAGTTGCCAGAAGAATGGCCGCCCAGATTTGGTTTTCACCAACTACAGATGGAAGCCTCTGCACTGCCAATTACAGAGGTACATTGTTCTCTCTCTCTCTCTCTCTCTCTCACTCCCGTGACTTCATATTCTCTTGTTTTTCTTTTATTTTTTCTTCTTTCTTCTTTTTTTTCCCTTTATTTAGACAGACATCATTACATATAACTTCACTAATAATAACTACAAAAGACCCATTAACCAACATGGAAAAAACTTCACTGGGTCAGAAGATAATGTATTTTCCGGAGAAAAGTATTTTTCTCATAATAAAAAAAAATTCTTACCAACATGTCATTTTCCTATAAACAAAAGGATGTGGGTCAGTATTTTTTGCTCTTCTTTCCGCAGTGGATGGTCACTGTGCTTAGACATACTTTCCCGGTAAGTCCTTTTCACAACTCACCTTCTCTTTTTGAATTGTTCGCAATTTTGTGCGAGAGTACTTAATTATCTCTAGGTTTTTGATTGTCCACTCGTTGCGCATTGATTGTGTTGCGTAAAATGGTATTTGTACAGATGCATGACAAGCTCATTAATATTAATTAAAAGTTTAATTATATATATATATATATTAATGGTAAAGACATATGATTGTCACGGCCCACTATAGATCTCATTTGGCAATGATATATCCTAAAGAAGATGTGTAAACACAGTTTCATCAACTACTAGGAAGCTGTTGTTTTTTTTCCTTTTTTTTTTTTTCCTCCATAAAATGGGGGAGGATTGCTAGTCTAGTAGACCAACCATTCCTAAAATTATCCATACTTAATAATATATTTAGTCTTATTAAATACTTTAACAAAAATTAAATTTATAATTTTACATAGAACAAACAATTCTCTTATTACTAAATCACAATATCATGTGATTGTAGGGGGTTTTTTTTATTGGTCGTTAATCTATATATATATATATATATATATTAAACCACAATCATCTGACTCTGTGATTTAATAAAGAAAATCATTTAGCTGTAGTTACTTCTACGTACAGATTATGTGTGAATGGTTACCTTTTGGCTTTGTTTTGTTTTTAAATACGTAGGGGTAGAGATTCTCTCTACATCGCATGTGATCAACTATATCTTGTTGAGGGTCACGGATCTTCGTTCGTTGGGATGTCTCTTTAGCTTTTGAAAAACGCAGCTTTTATCAGTACCTACTTGTGTTGATTGCTTGCCTCTAAACATGTACTTTTTTCAATATTTAATGAAAATGAAAATGAGAAGGATCCACCTAATGCATATTCACTTTGAAAAATTTACAAAAATCATGAATGTTGAATGGGAATTGTTCTTTATATATATATATATACACAAAAAAATAGTGAATTCAACTGTATATTTTGTGTGTGTAAATAGTAATGAGTTCAATTAGAGGATGAATGAAACAGGATTTGTTTCCTAAATTATAATTACAAAAATCAAGAAATTATGATAATCAAATGTAATTTTCGACCCACATCATGCGCCCTTCTCCCACTCCCCTGTGTCCCATCTTTTTCAAATTGTAATTCATGTGCTCAATTCTTCTTTGTTTTGTTTATCAGAAGTATTTAGCATGAACGAGAATTTCAAAGTTCACGGGAACCGACTTTAAATTTGTGGGATTTTTTTTTTTTTTTTGGTAGGTTTGACGGTGAGGAATTCCTGGAAAGATTTAGGAGGAAGAGCATAATGTTTGTTGGTGATTCTTTAAGCCGAAATCAATGGCAATCATTGACATGCATGCTTCACTCCTCCCTTCCCAACGCTTCATATTCTCTAACTAGAGAAGGGGACGTATCCACTTTTACATTTACGGTACGCCTGACATTGTACATGCATTCAAAGGGCAAATCGTGGGGTGAATTATTATCACTATATATTAGGTTAGGTTGTAGTTCATATTACAAGCATTATTGGGCAATGACTGGCTTTTTCTAATTAATTTGGGGAGTATGTAAATCTTAAATAGAAGAAAAAAGAAGTATTAGTTATGTCAATGTATCTTTGTGCACATTTTTCACAGCTGCATTCAGCTCTACCTTGACATTAGAATTTTTGTTTATTACAATTTTCTTTCTTTTGTTTATCAATGTTTGGCTATTTTCAACAAAGAAAAAACCACGTCAATGCATTATATTCTTACATCTTTCGGATTCATTAACAATTAGAAATGACTTATATATATATTTATGTATTTTTGGTGCAGGACTATGGAGTTAAAGTGATGCTTGATCGTAATGTATTCCTAGTAGATGTAGTACTCGAAAAAATTGGGAGGGTATTGAAACTCGATACAATTGAGGGTGGAAAGCTATGGAAAGACATCGATGTTCTCATTTTCAATACATGGCACTGGTGGAACCGTAGAGGACCATCTCAGCCGTAATGTCCAATCCTGGAGATTATTTTACTATACCATAATGTAAAATAGTTTTAAATTTCATTCTATTTTGCATAAATATACGGAGATGCACTCTCATGGTTTTATAGGTGGGATTACATTGAAGTGGGAAATGAGGTTATGGAAGACATGAACCGTATGCTGGCTTTTCGGAAGGCACTCGAAACCTGGGCCAAGTGGGTGAATTCCAATATTGATCCTGCAAAATCACTGGTTTTCTTCCAGGGGATTTCTCCATCCCACTACAAGTAAGCTCTTTTAATGAATTTCTTTGCTAGATATTTCAATTTTTCTCTCTTTTTATATATCTTAAGGAAATGTTATTTGCATCAACTTCGAGATATTCAAAATAAACCTCTAAATAATTTCATTTAAATTAAATTTAAGTAATTGACCTTAACACAAAAAAAAAAAACGAAATAATAATTTAAGTTAATTTTAAAATTTATATTTATTCCTTTAAGATAATTTGACAACAAATAAATTAAACAGAAAATTTTCACCTGATCTCTCACTTTTTTTAAAAAAATAATAATAATAATAAAATAAAAATTTGCAATTGGGTACTAGTGGCACCCTATGGAATGAACCAAATGCAAAGAACTGCAAGGGGCAGACAGAGCCGGTGGCTGGATCAACATTTCCAGGAGGTCTGCCGCCAGCTGTTGGGGTACTAAAAGGTGTGCTTCGTAAGATCACAAAGCCTGTCACATTGCTCGACATAACACTGCTTTCACTGCTGCGAAAAGATGGCCATCCTTCCATTTATGGGCTTAGCGGGGCTACGGGGATGGACTGCAGCCATTGGTGCCTTGCTGGTGTTCCTGATACTTGGAATGAAATTCTTTACAATCTCATTATTCTTTGAGAACCCCAGAAAAAGAAATAAGGGTAGAGATTGATTAAACAGGGCCATGGTCCAAATGTCAAGTTATATGATTAAATCGGGTAGCAATTGGTGGGATCATTCTTTAGCATTAAGACGCTTCTTGGTTCATCAAGATTACCATTTGGGCCTTGAGTTCTTGGAAGAGAACATTTTTATTTTCATTTTTTTATTTGCAATAAAGTAGTGTAGTTTTTGGATGAGCCAGACAATCTTCTATTGTATAAGATTTTCTCTTTCCTTTGGATAAGTCATCTATATATATATATATATATATATATATATATATATATATATATATATATATATATAAAAGAAAGAAGAAGTATACTAGAGCAAGAGAACACGTACATAAGACAAAAATGAAAACTAAAGTATAACTACGCAAGTTGATTTTGTGACAAAACATAACCTAGCATCCCTTGCTTACATGCATAATCGAGTTTTATTGCTTTAAGTACTTTTTGAATCGTACAGGACGTATCATATCTCAGAATTTTATATTATAACTGAGGGTTGTTGTTAAAGTGTGAATTAAAAATTTTAAATAAATATATGATTGCTACAATAAATGAATAAATTTAAAATAAAATGTTTTTTGAGTAAAAGTTGCAATGGTGTGAGAACGTTTAGTAATGTGGGGTTCGGGAACGCTTGGCCTTTGCATAGTAGAACTCGTTAAAATTAGATTCGCATCATTATGCTCGAGAAAAGGAATAAGGAAATCTTCAATAGAAAAACAATCCAACTATATATATAATTATTTAATAATATTATTAATATTATTTCACTTTAATATTTTTTAAGTTGTATATATACATTTTTTAAAAAAAAAATTATATATGTTTATGACATTAATTACGAAATTCTGTTTACCCACTTTAAATTTACTATTCATTCTCCTTGTGTTTTTTACCATTAAATATTTTTATCAGTTAATTTATTTATCTATACATTATTTATATACAATTTAATATCAATATTATTATATATTGTTTAACTATTATATAAAATTTAACAGTTTAATAAAAATATTTATATTTATATAATTATGTAATATAATTATCACAATTATTGTGTTTTAACATCTTTAAATTGTGAATATATTCATGATATTGAGTATGAAATTTTTTTTATTATTTTTCATTTTCCTTCTATGTTTTACAATCAAATATTCTTATCTGTCAATTTATTTTAAAATTGGGCTTCTTATTATTAATGCAGGGAAATTGTCTAAAGGTTTGCATTGGCGGCTCCAACCAAAGGTTCTTCCTTCACCTTCACTACTATTGCAGTCCTACATCATAAAAGCAAAAAAGAAAAGAAATAAGAAAAAGCTCCGAGAAAGGAGAAAAGTCAAAAAGAAAGAACATAAAATGGCAATGTCAATTCACCTTCTTCCCATCAAATCCTACGTTCCATTGCCTTTCCCGAACTTCGCAAAATCACATTTCGGCCCCAAAGAGACGCTGATCCCCAATTCCAACCCCAGAAGAAGAAGAAGGGTCTTTCGGCCGTGTTGCAGCAGTCCCAACAGAATGTCTCTGGACAGGCCTAACGCAATCTGGGGTTTATCAGAAGCGATGAATATGATTCGATCTGCGCCACCCACGTGGCAGTCAGCTCTTCTCAGTAATGCCTTGATTTTCGTTGTGGGGTCGCCGGTTCTGGTCGCTGGCCTCTCCCTCTCCGGCATTGGCGCCGCCTTTTTGTTGGGAACTCTCACTTGGCGAGCTTTTGGGCCATCTGGGTTCCTCCTTGTTGCCTCTTACTTTGTTCTTGTGAGCCCTTTAATCCGTACATATTGCTGTCGCTTTTACATCAGAATGTTTTCTTTTTATTTAATAATTTTAAAAAAAATAATTTAAGCTCAATCTTCTAGCTATGGTGTATATTTTGTGGATTGCTTGGGTTATTTTATTTGTTTTTTACTATTGTGGTTCACCTTATCATTTAGATGCTGAATTGGAATTAGATCATGTCATTGGTAAGCAATCCGAAGGGCGAGCCTTGCTATAACAGAAAAGTTACTCCTTTGTAATATAGAGTTAATGGGTTCGAATTGCAAAAAAAACAAGGGTAAAGCTGTGCACTTCCAACACTTCCCTAGAGTGATCCCATATCTGTGCCCTTTTATCAGCAAGCAATTTGCATTAAATACTACATATAACTTTGAGGTATGAGCAATTACAAGCAGGCTAGATAGTTTCAAGTGTTGTTATTCTTAATGGGGTTCATTTACCTTATGCTGCCCATAGGGTACAGCTGCCACAAAGGTAAAAATGGCACAAAAGGAAGCTCAGGGGGTGGCTGAGAAGAGGAAGGGAAGGAGGGGACCAAGCAGTGTAATTGGTTCCAGTGCTGCTGGTTGTGTGTGTGCTTTTCTTGCAATATATGGGGTTGGGGGAGAGGCATTTGCTCGTCTTTGGCAACTTGGTTTTGTTGCCAGTTTCTGTACAAAGTTGAATGACACTGTTTCGAGTGAAATGGGAAAGGCATATGGAAAAACTACGTAAGTAATGCAATTCTATTTGTTGAAGATTCAGTGGTTTGTTATGAGTTTTGATGTATTTTCTTTGTTCCTTCATAGACTAATGCAGATTTTGGCATAAGTTGCATCTGTTTGGGCTGTCCTTGGCTTCCTGTTATGCTGTTTTAAATTTGTGTGACATGATTAGGTACCTTGTTACAACACTTAAGGTAGTTCCAAGGGGAACAGAAGGGGCTGTGAGTGTTGAGGGAACACTAGCTGGGTTGTTGGCATCATTCCTTCTTGCCTACATTGGTTGTCTCATGGGTGAGGTACTATTTATGATTTCTCATTTCTTCATTATATTCTTCTTTCTTTCTCCCTTTTTTTTTTCTGATTTGTTTGTAAAGTTTTCTTTAATATAAAATAATTTTTCATCTTGTTCAAATTACCAAATCGACCCTTAGCTCGGGTGTTATTGATTTTCGTGTTCAATAAGTGTTGATCATACTGTAAAAAGAAAAAATAAGTAAAGATGCATTACCAAATATCTATCGGCACTAAGATCTCTTTTGGTTCTGTAACTTATAATCCTGTCTTTTTGTTAGGTCTTCACAAGTTGCTTTTTTGAACATCATCAATTCAATCCTTCACATAAGAATTATTCTTATCTCTTGCTCACAGTTCCATTTCTATTATGACAAAGAATTGCTAATAGTGGTGGCCAAATTTGAGATTGTTAAGTCATTTATTTCTTCATCCTTGTTTTTGTTATTTCATGTTCTCTAATTGGTTTCTATCCTCATAGCCTTTAAGAATTTTAAGCGGAGTACATTTTTCATATATCTATCAGTCACTTTTTCTCATTGTGGCTATTGCTGCTCTTTTGAATGTATGGTCTCAACTGGATTCATGAGGGTGTCTGTGTTAAATCTTATGATTAATTAGTTATTGATTTTTGGTTTAAAAAAAAAAAGTTGGGATCAGGAATCAACCTAAGAGAGGTTTTATAAAACAGGGGTTTTTTGTGAATTATCTTTGATTTGAAGTTGGACTATCTTTGAAACAATAAATTGACCTCTTTTATCAACAAATTTCAGTTTCATTGAGGACCTAGTCTTGATGATAAAAAAAAGGGAAAAATAAAAAGTTGTGTTAGCAATCAGTTTTTGTGGTCTTGGCTACACAAAACTCGGTTGTTCCTGTTGCAAAGGATAATAAGGATTACAGCCGTAAGTTTTGCCACAGTTCTTGTGAGATTTTCAGCCAAACCTGCCTACAGAAACACTTTTGGTTTCTCATTTTTGTTATGAATAACTAATCTGTTGAGTTACTACACACAAAAGAAGGGGGGTTATCTTTTAGTGAATTAGATATGATGTTTGGAGAATTATCAGGCTTGCATTTAACATAATAAGTTACTTCTTAAATGTAAGCTGTGTGGACAAATTCATATTGTTTTTTGGGGGAGGACTAGAGTTAGCTTTCTGTTCCTCAAATTTCCATCACAAGAAAAATTTGTAGACCTGTTTTATCTGGGTTCCTTTTCAATTTTGAAAGCAGTAAATTCTACTACTGGTTGGATTGTTGGTTGATGTCTTTATGAGACTCAACACGCAACATTTGAAGCTCTGACATATTTGGTGAATTTCTTCTTTCCCTTTGTGTAAATCAGATAAATGTACCTGAAGCGGTCATATGTGTGCTATCATCTCAGATTGCCAATTTTGGTGAGAGCATAATAGGTGCTGCACTCCAAGAGAAAGAAGGATTTCGATGGGTAGGGAGGCAACTATCTGTTGGCTATATTTCCAATATGTTCTGTTGTTTTCTTGGAAGATGAATATGTTGTGCTTGATTACACAATGTTTTTTTTTTTTTTTTTGCAAGACCATCCATCAATGCAGAGCTAGAGCAATTAATCATTTTTAACTTGTTAACTTTTTTGCTGGCTTGATAGGGTTGCATTTTTCATGTGTGCAACCTATCTTAACCAACAAAGTTGAAGGGAGCTTGGCTGCCTATTCATTTTTGTGGGGTTTGGGGGAAGGGGGCAGAGTGGGGGTGGCTGGATCGGTATTGGGTAGGGTAGGTTATGCCTTTATCTAGGGAAAACATTTGAATATCAAAAGCAACTACTTTGCCTTTTTTCTGTTTCTCTACTCACCATTTACATTCGTTTTTATTTTGCAGCTCAACAATGATGCTGTCAATGTAATCAACATATCCATGGGCAGCATCTTGGCTGTCCTGATGCAGCAAGCTATCCTCCAAAAGTAGCAGATACAATCCCATAAGATCAGCCTTGGATGTCTTACTGGACTGTCTTTGCTAGCATCTCCTGTTATGGTCAGAATTCGCCGATGAATGAAGAATAATAGAAGAGCAAGGAAAGGAACACTCCCTTGTTTCATATCTTTCAGCTATATCGGCTAATTAGATTTTGCGTCAAAGATGTGCATGACTTCCCAATATAACGCAACCAAAAGTGGTGAATATTAACCCGGTACAATAGCTGAGTTATGAAATCTTTGTTGACTATGCTTGGAGCAGCTTTCTGCAAATAAACACTGTAATTTTGACAATAACTTTCTTTGTATGGTTGTGAGCCCCAAGATATCTTTTTTTATCTGTAATTTTCCTGTAACCTTGCTTTTTAAGTTGTTGGAAGTTATTAATGGTGGAGATAATTTTTTAGTCTCTCTTAATTGCGCAACAACCGAAACCTAGATTTTTGTTGGAAGAAAAATTTTCCAGTTTGCTGTCTACCAATACAGAGTATTGAGAAGGTTGTAACAATGGCGTTTAAACATCTTTCATAGACAATAGACATACCACGAGGCAGCAGCTTTAATTCCAGGTGGAGTGAAGGACGAGGAAAAAGACCACGATAACTGTTTTATTTGTCAACTCTTTACATGTCATCCATCTTTTTCTCTGCATCTCTGCTAGAGCCTCCTTTGGCTTCCTTGAGCATGAGTTCCAAGAGCCTCTCGTAGACTTCAATTGCTGACTCAAGTAAATCGATGGCTTTGCTCCTATCCTTTGCCGCCACTTCCGAAACTTTCTCCATATCTACGGTATCTTTTGCTGGTCTGCTGAGCTCTTTGCTGCATAATTCAGCACTCCGACTCTCGAATTCTTCCTTATCATTGCTCACTCTCAGACTCTGTTGCCTTTCCAGTTCACTAGTTCCACTGGCCCGCATAATGGCACTAATGCTGTCCATGCTGTTACCAAGACGCATCATCACCTTCCCAACCTGAACATCCCATACATACACCATTCCGTCTTCTGCAGCGGACACCAAAGTCCTCCCCTCATTCACCATGATCACCGCTACCACGGCCCCATTATGTTTCTCGGCCAACACGACCAATTCGCGACATTGATCCACTTGTTTTCTGCATCCAACCTTCAAAATACCTTTATAAATCAAACCATCTGAACCTGCAGCATAGAATTCTGTCTCCGTCGGATCCAATACAACCCCTGAAATTGCGCACGGGAATGTCATTTTTCGGAGGACTGTTCCATTCAAAAGGCTCCATAACTTGCTTGTGCAGTCTGCTGAGCATGAAATTACAGTGGCATGGCTTAAACCCATACAAGGAGTAATGGCAGTGATTGGACCATCATGTGCAACAAAGCTTTGTAATACCAAGTTGTTCGGATTATTCTCACCCCTTGAAGCATCTACAAGTTGAAGGATTGGAACGACAGCGATTGTGCCATCATCGCCACCAGATATCAGAAGCGACCAATCGCTGCTGATAACAATGCAAGATACGGGCTTTCTGTGAGCAGGGACTGATCTGACAACGTTCCCTGAAGGGATTGACAAAGCGTGGACATGCCCAGAAAGGCCGCCTGCAAAGAGAAACAATCCATCGGGAGTGGCAGCTAGCGGAGCCACAGGCTCAGGGACAGGTAGGTGGTGAAGAGCCGTTGTTGACCACCAGTTGTAGAGATGAATTGAGCCCGATGCTGTGGCTGAGGAGAAATGAGAAGCAGCTATGTAAGCCTTACCGGCGAGGGCAAGACCATGGCGGGGTGACCGGCTACCGTTGAAGTGGGCTATGGTGGCGCCAGAGGATGTGTCATAGGCGGTGATGGGGCCGTCAGGAGAGCTAGTGAGCACAATATCATGCGAAGAAGAGTTCATGTTTCTTGAGGTAGACAAACAGACATGCAAATTTGGGATTCAGGCACTGAGCGAGCAATGCCTGCTTTAGGCAGCGCAACATTGGGTTTAGGCGTTAAACACGAGGTGCTTCAAGTTTAAAGCTATCTCCCTTTTCTTTCTTTCTTTCTTTCTTTTATTCATTGCTTTTGGAAAATTTGGTTAAGTTATAATAGCAAATAAGTTGGCATTTTGGTTAAAAATTTGATGGTTTGGCACGATAAAAATTTACTCTAATTTTGTACATTTAGCTAAACGAGTAATATTAAATTTTATTTAACGAAAAAATTAACTTATTTATAAATATATTGTTAATATTTTATTTACAATTAGATAAATATAACATATTATTTAATTGTTTAATATTTTATTTAAGTCATCAATATAAATTATATATTTTTTAACTATTTTGAGCTTCTTTGATCTATATTTAATACTATTTTGTTATATTTTTTTCTCACTAAATTCAATAATTTTTTCGTATATCAAATTCCTACGTGTATATATATATATTTATTTAAAAAAAATAAATTGCAATAAATATTAAAATCGATCCAATCGACTCTAACCCCTCCATTCCCTATCCAAAAGACGGGATTCCATCATCTGCCGCCCCTGCTAGCTTCCACCTGAAATAAAAGGCCCAAAACACCAACACAAAAGACTTGGACTCGAATGTTCTTTCAAACCTGAAATCCGAAAGACCCCAAGAATAAGGGCCGACCCGATCCGAAAATTCCACTCTTTTGCATTTTTATTTTATTTTTTTCCCCTTCTCCTTTCTTCTTCCTGGTTCTTTTGTAACTTTTCCTTTAATTGAGTTTTTAAATTTATTAATTTTTTTATTTTTATTTTTTTTGTAAAAGCAAGCTCCCATTACTTCCACTCTAGTTTTTTCCTTTTCTTTTTATAATTCATACAAGTTCTTTAATCTATGTAATCCAACTAAGTTTATAATTGATCCAAGCAAGCTATGGTAATTAATAAGTTTGTTAACAAGACAAGGTTAATATTGAGCTTGTACTAAGCTTGATTTTAGGATCATGATTTTTTTAAAAAAAAAAAAAATTAGTCGAGTTAATCTATAAATTTAATAATATTATATAGAGTCAAAATACAAATTAAAAATTAAAGTTCAAATAAATTTGAATTTAAATATATTATTAATAAGTTATAAGAGTTTGAGTGTAAGTAATATAAATTTTAACTCAATTCATTTGTAGTTTTAAGTTGACAAAAAGTCTAATAAATGTATCTAATGATATAAAAGGATATTGTTTACATTTAATAGTTAATCTTTTATGGAATGTTCAACTTTTTGATACATGAAATTGGTAGTTAGGCTTCATGTGGAAAATATTTCTTTGCCTTTTTTTTTTTAACGTTTGGAATACTAGAAAAGAAAAGAAAAAAAAAAAAAAGGCAAGAATTTCCGATATTTTACTTAAAGTCTATATATTCGGCACACGAATCTGCGTGTAATAAAATTACGAGGCAAAAGCGGTTGGGATGTACGACAAAAAAAGATTCCGCGTTTTGAATTGGACTCGTAGTTCCTAAATCTAGCCTCGTCCTTGACCGTTACTAAGAATCAGATGACTGACCCACGTGTTTAATTCCGAGATAAATGATTAAATGGACAGTTAAATATTTAATAATTTTATTATAATTTAATCAAAAATAATAATTAATACATGTACAGTAATTTATTTCTCCCACTTTAAAATAAAAAATTAGTTAATTAGTTACGATTAAAATTCAGATTAGAGACTTATAGTCCTAAAGATGATTATAATTACATTAATCTAAAACTTATTGGTTTTATTTCCGGCACCTTTAATTACACTGATGTCATGAATTAACAAAAAAAAAACTGAGATTTAGCACCAAGTTAAAATAATAAAATTTGGCTGTAAAAAAGTATCTCATTGGCATTTATATATATATATATATATATAAAGAATGCTTGGTGATAAGTTAAAAAACTCATATCGACAACACAAAAATTATAGAGTCAATGAAATGCTGTGGTGCCAAGATTAAAGAATTAGTTGAGGTTAAAAATATAAAAGATGAATAAACTAAATTAATTTGAATATAAAATATGAATGAATTAAAAAAATATATAATTAAATATGATAAATAAAATTATTAGAAGTGTTGAGTTCGTGTAATAGACATCTTATATCCTGACAAAACACAGCAATCGCGGCGATGCCCCGCAGAGAAGACACTGTTATTTGAAGAATGTTTTATAAACACGCCACCTGAGAGATACACCAACAATTTCTATTACATAACATAACTAATGTTTACAATCTTATAATAAAATAATATATAGTATCGAAATGTTATTTATATAATATTAAATAATGGCTTAACAGTGTATTTTTATACTTTTGGGCTGGTATACTGTATAAGATTCCAAAGAAAATGAACATAACCATGAACAAAGTACGGAATTGAAAGTGACCAACTTTTTGACTCTTTAATCAGTTTTTAGTGGTATTGTGATGTTCTGTCTTTCCTTTCACAAGTTCAATGCCAATGATGGACAGCTTGCTAAGTCAACCACTAATCCCAACCCCACCACCACAACCAGTGCACGCTCCAATTTCTACAGCCGTCACCGCTGGGCCGCACTATTGAATTGGTGACAATTTATACACAAAGTGAAAAATGTTGAATAAATTTTAATGATTAATTAAATTAAGTAGACTCCAACTAAGAATTTTCATTATCTTCCTTTTCTCAATAAATAAAAATCTATGTAGAGGGCAATTTTTTTTTGTTTGTTTACATACTTAGACATATAATTTAATACAAGTTGGATCGTGTAAATTTTTATGAATTATCTACTGATGTTAATTTAAAATAAAATAAAATTATAATTATAATTTAAATTAAATTAAATTTTATTATTTGAATAAATTTAAATTTGTATTATTATTATACAAATATACAAAATATATGTTATTGGAGTGTATTTTTTTAATTATTATATGAATTTTTTATCAATTAATAAAATAAAATATTTCATAATCATCCACCACTCTGAAGTGCTCTTGGAAACGTGTCTTGCTGTGTAGAATTGAAATTGAAATTGAAATTCTTAGTTGGAGTCTACTCATCTAAATTAATCATTAAAATTTGTTCACACTTTGTGTATAAATTGTTACCAATTCAATAGTGCGGCTCAGCGGAGATGGCCGTAGAAATTGGAGCGTGCACTGGTTGTGGTGGTGGGGGTCGGTCAGTAGTTGACGAGCTAGCTGTCCATCATTGGCATTGAACATGTGAAAGGAAAGACAGAACATCCACAACACCACTAAAAACTTCTTTTAAGAGTCAAAAAAGTTTGTCACTTTCAATTCCGTTCTTTGCTCATCGTTACGTTCATTTTTCTTCTGAATCTTATACAGCAAACCAGCCCAAAAACTATAAAAATACACTGTTTAGCCATTATTTAATATCATATAAATAACATTTCGATACTATATATTATTTTATTATAAGATTGTAAATATTAGTTATGTAATAGAAATTGTTGGTGCATCTCGTGTTTATGAAACATTCTTCGAATACCAGTGTCTTTTCTGAGTTTTGTCAGGTTATAAGATGTCTATCACATGAACTCGACACTTTTGTCATCACATGAACATGCATGAAAAATAAAGCATAAATAGTAATCGAGTGGTAGACTACATCTTCGATTATATGTTTGTCGTCCAATGCAACGTTACGTTTTCAATATCACGACCAAATACAAATATTTGGATCACTTTTTCATGGAGGGAAACTCGCTGCTTTAGCATTTGCTGGCATTTTTTCTTTCTGCGATAATTATCTCTCTCCAACACTTGTTTTGTTGCAGTCAATGTTAAAAATTTATGAAAAAGAACGAGTTGTTTTTATTATGGAATTTACCATTTGATGGACTTTTAATAGATTAAAAAAATAATAAAAGAAAAATTCACACTCCTAACAACGAATAATCAAATCATAACATCTACGTGCCAAAGAAACTACTATCTTTTTTTTTTTTTTTTTCAAATACCATTCTCGTTAAAAATCAATATAATTTCCAACAATTGATTCTTTTCAACCAAAAAAACAATCAATTATATATATATATATATATATTTAAAAAATAATTCTTGAAACAAATTTAAAAGTAATTAAAAATATATATATTATAATTATTTAAATATTTCTAGTAATTGATCGAGTGATTTTTCCGTACAAACTAATAGAAAGAAACCAGTTTTCAAATTAGGAGTATATTCATACACATAATTTTATGAGTAATTGGTTTATAATTATGATTAAGTTTAAGATAAATGAGTAGTTAATGTCAGATATGATAATAATTTATTATTATAAAATAAATAAATAAATAAATAAATAAATATATATATATATATATAAAATTTTTTTTTGGCAGCAATTGTTTTAGAGTTTTGTGTAGTTTTGTAATGTGAATCCTTTTCAGTTTCCAGATTAATTTGTCCGCGTTTTTTGGCTTTTGTTGTATGGTGTCTGAATTTCTCTGTCAATCCGTCGCCATCTGTCTCTGTTGTCACTCACTAACCGAGACCGCCGTAAATATCGACTTGTTGCTGTCTTTTTTTATTTGGGTAATATAAAACATCATAAATAAAATTATAAAAATATTATTTTATTTAAAAAAAAACTTAATAAGATGTAAAATATATATAAAAAAATTTCTTATTTTAATAAAATAATATTTTAAAATAAATTAATAATTTTTTGTGATATTTAATATTATTTATTTTATTTTATATAAAATAAAAATATTTTTTATATATTTTAATTACTGTGTATTTTTAAAATTTTATTATTAAATATAGATTTTTATATATAAAAGGAGCTATAACGACAGTCAATCTAATACGAAGAAAAATAATACTGAGTTGTTAATTAGAGTATTCCTTGGAGCAGCGAGTTGTTGCTCACTCAGGACAATAATAAAAAAAAGAAAAGAAAAGGAGAGCCAGCGGAAGCTTGGATACATGGCGATAAGTTCTAGTGACGGGATGGAAGTGGTTCTCAACGTCGAAGGCGGCAAGGATGGTGTTGGTGTCACCGGAGGCGGTAAGATTAGGAGAGGATCGAACTCTGATTTGTTGGATGAGGCTGTTAAAGAAAGGAAAGAGAAGCAGAGCCAAGCAAGTAATAATGGCAATGGCAGTTACAGGTTCGATCTTGCTCCTCACGCTAACATCAATGCTGGTGGTGGCGGCGGCGGCGGAGGCGTTGTATCTACCTCGTCAGCGGAAGATCCTCCGTCGAAGCTGATTGGTGGGTTCTTACACAAGCAGCAAGCCTCTGGTGAGTTTTGCTTGGATATGGACTTGGAGATGCCTGAGCTTCAAAACGAAACCATCTCTGTTCACCGGAACTTGGCTCCGATCACGGAGTCTCCGTCCAAAGTGAACCGGGTCTCATTCGGAGAGAGCCCACCTCGGGGATCGAGCGACTCAGCGAGGAGAAGGCAGCAGATACAGTTTAAAGGCTCGCCGAGCAAAGACAACGGTACTGATAGTGAGATTTTGAAGTGCAGTTCTCGAAACGACGGGTCTTTTCAGAACAGCCCTGCTTTTAAGAGGAAGACCAGCTTCCCAAAGGAGAGGAACAAGTCGAGATTAATGGACTCACCACCGAAGCAGCAGCGGCCAGAAATGTCGGGCAGGGTGGGGAGGTCCGGGCAGTTGAAGTCCGGACTTTTAGGAAAGTCAGCCATTTTTGGCAAAAGCAGCGCAGTTGATGAAGATGACGACGACCCGTTCTTGGAGGATGACCTTCCCGAAAAGCTAAAGAAAGATAAGCTAGGCATATGGACTTTGCTTCAATGGATCAGTTTGATAGTGATTATTTCTGCTTTAGTGTGTAGTCTTGCAATTCGGAGACTGAGGGAAATTTTGTTGTGGGATCTTATGTTGTGGAAATGGGAAGTGCTGGTTCTGGTTTTGATTTGTGGAAGATTAGTGTCTGGATGGGTTATAAGAATTATTGTGTTCTTCATTGAGAGAAATTTCCTTTTGCGAAAACGGGTGTTATATTTTGTCTATGGATTGAGGAAAGCTGTGCAGAATTGCTTGTGGTTAGGCCTTGTTTTGATTGCTTGGCATTTTTTATTTGACAAGAAAGTTGAGAGAGAAACCAGGAGCCATACCCTTAGGTATGTCACTAAGGTCTTGGTATGTTTGGTGGTGGGCACACTCGTGTGGCTTGTGAAAACTCTGGTGCTTAAGGTGCTTGCTTCTTCTTTCCATGTGAGCACGTATTTTGACCGGATTCAGGAGTCATTGTTTAATCAATATGTTATTGAAACACTTTCGGGAGCTCCATTGATTGAAATAAAAAAGAATGAGGAAGAAGAGGGGAGAATTGCTGCAGAGCTGCAAAAGTTGCAAAATGCTGGTCTTAGCCTGCCTCCTAGCCTTAAGGCAACTACTTGCACATCATCGCCAAGCGCCAAGGTTGTAGGGAGTGGTAGGATGCAGAAAAGTCCTCGCATAGGTACTCCGAGACTTTCTGGTGTTGTTGCCAACAAGGGCAATGAGGCAGATGATGGGATAAGAATTGATCACTTGCAGAAATTGAATCATAAGAATGTTTCTGCTTGGAATATGAAGAGGCTGATGAATATAATACGTCATGGTACTTTGTCCACACTAGATGAGCAAATCCTCGATTCTGGTCCTGGTGAAGATGAGTCTACTAAAATTAGAAGTGAAAATGAAGCAAAAGCTGCTGCAAGAAAGATATTTCAAAATGTGGCTGGGACAGGGTCCAGGTAGGTGCCTAGTTCTATCTTATTAATTGGTTTCAGTTGTATTGATTGAGCTTGTACCTATTTATATCTGCTCAAATATATAGTTATTTGCTTCTGTTTAGTTCTTGTACCATGTATCTGATTGTTTCGTTGGTTAATATGAAGTTTTGACTGTCGCGTGAAATTGGTCTTCAAATTTTGACAGGCATTGCTCTTGAAACCTTGTAATGTGTTGTTCGATTGCCCAATGGACTTGTCTAAATAGTTCAATGAAAAGGTCAATTTGAATGGTGCTGTATGGTGTCCCATCCAGTTCTATTTGGAAGATGTTCTATTTTTGTTTTTGCAGATTAATTATTAGGGAAAAAAATATTTTGTGGATTGTAGTATAATTAATTACTGATTTTATGATGAGTGAACAATTAGGACTCATTACCTACATAAATAATCTTCTTGTGGGTTTGTTAATAATCTTTTTGTTTTTTAAGAATTTTATGATAAATATCAATGTCCCTTGAATGCATCATCTATGTCACAACAATTATTTTTATTACTCATTTCTGTCAATGGTTGTTATTTGCAGGTATATCTACTTAGAGGACATCTTGCGCTTCATGCAAGAGGATGAGGCTTTGAAGACAATGAGTCTCTTTGAAGGGGCATCAGAAAGCAAGAAAATCAGTAAATCTTGCTTAAAGAACTGGGTGGTAAGTTCCATTTGACATATGTTTTCTCCATGTACAAACAAATGTTGTTTAATTTTTGTATTGTTTCTAGAATTGAAATAATCCCATTCATCTTAAGCTGTCTTTTATCCTACTCTCCATTACTTTGTTCTGGAAAAAATGTTAAGGCCTTACAACCAAAGGTGGAAATCATCCAGTTCATGCAAAGTTATTGAAGTGCAGGGCAGGCTCCAATTCCCTCCTAAGATCTAACTTTGTTGGGTCCTCCAACTCGGAGGTTTTGCTTGTGTGCCTAAGAATATTTGTCTGCAACTTTGTTGGTTACTAAACCTTGTCACATGGACTTAGGTTCATATTGACTGGGATTGACCAAACAATGAATGATCATTGGGTCATGTCATGATTCCATAACTGTAGTTAAGATACTGTCTACATATGTTGGAAAAGTGAGTGTTAACGCAAGCTTGTATCATGTGAAGGATAACTCTTAAAACTATATGGCAGTTCTTAATAGGCTCAAAATGAAGTCTTCAAATACCTATATACTAACCTTGTCTAATTTCCCTGTGAATTCAATACTGCTGTTTGCTTTAGCTTTGGAATTTCAAAAAGATTATATTTTTTATCCCTTTATGGAAGCATGATAATGTGTACTTAATCATTTCAGGTTAATGCTTTTAGAGAACGGAAAGCACTCGCTTTGACGTTGAATGACACAAAAACAGCAGTGGATAGATTGCATCATATTGTGAACATACTAGTTGCGATAATTGTTGTGGTTGTTTGGCTTCTTATACTAGGAATTGCCACAACCAAACTGCTTGTCTTTATAAGCTCTCAACTCCTACTTGTGGTGTTCGTATTTGGAAACAGTTGCAAAACAGCATTTGAATCTATTATCTTCTTGTTTGTGATTCACCCATTTGATGTAGGTGATCGTTGTGAAATTGACGGAGTTCAGGTCTGTTAGCTATTCATGGTTCCATATCTTTTTGCATTTATTATCAGAGAAAGTTTTTGCTTGTGCCTGGCATGGACTTGACCTGTTTTCTTGTAAATTGCAGATGGTAGTTGAGGAAATGAATATCTTGACTACAGTTTTCCTAAGATATGATAACCTAAAAATTATAATCCCAAACAGTGTCCTTGCTACAAAAGCCATAAGTAACTTCTACCGTAGCCCAAATATGGGAGATGGAGTTGAATTCCTTGTTCATGTAGCTACCCCAGCAGAAAAAATTGCACTCATAAAACAAAGAATAACTAGGTAAGTGATGAAGACTTTCTTTCTTTCTTTTTTTTTCTCTCCTTCTTTGCTCAACCTTTAATGCATGGTTGGCCCAATCATGCCATAATCACATTGCCCAAGGGGCACTTTTGAATGGCATTCTGAAGGAAGATTAAGTCTGGTGCTATTGTGTCATCTGTTTGGAATGACTTGCAGTCTCACTTTGTTGGTCAGATAATTGAATACAAGTATGGTATTTCGTTAGGAATTCTGGAGCTGAAATGAAAAAGAAAAAAAAAAGTAAATTTGATTTTGCTTTTGATGAATGAAAAAGGATGCATTCTCGTGTGTGTCTTATACATTATATTCACGCCTAAATGAGTTCCACCGTGCATGCATGAAAAGAAATGTTTTTGTCTGCAAAAAAAACTTGATTTCATAGGCTTTCTTGGTTGAGTTAATCAAGTAGCCTATTATGAAAAACTCGGAATAGGCAGTAATAGAATATTTGTTATTGATATTTACTGCCTTTTGACTATATAGGCTCAAAATTATCTTGTATTTGCCTGCACAGCTATATTGAGAACAAAACAGAGCACTGGGGTCCTTCACCACTGATCGTGCTCAAGGATGCGGAAAGCTTGAATAGCATACGAATGGCAGTATGGCCGTCACATACGATGAACCACCAAGACATGGGAGAGAGGTTTGCGAGAAGATCCCTCTTGCTTGAAGAGATCGTTAAAATCTTTCAGCAACTTGACATTCAATACAGGTTGTTCCCCCTTAACATCAATGTTTGCAGTCTGCCTTCTGTGTCCTTCAACCGCCTTCCTCCAAGTTGGACCAGCTGAGCGATAGAATGGAGAAAATAACTAAATGATTATACCGGGGATGATGAGTTTTCTTAATGTGAATGAGATTTCTACCAATGTCAACTAAGTGGATTGGTTACCTCGTGTATGTTTATGACAAACCAATGTTAATACACCATAAAGTACTCTCTGGCCTTTCAATCTTTAGTTTCTTTTGGGTTGTATCTTGGCTCTTCTTTATGAGTAGCATGAAAGAGTAAAGGTGGCGCCAAATGTGAGGTTCTAGTTCAACATCCATGAAATGATGTGATGAGCTTGTAGCCAAGTTGAAGGGATTTCAACTTGGAAATCTGTTGGGTCAAATATTCCAACTGTGGTTCTGGCTTTACGATGACACTACCTCGAAAAAAATTCAAGAAATGATGGAAAATTATTTGCACACAATAAAAGCTTTAGGAATTAGAGGAAAGAAAGGGAAAAATGATGGAGAAAAGTTTTACATTAGAGAACACATTTTGTTACGAGGAGGCGATGGACATCACCTAGTAATAAATTAATAAATGCACAGGGAGAAATTATTTGATGGTGGCCCTTTTGAGGTGACAGAAATCAATAAAGTTACAACCTTTCAAGCATTATTATTATCCCTTTGGATTCTCTTGAATTTTTTCCTTTTTCTGCGCATACCATGTGAATCGGGAAATGGACAGAACGTTATGGAACTAAGAAATGATATACTAGCCGTTATTGTTGGGCTGGCAGAGAAGCATGAGGAGGTTCTTTCTTTCCTTTCATTTTTCAATTTTTTTTTTTTAATTTTAAATTTTAAATCTCTCTGCCCACGTAGCTGAGCCCTCAAATTGTTTTCCAAGTACCAACTATATATATTTAAAAAAAAAAAAAAAGTTGAGCCCTCAGTTAGAGGAGCATAGAAGAATGGTGCATGCAAATCAATAATTATTATCTCAAGCACTTCATTGGTCTAGGCCATCAAATTCAATAACCCATAGTCTAAGCCTTTTGTCACATATATTAAAAAATAGTAAGTTTTCACCAAATCCTTACTTTATCAAAATTGATTTCTGATATTTTACTTATAAAACAACAATTTGTAATATACCCCTAAAGGCAGGACCCTGGCGAGACGTGCTTTTTATCATTATCGTTACCATAGAGGTCAAGTGGAAGTGTGGTGATGCGTGCAGCATATGCCAATTAATATCATCATCCACACCAGCCTACATTTTCTTGTCACTCTCATGTATACCAGCACTACCATTCAAAGCATTGGAAAAAGATAAGCACAGCCAGCCTGCTATGCTGTTGCTTTCTACGAAAGGATAAATAATGTGTCAAAAAAGCTACCGAGAAACTAGTAGCATCATCAACTCCGCACTATCACAAACATCTTACAGAAAGATTATGACTGAAATGTCACAGGTGTATTAAAACAATGAGTGAATCTTTCGGTACATCCAACTCTCAAAAAAAAAAAAAAAAAAAAAAAAAATCTTAGGTGTAAATATTAAAAAATTAAAAATTACTTTAAAAAAAAAAATCGTAACAAATAGTATCAAAGTCAATTCATTCCAAATTCTACCAAGAGTTGTGCTGTATTGAGCCTAACGTATCATATGACTAAGATTGAATCATTCGTCACTGATATCTAAGGTTCGGTTCATGTCAGGAAATGCTTGTTTGCAAGGTTGAACACAGCCAAAAACTGACAGATAATATATGCATGCAACATACCAGTATTCGTTACTAGAAATATTTGGTCACAATGGAGAATCAAGGCCCAAAGTATTCTCTTATTTCTGCACAAGAGCTAGTAAAATTAGTAGGGTTGTACGTTCTAGGATTGTTGAATTCATTGCCACAACTTTGATTGCCCATACGTAATTCAAATTGGTCCAAAATAAAGAATTGACTGACACAGCTTAATTCTAACTACCTGCACAAATAAAAATCTCCTTACATACATGCTTTTTTCTCCCAGCACTCACCGCAGAATGAGAGAACTTTCAGGGATCCATTGCAGAAAGGACATGAATTGCCCATGCCACCTTTTGCCATGATATGCTAAGAATGAATGTCTAGACCCCAGATTTTCAATTTCAGCAGGAAGGTGACAGTGATGAGTCTAAAATTTCCTTTGCCACTTTCTGACGGTACCATGCTGTTTACCAAGGTATTGGTTTTCCAGGTTTGGGCAAAATATATCAGGCACAAAAACTGCATTGTCATGTTGAGACCGAATGCTTTTGGGCCAATGGAGGCCCGATGCTGTAGGTGGCGAATGGACTTGGGGCACCGCACAGGAGCTGTCTGGAACCTGGCCCAAAAACTCATCTTCTATCCCTTCCTCACCAGATCTTAAGATTGCAGAGCTGTCAGAATCTCCACGCTTGCCACAATCATCCTGACGGTAACATGGTAAAAAGGAAGCAAATCATAAGAATATTTTTATCTAGAAGTTTAAGACCTGGACTAGTGCATTGACTACTAAATGTGTGGCAATTGGAAGTCTGAAAGCTGCAGAATCTTGGATTGGAAAGTACAGATATCACAGATAAGAGATCAAACATGCAGTATAAACAATGCTTTATAGCTTTCCACATCTGTTATCTGAGATTTTGAAACAGAAATTCTGACATGTAATGAATACACATCATTGAAAAGAAGACACTCGAGCATGCATATATGCATTCAAATGTAGAAACTAATTGCATTCACTAACAAGTTGCACACATCTTCCATTGCTTTATCAATTTTCTGGGCAACATGGCAAACTGATGCATTTCTCAGAACTCGGCAGGTTGTCTTATTAACAATTCAGCATTGATCTTCAACATAATTAACATTTGCTTGTAAACACATTACAAGATAGAAATTTTACACAGGAGAGAGAGCTGCAGGAGTTGCTCATACAAGGTTGATGCTAAATGCTCCCCTTTCTACAGTATTAGTCAACTACTTGGTCAAGATTAGAGGTGCTAAAATCAACCATATTTTGGGAAGCGATTTTTATACGTGCAAGCTTTTTTTTTTCTTTTTTCCTTTTTTCCTGAAACCCATAATTTGAAGGGAAAAGCAACAGTTTTTTTTTTTTTTTCCTTATTCAAAAAGTGACAATGATTATAATCTTCCAATTTCATTAAATGCATCAGCATGAGTCGGGCTGCTAAGAACTTCTGTCTTTCTTTGAAACATCGCCAGCTCACATGCTGGGAATGGGGAAGCACGAGGAAAATGAAATTTTCTCAAGAAGACAAAATTTCAAGCCAAATGCCAGTCAGCTGCTCCTAACAGTAAGAGTACAGTGCAATCTCACTGAATACATAATTCACCCTGCCATTACAAGCTACAGGTGCAATATGATATGACAGTTTGACTGTTCATGACACAGATGACTAAAGTACCCCACACTGTTTAACATAGCAAGTCCAAAAGATTGATGCCAATTGAATTTGACGGGGACCACCTCAGAAAAATGAATTTTTTAATCTATAGTGAAATGGACATAATCAAGAAAACCTGGGACGAAACAAAGGATATACCTTGAAAATGATACCTGTGAAATCTAAGAAAGTTTTGTACGCAACTATCTGCTTACCTTAGATGATCCGTTCTCTGTATAACTGTAATCTTGATTTAAGTCAGTTAGTCCAAGAAAGTCATCTACATGCCACTGCGGAATGCTCCCAACTGCTGAACCTCCAGAGAATGACATTTTCACGGGCCCAAGGTCCCCAAACCCACCAACATGTGGCAGTGAAACTTCATTTTGCGGACTAGCTAGCGGAATTGGACCACATCTACTAGCAATGGGATAAGACTTTTTTTCTGAGGTTTTTCCCACCGAAGGTGACATCCTTGATGAAGATGAGGCACCTGGGTCAGCGGATTCCAGACCAACATTTACTCCGGTAAGCAAATATCTCTGATGAGCAGAGACATAGGGATTTGCTGTGTGTATAGCAACATCACATTTCCTGCAGAGCAAAGCTCGATCCTCTAAGCAAAAGAAAAAGCCAGCTGCCTCCTATAACAAGCAACAGACATTCATTAGCCAGTCCACAAAAGATACTTCAATGGGCAAGCTTATCAAATCAACAAAAATCTTGTAAAACGAAAAGATGAAAGTACAAGGATGCCTGCTTCTTATGTAACAACTAGGACAAGTTCACATTTTCAAACTATCCTGAAAAAGAGTGCAGTGGGGTTGTAGCTTTAACTGCAAACTTGGATTACAGCATATCACTATAAATAATTATACATGTAACGGCTCATACATCAATGCACAAACTTTTTCCTTTAACACTTGATTGTTCATGTTTGGTGCTCAACGGTTGATTGTTCAGGAATTGTTAACCAATAGAGAATTCCATCATCAGAACAGAATGCACATCCTCATCATGAATCTTCAAGATGTAATGGTGAAAGCACATGATGTATATGATACTAATATACGACCTTTCTCAGATATATCCAGGCTATAATTTTTAAGGTTTTATCCCTAGGGATGGCAAAAATTTAGGACAAGGAGAGAAATGAACTACAATGTTCCCCTCGCTCCCAAGAAGGAAGAGTGCTTTGCAAGACCAAAATTGTAAGATAGAAAGAGATTGTGTGTTTTGTGATATTAAGGAAAAGAGAAAAAGGATGCCAGAACTTCAGCACAGAATATAAAATGACCTCAAAATCCCTAAATGCAAAGCAACTTTGTGAATTCTAGACAGTCTTGGGTGTTCTAACAAGAATTGTATCCACTAGAGTAGTTTAAGCCTTGTGAATAGAAACAAGCAATTGACTGAATTCATGACACAAACATCTCCAATTCTTTGTTTCCAGAGCTTACATATTTATCTTCAATGATGGATCCCAATTATGCTAACAAAGCAAGGAGGAATTATTGTATATTGGCAAACTTCTATCACTGTCGATAGCTTTTTCTAGGTGGTATGGATATTTATGTATGTATGTCAAGCATCTATATATTAACCAACTTCTTTGCAGACAGAAGCATTAATGTGATGAAACTGATAATTAGATCCAAAAAAAAAAAAAGAAACAGAAAATTTGTCCCTGTGGGATTCAAAATAAGCATCTATTATTCTTTTGCCATTTTTATTTCTTTATCAGTTTTAACAAAAAGAAAACAAACAATATTCAGTTCCAAGGACTGATTTCGGCATTTACCTAATGCCAGACTGCCATAAGACAATTATTTCCTTTCCCACATTACACATAAAGATACAAAAGAACTGATCAAACAGAAGGGAGGTATGTGGATGTCAGAGAATGCAGTGAAACTGCAATTAGATTTAGTTGAGAGAAGATACAAATGTAACATGATGGGAACAAAAAACCTATAAGGTTTGGTTCCGGCACTCTTGGATTTCACTAATATAACTACAATATGCTCAGTTCAATTGCAATCCAAGTTAACCATAGACACCATTTCTTCTTATGCATGTTTTCGGGAATCACCACTTATTCTGGTCAGATAAAGCAAGACACTCAAAGACCAACAGCTTCTAACAGCATCCTCAAATTCATGAACACCACATGCTTCACCAAGCCTCATCCCCTGATCAGTAACTTCCTCTATATCTAGTACCTCACCATAATTGAGACCGAAGGTGTGCTTCAACACAGTGTAACCTTCACACATTCATTAAATTATCAAAGTCTAAACCCGATACTAAATCCAAGCATCCATTCCATATCATGCTACATATGTTCTTCTAACAATTAGTCAGCCAATCAAAAGTCAAAACTCTCCTAAATGGATAATTAGGCGAGATAGAAAACCATCAAATGAAACAAGTTTCTGGGCAACACGAAAAATTAAAAATCCCATTGATTAGGGAGAGACCAGGAAATGGACTTGGAAAGGGTGCACCAAATAAGAGCTAACAGTGGGTAAGTGCCTAGTGGAAGCCCTTCTGAGAGGCTGAAGTACTTATTTTATTGTTAATGAGGGTATGAAGAATTTGTTTCTGGGAAAAACAAACAAAAAACCCGGAAAAAAAACAACAAAAAAATGCAAAAGTAAGATTGCCCACAAGCTATGACAATGAAAAACCATCAATGCTCCCAATAACTTCAGGGTCCTTAGAAGAAGCAGAGCTAGGAACATATTCAAATGAACTTCAAACTTTCCCAGATATGCTTATTATCATTGAAATTCTACACAACATCAATAAGCCATCCGCAGGAGTATCTACAGAATGATGAAATACTCCAAAAGCTTTTTCTGGGTAGTAGAAAGCTTCCTATGCATTAGTTCTAGGAAAGTCAATTCATTTTTTAAATTATGATAGAACCCATTTGAATAAACACCAAATTAGGCAGAGCAAGCAAAGAGACTGTATGGGAAATTAGAATCAAAATAGAAAAAAAAAAAACTAATAATATAAAAGTAAATTGTGATGAAGAAGAAGAAGAAAAAGAAGAAGAAGAAAACCTGGCAAATATCACATTTTGGCAAGTGAGGAGAAGAAGAAGAGAGGAGAACACGCTGGTGCTTGCTAGCCAGCTTGTTGGCTGCGTGTACCTTCTCGTCGCAACCCCAACACAGCGCCGCCTCGTCCGCGCAGCACAGCACCTTCGCCTCCGCCTTCTCGCACACGTTGCACTGTATCTTCATCTCTCTCTCTCTCTCTCTCTCTCTTCAAGTTAGAAACACTGCCGCATGGCCTTCCCAAACCTTCTCGAGCCGTCCAATCCTTGATTCTCTTGGATTCAGATACCCCGTATTTAGATATTTTCTTTATATATATATATATATATATTATAATATTTAATAAAAAATAATATCTTTAAATTTTTAGTTTTTACGACATTTTATAATATGTATTATTATATATATTACGTGTAAATATATTTTTTAAATTTTATATCTCATATAACAAATAAATTAAATTATTTTTAATTCTCAATTCCTCAAATTTTAAAAACTTTTTATACGAATCTTATACGTATTTAGAAATGCAGAAAGAAGATGAGGATCAAATGGAGCCAACAACACTCGGTAGTCAAGGAAATGGAGATGGGCGCAGCGGAGAAAAGGACAGCAGATTTTTATTTATTATTTTTTATTAATAAAATTAGTGTTGGAAAATAGGTGTATATATATATATAATTATTATTTATTTTTTTGTGGTTGTCTATCTTGTATTCCACGTGGCAGTTTTTGGACGTGAGTTGAGATTCTCTTTTTCGGGGATTTTATCTGTACTAAATGGGTTCGGATTCAGTTCATTTTATCTACCCATTTTGGTACGCCTCACTGTCGGCCAGCCCCGAGGAGACACTTCGCTTGTTACTTAAAAAAACAAGCTCGGAATATTCTATGACATTAAACGTAGTGTTTAAAATTTATTTATTTATTTTATAAATAAAGTTATAGAATAGTATCTTATTTTATAGAAAAAGGGTTGATTACTTAAAAACTTTATGGATTTTTATTTTGATTGGATCGATAAAAAAAATGATAAGAAAGAAAGGGATGAATAAGAGAAGAAAAATATAATTTTTTATTTTTTGGTTAGAAAATAGATGAAGAAAGAAAATTGTGAAAAGATGTTATAAAAATATGGAATAAGGCCTATTCAACAAAGCCGATCAAGGCATTCACTGCATATAATCTGTCAGCATCAAGAGTGACACATTATTTTATTTTTATACGTGCTGGGAAGTGAAATTTAAAGTTTATAAAAGCATGTTACGTAATTTTTTTTTCTCAATTGGTTAAAATACATTGTTATTTTTCATTTATAAAACGTTACATTCCTACTTTGATATACCAAAAAAAAAACATAGATTTATATATGAAAATATAATTGTTATTATATAAATATTAATTTTTTCTCTGTAATTTTGCATAATGTTCAAACCAAAAATTATATTTAGTTTATTTTTATTCTTACCCACTTGTAACTTATTTAAAAAATTAATAAAAAATCAGTTTTCTTATAATTATTTTTTATATTTTTTAATTCAAGAAAATTATTACATTTAAAACAATAATTGAGTGCAATCCAAATAAATAAAATTATTATATTTATAAATATTATTAAGAATTTATCACTTAAATATTGAGTAAAATTTCTCTTGTTTATTCTAATATTAATAAATTTAAAATTTTATTAATAAACAGTTAAACACCTAAATTCATTTTTAAGCTATGACGTCGATTGATATTATTGCTATATATTGAGATCAGAAATTGCGTAAAATAAATATATTATGAGAAAGAGAGGGGAGCAGAGCCGAGCCCGGCCACCATTTAAAAAAAAAAACAAAGAAAAGAAAAAATCCAAACAAAATTTCAAAATCAATTGCTTCCCGCCATTTCTCTCTGGTTCGATTCCGTTCGCTTTCGTCTCTCTCTCGGCAAGAAGATTATCCTTTACGATTGATTTTGAATTCGATTTTTCTTTTTACGCTTTCCGTTTCGATTCGTTCAGTGTCTTTCATATGATCGATTTTCACTTTTGGTTTTGAATTTTCAGGGATCGGTGTTTCACAGCATTCGAATAACATCCGAGGAGCGCTCTTTTTCGCTCTCTTTCTCGAGAAATTGATTCAACTACAGTTCTTTTTTTCAGGTAAAAATAAATAATAAAATAATAAAATCAAATCAAATCTGAAACGATAACTTTTAATTTCTTTTCTTCTTTGCGTGCTTTGTGCTCTCTTCTCTCTTCTGTTTGGTTGATGAGAAAATGTCTTGGCTACCGAATGCAAATTTAGATTTATTTTAGCAGCATCGGCAGCTAATCGCATGAGAAAATTAGCGATGAATGAACTTAGAAAATTATTAAATCAGTTAATTTAAAGTTGCAATTTCGTAAGTCTTGACTGCTGAATGCAAATTTAGATGCAGATATCTTAGGTTTTACTTTTTGAATGCTTCTCTTTTATTTTATTTTATTATTATGTTTGGCCAGATATGTTGTGGGGGATTGAAGTATCAAACTGAAGGCTGAAATGAGATGCAATGCGTGCTGGCGAGAACTGGAAGGCCGAGCTGTTTGCACTACTTGTGGTCATCTTTTATGTACGCATCCAAGCTCACAATATTTCTGCCTTGTCATAAGATTTTGATTCCTTCTTGCAAATGTGATGCATGAAATCCTTTAAACAATGTGAATAGGTACGGATGATGCCAGCAAGATCCTTAGTAATGACGCGGCTTGTCCAATTTGCGATCAAGTTCTCTCAAAGAGGTAAATTAAGTTCTTTTGTAAAACTTTCTTCTGAAGTTTGTCAGAAATTAGGCTGTTCTTTTTCTTTCTTATTACAATAGAATTCCAAGCGTAGATGGATAGAAAAGTAACACATTCAAAAAACTGAATCTGTATCGCATTTTGCCTTTGAAACTAGTGGCATGAAAGACGTCATTTCTTCTGTGTTGGGTTAGGATGCCCTTGCTTTGTGTGCCTAATTGGACTACTTTGTTGATCATCCACATGGTTCTTTTGAATATGCTCATGACTGTTATTATGCATCATTAACAAAAAGGAGTATTTTCTTTGGCTTTTGCTGAATTTTCTTGCTGATGTTGTTCTGCTGATTTTGAGTTTAACTAACGTTCATTTTCTACTTGTCAGTCTTATGAAACCTGTTGATGTCAATCCAAATGATGAATGGATAAATGTAAGCAAGTACCCAATGTACACTAGTTGAAACAGCCTGCTTATATGATAATTAGTTCGCCCTAGTGGAAATCCTTACAATGATCCATAATATGCTATGCCAGCATGGTGTTGCTAATTTCTAGTTTCTTTTCTTTTCTTGTTTTTTTCCTTTTCCTTTTTTCTTTTTTGCCACTTTGTTAATGTTATTGCAGATGGTCATGGCTGGGGTTTCTCCACAGATTTGTATCCTTTTACTTTTTAATGTTCGTGATTTCATCATTTCCAATGTTTCTCATCGTTTTCTTCTATCTTCTCTTCCAAAGTTCATCAGCAGTAAATAGAGGAGGATTAGGGAATACAAACTTAAAGATTGATTTGATGTAATTACAACTTCTCTTTTTAATTTGAGAGGTAAAACAAATTATAAATACAAGGATTACTGTCAATTTGGTGACAAAATTGCCAAAGGACCACATGATGCTCTTCCTTAACTGAAGTTAGTGATGAAGAGTGCATACAGAAGTGTGATGTTTTATATTGGGCAAAAGGAATTGGAGATGCAATATAAGATGAACAGAATTGTAGCTCAGTGTCGGCAGAAATGTGAGGCCATGCAAGAAGAGTTTACAGAAAAATTGGAGCAGGTGCATACTGCATATCAAAAAATGGCCAAGAGGTGTCAAATGATGGAACAAGAGATAGGAAGCTTGTCCAAGGATAAGCAAGAGCTCCAGGAGAAATTTTCTGAGAAATCCAGGTTAGTCTATTTTACTGTGTCTAAAATTTTTGGTTCCACGATTTAGAAACTTATAGATCACTTCTATGTTCAAATTCCAGGCAGAAGAGAAAACTTGATGAAATGTATGATCAACTGAGAAGTGAGTATGAGTCAATGAAACGGTCAGCCATCCAACCGGCAAGCAATTTCTTCAGAAATGAATCAGATTTGTTCTCCAACCCAGCAGCTACCATGATGGATAACAGAGACCCTATCCGAAAAGGTAATTCTTTTTCTGACATAATAAAATGACAGCATATGGGCCTGCTTGCTGGATATGAAACCTGAGAAGTTTTCTTAGGCTCGGAAAGAATTATAAGTGTCTGCTTTCCAAAAATGCTAGACCCTTTAGCTATTGAATTTCGCATTTTGTGCTTAAAAATCTCCAAAATCAGTTGACTTATTTGCTGCAGATTGGTCGGTCTTCACTCCGCCAACCCCAGGTCCTAGGGAAGATGTATGGCCAGCAAGGCAGAACAGTTCTAATTCTGGTCCCTTTGACATCTCTGGCGGCTCAGTAGCAATGCCAACATCTATTCCACTTGATGCTGGGAACAGAAGAACTGCTCATCCTACTTTTGGAGCTGGAGCTGTAAACCCCTCCATGACATTAAGGAACTTGATTCTCTCCCCAATAAAGCGGCCTCAGCTGTCACGTAGCCGTCCTCACATGTTCACGTAAGCAGGAAGTTAGGTTTAGTAGATTCGTTTGCTGCAAGAATACTAAATTTTTTCTTTTCTGCAAATTCTTTTTTCTCAGGCTGTGAGCTAAAACATGATGGTCCTATGCATTTCGCAAGACTAGTCATGGTGGATACCTTTTCCTGTTTAAGAGACCCTTTCTTTTAATTCATTTTGATTCTGATGTACAAAAAAGAAATGTTGAAAGGTTTGCGGAAGGGAAGACTGATGGTGCTACAACGTGAAACTGTAAACCGGATTAAACTTTGCTGCCATGGAGCTACTTGTGATGAACTGTTGCATTCGTGGTGCAGTTGCCAACACTAACATACGTAGGCACCTTGTGACTTTGGTTGGGCCTGTAATCCCTTGAAATTCGGGGTTACAGCAACGGTTTACACAGTTGCCAACACTACAACCATCCATCGATGGTTGACATTAAAAGAATTGATGTATATATTGGGTGCAAATTTGTGATAACTCATGTTATTGTTCTATTTAATTTGCGCTTTAATGTACCACATAACTCGAGAGGTGAACGAACCCCACTCAAAAGGCTTAAACCGATTTGAGGACCCGGATACTTAAACTGACCCACTTCTTGCCAGAAACCCATGAAACCTAACCCATTTTAAGTCGGACCCAATTTCGGCTACAAGTACTGCCCAAGAGGATTTTCCCTTTTTATTTTGTTATTTTTTTGTCCCTTTCTTTGTTACTTATGTTTTACCCAAAAAAAAAAAAAAAAAATCAAACTTAGCAATAAATAGCAATTTATTATATATTTGACCCGAAAAAAAGTGAAGTGGGTCTTTTTATCATCCTTTCGGGTCTTACCCAATTTCTCCTCCAAATCAAACCTCGGCGTCGGATCGTCTTGTTCTCGGGCTTTCTGGTCATCTTTAAACCGAACTCACAGACCTTCCCGGATCCGATCGTCGGACTATTCGCAGTTCGGCAAACAGGCACAAAAAAGTAAGCTTCTAGGTCATCAGTAGTCCATTTAATTGTTATAGGATTTGACGATTATTAATATCTGAAATTCTGGATCTTGAATTGATATTTTCTGCTTTTCTTTTTCTTTTTTCTGTTGAGAATTTTGAATGGCTTGTAAATTTAGGTGCACAAAGTTGGATTATTATTATTATTATTTGAATCTGTGGAGAAGGTTTGAGCTGTGAATTTGAATCATTTTTCTTGTTTTGTTTCTTTCTGGCTATTGCATGCAGCTAATTTTGTTAGAGGGTTGCATCTTGTGGGACTGGTTAGACCCACTAGATTCGCAGTTTTTTCACTTTTGGTTTGGTTTTATCTGGGAATGATTGGTTTCGCTCGTGATTGATAGGAAAGTAGAACACAAAAGAAATGTGAGAGAATTCTATGCTTTATAAATTTTCTGCTGATAAGAAAGAAAGAAAAAAAGTTGATTTTTAAATATTTTAGATCACTTTAGAATAGAAAATCCTCAACTATAACAAGTCCTATATCTATGATACTTGGGTAAGGCTATAAGACTGTTCGGCTTATTGGAGCAAGTTTTGATGTGGAATGCAATTGGTATTTATAGGCTGTGTCCTGGTCTCTTTGGATTTTTGTGATCTTATTTTGTTGAGTAATATTTGGTAAATTTGATTGATATGCGAAGATTTGATGACCTCAATGTGATTAACATTGCAGAAATTGCTAGCAGCGCACATTTTTATATTGAATTGTAAATTATCATTTTTTTTTCTCTTGATTTTTGTAATATGCAGAGTGGTGCTCCATTGAATATACGCAATGGAAGTATCAACTGACTCAGCTATGAAAAAACCAAAGAGGTTGACTTCCATTGTATGGGATCACTTTGAAAGAGTTCGAAAGGCTGACATCTGTTATGCTGTTTGCATACATTGTAACAAGAAACTCAGTGGATCAAGTAATAGTGGAACAACACATCTCAGAAATCACCTGATGCGATGTTTGAAAAGATTAAACTATGACGTTTCACAGCTACTTGCAGCAAAGAGAAGGAAAAGGGAAACTCCCCTTAGCCTTACAAATGTTAATGTCAGCTATGATGAAGGACAAAGGAAAGATGAATATATTAAGCCCACGATTATAAAGTATGATCAGGAGCCAAGAAGAGATGAAGTTATTGGTATTGGAAGCAGTAGGTATGATCAAGGGCGGAGTCAGCTTGATCTTGCACGCATGATAATATTGCACAGTTATCCATTAGCCATGGTTGAGCATATTGGTTTCAAGAAGTTTGTCAGGAATCTTCAGCCTTTGTTTGAGGTTGTGCCAAGTAGCTCAATTGAACTCTCCTGTATTGAAATCTACATGAAAGAGAAGGAGAAAGTTTATGAGATGATAAATGAGTTCCATGGAAGAGTAAACCTTGCTGTTGAAATGTGGTCCTCTCCAGAAAATGCTGAATTCTTTTGTTTGATAGCACACTATGTTGACAAGAATTGGAAATTACAGAAGAAGATTCTGAACTTCATGACATTAGATTCTTCTCATACTGATGATATGCTTTCGGAAGTGATCATTAAGTGTCTGATGGAGTGGGGCATTGAATGTAAGTTGTTTGCCATGACTTTTGATGATTCTTCTACAGATGAAAATATTGTCCCCAGAATTAAGGATCGAATAGCTCAAAGCAGGCCTCTATTTGGTAATGGTCAATTATTTGATGTACGTTCTGCTGCTCATGTTCTAAATTTGATCGCTCAAGATGCCACAGAGGCGCTTCAAGATGTGACCCAAAAGATTCGAGGAAGCATTAGATATGTTAAAAGTTCGCAGTTAACTCAAGGGAAGTTCAATGAGATTGCCCAACAAGTTGGAATCAATGGTCAAAAGAACTTGGTTCTTGACTCCTCAGTCAGATGGAACTCAACATACACCATGCTTGAAACTGCATTGGAGTACAAGGGTGCTTTTTGTCTCTTGCAAGAGCATGATCCAGTCTACACATCAGTTTTAACTGATACTGAATGGAAGTGGGCAGAGTCAATAAAAGATCATTTAAGGCTTTTTGTTGAGATCACAAATACTTTTTCTGGGAAAAAATGTCCAACTGCAAATATATACTTTTCTGAAATTTGTCATGTCCACATCAAATTGATTGAATTGTGCAAGAGTCCTGACAATTTCCTTAGTTCCATGGCATTGAAGATGAAAACTAAGTTTGATGATTATTGGACCAAGTGTAGTTTGGCATTGGCAGTGGCAGCTGTCATAGATCCACGATTCAAGCTGAAGTTGGTGGAGTATTACTATTCCCAGATTTATGGCAGTACTGCCTTGGATCGAATAAAGGAAGTTTCTGATGGTGTTAAGGAACTTTTTAATGCGTACTCTATCTGCTCAACAATGGTGGATCAAGGTTCAGCATTGCCTGGCAGCAGTTTGCCTAGTACTAGTGCTGATTGTAGGGATAGGTTAAAGGGCTTTGACAAATTCCTTCACGAGACTTCTCAAACTCAAACAGCGATATCTGATCTGGACAAGTATTTAGATGAACCAGTTTTTCCTCGAAACGGTGGTGACTTTGACATTTTAAACTGGTGGAAAGTCCACACACCAAGGTACCCTATATTGTCTATGATGGCTCGTGATGTCCTTGGGACTCCAATGTCAAATGCTGCCCCAGAATCAGGGTTCAGTCTTGGAGGCAGAGTTCTTGATAGTTATCATAGCTCACTAAGTCCAGACACTCGACAGGCTCTCATATGCGCACGGGATTGGTTGCAAGTGGAATCAGAAGGTATGCACATTATCTTTTTATCTTGTTTTTGTATTTGGCATATCCATAATCTCTCTGCAACGTCTAATCTATGATCCACTTCTGTCAGACCACAATCCATCCTCTTCGCTAGCCACTTATGTTGAAGCGCGTTAACTGTCCGTGGTATGTGCTATCTTAAGCTTCTTATTTTGTTTTAAATGTGTGGCTAATTGTACATATTCCCCATTTTCTGATTTGATACGTCATCATGTTGTGATGCAAGGTTGATGGATATCTCCTCGTTCCTCACTAGTGTCATGGTTTCTGTTTTGGATGATTAGCTCTTCTTTCAATTAGTGAAGGTGTAGTAGCAAATTTCCTGTTTATGTCCATAATTTTGGAATATCTTGATTGCTAGTTGATTACAGTTTTTCATTGAAGAAGCTTAAAATGTGCAAAATTCAATGAGTCGAAAAGTTTCTTTTACAAACAATTTTTGTGTTGCTTAGAAATTGTCAACAAGGGCTTTAAAGAACTCATAAGAGCATGCAATTCCATAAGACATGGTTGAGTCATTATTATTATTAATAATTATTATTTTTCAGCTGAATTGGGGATGAGAAATTTAACAAATGAGTGGGGTATGAGGTTGATGATGTATGATGGAACATGGCTAAGTGTAATTGATGTAACTTAATAGTATGTGGTACTCTTGTGGCAGCAAAACAATAAGAATACATGTCAATTCCAATTAACTTCATTTCGTAGAAAATTAGAAGTAGCAGCGCACAACATTGAACCCTCTATGCACAGCCTTGGGCACACACGTACTCCATTTTGTTAACTTATTTTCTTCCATGTGATGGCATAGCCATTGATAATAACAGGTCTTTGAATGCACTCCTTAAATAGTGTCGGACCCTCAAGCCTCATCATACTGGTAAAGCCAAGGTTTTTGTACTCACAAGTGGGCTCAAAGACTCTGTACTTCTACTTCTCCTCATTCTCTTAGTTTGAATTTCCATGTCATCCTTCTCACTGCTAACAAGAGTGTTGACTTCAACATGAGGATCCTCATACTCATTAACTCATCCAACATCATTGGCATTTTCATCAACATCATTATTGGGAATGCTGGCAGTCCTTTGGTCCCTTGCCAGAGGTGGTTCTTGGCAAGCCTTAGATCCAAATGCTCCTATATTCTTAAAACCTTTCTTTTTCCTCCTTGATCCACATAGTACTCATCATCCGTTAGTAGATCGTCATCATCCAGCTTATCATCAGTGTCAATCCCTTCAGCGGGGACACAGTCTGAGTCTGGTTGACTTCTGATTACTTCATTGGTGTCAATTTCACCTCCAGTATAACTAACTTCATGTTGAAGCTCCAAAATGAGTATAATTGTAATTAACTTAATGAATAATTAATTATTGATCATTTGAAATTTCACAATTACCTATAAACCAAAACCCCTCTTATTGTTTATCATGGTTTCAGATAACCCGCTAACCCCAGAAGTAGTTAGATTCCTTTAGTATATACCCACAACCCAAACTGAACTTTGCGAAAAGGATCCAAAACATTTACTTCAGAGAAGGTGGATTTATGGAGTATTGGGCTTTGAACTGTACAACAAGAACGATTCTTTTCATTCTCTTAAATACAAACTCTTTCGTCGGACAAGAATCCGAAATCTCTGCAGGCGTGTCCCTTGACAACGGAAGTACTCTTTCTAAGCACGCAACTTAGAACAAACAAGGTGTCATCTCAAAGGAGCCCACGAGACGTGGGGCGGGGGGCGGATTCTGGACAGAAGAATCATATTCTCCCACTACACCTTGAGTATCTCCATGCGGTGGAGAGAAGAAGGAGGAAACGCTAATGCCAGTGCCCCACCATTATACGATTTCCCATCTAATAATTAATTAATTAATTGATTGGCCACATTCCCTTTTTTTCTCTCTTTTTTATCCAAATAATGGTATTTTAGTGACTTTCGGTGGACTGCATGGATATGAATTAATGGTGGCAAAATGGGTTGAATCACTACACTAAATCTACGAAGTAACAAGTTCTGAAGTACTTAATAAAGGTCATCAATTATTTCTAAAACTATGTAGAGTCGTTTAGTTCCACCGAATATTTTGACGAAAATTTGAATCCATGACCCTTTAGAATACGAACAAATCCTTTGACCACTAGATCATAGACCATGTCGTGCGGGGTAGGCTGTTAGTGTTGCTTAAATACAAAAGGAAAAATGCCAAAAAGGAGAAAACATGCCGTTGACATTTCTTTATGGGTTTACTGTATATTTGTGGACTGGTTCACTGCACATCCAACGTCTCCTTTTGGTGCGTCTAGAAAAGAGTCAATGAAATTGGAGATTCTTTCGCCTTCTCCTGTGAAGTGGTCACGCTCTCATAGGGTACGTAGTGTCTAAGGGTGAGAATCTATTAGGAGCCACTCAAGTGAGTATATCTACTCAGCCTATCTTTATATACACCATACAAACATAAAAGAACAAAGAAGATTTTGTTTTTTTTGTTTTTTTTTTTGGTTCTTTCTTCCATCTTTCTATTTCTCCGTCCTCTTGTGGGGTTTTTAATTTACTGTTGCACGGAAGAGCAGCTTGAGAATTGCCTGATTAATTAGTACCTCAATTAATGTATTTTCATCATTAATTCTGCCATAAACAATGCTATGGTAGTCTTAGTTCAGAGAAAATGACAATATAATTAAGTAGGAAGCTTCACTCTTTCTCCAACAGCAAATGCATTATAACAAAGCGTGGTATAACTATCTAAATGCGCCATTATTTTTCTAGCAGTCAACGGTTGTAATCAACAATTAGTAACGTTAATTACTAACAATGGTCGACTTTGGCAGTCTTCAACAAGTAAGACCAAATAGCCACTGGCTCTTCCTAAGAAAATTGTATGAAGTTGGGGACTTACATAGACACCAAGTAATTGTAGATTAGTAATAATCAAGGAAGGTTGATAAAATACTGGTGTTTGAAGTAGAGAGGGCAAGATTATTGTCACACAGTGTGTTTTGTTGTTAGTCCAGTTATTGTCAACATCATAAGTTTAAAATGAATAAAAATGTCTCAATGTGAGATTCCAGCGTATAAAATGAATGTCGGGATTTGATAATACTGCATTCGGTATTAAAATAAAATAATATAATTTGAATTCTAATTGTTTATGTATTCTTGTAATTTATAAATATAATTTAATTATACTACTTTGAAAGGGATTTTATTATTTGGACACCCAGTTAAAGATATGTTAATAAAAATCATGTTTCAATTTAAGTAGTAATAATTCTTTATTTTTTGAATGATAATTTTTTTTTTTTTTACAATCTATTTATCAATTTAATCTCTCTCAAAACTATGTTTCTTTCGCATTCTCCCTCCATTGAACTTTTATATATGTTTGGTGTCATTTTGCACTTTATTGTTGGAACATGGCCGGACTAAATTAGTATGAGAATCTGGTGGCTGCTTTCAGTAGATAAGGTCACCTTTTTGTTTGTGTGGGCTTTAGAAAAAGACATTATGAAATGATGATGACGATAACGTTGAATATCACGCCCTGTTAATTGAATTAGACCATTATTTGAATTGTTAGTTTAGTTTATAATTTAATATATTTTTTATTAATTTGTATGTAAGTTTTTTTTTGTCTTTAAATATAAAATAAAAATTTATATTAAATATTTAATGTTAAATTTTAAATTTATTAATATTAAAATTACAGATATAATAATTAATATATTTTAAAAAAAAAAGAGAGTCAAACATTCAATATGGTAAATGGAATAATAATAATAATAATAATAATAATAATAAAAATAATAAAAAGCCTAACAGATTGCTACGTGCATGCAATGTGACCTCTTCAAATCACATCCTTTTGTCTTTTTTTTTATTCTGTCCCCTTCTGTGGGTCCAATTTACTTTGTGTCTTTTCACATATTTTCATCCCAATCTCTCTCAGTGAAATTTTAAAAATTTTTCTTTTTCGGGTTCTCTTAGATAATAATAAAATTTAGGAATAAGTTCATATACGAGCGAGTTATTACTTAATAATTTATTTGATTTTGTCATTTTGGATCAAAAACTTTTAAATCATTCAATTAAGGTCAGTGACTTTACAAAAATCGTCAATGTTGGTGTTTTGTTATCTTTACCATTAACCTTGTGTTAGCTTTGATGAGGTGGCCGACAAACCCGCATCCATGTCACTCACTCACTCACTCTCTCTCTCTCTCTCTCTCTCTCCTACCTGGCCTCTCAACGAGCCATCTTTTTCTCTCTCTACCCATTCATCTAATTGAAGTTTATTCAAGACCCAAATCTTTGTCTAGCGTAAATAATCTTTTGTTTCAAGCACATGTATCCGATATTTTATTTTATTTTTTATTTTTGGCAAATTAACTAATCATAGATAGTTAATTTAATAATAAAAAATAATTTAAAATCATACTTAAAATTATATGGACTAGGCAAACAATTAACTAAAGGGAATTTCTCTTGGTGACAAAAAAAAAAAAAAAAAAACTTTAAGAAGCACATCTGTATATAATAATTCATTGATGGGAGTGAAATTGGAATCTTGAGCAAAAGTGAATGGACATGTGCTTTATGCAAAGGCAGGAATAGTGCCAATTATATAATACAGTCAAGAAGAAAAGGGACAAAAAGCTCTGAGAGTGGGTGTACAGTACGTGAGCTCATATATAGTGACAGCCCAAAACCAAGGATGAGATACCCTAAGCCATAAAGAAGCTATCGTGGTCTCTCTGGCTCCCATTTTCACAGTTAACAATAAAAGAAACGGCCTCAGTTGAGTTCAAGAGAATATTTTTTTTTATTATATATATAAAGAGAGAGAGAGTACAAAGTTCACTTAGAATCGCTACTTTCACTTGTATTCTTCTTTCATCTTTGATTAATTTATTAGCAGTTTAATAAATTGTCAAACTAAAGAGTGATAATATATATTTTTTTTCATGCACTTGCATCAATTAAAGAGAGGAAATTTATGGGATGTTTAATCAAAGCATATATGAATTTTGAGAATACTAAAAAAGAAGAAGAAGAAGAAGAAGAAGAAAAGCTAGTTTCTCCATTTGGTTGTTTTCACTGATAATATTTGATTCAAAAAAAAAAAAAATAGAGTGGGGAATTTGTAATTTATTATATTTCTTCGTCTATATATTTAGTTAAACATTAGGGGAAAAAAAAACTAATTGAATGGTTTAGTGACAGAATGTTCTGAGCTATTAATCATAGTCTCGAATACTTTAAAAAAAAAAAAAGTAATCAAATTAATTGATTTCTTAATATTAACAACACATTAACCGATTGCGTTGTGGCAGAGAAAAAGAAAGGATGGTACCGATGGTGACCCTTTGAAAGCTCTAAACAAGTTAGAAATGTTAGATGATAAAATAGCATAATTAGTTAAAAAGAAAATATGGAGGAAAGATGCGAACTTTACGGAAAAAGAAAGAAAGAAATGCCCTCGTTATGCACCTCACTGTATAGTCGGTGTTTGATAGATAATATATATATATATATATATTATAAAAGAATTAAAGAAAGTAAAAGGTAAAAATTACTTTGTGTACTTGTATAGTACAGGAGACATAAAAGTTAAATTAGAACAAAAACATACAAAAATAATAAAATAAAATTTATGATTGTAAAGAAATCAATATCATTCAATCATAATAATAATAATTATTAATTATTATCTATAAAAAGAAACATTAATTATGATAATTAATTTTAATTATATATTTATGAATTCGTTTTGTGTCTTTTTACCATTTTGTGAAGAATTTAATGAAAATTTAGATAGAAAGAAGAAGAAGAAGAAGAAGAAGAAGAAGAAAAATTCCATTGCAAAAATTAACAGAGCATATGTACAAAAAGTTACACTCCACTCACCCCCACCCCACATACAACCGCAAAGTTACTCTTTTCTCTATTTGTGGTTACAGGCCAGAAAAAGCATGGCTGATTGGCAGCGGTATGTGTCTTCCAGAATAAAATCCCCACCTTTTTGTTTCTTTACATAAATTAACCAAAGCCTCTTTTTCTCCCTCAGCCCCCTCCCTTCCCTCTTCCCTTCTCTTTTTGTGTACTGCTAGTTTCTAAAATGTGTATGCAAAAAGCCTGCAGCACACTGCCATTTCTCTCCTTGTGTAGCCTTGAGATTGATGCTTGATTGAAAACCAACATCAGGCAGGCAGAGAAGGGAAGAGCAGAAAACAAAGATTCAAGGGCCTTGGACTTCTTTCACTTGCTTGTAAGGTACATATCTACTTTAATACTTGTCCAATGACTGTCTAGTAATCAGTCAAATACATATGTCTTTCTTTTTCCTTTCAATATTGAGACCATATGGTAAAATTATAGTTGTTCAAAATTTAGTCACATATTACACCAAAAATTCCTACTCATAATTTTTATTTTTATTTTTATTTTTTTTCAATGAATGACCTCATTATTATTGCTTGTAAAGATGATGGAGTGCATGTGTGGAAATGATTCTATAAACATACTTGTTAGTAGGAATTAAAACATTTTTGAAAATAATTAATAAAATATGCCTCCTTTACTAGAGGTGAAAGCTTGTGGAGTGTATGGTGTGTTTGATGCTTGATAAAGTTTTTTTTTTTTTTATTATTATTATTATTATGCCATGATTGAGAGGTAGTTGTTTTTTATACAACTCTTCCAATAGCAACTCATCAAACAGTAAATGAATATGCATTTTATTGCTTTCTAGTAATTGATAAGTAAGAACCATTGTTATTTGGATTAAACTACTGAAGATAGTATCTAACTTTATTCATTAATTAAACACTTATTAACATAACATTTTTTATATAATTTTTTGGAGATGAAATGGTTGAATGAACCTCGTCTGATATTTCCTTTTTTTTTTTTTTTTTTTGCTTGAAAGGATTAAATTTAACAAATAAAATATCTCTTTTCTTCAAGGCATCCATTATAAAAATTAAAATAGAAGAAGAAAAAAGACACTAGAGAAAATTTCATATTATTGATATGGCATCAAAGGTTCGGGACTTCGCAATACAATAACGACTTTAAATAACAATTTCACTAAATATCTTTTTTTTTTAATAATAAAAAAATTAATTTACTGGCTATATAATAAACAATCTGTAACATTAATTATAAGCAATTGTGAAATCATAGCTTATAAATTTGTAAACAGAGAAATTCATAAATATTATGATGAACTATATATATGTATTAGACCCTACTAATATTCGGTTAAACTGATTAAGCCCAAAACACTAATAAAACACAATGAGGGATGAAGACAAAAAGGTGAGTTTAATTCCATTAACACGTTAAAAACTAATCAAACCCCAAAAGATCAAATGGCTGCTTGACAGTAATAAAGCAACAGTTGGTAACACAAAGAATGCCGATCTAGGTCAGTAACACCAGAATAACCCTAAACAGGTCAAACCAATCGTAGGTCAGAAAATCTTGACAACCAGGGCCTTCTTCGTGCTTGCGTGCCAACAGCAGGCTCACGGGGATGCTCTTCCCCCACTAGAATCCCATATGGGATGTGCCTCTGTGACCACCGCAATAATGTGAAAATGGACATCCACTCGCCCCTTCACTTTGCAGAGCAAATAACCAAAGGTGCCGGGCTGTCCTTTCTGTCAACATCTGGGTTTTGTACGATTTCCTTTGGCCCTTATATATGCATCATGCTTCCATGAAAAAGCCATGTAATCTGCCCCTTTGTTCACCTGCTTTTCCGCTTCTCAATACGTTTCTTTTCATTCAAATTAAAAGATTTTTTTTTTTTGGGGGGGGGGGGCAGATATTTCTATACTGTGCATTGCCATGGCTGTATAGCTATTAGCTTCTTGAAGTTGCATCACAATATTCAATAATTACAAATTTTATTCGACCTTTAGAAATAGAGCTTGAATAATTATTAATTAAAATAAAAGAAAAAGAAAATTTTCAAGAGGGAGAGTGTAAACAAGAAAATAACATAAAAGGAATGTCGTAGAGAACACATGATATTTGGATTAAAAAATAAAAAAATAGAGAAAAATGCATATTATTCTTAATTTCCATTTCTATGCTAGTAAACAGAACAACTAATCACATATTATTCATGTGGTAAACTTTGTGTGTAATGTTTTAATAGTATAATTATTGTCTATAAATATTAATACATGTGGTTATTGAGGCTACTTAAGTTCTAAAAGCAGCTCAATTGATATATATAACTTAGATATGCATCTTAAATTTTTATAGTATGTGTGTTAATATTATACAGTTATAGAAGTAACTAGTAAATTTTATTGTGTGTATTATAAAGTTTGTTTTTTTATTTTTTGTTTATAAATTTAGGGTAATGACTTAATTTATTGTATAATGTAAATTTAGTGTAATTTTCCTTTGCATGAAAAGCGCGATCCAAATCAATGATTCAATTACAAATACCTTAAAACATGATTAACTCATAATCAAAATGATCTAAATTTGAAAAAAAAATAAAATCAAAATATGAACAATTTTATTATCTAAAAATTATGATGTTCATTGTAAAATCTAAATATTTTAATTGATTCAAAACTCATTTGAAATTTGAACGATGGGAATCAAAATATTCAATTCAATATACCTAAAAAGTCAATAAATTTGAAATTTAATGAAGTTAAAATTCCATTGATTGGAAATTCAAAAGGATTGGACGTTTGAATGGCTCGGTGCACAGCACAGCCACTTGGGTCCGATTGCCACGTCTACATAACGTATCAGTATTATTTAGAATTGAAAACAAAAATGATAAAATACCAATGGGACGCCAACACGCCCACATCCCAAGCAAGAATGAATTGACTGCAGAAAAAAAGATAGCAGCCAAAACGATACTAATTAGAAAAAATAAATGAAAAAGGACAAGAACCGTACTCCAATGCATTGTGGTGGGTCATCAAAGAATCTACCACCAAATTAAAAAAAAATAAAAATCTTTACATTTATTATTTTTCTTCTTCTTCTTTCTTATTATTATTCTAAAAAAAAATGTGACAAAATTATTTAAAATAAACAGAAAATTAAATATATATTCACTGTAATAGTTTATTATAATTAATTATTATGTAAACATATGTTAATTATGATAAATTTTATTTGTAATTTTATGTTTATTTTTTTGCTATGCAATAAAATTTTAATAATAATAATTATTTTTTAAAAATTTTATTCAGTCTGAACAAAATCCATTCAACTTCAATATCTGATATATTGCTTAAAAAATGATATCATGATGTAATTATTATTCCCAAATTTTTATATTTAATAATTAAAAAAATTATAATAACAATATAAAATAATATAATAAATACACATTAATATAATTCAATAAAAAATTATTAAATTAATAAAATATATTATATTAATTATCAGATAAATTACACATCTCTCGTTGATTCGCTGCGTAATTAAGTCTTAATTAAAATTTCAGTTTTGGAACTATTGTCAGGTAAAATAAGTTACTTTCCATATTTAAAAGAAGAAAGTCGTTCAGGAGTCACCTGCATGGCTTTGTGGCTTTGTGTACCGTATTGTATTGGTCTTACTGGCACGAAGATTGTGCTGCCGCTTCCTTTTTCAACCTTTCTTTTTTTTTTTTTCCATCCCTTTTTGAAGTCCAGAATAGATAGACCCATCTCCCAATAATTCAAAATTCAGTGGAAAATCAGTGTTTTCTAGTACAAAGATTGGGTCTTGCTTCATGTTCATGTGAGTTCTGCTGGTGGCCAAGCCCATTCTTGTGAGCCGCCTCCTTTTTGTAAGTGGGTTATTGATGATTTCTTCTTTTTCTTGCTTTTGGTACTGGTAGGTGGACAAAGAACAGGACTTTCAAACGCTATTTAGCTAGTTGATTTTAGTTCAAGTTGATTTTTTTTTTCTTTTGAAGTCCTAGTTATAGCATGTTCTTTTCATGCAATGTGTGTTAAGTTCTGCAGCTTTGCTCTTTGGCAATCTGTCAAATCTCTTCTTTTATCTAATTTTTTTTTCCATGGACTTGGATGAAGTTGGTAATGCTGTTTTTGATATGCGAGAAACAATTGTGAACGTGGGTTCTTAAAATTGTGGGCTTGGAGAGACCGGGATTTTGTGTAGACCCCATTTGTTTTTTATTGCCTCTTGCAATTCTGTGGATTCCATTCGTTATGTTTATCCTTTTCTCTTCTGGGATGGATATGCTAAAGGTTATCGTGCCTTTCAAATTTACTGGTGATTAAGTTATCTACTTATGTAGAAGTATGTTTTACTCTTCTCTTTTTCAAAATTTGTCAGTGCCTATATGTATATGCTTTATTGGTTGTTAAAGCCAATTTGGAAGATTAATAATATTATGTCGCTTACAGTGTTTATTGAAGAATTGTGTTACATTCTTTGAACACAATGCAGGACATAAAATTGTTACTGGAAGTTCATACATTTGGTAATTGGAGGTCGGGTCCTAGAGTGAGCGTATGCCTGGAAATCAGTACAACGGTAGTTCTACCCTTTACCCCGGTCGTGTTGAAAGGCTCTTGAGAGAGAAAGCGCTAAGGGCAAATGCAGAGGGATGTGAGGATGGGAGACCTTTACAGCAACGGCTGTTGGTGGTTGCTAACAGATTACCTGTGTCTGCAGTTAGAAGAGGGGAAGATTCATGGTCTTTGGAGATAAGTGCTGGAGGCCTGGTCAGTGCTCTTCTAGGTGAGCCATTTAGATATTTTTTGTGTGATGTTTGTTCACTTTACTGTTTGCTAAGAAATTATGGAACTCAACAGGGAGTAAGGCTAAAAGATGATTCACTAAGCTGACACTGATTGGCTAACTAAAGCCTTTATTTAATCAAGTTGTGCTCTTCTGCTTGGAATTTGTCATTTGGATTTTCTAGGAGTATATATCTCCTGTTTTCATGTCGTCTATTCTGATGCATTATGTTACAATTGAACATTTGCTTCTTCATCTTACAATGAAGGACCTGATGGATTTTGGATGATGTTATCAAAGGTGTTAAAGAGTTTGAGGCAAGATGGATTGGTTGGGCCGGTGTCAATGTGCCAGACGAGGTTGGCCAGAAGGCTTTGACTAAAGCTTTGGCTGAGAAGGTATGTAGTTCCTGAACCTTTAAGAAATTGGAATCCTTTTGAGATTTATTGTTCGTTTAATTTGTCAATTCTTCAGTTGTCTTGACATTGAGAGCTTTTATGCATACAATTTTCTCTATAAGACACATCTCTATTTTCTAGGCCTGCTGATCTAGTCTTGCCTTCATTTATTTTAGAGATGCATACCAGTATTCCTTGATGAAGAGATAGTTCATCAATATTACAATGGCTACTGCAACAACATACTGTGGCCTCTGTTTCACTACCTTGGACTTCCGCAGGAAGATCGCCTTGCCACAACCAGAAGTTTTCAGTCTCAGTTTGCAGCATATAAGAAGGCTAATAAAATGTTTGCTGATGTGGTGAATAAGTACTATGAAGAGGGTGATGTTGTCTGGTGCCATGATTATCATCTGATGTTCCTTCCTAAATACTTGAAGAAACACAACAACAATATGAAAGTTGGCTGGTTCCTTCATACACCATTTCCGTCGTCTGAAATCCATAGAACCCTGCCATCTCGATCAAAGCTACTTCGTTCAGTTCTTGCTGCTGACTTAGTTGGGTGAGCTCCAATGCTATCATCTCACATTCCATTTAATCTATTAAAAAGTTGCCACTGAGAAATGGAAAATATAATTTGGTCAAATGTAAAAAGCCTGTGTTGAATCCACCATTGAAAAGAACCTCTTGTTCAACTTGTCTTCTGAGATTAGGACAATCTTCTTGTCTGTGATTATTCTTGATTGGATTATTTGTAAGTGTCCTCCATCCAAATGTGAGGACATGAGTGAAGGTTGCATTGCAGCTTAGGCATTGGAAATTCATGAAACTTTCCAGACAACAGAGAAAGGAGACTCTTGTGTATTTTCTGGAATTTGCATGTTAATGCACTATCAATTAAAATTCATCCTAGTTTGCATTCTTTTGCTGCTTTATGAGGAGGTTAGAAAAATATTTAGTTGAAGCATGGATTCAAAATAGTATTTGAAGGTGAAGCCTTTGTTTCTTGCCATTTTCATGGACTAGTTGCAACTTTGTGTTTAGAAACCTAAATTTCACTTTTAGGTTAATGTAAATGGAAATGCAGCAATATGGCTTTTAATTGCATTTGAGAGCTGGAATGGTTGATTGGGAGGCTGCTTTTGGTTACTGATTTTCACAATGGAATGTTTTTTTTCGGACAAATTTCTTAGTTTTACTGCTGCTCGTGAATGATTGAGGAAATTATCTGCATGTATGAATTCCATTATTAATTGAGTTGCATATTCTTTTCTTGTGTCCACTTGCACATTTCAATTATCAGAAAATTTTGCGCCGTTTGTTTAATCTTTGCTTGTATCATTGTATGGCATATGTTGCAACACTGAAAATTTCGATTTTATTTTCCAGATTTCATACCTATGACTATGCAAGGCACTTTGTTAGTGCTTGTACTCGCATTCTTGGGTTAGAGGGCACACCTGAAGGAGTTGAAGATCAGGGGAGGTTGACTCGAGTTGCTGCAGTATGTTTGAATAAAAATGTTGATTTGAGTGGCCATGTCTTGTTTCTTGAATTCACTCCTTTTGATGTTGCATGAAGCATGGAAAAATTTAAGCATATTTCTTCAAACAAGCAACATCTTGCCATTGGTATAAACTAGTGATGCTCTTTTGACTTCCTGTCAAATCAGTTTCCTATAGGGATAGATTCCGATCGATTCATAAGAGCTCTTGAGGTCCATCAAGTTCAGGAGCACATCAAAGAATTGAAGGATAGATTTGCTGGTAAAAAGGTAATGGACTTGATTTTGGAGTCAAGCTGTTGTGCTGAATTGATTTTTTGAGCTATATACTTTCTGTTCCTTTAATCTCTAATTCAATAATCAGTGTAAGAAAAGCAAATTCTTAATTTATAGGAATTTAAAAGAGAGCATAAGGGTGATCAAATCACCGTAAGTCTATCTTTTAGTCAATTCTAGGAATTTGTGAAAGAATATCTGAATTTTTCTGCTATGCTACCATTATTAGTGAATCTACAGGTCCATTTGTATAGATCATATGAACTCATATTCTATGCAGGAAAAATCATTTTAAACAAAATGGCCCATTAAGCTTTGCTCTAAATAAAACTAGAAAATAGAAAACAAAAATATATTATTGTTTTTTTCTTTTTGAGAATTTTTTGTGTTCTTGTTGTCTTCATTGTTGTTGGCATTATTTTTCTTCTTCTTCTTCTTATTATTATTATTGCTATTACTAAAACTATTACTATTATTATTACTACTACTACTACTACGATTATTATTATTATTATTTCTTTTCTAGCTTAAATTGATGGTTTCCTAACATTTTATGTTTGTTTCTCATGAACTTTTCTCTGCCTAAAAATTAGAAAATCTTTGCAGTGAAAGGCTTATTTCACTGTTTACTAATATGAATATGTATGTTCTTTCTGACAAATAATATCTGATGACTATTAAGGATTGACTTGGGTTAATGCTGTACCACAAGCCATTTATCCTTCTAATGTTGTTTTGGGAAATTGTACAACTGCTTTGCTGTTGTAGAAACCAAGACTAAGGATTCTATATCCAGTAACACATTACTTAAGATCTAATATATCAGGTGTGATTGAGAAAGAGCAATACATATTGGGCATAAGTTACATCAACTCCATGGCACATATTGTAAGGCTGAAGGCGTTACTGTTGTGAAATAACCCATTATTCCATATTCTTTTCTATAGTGGTGAAAAGGGATAAGAAACTAGCATTATTGAGAATGAAAATTTGGCAATGTTTTCTTGTTGCAGGATGTGGTGGTTTTGTGATTTTTCATTCTTGTGCCATGCACCAGGTTGCACTCATTGCATTCTGGTTTGTTCCATTGTAAAGTCTGACTTAATAAAGATAGTGGATAGGACAACAGGTTGAATTTGGTTAAATTTGTATGTGCAGCAGTATTGCAAACTTGAGTTACTGCATTATCAATAGCTGGTTCAGTATAAAGGCATAACTTGCTTTGCCATGTCTTTGGCTGTTGCAAGACTGTTTTATCTAGCACATGGTTGTCTGAGTTCTTTAAGTAATTTATGTGTGAACAACAAAATGTATAGCTTTGCTTTCATCCACATTGATGGTTATGCTCCACTTATTTATTCTTGGCACTTAAACTCCAAACCTCAAATGTTTTCTCATTTCCATCATTCCTCAGATATCTAGCATTTTCAATGTAGATCATTTAAAAATATGCAGACCCTCAGTCATCTTCTATTCTGCTTTTACTTTTCTGAATTTACAGGTAATGCTAGGTGTTGATCGCCTTGATATGATTAAGGGGATCCCCCAGAAAATTCTTGCATTTGAAAAGTTTCTGGAGGAAAACGCTGACTGGCGTGACAAGGTTGTCTTGCTGCAAATTGCCGTGCCAACAAGAACAGATGTTCCTGAGTGTATGTTTCCTAACATGCTTTGTGTTGTTACTTATAAAATGCTTTTTCATATGTTTTCACTTCAAATGAATGTGTTTTTAATCTATTTCTTTGGCCAAATCTTGATAACCTTATTTTGGCCAAAAATAGAGCTCCAAATGTAAGCTGTGGATATGAAAGTGCAATTGTGGCTCTTAAGCACTTCTGCCATGCTTTAGTTAGCAAAATCTTCCAGATTGCGTATGTTATTGTTTTCCTAAACTAGAAGCTACAGAAGATGATGATGTGGAGATGCACTTCAATTTTTTACTCCTGATTATGGCCATAAAATCTATTTCACATGCACTGATCAGTTACATATGTTATGAGCACCTTATCTTTCCTGAGGAGCATGGGATTAGTGGTTCTGATGGATGATGATAAAAGGCCCAAGCGAGAGTTTTATTGCTAATGGTCCTTTTGTGGAATTTTATTTTGCTTCAGACTTCTTATTTTTAGTGTTTCTTTTTGTTTGTTCCTATAAGGAAGTATCTTGTTATTCGTATGTAGTTGTTGAAGTTTGTGTTTTGCTCCTTTCTTCTAGTAGTCTCCCTTTTGGCCTCTCTTCCCCTACTGTCCAGTAATTCTCTCTATAACTTTTCCCATTTTAACTCTTCTATCCCCTCTTTTCCACTTCTCTTGCACTGAACTACACCAGGTTTCGTACATATTTTGTAGTTTATTGGTTACTTCCATAAAACTATTTTGCAAGTCATGAAATTAATTTTCATTTTTTCTTTCTTTCAAATGGTGAGATTAAAGATCAAAAGCTTACAAGCCAGGTCCATGAAATTGTTGGGCGCATTAATGGAAGATTTGGAACATTGACTACTGTTCCGATACACCACTTGGTATGGTTTTAACTTCTTAATAAATGACTGTGGTTACCCATTATATTTTTACTTATGAGCTTTTTGTAATAGATATTTTCAAGGGCATATGATTTTCCATTTGCTTTATCTTCATTTGTCCATATTGTGATGCATTATATTCCACAAACATCGAATATTATAGAATAGCATAGTTGAATACTCTTCCTATTCTTAGGAAGAAAGTTATAAGACTGTTCATAGTTCAATAGAGATTAATGAGGTATTGAAATTCAATTTATTTTTCTTTTTTTTTTCTCCTTTTATGTTCATTGCAATACTGAAATTTCTGCATCACCCTATGTTAACTGAAATGTGGAATGCCAGTGAAGTAGATTGGTCCCACGAGACAATCCCAAAATATTGTTTCACTATTCACTTTAACTGATAATTTGAAAGAGGGAACAAAAATAGAAGATATCTTCTGTTTACAACACTAAATGTTCCTTTGGGCCCATGGTCTGCCATGAACTGTACTTACTGCTGCTCAAAACACATTTCATAAAGCTTCAGCCATCTTCTATGAATTTCTACTCAAAAAAAAAAAATCTATGAGAAAGTGGTTAGGTGTTTTTTCACATTTTTCATCATTTGTTATGTTTTCCTTAAGCTTCTCTAGAGCCAAAAGCTTTACCTGTGTTCCTACTCAGGAAAAGGTTCCTTAAACAAGCTGCACTGGCTCCTCTGGAGTGCCTACCTTGCTTGTCCCTCTTTAGGGGGCCATGAAATCTTTGATTTCCACTTTGAAGTGATACATCCTATCAGTCATTAAATTTTTCACATTGGAGTCATCTCAAAGCCATTGCCGGTGGAGGAAACAATTGGAGGTTCCTTTTTTTATGTCAACATCTTTGAGAGTTGGATAGGAGGAAAGGAACAGGGAGAAAGGCAAGTTGCCAGCAATACTTGAGGGACATTGATTCACCTCCCTTAAAATAGGTGGCTGCTGCATATATGGCCAATGTTAGGAGCTTTACTTTGCATTATAACCAAAACTCTCCTATTCTTTTTCTGATGATCCATTGTTTTCAGATAGAACAATGAGAAGATGAAATGTTACTAAAGCAGTTTGTTCTTTATCCACAGGATCGTTCTCTCGACTTTCACGCATTATGTGCACTGTATGCTGTCACTGGTACTCTCATCCTCTGAATTTTATATTTTGAACTACATTTTTTGGGATCAGAACATTTTTGTTGTTTCTACAATAGTAAGTGCTGTTTCAATTTTATTTATGGTATTTAAAAAAGTGGGTACTGCCATTAGTGGTCATTATCAAATGCAGTTCCAATGGCTGCTAGTCTTTATTTCCTTATTTTGGCTTATCTTGAATTTTCAGACAAATTTGTTTCAATTTATTGATACCTATGATATGATAGAGCTCTACATTCAGTTATAAAATTGTTGCTTCTTTCTGCTGGTTATGGAACTTTTTCTACTTTTAATTGCTATAGCTTTCCTTTCTTTTGATGCAAGATGAATTTTCTGGAGAATAAGAGGAAAATGAAATTAGAAAGGTGCACTAGGCATCCCTCTCTGATTGGAATGGGGGAAAGAAGAACAAAAAAGAAAACAAAAATGTAAATATGTCTTCAATAATGGAGGGCATCAACAAGTTACACATGCTTGAGCTTTTTTGAGATGAAATCAATGGAGAAGCTGAGATAAGAGAATTTATTCAAAGTAGCAGCAAGATGTAAGTAGATCCTGAAGAAATCTGATATGCCTCTCTAGACATAAACATCGTAATGCTGCAACAGAGCATAACACCTTGATGCTTCTAGAATGGGATAAGTTAAATGAAAATACTTCCTTTTCCTGCCACCATCTGTATAGGTGATGCCATTGGCTAGGAATGGGATGATGCTAAGATTTGTGGGAACAGCTGTACCTCAGCTATAAAAATTGTGTTTGTGGTTTATTTGATGCTGTGTTTAGATATACAAATCTTATTATGCTAACTAATTGCTTTTCTGCTTCCTGCAATGATTTTTTTATCCCTTTTACAGATGTAGCTCTAGTAACTTCTTTGAGGGATGGAATGAACCTTGTTAGTTATGAGTTTGTGGCATGCCAAGATTCTAAGAAAGGTGTTCTCATTCTCAGTGAGGTAATTGACGGTTACTTAAAATACAGGATGCTGGATGTTTCTCTGATTCTATGGTTAAGCACATGTTCTTAGAAATTGTTAAGAGTGAAACCTTTTGGAAATCTTTGGTTGATGTTTAGCAGATCAAAGCTTTATCTCTTGATATATCCCAAATTACTTCAATGTTCTTTTTGGCTATTGGGCTATAATCTGATACTAGCAGTTATGTGAGCTCACATGACATTAAAATGCAATTTGAAATACATTTATAGGAATTTCTCCATACAATAACTAGTAATATTGTCATTATGTTTTCCCTTTGTGCATTTTTCTTGACATTGTCAAATTTCTCTCATTTGTAACCTTTACAGGGTTGTTGTACATCTTTGAAAAAGTAAGTTGTTTCACAAATTTATCATCCTTAAACTCGTTAATTTTGTTCGAATCAACCAATATAATTTGATTCTCTTTAAAAGATTCATTAATCTTGATAGACAATAAAGTTAAATATTCAGTTAAATGTGTAATAACCTAACTTGAATTTTTATCTTTTACAATATCATGCTCTGAATCAATGTTATCATCAATGTTTTTCAATTGAGAATCTAATGACACATTATCTGATAGCTCATTGATAAGTTTATCAACTTATTGAAACATGTATGTAAAAATAATCTATTTTAGTCACCTTAAGCGTTCTTGCATAAAAGAAATTGAGTTTTTAACATGAGTTAATATGATTCAAAAGTATTTGATGAATATTGTAAAGTCATGTTCAATCAATGTTTCTTTTTTAGATGTGGTGGTGATTTGGAATAGAAACGAGATCCCTAAGAACACTGTTTTGATATTAAATGATGAAAAACTAGGGATTGAAACTAAAAAACTTGTGAAAATAAAGAAAATAAGGATTGATTGTTTCAAGGGATTAATTTTTAATTAGTTAAAATAATTTTGATATGATTTTTATTACTTGAATTAATAAGTCAAAAGGCATTACTCATATATATATAGTGTAAAAAAACCTAACTTAATAGTTTATTAATAGAAAAATAATTATATCTACTAATACGAAAATAATTATGTCAATCAGTGCAAAAATAATAAAAATAAATATTAAATTGTATAAATTAATAATAATAATTTCTTAAATAAGATGAACCTATCAAACACTACGAACAAAACTCGTCTAAAATCTAAGTACCATTGACTGACCATCTACATATCAAAATCATTATGTATGCAATCTACTTTTTTTTTTCTCTGTAATTCTTACTGTGCTTTGCAAATGCAGTTTTATAAACTGACTTGTGAAATTGTGCAAGCAAATATTGTTAATCTAATTGCCTTGATCTTGTCTATGACTCAGATATCTACCAAAGGGTTGCAAACTGAAAATCACTATAAAACCCCACAATCTCCCAGAATGAGAAAAGAATGCAAATTAATGTAAAAATAAATCTAATCCATTATGCAAAGGTTTAATCATATGGTAGTTACTATCAAAAAAGTAACCAAATAATTATGGTATTCAAGTAAAAATGTGTCAAAATAAAAGGTAATTTAGTCTATCAATTTCAAAGTTTGTAACCAAAACGTTTTTTTTTTTTATGCATGTGCGCATGCAAAAGCGGGGTATTCTAAATCTCATATCATCTCGTGGTTGTGCTAATTTTCCTCCAAGTCTTCATTTGATGGATCAGTGTTCGTTTTTTGTTACTAAATCTTAGAAGCATCAGAATTACATGATTTGCTTTGATCTTTATTTCCTAGTATGCACTTTTTATGTATTAGTAGAAAGTAGGGTTCTAAATTGCAGTCCACAACTTTTGGACCTCTAATTTACACTATGGACATTATAGTTTGCAGGTGCAGCACAGTCTCTAGGTGCTGGTGCAATCCTTGTGAATCCTTGGAACATTAGTGAAGTTGCTGAATCTATACTCCAGGCTTTGACTATGCCAGCTGAAGAAAGAGAGAAACGACATCGACATAACTCTTACCATGTGACAAACCACACAGCTCAAGAATGGGCAGAAACTTTTGTGAGGTATGCTCATCTGTGCTTTAAACTGAAAGTTGAGATGCTTGCCATTTGGTTGATATGGACTTATTTCATGGTACTTGGCCTTTGTAACTCTTTTTCAGTTAATCATATTCCAAATACAAATTTTAGGGCTTCTAATATGTTTGTTGTTTCTAACAAGCTTGAAACATGCTATGCTTTCAGGTGTCTGTGAACTTTTGATTACTTTTTACAGTTGAAAATATCTAAGTGCATTGGTAATCTTGTTCTAAACAGGGTATCAGCTTAACCACAGTTCATATGTGTTCAATATGATTATAACCTTATTATCATCTGTGAAAGGAGGGGGAAGAGTGCACACATTTGTCCCTCCCTAAATCCTGCATTGTAGGAGCTTCGTACACTCAGACACCATACTAGGCATGGATGTGGATCTCCCTTCCAGAAGACATTGCAAAGTTATTTCATACAAACTTTTAAAGATATATGAGGGAATGAGTCTGCCTTATTCATGCCTATTGGAATTTGTAATCATCCATTGAGATAATGTTGACACTAGTTACCTTTTTATCACATAGAAAAGTCAATCCATATAAGTACAACCAGAATTTTTATGCTTATTTCACTATGATGTGTTAGTCTATGCACTAGTAGACTTTATAATTAGCAATAACTGCTTAGGTTAGGTGCTAGAATATCAATTTTCAGGAAAGATATTCCTATATATCTGCAAAATACTGTAAGCACGGTCTTGACTATAAGTGGTCAAACCGCAAATTGTCTTATGAATGTTTCTAGAAGTTAAATTTTCAATCTGAAATTTTAGTATTGAATTTTGAAGCTGATGGCTGTGAATGCTTTGGTATTCTATGGAAAACTCTTGTAAAACTGAATAACACAAACAATGAATAGAACAGATATTTTCATCTGTTATTGTTCTTGCTGCTATTATCTTATTTCATATACCATCTGAAGTTTGATCTTCTTCATGATTGCTTGACAGTGAACTAAATGATACTGTTGTTGAGGCACAGCTAAGGACAAAACAAGTCCCACCTTTTCTTCCTGAAGAGGATGCAATTACACGGTTTTTACAGTCTAACAATCGGTTGCTTATACTGGTATACTCTGTTGTGCTCCAAACTTCGTGGTGTTAGGCTAAGAATGGGCCATTGCTGGCTACTCATTATTAAGATTTTGATATTTGCTGCAAAAGATGAGTGCAATCAAAGAAAAAGGCCAAGTAACTAGATGGTGACTTAGTATAAACTCTTATGGTAACATCCATCAATGTGTGTTAGAAGATCAAGACCCCTTAAGTCTGCACCCTTGGTGCTGGATCCTTGCATCTGAATGAGTGTGCACAAAGTTTTAGTGGAGGTGGAAATGGTAGACCCACAAGTTCTGTTTCAGATGGCTCATCTCAGCATCACCATTGTGTTCAAATGATCACTGTCATATTGAAAGTGTGCTAGTTTCAGATTCCTGAAACCAAAATCTAATTTAAAAGACCTAAATGCAAACTGCCCCATTTTCCTGAAAATACATGCTTTTAGATTCCTCCCTGTGCCAATAACTGTGGATTCCTTAATGATGGGCCTCTAGAAAATACTATTTTTCATCATTTATAGCTGAGATTGGATTAGGAACTACCTTCAGTATAGCAAGTTGTGTAGCATCTAATTTGTGATGATTTCTGTGAATGCGCCTTCTTTTTCCTTTACTGAAATCTTTTGTTTTTTTAAATTGCAGGGATTTAATGCAGCATTGACTGAACCAGTGGACACAACTGGGAGAAGAAGTGATCAAATTAAAGAAATGGAACTAAAACTGCATCCAGAATTGAAGGATACATTGAAGGATCTTTCCAGTGATCCAAAGACCACCATTGTTGTTCTTAGTGGGAGTGACAGAACTGTCTTAGATGATGTATCTTGCCTACATCTATCGATCTTTTTACCTTTCTCAGAATGTTAATGAATGTTTCTTAGCAAGTGTATTCACTTACACAGAATTTTGCGGAGTATGACATGTGGTTGGCAGCAGAACATGGAATGTTTCTACGTCATACAAAGGGAACATGGATGACAACAATGCCAGAACACTTGAACATGGAATGGGTTGACAGTGTGAAGGTGCTGAAGGTGCTTACTTTGAAATTGCATGCATAATTAAGTGTATGTTCTGGCAACTAAAGAATCACATGATGCTTTTGGCATGTTTTCAGCATGTTTTTGGTTACTTCACAGAACGAACACCCCGATCTCATTTTGAACAGCGTGAAACCTCACTTGTCTGGAATTACAAGTATGCAGGTACTGATTCTTTTGTGTGATTTCCAGCTTCTTTATTAATGTTTTTCTTCTTTCCTTTACATCTGTTCATGCTTTACTGTGGTTGTTAGATGTTGAATTTGGAAGACTACAAGCAAGGGACATGTTGCAGCATCTCTGGACAGGCCCAATCTCTAATGCATCTGTTGATGTGGTCCAAGGTAGCCGATCTGTTGAAGTTCGAGCAGTTGGTGTTACAAAGGTAATTGCATGCTTTCTACTATTGAAAAACCTTATGTACCTTAATTGTTTGTTTGATTAAACATTATAGGTTTTCATTATCCATGTTTATAGCTTGGTGTTTATGCAGGGTGCTGCTATTGATCGGATACTTGGAGAGATTGTTCACAATAAATCCATGACGACTCCGATTGATTATGTCTTGTGTATTGGGCATTTTCTGGGAAAGGTATGTTGTAAAGAATATGTCTATTATAACAACTCATCTCATTGTAAGTTCTTACTCAAGTACAATAATTGCAACCCTTGTAAGAAGCCCACAAATCCAAAGTTGGTTTTCAACATTCTGAATTGTATAGATGGACAGACAATGATCATGATGACTTAAATTTTAAGTGCTGGATTTTAGCATTAATGACTCTGTGCTGCAATAATGGGGGAATCAATAAGAACTTTCCTAATGAACTTAAAATTGAAGTGGAAATTTGAGATTGTCAAAACCCAAAAGTTAGGTGTGTGGCAGATGTATTCTGTTGGCTGCTTGGTGAACTTTCCTGAGGATTCCATGTGGCCAACATTGTTGAATTTAGCTTTCTGAACCATGTCCTTTTGGCTTTGGTGGAGTCCACTTCCAAGATATATGAGGCTCTTTAACATTTATATGACATTCTGAACTTGAAATCAAATTCCAGGTCTATCTCTTCTGTCTGAACATAAATTATTTTAGGGGATTTCATCATGAGGACAAAAACCTCAAAGGCATCTTCCTCTACCCACATCATAGGATAGACATTTTTACGTGATACCACTTTGACCGACTATTGGCAAATGCCAATCTACAATTTGTGGTGTCCAGTAGATCCAAAGATGCTAAGTTGCTCCTTTATAAGCTCCATGACCTTGCAATGGTTATTGAACAATTGGGAAGTGAAAATGAAACTGCAACTCGATCTGGCATCCTAGATGCTACAAGTAAAATGAGTTGTCTTGCTCATATTAGATTCTTTTCATTACTGCAGGATGAAGATGTGTACACCTTCTTTGAGCCAGAGCTCCCTAGTGATGGTTTAGGCATACTAAGAACCAAGCAAACTGATGGAATGATACTATCTGGGGAACGGCGACCAGCTTTCAAGCTCCCTGCTAGTAGAAGTGGGCCAAAATCATCTCAAGGTAAGACGCAACGGCCTTTAACAAATTCTGACAAGAAGACAACCAATCACTGCAGTGGGAGAAGGCCATCACCGGAAAATATTTCGTGGAACGTGCTTGATCTGAAGGGAGATAATTATTTCTCGTGTGCTGTTAGCCGATCTTGTACGAATGCTCGCTACATGCTTGGATCATCAGACAATGTCGTTGCCTTTCTGAAGAAGCTGCCCAGTGCATCTTTGCAGGGCATACTATCATCCAGTTGAGAGAAGTGTATCCTCTTACATCTTGTTATACACCTCTTGATTCAGAAGCCAAATGACTGAGCTCTGGAATCTAAAGAAATGGTATGGTTGCATGGACCATACATTTGACATGAAATGTTGAGCACCATCGCTATTCAACACGGTTGGCTGTGCCAATTCTTACAATAACCTTGGCACATTACCCATCACAAAAAAAAAAAAAGCGCAAAACCATACTAATGTTGTCTTTTGACATATCCAGAGTACTTTTTCTTTTTATTTATTTACTTTTAATTATTTCTAGCCCCTTACATTTTTCTCCCTCATTGTTTATAGACCGCTTCCCATTACTCTTTTGGCCAAGGCAATGCTGGTCATGGTTAACACAATGTTCTTGTGCCCTGAGGTGTGCTGGCAGTCGTCAGTTGACTAACAGGAATGTTTGTGTTTTCTTCCTGTTGCATGTGATGGGGTGTTGGAACATTAGATTGCAAAACTCAAAGGTTAGTGGCCTCAAACATGTATAAATAATTGAACCCACAAATAATATAATAAATAATTGACAGAAAATTAAATAAACCAGTGTAGGGATGTGAACGAAGACTATAAGGTTGGACTTGGAAGAAACAGGTTGACGCTGTCCCTCCATGCAGGTATTGGCGGCTATCCAATGATCCCACAACCATCGGATATGGACCCTTCTTGCAGGTATTAGAGGCCATCCGATGATCCTACCATCCTAAGATGCAACTCTTTCAAGTTTTAAATGTTTCTGTTGTACAAGAGGATTGGCTTGTGTCGGTTTCGTTGGTTGACTGGACAACTCATGCGCCCTCATTTGCTTTTGAACAGAATTTGATAATCCAAGAGTGGTAGGCTCAGAAGAAAATAAAAGATTTTTATATTATATAAAAGATATTTTACATTGTACATTAAAGAAAATCAAGGTAGTATAAAATATTTTATTTATAGTATAAAAACTATTTATATTGTCTTTGTGAATTGCAAGTGGAAGCAAGTTCAATTTTTGAGATTTTGACAATCCAAAACTGTGGTCACACTTCCAAATGCAATTTACATGAAATGCAAACCCTTGTCTAATCCTTTTCTAATGACGTTGACAGATTTTGACTTGATTTTAGGCAATTTGATGAATGCACCTACCCGTGTGCGTTCACGCGCCCACCAGAGGGTTTGTTGAGCTCGTATGAACAAACCCTTCCCTTCATGCCCAAAGTAGGATTTAAAAACAAGAGTATAGCAGTGGGAGTTTTTGTTGGAAGACACTAAGATATGAGGTGCTAGTCTCTCATGCAATGTGGTATGGACTTTGGAGTCAAGAGGGTCACTTCACTTGTAATCTAACGTTTTGAATTTCATTGCTCCTCCAAAATGAACAAACAAATGAATGAAAGGCACCTGTCTTGCACGCACTGTTTATAAGTAAATGGTGTCAAACAACCGCAACATTTTGTTCTGTGCAGCACACTTTTATAATTCAATCGTAGTTGAAAGACTTTTTCCCTTTATTATTACCATATAGCCCAAGTATGAACAAATGGATGACAAAAAGTCGATCCTACAAGTTTTCTAAAAGACAGAACACCAATACAAATGAAGCACAATGTATGCAATCACTACAAGCATATGGATGACCTTGTAAAGTTATAACCTGTTGAAGGTCTAATATCAAAAGGAACATTAAGCAAGCAAGGAACAGATCTCAGTAAATAAATGGCTAGTGCATACCCAATTGAACTTACCTCATCACCTTTAGGTCCAGTCAGAACAATTTGGCAAAGCTAAAAATGAACAATAATTCAAAGAAAAATGTTCAACGCTAGCAAAGTATACTCTGGTCCCATGTAATGCATAATACTTAGGCTCTTTTGTTGGGTTCAAAAACATGCTTGATCAGGGATTCTTTGATTGGCAGCAATTCAGGGAACTCTTTCTTTAACTTGGATGCGTCCATCTCATTGTTGCTTCTGGGGGCAACTATCACCTTGGCCTGCTCCTCCAGTGTGAAGTTGGCCCATGTAAAATTGGGGTCAATGTATTCTTTGTACATTTCCAAGATCTCATTATGGCTCACAACACCAGGGTTTGTGAAATTCCATATGCCCCTTAAGTTCCGCTTTGCCATCTCAATTGAAATAGGTAGAAGTTCATCCAAGATAGTCATGCTGTTCGGAATATTAACAACCTTGCTATACCGGGAGATCTTAGTGATGAAGTTGCGTGGATTGTTCAGGTCTGATGATATTGGCATTCTAACTCTGAGCGTGCACACATTGTCGTATTCTTTCAAGAGCTCTTCCACCTGGTCAAAGTTTAGAAGAAAATATCCACGGTGAAAAATATTGTTTTAGAATATAACAAATGTAGATGAGTAGTTACGAAAGGAAAAAAATTACCATGGCTTTGGTCTTTGAATAGAAAGAACCAATAAAATTAGGTTTGTCTTCCTCAGTAAACCCAATGCCAGAACCCTCTGGATGAGTAGTATCATATTCAAATATGCAGCCAGTGGCAAAATTCAGCAACAGCAGGTTATGCTCTCTGCAAACATCTGCTAATGTCAAGGTTCCAGCAACATTGGCACGAATGGTTTGAGTCTTATGAGACTCACACCAATCAACATTGGGTCTACCAGTCACACCAGCAGCATTAAGAACATGGGTTGGCCTAACATTCTGTAAGTCTGCAAAAATTGAAGATCGATCTTCTAACCTTCCCTTACCATACTCAAATGGAATCCCCTGTTTCTCACACAACTTCCCAAGCAGCCCACCGATCCATCCAGTCCTGCCATAAATCAAGAACTTAATAGAAGGTTTCCGAGGAGAGCCACTGCTGTTTACTTTGGGTACTGGAACCACCATTCGAGTTTGGTTAGAATTACTGGCAACATGAGATGCAGATTTGTTATCTTCAGAACCGTCAAAGTGCCTTCCACCGGGCATCATCAGCATTCTTGGATGAGGAAGCAGAGCACCAGATACATCACCCCACCAATCGGGATTCTGGGTGTACCATTCTATGGTCTTCCGCAATCCCTCTTCCCACACAGTTCTCTCTGACCACCCCAAGTTCTTCAGCTTCTGATCATCAAGGAAGTACCTCTGGTCATTAAATGGTCTGTTCTCTACGAATTTTATGCTTGTCTCTGGGTCCATGGACAATAGCTTGCATATGTCTTTGGCAACATCAATCACTCTTCTTTCCTTCTTCGTCCCAATGTTATAAACATGCCCCACCTCTCCCTTGTGAAGGATCACTTCAAAAGCCTCGGCAACATCCTCGCAGTACAAGTAACTCCTCACATTAGAACCATCCCCGTGGATTGGAAGAGGCTGCCCTCTCATGGCCAAGAGGATAAATTTTGGGATTAATTTCTCAGGAAACTGATTGGGACCATAGACATTGTTCCCCCGGGTAGTTATCACTGGCAAGCCGTACGATCTACCATATGCCATAACAAGCATCTCTGCACCAGCTTTTGTTGCAGAATAAGGGTTCGTTGGCAGGAGTTGGGAAGCCTCGTGGTTTCCTACAAGAGCATCCTCGTCTGTTTCCCCATAGACTTCATCAGTGCTCACATGAATGAACCTCCTAATCTGGCCAGTGACTTTGCAGGCTTCTAGAAGTACATGGGTGCCGTAGATATTGTTCTTGGTGAATTCGAAGCTGTTGCCGAAGGAGTTGTCGACATGGGTCTGGGCAGCAAAGTGCATAATTGTGTCTATGGATTCAGTGATGAGAAGGAAGTTGACCAGATCAGCACTGCCGATATCCCCCTTAACAAACTTGAAGTTGGGGGATGATTTCGAAGGAAGGAGATTTTTCAAGTTTGAACAGTAATCGAGCTTATCAAGGACAACAATTTTGTAATCCGGGTAGTTATGGATTAGCCGGTTACAAACATGCGATGCAATAAAGCCGGCAGCACCAGTAATCAGGATGTTTTTTGGAGTATACGTAGCCATGATGAAAGAACTTCTACACAACAGGAAACACAACAATGAATCCCCGAACTACTTTAGCCAAGGAACATACATAGAGGTAAGCACACCATCTCTCGATCAAACTAGTTAAATGTTTGCACTCACACAATTCCATCTAAAAGAGATAAATATAAGGGTGTACTGCACAGTACGGAAATCATTTTATGTATAAAATAGGAATTTAAAAGGAAAGAACCAGAGAATCTGGGAAAACTCAGGAAAACATTGACATGGATAGAAGGGATAAGCAATGACATAGCAGATCATTACAATACTTCCATTTGCTGCGGAGCAACCACAGGAAAAGAGAGAGAAAATAGATTGATTACAATATAGTTAGAGATTCATAAAACTTGGTGACTTACTCGGAGCTAATCAATTTCTAAGCAACCAAACAAATTAAGTTAAAAAAGCATCAATATTTCCACCTGATTTCCAAAGTTCTCATATCATTTTAAAACTTTCAATCAAATCAACATGAGCAACCATCAAGGAATCCTAAAATTCAGCAAAACAAAACCAAGATCGTGCATAACTATATTCCGAAGCAATGCAACAACACAATGGGGTCAACCAAATCTGAATTACAAAAATCTCTTCACTTTAAATGCAGATCTAAAGAAACTGAGAAACACCCAGATCAACAAAAAAGTTCAAACAACAACCAAGATCGGACGCTGACAAGTATAACAAAAAATGCAACCAAAGTTTCCAGAAATTGGACTTACAGGTTCAATTCAGGCCAAGATCAAACAGCCCAGATATATAAGTGATTATCCCTTCTGAAGATCAAAGAGTGAGATTGGTTAGAAAGAAATAGCAGAGACGATGACAATGATGAAGAACGAGTTAAAAAAGAAACAAAAAATAAAAGACCTTAGATTTGACAAGAGGTGTGATTGAGAGGGAAAAACAACTTAGCCTTTATTTTCTTTCCTGATTTTCACAATAATAATACATATATATTGACATATATTATTCAAGTGTTGTTTGTTTCACGTTCACATGCTGTCGGATCACACCAAAGACATAATGTCTGTAGCCTCTGCATGATTTTCGCTTCAATTAAATTTGGAAAGGTAAAATATGGTTGCATAATGAATTTTGCGATTTTAAAAATAAAATTTTAATTTTTTTTATTAAAATATCTCACTAATAATGGCATATATTTAACATTCATATATTTTTTTGAAAATCTTTATCAATAAATTATAATTTATCAATATTAAAATTATTTTTAAAATTAAAAATATCCAATTTAAAATTTAATCAAAATTAATTATATATATATATATATATATTACTTATGCAGAAAAGAAAGTTCAAGTTAAAATAATTAATTTTTGATTCTTTGGAACTTAAACTCGAAAAATATTGAAACTAATTCTGCTATCAATAAATTATAATTTATTGCTTATTCATTCATTCTTTGGGTCTTTATTGAAATCAAATCTTTTAAAGGTAAGAGCCAAAAGGTCTAATTGATGGAGGAAGCCAGGGAGGATCTTTGAAGATATGCATGCCACCATAAAGTTCCAATATCTCCCTATTACATTTTGAACATGAAAACATTCATATTGAGAATAAGAAAAAAGAAAATTAAATGTTTCATTTTTATAGATTACGTTATTTTAATTAAATTGCATTGAATTCATTTATTTTACCATCCACAAATAGGAGTGAGTGTAGTAATAAACGGTGGCGGATTCAAAAATTATAGTTGGTATAATTAATAAAATAGTACAAAAATAGAATATTATTGAAAAAAAACCATAAAATCAAATTAACATTAAAAATTTATCAACATTACCTTTTTCATAAACAAATAATTTAAAAACCTATGAATAAAATATTGATCTATTACCATTTGGTAACCGCGCGCATGTAACTTTAACGAGAATTATTTGCTCTAATGAAAATTTACAGAAAATCCTAGACCAGCAATCGGCTTCCCTCGTCTGCATGCCTACAGATACTTGTCCCTCGCAGACAAACGAAGAAGGACAAGATAGCCACCAGTCTTGCAAGCACTAAGTATGAGAAAATGATGTCTAACATTGCTGAAATTATCACCGAGACATTTAACTCCATACCATCTAGCCAACTTATTGAAGGAACGGATGACAAAAGTTAATCCTACAAATTATCTTGCAGACAGCATCCTCAATGCCAAGCCATAAATGACAGAACAACAATACAAATGTTAACACATTGTAAGCAATCACCGCGAGCATGTGGGTGACCTTGTAAAGATATAACCCGTTCAAGGCTTGATGTGAAGAGGCACATTAAGCACACTGGGGCTGCCACTTGCAGTAAATAAATGGGAAGTGCATACCTAATCTAACTAACCTCACAGCTTTCTGGTACAGTCAGAACAATTTGAGGAAACTAACAGTGAACAATAATTCAAAGAAAAATGCTCTCATGCCAGCAAGTATACTCTGGTCCCATGTAATGCAGAATGCTCAGGCTCTCTTGTTGGGTTCAAAAACATACTTGATCAGGGATTCTTTGATTGGCAGCAATTCAGGGAACTCTTTCTTTAACTTGGATGCGTCCATCTCATTGTTGCTTCTGGGGGCAACTATCACCTTGGCCTGCTCCTCCAGTGTGAAGTTGGCCCATGTAAAATTGGGGTCAATGTATTCTTTGTACATTTCCAAGATCTCATTATGGCTCACAACACCAGGGTTTGTGAAATTCCATATGCCCCTTAAGTTCCGCTTTGCCATCTCAATTGAAATAGGTAGAAGTTCATCCAAGATAGTCATGCTGTTCGGAATATTAACAACCTTGCTATACCGGGAGATCTTAGTGATGAAGTTGCGTGGATTGTTCAGGTCTGATGATATTGGCATTCTAACTCTGAGCGTGCACACATTGTCGTATTCTTTCAAGAGCTCTTCCACCTGGTCAAAGTTTAGAAGAAAATATCCACGGTGAAAAATATTGTTTTAGAATATAACAAATGTAGATGAGTAGTTACGAAAGGAAAAAAATTACCATGGCTTTGGTCTTTGAATAGAAAGAACCAATAAAATTAGGTTTGTCTTCCTCAGTAAACCCAATGCCAGAACCCTCTGGATGAGTAGTATCATATTCAAATATGCAGCCAGTGGCAAAATTCAGCAACAGCAGGTTATGCTCTCTGCAAACATCTGCTAATGTCAAGGTTCCAGCAACATTGGCACGAATGGTTTGAGTCTTATGAGACTCACACCAATCAACATTGGGTCTACCAGTCACACCAGCAGCATTAAGAACATGGGTTGGCCTAACATTCTGTAAGTCTGCAAAAATTGAAGATCGATCTTCTAACCTTCCCTTACCATACTCAAATGGAATCCCCTGTTTCTCACACAACTTCCCAAGCAGCCCACCGATCCATCCAGTCCTGCCATAAATCAAGAACTTAATAGAAGGTTTCCGAGGAGAGCCACTGCTGTTTACTTTGGGTACTGGAACCACCATTCGAGTTTGGTTAGAATTACTGGCAACATGAGATGCAGATTTGTTATCTTCAGAACCGTCAAAGTGCCTTCCACCGGGCATCATCAGCATTCTTGGATGAGGAAGCAGAGCACCAGATACATCACCCCACCAATCGGGATTCTGGGTGTACCATTCTATGGTCTTCCGCAATCCCTCTTCCCACACAGTTCTCTCTGACCACCCCAAGTTCTTCAGCTTCTGATCATCAAGGAAGTACCTCTGGTCATTAAATGGTCTGTTCTCTACGAATTTTATGCTTGTCTCTGGGTCCATGGACAATAGCTTGCATATGTCTTTGGCAACATCAATCACTCTTCTTTCCTTCTTCGTCCCAATGTTATAAACATGCCCCACCTCTCCCTTGTGAAGGATCACTTCAAAAGCCTCGGCAACATCCTCGCAGTACAAGTAACTCCTCACATTAGAACCATCCCCGTGGATTGGAAGAGGCTGCCCTCTCATGGCCAAGAGGATAAATTTTGGGATTAATTTCTCAGGAAACTGATTGGGACCATAGACATTGTTCCCCCGGGTAGTTATCACTGGCAAGCCGTACGATCTACCATATGCCATAACAAGCATCTCTGCACCAGCTTTTGTTGCAGAATAAGGGTTCGTTGGCAGGAGTTGGGAAGCCTCGTGGTTTCCTACAAGAGCATCCTCGTCTGTTTCCCCATAGACTTCATCAGTGCTCACATGAATGAACCTCCTAATCTGGCCAGTGACTTTGCAGGCTTCTAGAAGTACATGGGTGCCGTAGATATTGTTCTTGGTGAATTCGAAGCTGTTGCCGAAGGAGTTGTCGACATGGGTCTGGGCAGCAAAGTGCATAATTGTGTCTATGGATTCAGTGATGAGAAGGAAGTTGACCAGATCAGCACTGCCGATATCCCCCTTAACAAACTTGAAGTTGGGGGATGATTTCGAAGGAAGGAGATTTTTCAAGTTTGAACAGTAATCGAGCTTATCAAGGACAACAATTTTGTAATCCGGGTAGTTATGGATTAGCCGGTTACAAACATGCGATGCAATAAAGCCGGCAGCACCAGTAATCAGGATGTTTTTTGGAGTATACGTAGCCATGATGAAAGAACTTCTACACAACAGGAAACACAACAATGAATCCCCGAACTACTTTAGCCAAGGAACATACATAGAGGTAAGCACACCATCTCTCGATCAAACTAGTTAAATGTTTGCACTCACACAATTCCATCTAAAAGAGATAAATATAAGGGTGTACTGCACAGTACGGAAATCATTTTATGTATAAAATAGGAATTTAAAAGGAAAGAACCAGAGAATCTGGGAAAACTCAGGAAAACATTGACATGGATAGAAGGGATAAGCAATGACATAGCAGATCATTACAATACTTCCATTTGCTGCGGAGCAACCACAGGAAAAGAGAGAGAAAATAGATTGATTACAATATAGTTAGAGATTCATAAAACTTGGTGACTTACTCGGAGCTAATCAATTTCTAAGCAACCAAACAAATTAAGTTAAAAAAGCATCAATATTTCCACCTGATTTCCAAAGTTCTCATATCATTTTAAAACTTTCAATCAAATCAACATGAGCAACCATCAAGGAATCCTAAAATTCAGCAAAACAAAACCAAGATCGTGCATAACTATATTCCGAAGCAATGCAACAACACAATGGGGTCAACCAAATCTGAATTACAAAAATCTCTTCACTTTAAATGCAGATCTAAAGAAACTGAGAAACACCCAGATCAACAAAAAAGTTCAAACAACAACCAAGATCGGACGCTGACAAGTATAACAAAAAATGCAACCAAAGTTTCCAGAAATTGGACTTACAGGTTCAATTCAGGCCAAGATCAAACAGCCCAGATATATAAGTGATTATCCCTTCTGAAGATCAAAGAGTGAGATTGGTTAGAAAGAAATAGCAGAGACGATGACAATGATGAAGAACGAGTTAAAAAAGAAACAAAAAATAAAAGACCTTAGATTTGACAAGAGGTGTGATTGAGAGGGAAAAACAACTTAGCCTTTATTTTCTTTCCTGATTTTCACAATAATAATACATATATATTGACATATATTATTCAAGTGTTGTTTGTTTCACGTTCACATGCTGTCGGATCACACCAAAGACATAATGTCTGTAGCCTCTGCATGATTTTCGCTTCAATTAAATTTGGAAAGGTAAAATATGGTTGCATAATGAATTTTGCGATTTTAAAAATAAAATTTTAATTTTTTTTATTAAAATATCTCACTAATAATGGCATATATTTAACATTCATATATTTTTTTGAAAATCTTTATCAATAAATTATAATTTATCAATATTAAAATTATTTTTAAAATTAAAAATATCCAATTTAAAATTTAATCAAAATTAATTATATATATATCTGTCTCTTATACACATCTAGATGTGTATAAGAGACAGTATTACTTATGCAGAAAAGAAAGTTCAAGTTAAAATAATTAATTTTTGATTCTTTGGAACTTAAACTCGAAAAATATTGAAACTAATTCTGCTATCAATAAATTATAATTTATTGCTTATTCATTCATTCTTTGGGTCTTTATTGAAATCAAATCTTTTAAAGGTAAGAGCCAAAAGGTCTAATTGATGGAGGAAGCCAGGGAGGATCTTTGAAGATATGCATGCCACCATAAAGTTCCAATATCTCCCTATTACATTTTGAACATGAAAACATTCATATTGAGAATAAGAAAAAAGAAAATTAAATGTTTCATTTTTATAGATTACGTTATTTTAATTAAATTGCATTGAATTCATTTATTTTACCATCCACAAATAGGAGTGAGTGTAGTAATAAACGGTGGCGGATTCAAAAATTATAGTTGGTATAATTAATAAAATAGTACAAAAATAGAATATTATTGAAAAAAAACCATAAAATCAAATTAACATTAAAAATTTATCAACATTACCTTTTTCATAAACAAATAATTTAAAAACCTATGAATAAAATATTGATCTATTACCATTTGGTAACCGCGCGCATGTAACTTTAACGAGAATTATTTGCTCTAATGAAAATTTACAGAAAATCCTAGACCAGCAATCGGCTTCCCTCGTCTGCATGCCTACAGATACTTGTCCCTCGCAGACAAACGAAGAAGGACAAGATAGCCACCAGTCTTGCAAGCACTAAGTATGAGAAAATGATGTCTAACATTGCTGAAATTATCACCGAGACATTTAACTCCATACCATCTAGCCAACTTATTGAAGGAACGGATGACAAAAGTTAATCCTACAAATTATCTTGCAGACAGCATCCTCAATGCCAAGCCATAAATGACAGAACAACAATACAAATGTTAACACATTGTAAGCAATCACCGCGAGCATGTGGGTGACCTTGTAAAGATATAACCCGTTCAAGGCTTGATGTGAAGAGGCACATTAAGCACACTGGGGCTGCCACTTGCAGTAAATAAATGGGAAGTGCATACCTAATCTAACTAACCTCACAGCTTTCTGGTACAGTCAGAACAATTTGAGGAAACTAACAGTGAACAATAATTCAAAGAAAAATGCTCTCATGCCAGCAAGTATACTCTGGTCCCATGTAATGCAGAATGCTCAGGCTCTCTTGTTGGGTTCAAAAACATACTTGATCAGGGATTCTTTGATTGGCAGCAATTCAGGGAACTCTTTCTTTAACTTGGATGCGTCCATCTCATTGTTGCTTCTGGGGGCAACTATCACCTTGGCCTGCTCCTCCAGTGTGAAGTTGGCCCATGTAAAATTGGGGTCAATGTATTCTTTGTACATTTCCAAGATCTCATTATGGCTCACAACACCAGGGTTTGTGAAATTCCATATGCCCCTTAAGTTCCGCTTTGCCATCTCAATTGAAATAGGTAGAAGTTCATCCAAGATAGTCATGCTGTTCGGAATATTAACAACCTTGCTATACCGGGAGATCTTAGTGATGAAGTTGCGTGGATTGTTCAGGTCTGATGATATTGGCATTCTAACTCTGAGCGTACACACATTGTCGTATTCTTTCAAGAGCTCTTCCACCTGGTTGAAGTTTAAAAAAAAACAATTGCAGTAAAAAATATTGTTCCAGATTTAAAAATAAAAACAAGGATGAGCATTTCTGAAAAGAAAAAAAATTACCATGGCTTTGGTCTTGGAATAAAAAGAACCAGTAAAATTAGGTTTGTCTTCCTCAGTAAACCCAATGCCAGAACCCTCTGGACGAGTGGCATCATATTCAAATATGCAGCCAGTGGCAAAATTCAGCAACAGCAGGTTATGCTCTCTGCAAACATCTGCTAATGTCAAGGTTCCAGCAACATTGGCACGAATGGTTTCAGTCTTATGAGATTCACACCAATCAACATTGGGTCTACCAGTCACACCAGCAGCATTAAGAACATGGGTTGGCCTAACATTCTGTAAGTCTGCAAAAATTGAAGATCGATCTTCTAACCTTCCCTTACCATACTCAAATGGAATCCCCTGTTTCTCACACAACTTCCCAAGCAGCCCACCGATCCATCCAGTCCTGCCATAAATCAAGAACTTAATAGAAGGTTTCCGAGGAGAGCCACTGCTGTTTACTTTGGGTACTGGAACCACCATTCGAGTTTGGTTAGAATTACTGGCAACATGAGATGCAGATTTGTTATCTTCAGAACCGTCAAAGTGCCTTCCACCGGGCATCATCAGCATTCTTGGATGAGGAAGCAGAGCACCAGATACATCACCCCACCAATCGGGATTCTGGGTGTACCATTCTATGGTCTTCCGCAATCCCTCTTCCCACACAGTTCTCTCTGACCACCCCAAGTTCTTCAGCTTCTGATCATCAAGGAAGTACCTCTGGTCATTAAATGGTCTGTTCTCTACGAATTTTATGCTTGTCTCTGGGTCCATGGACAATAGCTTGCATATGTCTTTGGCAACATCAATCACTCTTCTTTCCTTCTTCGTCCCAATGTTATAAACATGCCCCACCTCTCCCTTGTGAAGGATCACTTCGAAAGCCTCGGCAACATCCTCGCAGTACAAGTAACTCCTCACATTAGAACCATCCCCGTGGATTGGAAGAGGCTGCCCTCTCATGGCCAAGAGGATAAATTTTGGGATTAATTTCTCAGGAAACTGATTGGGACCATAGACATTGTTTCCCCGGGTAGTTATCACAGGCAAGCCGTACGATCTACCATATGCCATAACAAGCATCTCTGCACCAGCTTTTGTTGCAGAATAAGGGTTCGTTGGCAGGAGTTGGGAAGCCTCGTGGTTTCCTACAAGAGCATCCTCGTCTGTTTCCCCATAGACTTCATCCGTGCTCACATGAATAAACCTCCTAATCTGGCCAGTGACTTTGCAGGCTTCTAGAAGTACATGGGTGCCGTAGATATTGTTCTTGGTGAATTCGAAGCTGTTGCCGAAGGAGTTGTCGACATGGGTCTGGGCAGCAAAGTGCATAATTGTGTCTATGGATTCAGTGATGAGAAGGAAGTTGACCAGGTCGGCACTGCCGATATCCCCCTTAACAAACTTGAAGTTGGGGGATGATTTCGATGGAAGGAGATTTTTCAAGTTTGAACAGTAATCGAGCTTATCAAGGACAACAATTTTGTAATCCGGGTAGTTATGGATTAGCCGGTTACAAACATGCGATGCAATAAAGCCGGCAGCACCAGTAATCAGGATGTTCTTTGGGGTATATGTAGCCATGATGAAAGAACTTCTACACATGTAGCAAATAAAATATATGAATCTCTTAACTACTTTAGCCAAGTAACATGCAGGTATGCACACCACATCTCTCGATAAAACTAGTTATATATTAGCATTCAAGCATTTCCACCTCAAATAGATAAACATGGGGGTCTACTCCATGCTATGGTAATCAATTTGTGTTAAAAAGAAAAAATGTTTAGAAAAACAAAAGGGAACAAGAGAAACACACGAAAACATTGGCATGGATAAAGGAATTAGTAATAAAATAAAAAATCATTATGTTTAACTAAATGTCTTAAAATAATTTTTAACTCTGTAAACACAAAATACAAGCTATAAGCAACCAAATAAATTAACTTAAAAAAGCATCAATATTTTCCAAAGCTCTCGTATAATCTATAAACTTTCAATCAAATCAAAACAAAAACAAAAAAAAAAGAAAAAGAAAATCAAGATCGAGCATAAATATATTCCGATCCAACGAAACCACAAAATGGTGCTAACCAAATCTAAATTTTAAATTCTAAATCACAAAAATTTCTTCACTTCAAAGGCAGATCTAAAGAAACCGAGAAATACCCAGATCAAAAAACAGTTAAAGCAACTACAACAACAATAACAAACCAAGATAGAACCTGCAGATGGCATGCTGACAATTAAACAACATGAATCAAAGTTCAAGAAATTGGACTTACAGATACAATTCGGGCCAAGATAAAACAACCCAAATATAGAAATGCTTATCCTTTCTGAAGATCAAATCGTGCTTGGCTGGAGAGAAATAGCAGAGACGGGGAAATACGAAGAATCAAATAAACGATTCGAGAGGAGGTGTAACACAGAGGGAAAATAGCTGGGCCTTTATTTAATTTTATTTTCATAATAATAATACATATAATTTAAATATATATAATTTTCGTGAAATAGAGTTTTTTTTTTTTTTTTTTTAATAACGTGCGTCACTTCGCTGCTTGTGATTTCACACTCTCCGCGTGGCTGTCGGCTGAAGGGGTAAGTTTAGGACACTAAGGACAAGACCGTTGGGCACAAGATTATCAATACAGTTGAATATAATTGAATAATAATAATAATATAAAAAGTGAATAAATAAAAAATAAATTATATCATTCTATTAATTAATTATATTCAGTTGCATCATTTCGCGTCTATATTTAATGCAATTATTTTCTTTGAAATTACGAGTATATTTTTTTCAATTTATCATCGAAGTGATGCCCAAGTGGCTTTTTATGGATATGGGGGCTTAATTAAGTTTTGGGGGTTGGAGCTTTCATGGAGCATGGATGCATACTGTTATTTTACATATATATATATATATATATATATATATATATTATTGCAGTAAAGCCGTATTAAATTAAATTGATAATGGCTCCTTGGAATATTCTTACAGAACTGAGTTTAGGCTCCCCCGTCTAAGGGACTGGACAATGAAAGTATTGTCCATACGCAGGCAAGACACTAGTGGGCCTATGTATCTTGGCACAATGATGAAATGATGCGCAGAGTGGTTGGCCATGATAACAATAAGGTACCTAACTATGTCAAATATAAGATTAAAGTAACCAAATGCATGACAAAGGACATTGTGCTCAAGATTCGATTGTGGACCCTTTAACGAATTTATAATTAAAATATAGCGTTGAAGTTAAAATACCATATTGTAAAAATAAAAATAAAAATTATTTGAAATAAATCATTATTTAAATAGTAAAGAGTTCATTTAAGATATTAATAAATAGTTTTAAATTTATACCATAAAGAAAATAATTAGGGGTTTTAAAATATATATATATATATATATATATTATTTTTATGTTAAAAAAAATGACAAGCAATAAGATGTAAACCTCTTAGTTGAAGATACGGGAAAAGGGAGGTAAGAGGGACAAGGCCTAGCAAGACTATTTTTTTTATCAATAATCTTAAACGGTTCAAATTAATTTTTTTTTATTTATAAAAATCAAGTAAAACTTTATAATTTTTTTTATATATAAAAATTTAATTAAGACTTGAATTGAAAATTTTTAATTGCGAAATAAATTCAAATACTAACGTGCTTACTAATCAGAACTAACGGAACAGGAACAGCCGTTGTCGTCTCCTCTACTTCTAATTATAGTTTTGGCCGTTAGTTGTCCGGACGCTGGGTAACATCGGAGAAAGGCTGAAAGGGCGCGTGGGGGGACAAAGGGGAGACCTGACGAGCCACGCCAGCCGCACGCAATCAATCACACAGACTTCAGCTTTCTTTCTTTGTAGTTTCCAAAACTTGGAAAATAAGAACAAACGAAAAAACAAAAAAGGTAACCTTTTTTGGCAGACGCAAAGACTAAACTAGACTTGTGGGGTGGGGGGGGGTTGATTTTGGATGAACTGAAGTTAATGGTGGGTTTGGTTTGGGTTTGGGTTTAGATTTCGTTGGTTGGTTGGTTGGTTTTGTGATTAAGGCTCAAAGACTTAAAACGAGAAAGTGGGTGTTGAAAAGGATTGAATTTAATGGTTGATTTAAGCCCAAATCGTCCGTTGACCGTTTGGAAGAATGCTGCTGGAATCGCTGGTACTTCTTCCTCTCCCTTTCTCAATCAATTCTTCCTTTGTTTTTTTTTTCCTTCCTGTTTTCCCTGGTTTTGGAGGACCTTCTTTTCCGGGTTTCTGTTTTTTCTTTCCCAATGTACTTGTTGACTGTCGGAAACAGGAGAATTCATTTATCATGGCTTTTGGGTCCGAGCTTTGCGTGTCTATAAGTAATTCATTTTTCATGTATGAGGAAATCCATGAGTAGATTTCTTGCAAGGACGTTGCTGATTCTTTTGGATTGCTTGAAAAATGGGTGGTGGAGGAGCTTAGGAGTTTTCTGTGTCAAACAAGCCTTTTTGCATCATTACTTAAAGATGCGAACGCTGTGAGCTGCATTTCTTCCAAGAAGTTTTCTTGGAGTTTGAGAATCAAATGGCCTTCTTTTCAATGTCAGTGATCAAAACTGCAGTTTTGGATCTGCTGGCAATTTTACCTTGCTTTCGAGTTTCTGATATAGCTTGAACTTTCTAAGAGGGCATACCTTTTTGGAAAATCTGTGCAATTCCTTCCATTGTGGTTCTGAAAATTTTTGAAACTTCATTTGTTTAAAATTGGTTGCATTGTTTTTATAGCTAATGGCCACAAATGGGAACTGCTTGTTTGCCAATTTGTTCGGACCTGAGAGCTTTCCTGAAATGAACTTGAGATTCCGTTATTGCCAAAGAAAACAGACAGGAGGAGGAGAGAAAAGCCATACGATTCTATTCATATTCTCATCTTATATCAGATCATGCTTTTTATGCATTAAATAGCAACTGTGCTTAGTCGAATCGGTTCTGAGTTAAGGATTTTGGTACACAAAAGCACCGAGTACTTGGAACAAGAATGCAAAAGCTCTCGAAGATTGAAAGAGTAATTTTCTTGTTATTTTGAATGATACTGTAGACAATAGATCTAGTAAAAAAGGAAATTAACAAAAAAGTAAAAAGCTCATTTTAACATTCATACACTTGCTACAGTGGTCACACAACTATCTGCTGTGACTATTTTCCTATTACTTGGACATGAGAATATGTAGAAAAAATAATTGGTAAGTGAGTCATATAGTCAGTAGCTCCTGAGTCCACGACCCAAGAGACATCTAGCCTAATAGAGAATGAAAATTCACATGAATATGCCAAATAACAGGTACCTGAGGGTTTTTCAAGACTGTTGATAAGTGATCCTATCCTCTTTGATTGGGCTGTAGCAATTGTTTCTGCAACTTCTAACATCTTCTATGGAAAAAATAACAATTCTAGGCAATTAAGGCCTTTCACACGAAGTAGAAATCACCAGCAATAATCTGTTTTGATGTCAGAAAAGAATAAAACAGAAGGAAGAGGACTATGAAGGGCAAAGGGTCTGATACCATCTCAGAGATTGAAAAAGTAATTTTTCTTCTTATTTTAAATAATACATTATATAATAGCTTTATAGATACCTAGACCTAATAAAAAAGAAAATTGACAAAAAAGTAAAATGTCTATCGAATCCCATAACTTATAAAAGACCTAAAAAATCTACCTAAATTAGTTTATTTCTAAGGATATATTCTAAAAATAGCTAACTATTCACGGTATAGGCCACTAATCACATTTTTTCACAAAAACATAACATAATTTATGAAGTGAGTATTTCCTATGTGAGAAACTAATAATCTGGCAATAATATTTCAGGTTTTCTGTTCTGATGCTAATGTTTGTTGATTGCAGGGAACATCTTTGCTTTTGGGCTGTTCGTGTCACCCATGTAAGTTGTACTCCTGGTTACCTATTATTGTATGGCGTGATTTTATAAAGTGGAAATAGATAAAAGCTACTGTTATCCACACTCTCACTTGATTCATTGTTTTCTGCTTTAAAATTTTCAGACCCACCTTTCAGAGAATTATCAGAAACCAATCAACAGAACAGTTCTCTGCATCACCGTACATATATGCGCTCCTTAACTGTTTGATATGCACGTGGTATGGAATGCCCCTTGTGTCCATTGATAATGTAATGGTTATGACTGTTAATTCATTGGGCGCAGTTTTTCAGTTAGCCTACATAATCATCTTCATGGTATATGCTGAGAAAGCCAAGAAGGTCACTTATCCTTAAAATTTATTCCTCTGAGTTTGGTTAAGCTCTTGTTTGCCTTTTATGGTCTAAAATGTTAATTGTTTTGGGGTTATGCAGGTGAGAATGTTTGGATTGCTGTTGGCAATTTTTGGCCTAATTGCACTCATTGTAATAGGGAGCTTGGAAATTGCTGATAGAGAAATACGGAGGATCTTTGTTGGCTTATTGAGTTGTGTTTCTCTTGTATCAATGTTTGCTTCTCCATTGCTTATAATTGTGAGTTGATCAAAGCAACAGCATTAATATTTTCCTTGCACAACTTCCTTGAATAACTTAATGCCTAAAGGCGTTCATATTTTTCTCAATATCTTTTTCCAGAATTTGGTTATTAGAACAAAGAGTGTTGAGTTCATGCCCTTTTTTCTCTCTCTCTCCACTTTCCTGATGAGCACCTCCTTCTTGCTGTACGGAATATTGAATTTTGATGCCTTTGTCTATGTAAGCTTCTCGTTGCAACTCTTTTTTTTTCCCATAAATTTCTTTTTCTTTTATTTTTAGAACTTTGTTTAACATTTTAAATTTTTAATGCTAATTGCTATTACATTGTTGATAGATATAAACCATTTATAGGGGGTTAATTATAATGTAGCCTTGTGCATTTGCCTATTTATGCACGTGTTCTAGTTTCTGACTCCGTTTGATTTGTAGACATGTTGCATGTATATTTTACCACCAATAAATATGAATCTGTTCTTCAAATTTGCAGGCTCCTAATGGCATAGGTACTATTTTGGGAATTGTACAATTGGTTTTGTATTTTTATTATAAGAGGAGACCCACAGCAGAGAGCAGGGAACCATTAATAATGCCACATTCATGAGCAGGCTACTCACCAATGAGGGTAGGTTGCAAATTTAGTCTCAATTCAATTGCGTCGTTTCATTGTGATTTTTTGTCTGATGTTGTCGACTGTATGTGGGTTGGCAAATAGTGCACATATATTGTTTGCAGTGAACTATCTTGCAGACAAATATCCATGCACCAAATAGTGCAGACATTCAGAAAGCTTTTTCCAATAAACTGCTTTGCTACTCCTTGTTTCAACCCAAGCACCTGTTTCCTAGCTTTCTATCAATATCTGAATAATCTTGCTGGTGTCATTATCCAAAATTTCTTAGTGTATTGAAAAGAATGCATTTATTTTGTTTCCATTGACCAATTTGATGAATGCTGTACTTATAATTGGAAAATTAGTATGTTGAATGTGCGGATTCCTGCTCTGTTGTTGCTAGTATTGGACTTACTGTTACAATCTGCATATAGGGTAGTTGTAAGCTTTATATGAACTCGTGCTTTCCTAGTCCTGGTCTTTAGGACCATAGTGTTATCTTCAGAAATGGGATGCAAAACTAGAAGAGTTGATGTCTGCCTGAAGTCTCAGCGCCAATCAAAACTTATCGTGTGTCCAACACATTACCCACATCTATACGAAGTACCATCTGATAAGCAGATAAAATGATATGCTTTCCTGTGGTATAGAGTGTAGACAGTTCTTAGTAGAAAGTGAAAAAAGATGGGCTAATTGAAGCCAAGCCATATTGAAGCAAGATCATATGACTGTCATGGAAAGTTTTTATGTTGTTGCATCTTATTACAGAATCAGGCTGGGGATACACTGCTTTAAGTGGCCGCACTTTTCCTACAAAACTATGCCGTCTGAACAAGAGGCAATTCCATTTCCATGAAAAAGAGTTACAGCAAATCCCTCAGCGTAATTCTGAGACCAGCGCCTGGCTTCTCCTATCCAACATGAATGTAAACTAAAATCAGAACATGAATGAAACACAATATTTGACATTTGAGCCGTGTCAAAAATATACAATTCTTTCATGTGTTCCGTAAAGTTTTGCGGCAGCCTATGTCAACTTGTCTTAAGGTAGTCAGATTAACATATTTCAATGAGAGAAACAAAATCTGAAGTTTTTGAAACTACGAGGCAAACATCATCAATAAATATAAATAAATAAATTAGAAATAAAGATCCACGCAAATAAAAATAGGGATATATGAAAAGTAACCACCTTGTGGATGTGCAAATGCTCCTTGCGGGATGAGGTGAGGGAATGATCGAGTAGGCGGCCTCTTTCATCGTAGAGAATCAGCCCACTAAACCTCGGAAGCTCACATTTTTCCCCCCTTAGTATTGGCCTGTGCCACACTGGTGACCCCGAGTTGTGACTTTGCTGCAGCCTACTAGAGTCGCATGCTTCTAGCTCTAGGCCAAGAAGCTGCAGTGGTGGCTCCGGTGCCAGCGTTTCTGGTGACCTCCAACTCCCAACAGTGGTACAGCTGCCGTCATCCCACTTGCTTGCTTCACTCCAACGAGCCGACCCCATTAACACTCTCCTAACAGTCATCCAGTTATGAGCACTACCACCACCATCTCTACTACTTCTACTACTAATACCTGCAGCTGGGTGGTCTTGGTCCACCACCACCATGTGCTTTCTCTGTGCCTTCCTTTTCAGCATTGCTGCGGCACACAGGCCAATGACAGCTAATGCAGTGCAGAGAAGTATGAGAATTGCGTCTTGGGTTGTTAGCTTCCATTTGTCCTCTATGTTCCATATTGCTTCCATCTCTGTACTGTTGGAGGTTGATTCGTATCAGAGAAGTTAAGATGTGCTTGTTGCCATATTGTTGTTAATAGTTGTTACGACTGAGAGCAATGGGAAGCATTGCTTGGCCAAATTTGCTTGTTTGGTGAGTTTCATGTGAGGCCCCACCGCTGGTTGAACTCATCGATCATCAAGTTCATCATCAGTGGTCATGGCTTCCTACATATATACCCTTTGGCCTCTAAGTGCTCCATCAGCGCCGTTGGGCGTATGTCTCACCCATTCAATGTAAATAAAGACACCTCACGGGGTATACAACGTCGGCCATAACTCCCTCATCAATAACCGTCTGTGTCTGTGAGAGAGTGTGAGAGAGAGAGAGTACAGCGGACACAAGAAATAAAACTCCAGGTAGATGTAAGAAAAGGAGCACCTGAAGATCTTTGTAAGTTATTAGGGTTATGCCTACTCATGCACACACTCTACTGGTCTATGTACACATTTTGTAGTTTTTTTTTTTATTTAAATATAAAACTTTAAGATATATATAATTTTATACATATTGATGTTACTTAGTAGGCCTTCGTCTCGTGACTGCCTACTTCCCTTTATATTTTCCTTTTCAGAGAGTTGTTTTTACTGATTTTGTAAATAGAAAAACTTTATACATATGTTAGTTATTAATCGTATAAATTCAACTTAAGAGTTATTTTTTGATATGTGGATTCATCTCCTATAATAGAATCCTCATTATTAAAATAGTAATTACTTTGAGTGACATTTTTCTTTTCATATTCAGAAGCGTATCAAATTTAAAATTTATTTATTTACTAAGTTATATATTTTGATTTATTTAAGAAGGAGCATTATTTTAAAAAATTAAATTCGTGTTAATTTAATAATTTTAGATATTTATTTTAAAAATATGTATATATTATACATATATATATATATATATATATATATAATTTATTTATTTATTTATTTTATTAATTTTTATAGGCTATATATATACACACACACACACACACACTTAAATTTTTATTTACTCAATCTCAAATTAAAATTAAAAAAAAAATAACCTTATTGTGTAGCTGGCAATTCAATTAACTACTTAAGATATTAAAAATATTAAGTAAAAAATTCTCCTTATATCAGAGTTTTATTTCTTCTATTTATTTTTTTGGTAATTTTTTACATAAAAAATTATTAATATTACAATTAATATGTAAAAAAATCATTTATTAGCTAAGGCTTTTATTATGATTGATATAACTAATTTAAGATTTTCTATCTCAAATTTTAACAAACTTTTAATAGACGAGAAAAAAAAATTAGCATTTGTGTTTTAAATGACCCTTACAATTAATTAATATTCATCTCCACACTCATTAAGCACAAGCAAAATCTAGCAATTCAATATTACAAAAGGCAAAGGCAAAAAAATAAAAATATTAATAACTTTATAATTTTCACTTTCTTTCCTCCAATCAGCATCTTCTATTTTAAATAAATATTTATTCATGAAAAGAGGATTTTACCCAATTTAAACAGAAATTAAAAAGGGTTTTTTTTTTTAAAAAAAAACAAATTAGATTTTAATTTTTTTAAGCCTAATATGACGTCGTTTTGAATGAGGACCAAAATGGGGATGGAGAGTTTCAATTAGATCAGACTCCAGAGAGAAAAAAGGATTTCAGTCAGTATTTTCAAGTTTTTGGTTTCTGTGAATTTTTCGCTTTTGAGGAGAATGTCTGGGAGGAATCGAGGACCACCACTCCCGATGAAACCGGCGACGCATGGCGTACTGCCGCTGGCGCGCGTTGGCGGCGGCAGCCTTGGACCGGTACCGCCTCCTCCGCGGCCACATCCAGCGCTACTTGAGGAACTGAGGATCGATCCGAGACGGCTGCCGCCTCGACACCCTGCTGTAATAGAGGAGCGTGTTGCCGCTCAATACCAAGAAATCCAAGGTTTACTTGCCGACAACCAACGGCTGGCGGCAACTCATGTGGCGCTTAAGCAGGAGCTGGAGGTTACGCAGCAGGAGCTCCAGCACAAGGCACACTTTGTGGCTGCTTTGCAACCGGAGAAGGATGCTCAGATGAGAGAACTTCACGACAAGTTTTTGAGGCTGGAGGCCGATCTTCGGGGTGTCGAGGCTATGCGGGCTGAGCTTCGTCACGTTCTTGCTGATATCAAGGAGCTTAGCGATGTGCGTCAAGACCTTACGGGCCAGATTCAAGTGATGAATCAAGACTTGGCTAGATATAGTGCGGATTTACAGCAATTACCCGCTTTGAAGGCTCAAATTGAGAGCATGAAGCTCGAACTGCAGCGTGCCCGGTATTACTTTTCATTATCCCTAATTTATTGTGTTTTTTCTTTTCTTTCAATAAAAAATAAAAGTTTTCAAATTCATGAGTTTCTCTGTGGTGATCATTTTGCTTGAATATAGAAGTTCCATTGAGTATGAGAAGAAAGGTTGTGCAGAAAATTATGAACATGGTCAAAGAATGCAGAGCAAACTAATTGCAATGGCTCGTGAACTGGAGAAACTTCGTGCAGAGATAGCTAGTGCAGACAAGAGACCTCCTTCTGCTGTTGCTGCTGCCCTAGTAAATCCAGGTATATCGTTTTTTTTTTTTATCAAATTCAATGCCTATTTGGGTATGATAATCGTCCTTGTATTCAGCATGCAATTAAGAATTGGTATGGAGTGGAAAATGTACAAATATAAGTAGATTATTGGAGTTAGATTTCCTTGGAAAGATCATTCTTGTAAAGTCATGCTGAAAATGCCTTTCAATTAGGAATGACAAGGAAAATCTTCCTTGTCTGTAGCTAGTGGAAATTAAGATATTCTCTGACTAAGTTGAAGTTGGTTTGAAAGCCTCATTGTGAATGTTTTCTTTTCCCCCACCACATCTCCAACTTAATTATTAGAACCTATTATAATTTCTTCTTTCTTGTAGTCTCTCTCTTGCCCTCTTCTGAGCCTAGCTTTGTACTTTTCTTTGCTGCTCCATCTCTGGAATTTAGCCTAAAATGGTTTGCCTAGCTGCAAGGATTATTTTTTTTGCTTCTGGATATTGGTATGCACTGATGTATAAAACACAGTCTGAACTTATATCTGTAAAATGAATAAATTGGTTGAGATTGGCTCTGCAACCACCTGATTATGCATTTTATTGCTTAAAATCAGCAAATTTTTAGTGATTACTTTGGTCTAAATTCTAAAACATTGCTAAGGTTGGGCACTTATTTCTCCTCTGCATTATGTTTCCCCCTCATGTACAGCCTATAATGCAAATTATGGAAACCATGAGGCTGGATATCCAGGATATCCATATCAAGCTGCCTATGGCATGAATCCTGTAAGTTATACATATGTTTCATTGTATCTTGATTTTTCTATTTCAGAAGTTATGTGTGCATGCATGTTTATGTAGTTATGCAAGCACTTGTGCAGGTTATGTGATTCAGCATTGTTATTTATCAGGTTAAGACAACTAATATCATGTTTTTGTTTCCCTATAAAACTTCAGGTACAAGCTCATGCTGAAAGCTTTCCTCATTATGGAGCTGGATCTGGAACCTGGGCTGTGTATGACATGCGGCGAGCTCAAGGACACAGATAGACTGATTTCCAAATCAAGCTAGCTGTTCTACATGGTACTTTGGGCTGCGACCTTTTAGACTCTTGGCACTATGTTTGCACTGATATCACATGATAGTTACTGCTGGGGAGTTGGTTATCTATAAGGCTTAATGAAGTTGTACTTGGAAATAATAACAGTTATGTTACCCTGGCCGTGTGTTATGCTATTACTATTTTAGTTTTCTTGTAATGAAAGTACTTCCATTAGTGACTGTTTTTGTTCTTCTGTTAATTTTTGGTCTTTCAGTGTTTGATGAGGACAAACTTAACTTTTGAATCTCTCTCTCGCACTGTAAATTCTTGTTTTGCAATTATTGGCATTTACTGGCTAGCAGATTATAGTGCTTTATATCATCCTTGAGCCGATACTGTTCCACCTATGAGATTTTATACAATTAATCTACCCATGAATATTAGTGTTTGGGTCCAAGGAATGTATGGAGAACAAGAAAGAGCAATTGGAGATTTCAAAAACAATTTTGACAATTTATTTGTTATTGGGAAAATCAGAATCATGTTATAAGCAGAATTAGTTACAATTAAGTTATTTGATCATGAGTTTTGCTGTCAAGTAGGATCATTTATCTGACTAGGACTACAAGTAGTAACATATTTCTAGTTTGCTTGGAGAGCACAAAAGAAGGGTTTTCTTGTGATTATGTGCCTTAACTATAAGTAGTGACATATTTCTAGTATGCTTGGAGACTTTAAAAACTGTTTTTTGTGTGATTATGTACCCTAGCTTCTATGATTATCTGAGGAATTCGTTGTGTTTTTTGTCCCTAAGATTCTTTCCTCTCTGTCTAAATTACCATTTCTTGCCTCTAACTTCTTTTCCATCCTGGAGCGAGTCAGTTGGCATCATGTGTATAAATGATAAGGGTTTTAGTTGTAAGTCATGCGTCTCAATTTCTTTTCCTTTCATTTGACCTGTAGCAAATATTGAATTGGTTTTTGACCCTTCCTAATTTCTCAATTCTTGTTTTTATCTCAAATTAGTATGTTTCTTTGTTTGTGTGTTTACCAGTCCTAGTCGACATTCATGTGCTATCTATATGTGTCTTCCCTTTGCACTTTGGTTATTAAGAATAGGCAATCATTCTCTGCTGGTTAACTAATATTATTGAACAAATTAAAATAAGCGTCATCTTTTTGTGACAGAAATAAAAATAAAATATTTTAATCCTATTTTTGTGAAAAATATTGTGCACTGTATTTTATTGTGGGTCACAAGACAAAGCTGGAAAGTTTCACATTGTAGTGTTTCCATCTGGTGGAAAAATGAGGTAAGGTTTGTATCTCAGTTAGGCCTATATGCAGAGGTATTTGTTCCTTACCATTCAGCTAGTCCATTTCTTAAATCACCTTTTGATGATTCACAGGAGAATGTGACTCGGATTTTCAGCTGTTTTGCTTCAATTTATGGGGCAGTGAGTTTTAAACCTTAAAAAGTGTTACTTTTAGAAGATTCTTGGTGGTTCTTCATTATGGAAGGATTGAATCCAGCCTTCAGAGGAAAAAGAAAGAGATGCCTGGTCTGTGACTTGACTGACCTAAATTGGACCAAGATAGGGGAATCTCAGTGGGGAGAAGAGGAGAACATAAGCATCCATGAATAGGGCGGCCTTATTCATGATTATAATAATGAAAGTATAATAGTGCAAAATGTTTGATGGATTTTTTATGATTCTCATTTATGTTGCATCAAAAAGATTTAATGATTGTTGTCAAACTTGAATACCATGAATAGTACAGAATCATGCACGTTCCGAAGCAAAGTACTTATAGATTAAGACGAATGTCAATTACATTTCTGCTCAAGTTTTCAAGTGGTTATGATTGAATCCCATATTTTAAGCCTCTCTGAAGTCCTTATAATATAATCTTCTCTGGACAGACAAGCATTTTCTGTAACTCTTTCCTTTTTCTGGATTTTATGTTTATATTGTATTCTCCCTGTGCTCTTTTTTTTTTTTTTTTTTCCTGTTGGATTATAATACCTTTTACTTTTTTGGCCAAAATGCTGTACTTTTTCTTGGTTTTGTGTGGGTTTGACAAACATTTTCAAATTGGGAGACAGAATTAAATTAAGATAGCAGTTGTTGTCCTCTTTACCCATCTTTTCATGATTGTTATGGTAGTTGTTAGAGTTTAGTATGTGATTCATTCTTGGGCCTTACCTACAGCTATAGATTTTGGATTGAATGGTTTCTTAACATGTTATCCCATAAGAGCCTTGTTTGTTCATGCTTTCAGCCTAAGAGAGGTGGGCTTTCATACGAGGAGAAGTGTAGAGTTTAATATGTAATCCATTCTTGGTCCTCACCTACAACTTAAGCTTTTGGGTTGAACAGTTTAGTGTGTATGGCATTTGTGTACATCTAAATTTCTTTGTATGATAACTTTATTTGTTAGCATTGATCAATTGTAATTCATTGTATACATAATTATGGATGTGAACATCCTACCCATCTTCCTTCACTTTGTGCTATCAAAGCATAAGGCTGAGCAAGCTGCAGTAAGTAGAAATATTTTGGCACGTGTTACACTGTATGTTATTGTATAATTTTCTAGTGGTGGTTAATTATGCTTTGGGATGGTCTTAGATTGATAGTCTTGAGTCAATGCTTGGCTTTTGTTTGGATTTTGTTACTTCTCTAAGGAAGAGCTGGTGTTTTGTGGTCTTTTCCCCCATTTATGTAGTGTCTGGGTTGGCTTGGCTTAGACGAAATTTTTATTTCTTGCTTGAACTTAGTAACTGGGAATTTGAGCTTGGACTTAGCTGGATCTCTCTCATTCCCACCTGTCTTGTGTGAGGCTAATATAAGGAGAGGTGCTTCCCCTCGCATTTTTTTCAATTCCCAGTGGCTACGCTATGGTGAGTTTGTGTCCTAGAACTTGTTTGCTGTTGTTGACATTTCACCAAATGTAGATATGAGCAGCACAAAAATAGGACTGAATTTCTGAGGGTGGATGATTTAGTTCTTCAATGGAATGGAAAGTGCTTTTTTTTTGCTCTGTTCATTATAAAGGGGTGGCTTGAAGAGAAATATCATTTTTCTGTCCCTTTTGAAAGGGAATCGAATGGTTATCATCCTGTTTCAAACAGCAGCCAAATTTCCAGAGAAGTTTATTTACTTGTGGAAGTATTCTATTCACCTGACAAGACACTTTTGATTGTGAAGCTGCAATATAAAATTTCTTGGGTCAAGTAAGTGATACAATTTCCTGTAAATGTGTGCTATGTTGAATGTACTTTGTTTTGTATCGTCCCTTTGTTATTGATATGCAGAGACAAAGGTTTTTTTTTTTTTTTTGTTGGATGTTGGAGAGAAGAATTTTTTGATTTTACCTTGGCAACAAGAATGGTAGGTTGGTGCTTTGTTTTTCTTGAGTGTTGGCAGTGGTGGTTCGGTTTGTTATTGATGCTTAGTAAGCAGCCTTGTAGCAGATTCACGAGGACAGCGTTCAAATTCTAGTTAGATATGAGGTTCTTAAGTTGTCTTCTTTTTGTGATGTTGCATCTCTTGATTGAGCTGTTTTAGAATTTATTGTTGCATTCTATTCTTCTTCTTCTTTTTTTGATAAGCATGCTTTACTGATGATGTGGTTGTCAGTTTCTTTGTATTTAGTGGTAAATTAGGTTTGAGTTTGTGTTTCTTGCTTTCAAGGCATAGCAGGCAACTTTTTATTGTGAGAAGCGTAATTGGAGTCAACTAAAAGAAAGGACATGTGATGGCTATTTATTGACCTTAATCAGCGAAAGCATAGCAGGAGAGTGAAAGGTGCTATTGGAAACAGCGTTATTTAGAAAGTTATAGTGGGTGTGGGAAACCAAGATGTGGTGATGTTAAGCTCCTCAGAATTTTATTGTTGGATATCCTCATAGGAATAAAAAGATGGTATAAGTATTCACTTGATGACGAAGTGATAGAAAAGTTTAACTTTATGTTTTCTAGCCACAGTGCTTTGATTTCATCATGGACTTTAAAGTTTCTGAGCTGACATATCCAACTAAGAGTAAACTTTTTCAGAATAGCATGGTTCTGTTTGTTGGCTTTGTGGCTAAAGAGGTCTATTCTAATATGTCATTATTAAAATTATAATTCCTGCCTAATGTCTCTGATCTCATGAATGAGTGCAGCTTCTCATCACTCATGTTCAAATCCTTATGTGCCATTCTTTGTTTTTAGCAATGACTCAAAATGGACCTGGGGCACCACATGTGTATAAGTTTAACCAACTATATCTTAGTATGGTAAAAATCATCTATGCTATCATTTGTGGAGCACTTGGTTCATGTCGGATTAGTGCTTAATTGAGGCCTTCCTTGGCTAGTTTTATGCTTTACTTCTTGCTGTACGACTGGAGATGGATCGGATCCATTGCAAGTGTATGATTGTTTAACCTGTTACCTCTTAGAATGGTAAATTGTCTATGCCTATGCTGTTATTTGTTTTTCAGGATGGGTTAGTGCTTAGTCAGATGTGCCGTAACTCACCACTTTTTGTCTTGTGTCGGCATGTGTTCAACATTGGCATTCCAAACTATTTTGCTCCTTGTTTGATGTTTTTGCTTTTCTTATATTGTATTTCAGGCATACTATCTTTTGGCTATTCCAAGCTGCTGCCTTTTCTATTGCCGAATGTTCTTTTATGAGGTATGTTCACCTACTCTCTACCATAACAATTGCCTACTTGTTCATTTGTTAAATTTCATGTTTTTCCATTATTCAATTGGAGAAATTGAAGACATTGAATACTGCCAATCATGCCAATAATTGCAGGCGCTAATATAGTGTTCATAGGTGGGGTATTCATATTGTAAATGAAGGGTTGTTTGTGGGTATCTCTATGTTTTTACTTTTCATCAACGTGTCAAGACTAGTTCTTCTGTGTGTTTAGTAGCATAAAGATGAAATTCGCACTTTCAAGAGTCACTCATTTGGGTGCTTTTAATTTAATATGGTGCAAAGAGTCTTCCCACTTTCACTGTTACTCTTGCAGTGACAGACAAGTCGGTTGGTTGGTTGGTCTCTCAACGTTTCTTCCTGCATCGGCCTTAGAGTTCTGCAGGGAGGCCTACTTGGCCAAGGATGTCTATGGTCTGACCATCAGCAGGAAGCGCCATTTGCTTTTGCGGGGATGGATGGATACATAAGATATTTTCTGGGCATTGTTCCCCAGGATCACTGCAGGGATGGATTGTCAGACTAGTTTCCTCGCGATTTACTGTAAGAATTCCTTGTCAGAAAACATCCGTAAGAAATTTTCTGATGTATTTCTCAACATAAATGTCCTGTTTCATGCTTTGATTTTAAAATTTGAACGCAATGCAGTATCTGAAGAGGTTTTTACATTTCACCCTTGTAAGGTACAAAACGTAAAAAAAAAAAAAACAAAGGCAAAAACAAAAATTGAACCAAGGGAGGATTTATGTGGAGGACGCTTAGGGCTTTAAATGCTAAATGTAGTAGACCCAAGTCATAGTCAGCATGTACAGCGTTCTTATGTTACACTTGATGTCACCGATCATGCCACCGAATGAAAGTGATGTAATAATAAAGAATTCGTTTGTTATAGAGTCAAATCTCTGCAACCATCAATGCGCGATAATGTAGGTTGACCAGCGAGGGAGTTCATTTGAAGAGATTGTCAAGGATTTCCTATTATTCTTTCTCGTGAGTTAATTGTTTGGGTTGAAATTGGTAATTCTAGGTAACTATATCTAATTATTTAGATAATATTTGATTTTACAAAAATATTGCTATTAAGTAATAATATGCATACAAACATGATCAATTAGGTTTTATTTAATTGGAAGTTGCAAAATTTTTTTAAAAATAAAAGTAATAAATAAAAGCGTAAAGGAGGAGAATCAACGTTGCAACTCAATTTTGGCGCGTACAAAAAAAAACGTAAAAATTGAAAACATAAAATCCATTTCAAATTCAATAAAAACGATGACGCCAAAAAGTTTCCCGCCAAAAGAATTTCCCTTACTCTGAAACTTTCAATTCGTTCTTTCAACCCTAAACTCTCACACTTTCTGTCTCTCTCTTTATGTACTGTATGCAAAAACCTGAAAACAGCGGAGCCAGAGAGAGGGAGAGAATGGAAGCCAAGTATCAAGCACTGCCTCCTCTCAAAAGGTATAGACTTTTGCAGCAGCAGCAGCAACAACAACAAGAAGAAGAACATATCGATCATGCAGCGGAAGAAGACTACAAAGAGAATTTACCCATTTCTCTGCAGCTTCCCGCCAAGAAGAGAAACGAGTCTCGACCCTCACAACTTTTCCTGCCCGACGAACCTACAACCAGACTCACTGCCGCTGCTGCTCCTGCAATCACTACTTCCTATTGTTTGCCTACCAAGAAGAGAATACGGGCTCTTCAGGCTGATTATTTCTCCTCCTCCTCTGGTAAGCCTCTTTTGCCTTTGGATCTCAATGTTGAATATAAACCCTCCTTTGACGTTGATGAAGATAAGAAGACCCCATTTGCAATTGGCTCAAATCAGTGTGAAATTGCCCCAATCCATGAAATAAGCAATCTTAAAGAAAACCCATTTGGAGATGGTTCGAATCATTCTATTGAAACAGACAAGGAAGGAAAAGAAAAGAAGAAAATCCAATTTGTTAGTAGTACAGATGTTCAGTCCACTGAAATCGCTGAACAAGATGAAAAAGGTGGAGATCAAGGCAGAAAGAAACAGGAAGAAGAGGCTGAAGCTGAGGATGATGGGATTCTGTGTGCTATTTGTCAAAGCACGGACGGGGATCCAGCAGATCCCATTGTGTTTTGTGATGGGTGTGATCTAATGGTACATTCCACCTGCTATGGCAATCCTTTGGCAAAGGGTATCCCTGAAGATGACTGGTTCTGTTCTAGGTGTCTGATTTCCCGATCGCAGGAGCAAAGGATGCCCATTTCTTGTTGTCTGTGTCCATCTAAAAATGGTGCCTTGAAACCCACCAAGAATGAGTCATGGGCCCATATTGTCTGCGCACTCTTTGTTCCTGAGGTGTTCTTTGAGGACCCAGATGGCCGCGAGGGAATTGATTGCTCCATGGTTCCTAAAAGAAGGTGGGGAGGCAAGTGCTATATGTGCCAGAGAAGAAAAGGCTGTGTCATTGAATGCTCTGAGTCTAAATGTTCTCTGGCGTTTCACGTTACTTGTGCATTGGATGGGGGTCTTTGCATTGAATATCAAGAGGGAAAGAAAAAGAAGGAAACTATTGTAGCTGGGTTCTGCAAGAGCCACACTGAGTTGTGGAGAAAAGTAAATTTACATATGCTAATTTTTTGCTTTCCAGTTTGAACTAAAGTTTTGATAATCTAGCTGTTTTTCTTGATTACTTTCATTCTTGTTGGCAGCAACAGAAGACTGGGAAGTTCAAGATTGTGGCCAGAGAAGAATCCGAGAAGTAGATGGGCTGAGGAGGCTAATGGGTCTGGTGTTATGATGCTGAAGGATATTTCCCATGTGAAAATTTCAGACATTATTTTAGGTCAAAATAGTTATCTTGCAGTTTTTAGTCTGGTAGCATTGATGCTTTTTGGTTTGGTATTAATGAATTGAAGCTTGTCATTGGCTTGTTGGATTATTGATCTTACCTCAAACTCTACATACTTCTGGGTTCTGATGCTAAACTTGATGTAGTAGTAGCTTTTTAATTCACGTCAAATATTTGTTACTTGAATGCAAGTGTAGGATTTCATTCCATGTCGAGCTAGTAAAAATTTTAGAATAGCTCTTTTCTGATTCTTTGAAATCAAACTCCAATTATACAACGCTACTCCTTTTGGGGAAAGTCTTAGGGAGATTTTGTGGATGTTGTAGGCTTTTCAACTGCAATATAGAATTTTGAATGCAAAGGTCATTTTGTGCTGTTGCTATAAATTGCATCACTATCTGATCCATCTAACGTGAGCTTTCATTTGTCTATTTCAATACTTCAGAATTTTTGATCTCTCTATCAATTGCTATTTCCTTTGAAGTTTCTGGTTGAGATGCTTTGCGGATAAATGAAGTAATTGATTGGCCATCTATCCATCCTGAGGTTAGAACCTAATTGTGAACGAGTAATTGGAATCAGAGAAATTTACTAGATTGAAGAACTGTTGCTAACAGAATAGGAAATTCTTAAAGGCAAAACAAATTAATTTTATTTATTATGATTGAGGAGTTTATATAATTAGATTATATTATTTTTATTTTTAAATTTATTTTGCATGTTTAATTTTATTAATTAAATTGTGCTCATATAAAATGTTTTTCAATAAATATATTCATTTTGAAATATGTATTTTTCATTGATTGTCATGTTATTAAATTGGTTAATATAATATAAATTTTATTTTTTAAAAAATAAAAAATTATATATTATAATTATTTTTTTCTCTTTTATAATATTTATAATAGTTTTTATTTTATTAATTTTTAATTTTTTAAAAAATAAAATTTATCATTTCAATAATTTAATAATATAGTAATAAATGAAATATATTTGTTACATAGTGTATGAGTAATTGTATTTTAAAAAATATTTAATATTAATAAAATTAATATATTTGATAAATTTTTATAAAATAAGATATATTTAATCTTAAAATTTTGTTAATATGGTAAGCGAATTAATTAATTAATTATTATCATCATCATTATTTTGTCAATTCTCAGCAGGTAAGGTGGATGGGGGCAGATAATGTTTCTTGAGTAATGTCAGACTTGAGGGCCATGCTTGCAAGATATGGTCCAACCAAGCTGCAATGAATGATGCTTTGAAAGTTGACAAAGCTGATGTTCTAGCCTCATAATGAATTGCATTTGGCAAAGTGTGGTTGACATTTTTTTAATTTTTTTTTTTTTTTGAGTGAAATAATTGCTTCTCCACTAAAAGTTTATCATTAGTGGGAAACCTAGATGAGTCTATTTTAAGGAAGTAAAGTCTGGCTTGAGTTTCTTTGAAGGGAAGAAAATTGGAGTTTGCCATCTTGCACTAGGTTTTTGTATAATTTAGTCATTTCCTTGCAGCAAAGAAAATCTAAATTTGATTTTGATCTTGAGTTATACAAATGAAGTTATTATAAGCATGCATTTGTTCTTTTCTGTAATGATGTAAGCCTTTTTGTTTGGTTTCTGACTTTGAGGAACAAAAACATGGGATTGAAGTGCTTGGATTAGCTCAAATCTTTGTTCTCTTCTCTCCTCCGAGCTTCTGCAGGAACTTGTTTTTCAAAACAAAAGTAATTAAGCGAATACGAAGATTAAATAAATATAAAAATTAAATGTGAATTCAAGTCACTGAATTTTTTCATCGTATAGGAGACTTTAACTTCTTTGGTGGTAAGTAACCGGAATCAAAGCTGAATCTTCGTCGCAACGAATAGTTCATCCCATCTTTTCCTGCACTAAAAATAGGATTGTTCTAAAAGTAAAAAAAATTATTTTAATTTATATATCAAATATTATTATTGTTTAAGATCAAATTTGTTTTTGTAATGATGTAATTAAGTTATAATAAAATTATTGACAAAATAAAATATATTTAACTATAATTTATGTTATATTATTAAAATTATTTTATTAAAAAAATAAAATATTTTTATCTTTTCTTTCTTTTTGATAAAAGGATGATAATTATGTGTTTATGTAAAACTACATAGGCATAATGCCTTTTTTTTTTTTAAATAGATGTTAAATTTGATGTTATTCACACAAATAAAAAAAAATATATACATGATTCATTTATAAGTTTAAAGAATATCTTTTGAGTATCATAAACTTGGAAGCCAATCCCTTTAACATTTCATTTACAAAAACTTATCTTAAAATTATTTAACTAAAAATAAGATTGTATTGAAAATATTTTTTTTTTCAAGTTGTAGGTAGAAAATTATTCTTAAAAAAATGTAATTATATTATAGCAAATTTTTTCATACGGAATAAAATGAAATATATTTGATTATAATTTTTATTATTAAAATTAAAATTTTAATAAATTTATATATTATTAAAAATATATATTTTCATCTTTTTTTTATAAAGGGGGATTATTATTATTATTATTATTATTATTATTATTATATGTATATATATATATATATATATATAGTAATTTAAGAGTTATTTAATTAAAAAATATGTTTTTTATAAAATAATATTTTGACATGTTCTACACATAAATATTCAAAATAAAAGAAATTAGTGCTTGCATTTGTGTTCATTGTTAGCAACTTCCTAAAAAAAATGATTAGACGTTTTGCTATTAATTGACATTTAGTTAACAAGTCCTTTTTTAACAAGGAAACGTTAGAAATGTGCAGCAAAGTATTTTCCAGTGTCAATGGAACAAGTGGTAATAGATGCTTGCAATTACGTGTTGTAATCCTTTTCTTGCAATTATTCTACGATTTCCACAACTTTTTCCACGCGAAAAAGTGCTTCATCACAGTCTCATCATCATTACCTCACCTTTGATTCCAAGTCCCGTTAATGAAAGATCGCTTTGAATTCTAATGGGGACAAATGCACTCTATAAATGGTAAAGCGAAAAATGGTACAGCTCTTCTGTTTTGGGGATGGGATTGGATGTTGAAAACTCTACTTTCTCAGATTATTTAATTCAAGAATAATATGATATGATTTTCTTGGGAATGCTTAGTGTTTAAGAACTTTTTTTTTTTTTTTCATTTTGAATTATAATTTTGTGAATGAATTTATAAAAAAAATTAAAAAAATTATTTTTGTTATATAATTTATTTATTCGATGAACTTTCTGATGAAAAATAATATATATATATATATATATATATATATAGATAGATAGATAAAGCTATGAACACAATTCCATGGCCTAACTCTATTTTTTCAATGCGACGAGGGTTTGGAAAAAACAACAATGCGAAATGTCAGCAAACCCAAGGAATTGTGGTTATGAGGTTTCCACGTGGTGAAGACTTCCAGGAACTCTCATTTTCCTGGCTTATTTTAATCCATTTAAAATCCAATTTTTGGTTCTTTATTAATTTATGAATTTTCTCTCTATGTCTATTTGTATTTGATAAGCGTAGATGCATTTATTGTTTATATAGTTTTGGTTTCTAGAAGCGAAAATTTTGACTTAAAAATGTTGGTAGGTTCACATTATATTATTTTAATTATTAAATATATAATTTAAATATGTATTATTAATTATAATTATATATTAAAAAATACAATTAAAGTGTAATGTATGGATTTATATTGATTTATTTATGTTTGTGTAAGATTTAGAAATTCCCCCTTTTAGTTTAAAAATTGGATATTTATCCATTAACATTTACATAACATTTATATATATATATAATTAATTAATTTCAACTGAAATTAATTTATTAGGTTTTGAAAAATTGTGTGGAGGGCCTCCTATCCATGGCTGGCTCTATATATAGATGGTCACCTTGGCAGCACCCGTCCTAACAATAAATTGCCCAGTTGTCAAATTGTCCTCTTATACGATCAGGGCAAAGAGAAGCTGTAAACAAACTTAGTTAGGTAGTCTAGACTACAACCATCCGGTTCAACAAACAATGGAATTCAATCTTGGAAGCTCTCTTCCTGTGCCTTCTGTTCAGGAATTGGCCAAGGGTCATCTTGCTGGTGGTGTTCCACCCAGATACGTGCGTCATGGCGAGGACCTGTCCATGGTTGCAGCCAATGATAACAATGCTTCACTGCACGAGGTCCCAATTGTTGACATGCAGAGGCTACTTTCTCGAGAATCGGCAGACTCTGAATTGGCTAGGCTCCACTTTGCTTGCAAGGAATGGGGCTTCTTCCAGGTACATCTCATCTGCATGCTTCCCCACTTCATTTTTGTTTTTTTTACGTGAAATCTTAGGAACTTTGATATATATTACACGACTTACTTTAAAAAAATTAAAAAAAAATAAATAAAAATTTATTACATGAACACAAGACAGATGCAAGTAAAATGATGATGCATGATTATTATAATTATTTATCAAACGACAATAGATATATAATTAATGTTTAACAATTTTTTTTTAATCGTTTGACTCATATTAAAATACAAAGAGAGATTTCACTCTTATCAAGCACAATATACTCTCTATGAGTATGTTTTTTCAATTGACCTCTGGCACAGGTCTCCCATATGTGTAGTGAAGCCAAACAAATTTTTGCAGATGAATAAATGGAGACTGCATTAGATGTCATAATAATGATGATGATGATAATAAGTATGGTATCCTACATTTTTTGCAGTTGGTGAACCATCAAGTGAGCACCTCACTGATAGAGAAGATGAAGGTGGAGGTCCAAGACTTCTTCAAGCTCCCAATGGAAGAGAAGAAAAAATTTTGGCAATATCCTGGAGAAGTTGAAGGTTTTGGACAAGCATTTGTTGTATCTGAGAATCAAAAACTCGATTGGGGTGACCTTTTCTTCATGGTAACCCGGCCAATTGATGCAAGAAAACCCCACTTGTTTCCATTGCTCCCTCTTCCTATCAGGCAACTCTCTCTCTCTCTCCCCCCACCCCTTCTCTCTCCAATATGCTTTTACGCATGTTTGTGAATGCCATGTTTGTGCATGTGCATCTACACATTATCAACCACAATCAATAATTAATTAATGCCAAACATGCCCCTACTTCTCTGTTTCAAAGTGAATCTTTTCCTTCTTGTAGAGACACTCTGGATGCTTACTCACTGGAAGTGAAAAATCTGGCCATGGCCATCCTGGCACAGATGGGCAAAGCATTGAACATGGAGGCAGGGGAAATGGAAGAGTTCTTCGAAGACGGACATCAATCAGTGAGGTTGAACTACTACCCTCCGTGCCCTCAACCGAAGAAAGTCATTGGCCTCACTCCCCATTCAGATGCCTCAGGTCTCACAATTCTCCTACAGGTCAATGAAATAGAAGGCCTACAAATCAAGAAAGATGGAAAGTGGGTTTCTGTTAGGCCCCTCCCAAATGCCTTTGTTGTCAACATTGGAGATGTTTTAGAGGTAATTATGGTTCCAAATGGTCAAACCAACATGACAACTTTTTGAGGCACCTAACATGCTAACGTAAGCATAAACAAAGCATATTTCATCTCCATCACAAAGACACTGATACTATATTATGTTAAGAAACTATGCAACCCAACAATTAAAAACTTAAAAACTGTTGAATGATGTTCGGGAATGGATTACGTGCTTTTTCAGATTTGCATCATCGCTGAACATGAGTTATATTGATCGATTTTTGTTTTCTACTTTATTGCTCTTGAAGATTTTATTCCTGACCATTTGTATTTGTTAAATATTCGTTTCCACTGTTCAACTAGCAGATGATAACCAATGGAACATACTGCAGCATTGAGCATAGAGCGACAGTGAACTCTGACAAAGAGAGACTCTCAGTTGCAACGTTTTGTTCCCCCAGATATGGAGTCCAAATAAGGCCAGCAACCAGCCTTGTCACCAACGAAAAACCAGCAATGTTTAGGAGTATTGGAGTTGAAGAGTATCTCAAGGGCATATTCACTCGTGAGCTTAATGGAAAATCTTATCTTGATCATCTGAGGATATGATCGTTGTGTTACAATATTGTAATAAGTTGTGAAAAATCAATGGCATCATCTAAATAAACTTAGAAGGTGGGCAAGAATTAAATAATGTTCATTTACAAAATTTAGGGAACAAATCCACCTTAGCTGTTTTGACAACTTCTTTGTAATTTTTGCTTATGACTCGTAATAATAGTAATAATAATTGACACTACTTTCAGAGATATGGTGAGCCCTCTCACATTTCATTTCTACTTGAATCACATTTTGAGCTTTTTTTGTAGCTTAGAAAGAAAAACTTCTGCCCCGTCCAAAATATTGACAAGTGTAATGTTGCCTCAATAATTAATAATGAAGAGAAATAGTCAATTTCTCTCGCATTCTCTCCCCGTCGCAGCGCCTCTCCCTGTCTCTCCAACCCCGCTAAAGTGTCGATGGCTACAAGTGATCTCACTGTCTCCTCTTGTCCCTCGTCCTCTACACTACACTCTTCCCTCTTAACCTTGAATACATTAACTTCGACCCCACAATCAAGCAGCAATATCGGACACTTTGAGCCCCGGTTATGGTGTAGATCATTAAGAAACCATAACACATAACACAAAGTTTAAGAATTTATTAGAACGGAGAAAAGAAATGGGAGAAAAATAAACAACAGGGTGAATAGTAAAGGAAGAGGATCTGTGACAAGAGTGTACTAAACCAAGTAATTTAGTACACTAAATATGTAAACTTTTGGACTACTTGGTGTAGCTTTCTCAAATATAATGTTATTTGAAAGGTTTAACCATATCAATGAGAAAATTGCAACTTTCATGTGCAAAGTCATTATCTTTTGTTGAAAAAGGTTAAGCCCAAGTGATGATACTCAGCTAACCAAAAATTGTGCCACCAGGAGGTAATCCTGGTATGGGCAAACGAACAACGCATTCATGTTTTCTCAATGATCGGCAGTGTGTAACCCAAGTAAAACGATCAAACTAGGATACAACTCAATCAAGTTTCATACTCCAATATATCCTAGTTGACAATTCCGACAAACTTTGTAGGAATGTGTATTGTGGACATCTGCCTTCATACCCTTCATTCCCCAGTTACAATAAAATAGCGAGACAAAAGAGACTACTCTACCTTGTGGCAGCTCTTGCACTCATGGACAAATGATAGGTGGAGCTTCTCTGTTTCCTATAAGATGCATAAACATCATCATACTGGCTTGCCTCATTAGGATCAGCTGTTGAACCAAGTCCCAACCTTTCTGTGCCACTCGATCCAGGCTTCCTTTCTACACTCCCATCAGCATAAGTCCCAGTCTCTGGGTCAACCTGCAAGTTGGGGGGTGGAGGGATGCAAGCTCCTCCCTTGCGAACAGGAGGGTCTCTCTCATACTCATCATCTTCATCTTTTGAATAGGACTTCACTGGTCCCTCAGACGGGTTAGCCTCCCCAATCTCTTTAAAGAACTTTGAGACTCTCTCCAGAATTTCTGACTGGGATACATCAGATGGAGGTATAAATGTCGGGATGTCCAATGGGCTCAAAGGGGAGTAGGGTACCCCACTGCCAATCTGCATCTTTCTAACCATCCCAGGAATAAGACCAGGTGGAAACAATGGATATGGAGGTAACTTTTCAGCCGTGCTAGAAGGGGCTGCTTGCAATGAATGTGCTGCAGGCTGTTGATCTACTTGTGGAATAGAAGAATTTAAAGGCATGGTACCTGGAAAACCACCAGGAGGGACAGAACTTGGAATAAATTGTTGGTTTCTAATGGATGGTGCCATGGCAGTGATAGGTTGTTCATCAGAATGCTCCTGATCTGACATACTTTGTCTATCAAGCTGCCAGTGTGGAGCATTAAGTTTTATCGTTTGATGTGGAAAGCCTGCAGGAAGGCAAGAAGAAAATGCTTTAATGGTTAGACAATAGCTTGGATGGGAAAAGTAAATACAAATAACTTCAAAAAAAAAAAAAAATCCAATGGCAGACATCTTTATTTTATCAGAAGACACAGGGGCTCTTAACAACCACCCTATGGCGCTTGGAGCACCCCTTAAATCTCTAAAAAGAAAGCTTGTGTGTGGCAACCTGGAGCCATTGAATCTGCTGAAGCAGTAGATAATTCCTTTGGAGCCCCTGAAAATGAATCGGTTGGTTGTCCACCAACCATCTCACCCTCAAGTGAATAAATAGTGTCTTGATCATAAACCTCCTTTGAAGCCCAGAACTGTAGAATTTTCTGCAACCGTGATTGATTTTCATCCTTATTTTGAGGGTTGTGGTAAACTCTTGCAAGCATGGAGCCTAAAAATGGCTTAAATGCAATGGCCTCATCATCAAGGTTATGGGGATCCATCCTCCTCTGCAAACTATATAAATAGTAAAGGATACACACTAATCAGAGCAAGCAATGCACATCAGACAAATTAAAATCAAATACATTACACAAGAATCAACCAAGCAAACAAAGAAACAGTTAGGTTTTTTCATGGATTTTCATGTCATAGGATTGGATAGATAACATGGAGATGGATTTTTGTACAAACACAAAATTCCCATTAAATTGAAGGGTTAAATCTAGTAAACAACAATTAGGCCAACAATGTTGTGCAGTAATAAGTGTTGGGTTGAGAAGAAACATGTCCAAGAAAATTAGTTTAACATAGATGAAAATATTTAAATGGATTTGTGGTCACTCTAAGAAAGATTGAATAAGAAATGAGATCTTCGTAGTAAAACAGGTTTAACACCGATTGGATGATGTGTAAAGAGGGAGAGGACAACTAAGTCGATTTGGAAATCTTTAGTTAGGAAGGATTTGAAACAATTAAATCTCACACCAAAAATAGTTCATGATAAAATGTAATTACGAGAAAGTATCCATGCAGCCAGCCCCAATCAAATTTGAGATTAAAACTTAGTTACTATTGTTGTTGTGAAAAATGGACCATGTTGGCCAGCCAAAAACAGTAAGCCTTTACTGTTCTCCCATCCCATTATATGCTAAAATTACAGATTGCAATGTGTCACCAAGGTGAAATATGAGGAGTCTCAATCTTTCCACAAAAGGTAGCTATATGAAGATTTTCTTCCTTTTTCCACAATATTTATGTATTTGAGTTGCATAAAATTTTGTAGTCATCATGGATCACAGCATAAAGGCAAATGAAGCTATAAATGCAGAGACAATTATAAGCTTGTTCTGGAACATTTTTGGAGAAAGTTCAATTGCTCAGCACAACTGAAAAAAAAAAAATCCAACTCCAATCCAGTTCTACAACCTCATACACAATTGTATTGGTAAGCTCAAGGAAAAAATGAAATCACTATCAGTAATGTAAAGCAAATTTAAAGATGGTATATAAACACACTCCAGGAGTCTGTATAAATGCAATGACTAAGAAATTGACAACTTTGGAGGATGTCCATGGTAAGCCAGTGTCTTTCAATCAGAAAATGGGAAAAAATGTAAAATTGCGAATGCAAGTGATTATACCTCTACAAACTTGCTAGTGGGTATGATCTCTTTAGGCTCCTATTTTCTTAAAAAGCATTTTCATCTAACATCTTCTAGTGAATTGGTAACATTTCTGTGCCTTAAGACCTACATGTTTGAAGTTCAAAAATTGAGACCTTCAACAGGAATATAACTTTTTGGATTCAAAAACGAACTTTTGACTATTTACAAAAGAATATGCTTTCTAAAACCTTCAAAATTCCATGTGATTCAAAAGCTTAGTGGACTTCCATTATAATGTTATGCAATTTTACAATTTTTTTAGCGGTTTACTTTCATTAGTAGTCATGGAAGTTATCTTATTTTCAATGTTTCATTTTAGGTTTATTTTATGTTTGCATATGCACAGGACTTTTAGGTATTTGACAAACTGGTTGTTCAATGGAATTGAATAATGCTTTCATGCTGTTTTCTTTCAGCTTTAAGTGTTTCCTGTCTCCTTCTTGCTTCTGTCATCTCTAATTGTCCTTCCCTAGAATCCTCCCCTTCTTCCCTCCATTCTCCCTTATTTTCCTCTAATTTCCACCTCATCATGAAAACAGATAACTCTTCAAGTAAACGGGCTCCAATAGATGGATTGGGCACATAACTGATTGCAGATGCCCCAAAGACAAAGCAGCCCCAATACAATTGTTCATATTTACTCTCATTTTCTGTCTAGGTACCAAGCAAGTAATTAGGCTCATTCTCAAAAGAAAAGATAAAGAATACATGCCTTCTTTTGCTAATTAGATTATCATCCAAGGAAAACAAAATCCAACTAAACACCAGTCCCTTTTTTTTTTTTTGTTTGTTTGTTTTAAAGAGGGGTTACCCAGGGGCAGGGCTGCGGTTGCTTGGGTATAACTGATTCAAACCAATAAAACAGAAAGCAAAAGGACAATGGATACAGCAAAGGAATGATTTTTTTTCACTCACTTTCCACTTAATATGGATTCAAATAACTGTTTCCCACTATTTTCTTAGCAGCCATTTGTCTTTCTTGCACCTATCATCTTTAACAACTTAAGCACCACAACTAGTTATATAAGGAAGAGTATATATACAACAAGACACATCTTACCATGCATCATTGCATTTCCTCCTAAGGCTTTAAGCAATAGAATCATTGCATTCACTAGCGAGAGCACCAAGTGAGTGCAAGGCTGATACTTCATAATTTTCAATTGCTTCAGTCAGATTTTTAACTATATTTTCTTAGCGGCTATGTATTATCTTTTGCTAGATCATCTTGATTTATCTAAATAATGAGTTGCAACCAGTTTTTGGTAAGAAAAAAACAGCAAATAGCTCAAAATTAAAAACGCACCTGTCAAAAAGAATGTCATTGGCAAGATAGATGATATGCAATTGCCTCTCAGAATCATCCAGAGCAAAAATCCTGTCTCTTAGTGCCTCAGCCAGAGCTGGCGCGAATGGAAATCTCTGCATGAACCAAGTCTTGGCTCCTTTGATAGACTCCTTGGTGCCATTGAGACTATTAAGCACATTAGTCAGCTCCATTGCAACATCCGGAGGAAGTGGGACAGAAGGAACTTTGAAGGAATTGGATGACTGATCAAAATCTGGCCCAGCATGAGGCCCAAAAGGTTGAGGCTGCTGATGGTGATGCTGCTGCGGTTCATAGAAAGGAGAAAAGGGAGGCTGGTGCACTGGAGGAGCACCGATCATAGGCATAGACGCTGAAGCAGCAACTGCAGTATTCATCAGAGGGTTTGGAGGGTTTGGCATCATCCGCACGGAAGAGGGTGGGAAAGGAGGATTAAAGTGGCCAAGGGCGCCTGGGGGAAGTGTGGATAGCCAAAGCTTGTACCGGTAATAGGTATGACCTTCGCCACCGAAAAGAAATGCATAAGCAGGATTTTCCTGCTGCTTATTACGGATCATACGTTCGAATTCAGGGCCATTCTTGGTGGCATACTCAACAAGTTTATCGATCCGTTTTTGGAGCTCAGGATCGGACGGAGGAGGAGCAGGGGGCGGCTGCGAAGAAGATTCGTAATGGCCATGGAAAGAAGAAGGATGGAGGTGAGGGTGCAAATGTGGAAGGAAATGAGGAGATGGAGGCTGTTGCTGTTGATGAAGCAGGTGAGGGTGGAGCTGCTGAGGAGGAGGAGGAGGAGGCGGCGGCTGTACCTGCTGCTGCTGCTGCAACGGGTGAGTGTAAGCGAATTGCTGCATCGAAGGCATGAAAGGAGGGTACTGCATCGGCTGGTTTTGATACTGCTGCGAGTGAAATCCGAACTGCTGCTGCTGCTGCTGCTGAGACGGAGGCGGCGGCGGCTGCATACTCACTTGTTGTTGTCTCAGCTGCTGCTGCTGTTGCTGCTGCTGGGAATACGCCATAGATGGAGCCGAAGCCGGAGCTACTCCATTAAACCAAACCTAATAACTGAATCAGCCGACGGCGGCCACAACTTTTCAATCATTGAATTTAAAATCTTTTTTACCAAAAAAAAAAAAAACAAAAACCAAAACTCTAAATATTTAGATCTGACCACAAAGATTCAAGGGACGCATACCTCGTTTGTTGTCCGTAAGATTGAGTGATCGACGGAGACGAAACAATCCAATTAGGGTTTTTGACAGAGTCGTCAATTCAACTCAGATTCCAATTTTTCTCCTTTGTCCGACTCAATTTAGGGTTTTTGCCTGTTGGGGCCGCTCCACAAGAAAATAAACATTTAATATTTGAAACTTCAGTATAGATTATTATACAAGTATAAGAGAAAACATGATTTTTCTTTTTTTAATGGTAAATATTTCCTAATTTTGTAACCTATCTGATTGTATTCTCTAAAACACGGAGAAGAATATATTTTTTTTACATATAAATAATAAATTATAAAAAATGATATATCAAAAGTTTACTTTAAAAAAAATCTTGTAAACTAAGTTTACAAATTTATTAACATATATATATATATATATATATACATTAAATTAATTTGCATAAATATTATGACAATAAAAAAAATTATTTTTATTTTTGATTTTTTTTAATAGACCAAAATGAAAAGGGTGTCACATTTAATTATATTCATATTATAATTTTTGATAAAAACATTTGAATTAAATTCACAAAATTATCAACGGTATCAAAATTATTACTTAATTTGTTGAAGATAATTGAACTAAAAGTACCAAATATAACGGAATTTTCTACTAGGAAACATTGAAGCCATAAATGGAAACGATAAATGACTCAAAGAAGTGTGTTTATGAAGAACAGAGGGAGCTAGAGGGAGGCTGTCTGTCTGAGTTAGGGACAGAGAGACAGACGATTAAAAGAAATGATGTGTCCAATTACAATGGCCAAATTTAACCACGACCACGACAAGGATGATGGTGATGACGACAAAGGCAATACTGAAACTTTTTTTCTCATTCCGTTAGCACGACAAACCAGATTGAGTAAGCTAATGTAATGCATTACAGAACTGTTGGCTTATACCGCAGTTTTCTGGACATCATTTTGGTTGTCCTCTCTCAACAGAGTTTCAAACGGAATTCATCAACATAACCATACATTAATTACAATACGCTGAAACATAAGCAACTATTTTGAGGCTTCATCCTGTTGTATCTTTAAGGTATCAAGGTAGGATTTCCCGTGGAGCTCACGAGAAAATAGACCCCTCAAGTATTCTTTAACTGTCAATCTTTGAAACAATGCTGGTGTTTGTTCAGTGATCAAGCCACGTGCAGGACCTATTTCACCATCATATCTTGGGGAATGGAATGAGGCAATTGAGAGTCTTTCCTTGCCAGCGTTTACGGTCGCACGATGCTCAATGCTACGGTATGCACCGTTTGTGAAGATCTGCGATGTGAGTTTACAAGAACTGCATTAGTTTATTCCCTTGTCTGTGCTTTCTTTCATGGATGTAAAAATGTTATGATTTATTGGTAAAGCCACCTAGTCCCCTGCTATAGCATACATTCGTGCTATGCAAGCTTCTATGGAAGCGAGTCAAGTTACCTTTGAAGGAGTCTAGACAGTAGCACAAAAGTTGTTCCTGAAGTTTGCATTTTATCAACATTGTGCAGTTAAGTGTCGCTTTGAATTTAAATCATGTGTTACCTCCAAGATGTCACCAATATTGACAACAAAGGCATCTGGGAGGGGCCTAACAGGAACCCATTTTCCATCTTTCCTTATTTGTAGACCCTCAACTTCATTAACCTGCAGGAGGATTGTAAGACCTGTGGCATCTGAATGAGGAGTGAGGCCAATGACCTGCTCTGGTTGAGGACACGGTGGGTAATAGTTCATCCTCATTGATTGCCTGATGCCTTCAGTGAACTCTTTAATATCCTCTGTTCCAATGTTTAGAGCTTTTCCCAGTTGTTCAACGATGATTGCAGCTAGACCTTTCACTTCAAATGAGTAACTGTTCAAGGTCTCCCTATACAAATAGAAACTTTCCTCAGAAATAGAGCAAACTTAAATATGCCTATCAGCGCTCTAAATTCTGAAACACAAACTCATGCAGACTAACAAGGAGAAAGAGCCAACCTAAAAGGAAGAGGGAGCTTTGGAAACAAGTGAGGCTTCCTCAACTCAACTGGCTGAGTTACCATGAAGAAAATATCACCCCAGTCAAGCTTTTGATCCTCAGACACAACAAAGGCTTGTCCAAATCCCTCTACTTCTCCCGGATATTGCCAGAATCTTTTCTTCTCTTCCAATGGTAGGTTGAAGAAATCGTGAATTTCTGTCTTAATTTTCTCCAGCAATACAGGGCTTACTCCATGGTTTATAACCTGCAGTCATTTAACAGAAATACGATAAAAAATGCTTATATAAAAACTGACAAGTTATGTAGCATGAGTGTCACTTGATCCACAATTCTTGCCAACTGCAATTATATCCACTGAGCTGTGTTTGTCAGCTGTCATGTTGGTCTCCATGTTTGCAGAGCCGGACCCCTTATCTGTTAGTGATAGTCCAATAAAAATTCTATTACAATGCTCAAGGATATCTCAGACTGATCGGCCTCCGCTCAAGTAGGTCGATTTAACACAGCTGATTGTCTCTCCCAGCTGGCCAACTTCTTTAGGTTCACCAACTTATGACTGATGGGGTATGACCGATTTATGTGATAAAAGCCAATTGCTCTCTCGAGCTTTCCTGTGTCCTTAACTTATTGGATACAGTGCCTGACTGTGAGGCCGATTTTCTCTTTAGGGTCTTCAAGACTTCAGCCTATCAGGTGTGGCCTTTAGCATTAAACTCCTTCTTATGTCCTCGGCTACTGAGATATGGCCAATTTACCGGGTAACAATTTTGCTACACATCCAATTTGGACGGCAGATCTATCACCAAAATAGAATATAATTATCTACAACCCATAGCTCACAATGGTCCCTCCAACACATAAGTACTTCCTTCACTTGCTTCTCTCCACGAATTTTCTTTCTTCCTTATTTAGTATTATTCTTTCTTGTTGTAGCGCGGACTTCAATTGTGTGTTGCAGCCTTTTTTTCACAGAATCTATATTCACAAACTAATCAGGGGAGGGGGGGGCAGTTGTCCAGACGATAATCAAGGAAATGAGACAGACAATGGTCCACAAGAGAAACAGAGATGAAAAGGAAGAGAAACCCCATCAATTTTTTGTGCAGCGAATGAAAGGAATTCTGATGTAGAAGAAGACCCAACAAGCTGTAGAATGGTAAAAAGGAGTTGGTGTTTCGGGAATACCTGGAAGAAACCCCATTCTTTACAAGCAAAGTTGAGCTTGGCCAATTCAGAATCATCGGAGGCATTTTGAGCAAGCAGCTTCTGCAAATCGATAACTGGAACATCAGGCACCGGACCAACATCTGCAATGACCGGAGTCTCCTGCTCGGGGCGTTTGTATCTCGGTGGCACGGTGGCCAAAGGGTCCTTCACCAATTCTTGAACACATGGCACAAGCAAAGAGTTCCCCAGTCTGGCTGGCTTTGGTTCCATTCTTTACACCCTTTTCTTTTTTTGGTCAAAAAATTTAATTTAATTTCAAAAAAAAAAAAAAAACCAAAACAAAGCAAGAGCTTCCTCCTCCAGACAGCTAACCTCAACTCCTGTCTGTCTACGTGGTTTGCCTGCTGGTTCTGCCATAACAAAACATTATAATTATAGGCAACACCAAAACGACTCTCTCTCTCTCTCTTCATACGTCGTGACGAAGATTTTTTTTTTTTTCGAAAAAATAAATAAATAAACGACCCTTGACTTCAAGATGAAGAGTGGACTCTTTAGTCCATGCCTGCGGATCGCCCATTGTATTCTTCTGAACTACTTCATTTCTGGAGTCGTAACTGGCGGCTGCTTCGCGTCTGTTATGATTCAGTTTACAAAGTCAAAAAAAAAAGAAGTCCATCCCCCCCAACTTACAAGGATTGGTCGAAAATATTTAATGACAAGATAGATTTTTTATAATTTATAATAATTAAAATTTTCCATTTCCAAGATTAAATGAAATTTGTTATAATTTATAAACTTGAAAATTTATTTATATTTATATATCAATCTAATTAGAAAAAAAAAAAAAAGGCTCATTTAAACAATGTGCTAAGTCTCAAAGGGGCAAGAATGCCCAAACTGAGGAAAGGTGCCCACTAGTGATTGGGCCTTTGCCAGGACTAAGATCCAACCAATTGGTCCAACAAAGGCACTCTACGAGCTCGCTAACTCTCCGCCACCGTGTTCAACCAAAATTGCATTAGTTGGTCGACCAAAAGATGATGCCAAACGTGCCAATAGCAAGATGGTCATATTCTTGAATGAAAGTTACTTTTACTTTGATCGACTAGATCCCAAAAAAACAAAAAGAGCAAAGACAACACTTAGACCAATAGTAACATTAGTTAAGTATAAATCTTGAGTCATATAAACGTAAATATAATATATTTAAATTTTTTTTTAAATAATAATAACATAACTTTAAGTAAAAAGAGAAACATTTTGAATTATATAAATATAAGAACTTTTCTAATTTAAAAAGTTTAACTTTTACTTATTCATACCAAAACTTTAAACAATGTAGCCACCTTTTATTATTCATAATATCCAAATAAATGGACATTAGGGGTATTTTTATCATATATTCAATTCTACCTAGCAAAACTAACTTTATAAATATCAAAAGCTAAAAAAATAAAAATCTCATGTAGTCATAAATAAAGAGATAAAAGTAAATAAAATGCTTACTAGTGAATTATCAAATAAAATTTGAGATTTTAAGTAATATATCTCTTAAAAGTTTAAAATTAGGTAAAAGGCTCTCAAATTGGGTAAAATAAGTGTTGAGTAATTACTCAAATTGAAGATGTTTTATTAAATTTTTTAATCTTTTATTAAATTTTAAAATTTTAAGTAATGTGTTATTGAAAATCTAAAATTGAGTATAATGCATTTAGATTAAGTAAAATAAGTTGTTATAAAATAGTTACTTATTCAATTCTTTAATTTTTACATAAATTTTTAGTAACTTGTTATTCAAAAGTCTGATATTATATAAAGGGCTTATAAATTGATAAAATGAATGAAAATTGGTAATTACTCAATTTTTGGAGTTATTTTACTCAAATTCAAGATTTTAAGTAGCAAATTATTGTTTTTAAATTTTTAAAAATATTTTCTATTTTTTTGTTGGTACTTAATTTTGTGTTATTTTATTCCATTTCTTAAAATTTCGCTCAACTTTGAAATTTTTAAGTAACGCGGTTCTGTTTTTGGTTCACAACTTTCAAGTTGTTGTTGATGTTTACTCTGATTCTCAACAAGAAGCTTAATTGCAACAAGCACCTAATTATAGATGGATCGATGACCTTGTGGTGAAGGCAGGCAAATGTAAACATACATTCAATCAACTTTTCTCGTGGTATTCACGCTTGTCTCGACCTTTTTTTTTTCTTTTTTCTTTGGGGTATTTATTGGGTTTTCAATCCCGAGAAAAAAAAAAGAGAGAAAGAGTTGTACAAGACTTTTATTTTGACTTTTATACTTCTCTAAACACTCTTTTTTTTTTTTCTCAAACTTTAAATTTTTGAGTTAATAAATTTTAATTTTAAAAATAAAATTCAAATTTTTTGTATTTAATTTCCTTCTATTAGAACTTAAATTTAATTTTTTTAATTTTAGAATATGACTTCAATTCTATTTAGGTAAAGCTTTGTGGTGGGTATAGAGTTTATAAAAATAAAATAAAAAAATAAATATTATTAATTTATAACTTATTGTCAAATGGACAAAAGAAACCAGAAAACAAGAAAAATAATATGAAAGCAACAATGGACGGCTCATTGCGTGATATTAGTAACTATTTACTTTCCTTACACGGCCCAATCGCTTTTTCGATTCTTCGAGTAGGTTGGCAATTGCCTACGTGTAAGTTGCCCGTTATTATTTGCACGTGATTCTATATATATATATATATATATATATATATAAAGATAAATTTAGGAAACTATATTATTCTACATATTGATAAAGGTAGTGATTTTCATCAAATAAAAAAAATAATAAACACATATTGACTTATTTCAATATTTAGAAATATAGATGTTCAAAAGATAATATTTTGTTTGAATTACATAAGATTGATATGTCTTATTGTATAATTTATTATTTAATAATGTAAAAAAAATGTGATAAAAGGAAATTTAATATTACAAATAAATTATATTAAAAATAAATAAATATAACAATTACAGCAAGAAACTTGAGATTCCATCAGCTAAAAAAATTGTATTGCTTGTCGCCGTCCTGTGGGACCAATGATTACATCTGACTTCTAACGTAGAAAATGTTATATGGGTGTTTGAATTTTGAGGCAAATCAAGAGATTCTAACAATTAACTTGAGAATTTTAAAAGAAATATGAGGTTTTGAAGTGTTATTTTACAGTAAAGGTTGACGACAAAGTTTCAGATGTTTATCCCATCAACCAGAAACGTGTAGGAAGTGGCCAGTTGCACTCACGAGTCACTGTCACGGGAATGCCCATCTCATTCTCACCTGACTTCTGGTTGCCAGTGTAAACGTCAAAAAAAGCGAACAGACAGACGAGAGATTGTATGAACTTTGGTTTGGCTATTTGTGATGTAGGGACCGACCGACCTTCATAATGTACATGTGCATGCCTGTGTTTTCAATGAGTCCAACAATACCCTAATCAGCTTCTTCTTCATGTTCGTCTTCTCTGCTTACTTAATTTTGCTTCTCTGATCATTTTTTGTCAGAACGCGGCGGTTATCCCTTGGAATGATCGCTTGAACTTCGGAATCCCAGTTACCATTTTGCACGAGTTATAAAGATTCATGTAATGGATTTCAATTAGTGGTTTTTGGTGTTTAGTTGCGTGTATTAAATTTAATGTACTTGTGCAGAACTGCTGAACTCAGGCCTTGGCAATCAGCTTGTCTAAATTTATGTTTTTTTTTTTTTTCGTTTGTGTGTATAAGAACATGGTCAAAACTCGGAATATAGCAATCTACATCACGGTATGCTGCATCGCTTTCATTACATCTAAGATAATTATTTCAGTGCTTCTCTATAAGAGATGGAGAAGAAGGAATTCAGTTCGTGAAGAAGGCTTCTCAGGTACATGCAGTGACCAATCATCATGAGCATCTCGTTGGCCTTTTTGCGTGGGATGGACCATACAGAAGAAACAAAGACTGACACGTTTTGCTGGAAAATTGCAGGTGGCAAGATGGTTATGTTCAAGTCCTCAACGATGCAATGTCTCAAATCTGATATGTTGTTGAAGAAGACTCTGAATCTGAGCAACAAGGACATAATCGGATCTGGGGGATACGGCACTGTTTACAGATTGATGATAAATGAATCCATCGCATTTGCTGTCAAAAAACTGAACCGGGGAAGTGCTGAGAGAGATCGAGGGTTTGAACGAGAACTGGAGGCAATGGGGGATATAAAGCACCGGAATGTCGTCACCCTTCATGGATATTACACTGCCCCTCACTATAATGGTCTCATTTATGAGCTGATGCCTAATGGAAGTTTGGATGCATTTCTGCATGGTCTGCACACAGCCTCTAAATCTGCACACATACCTTTCCTTTATGAATCTATTAAGGAACCAAGTCTACCTGTATTTTCATGAACTCAGTTCTTCATTTTCTTTGGTTCTCAAAATGCAGGAAGATCAAAGGACAAGGAAGTTTTGGACTGGCCATCAAGATACAAGATAGCACTAGGTGCTGCAAGAGGATTATCTTACCTACACCATGATTGCATCCCCCACATAATCCACAGAGATATCAAGTCCAGTAATATATTGCTGGACAAAAACATGGAAGCTCAAGTTTCCGATTTTGGATTGGCCACATTGATGCAACCGGATAAGACCCATGTTTCAACTGTCATAGCAGGAACTTTTGGTTACTTAGCTCCAGGTAGAGCCACTAGATACCTTCAAAGTCATGATCTTTCCCTCTTCCCCCCTTTCTGCTGTTTCAATACTAATATGTATGAGTTGTGTTCCTGCAGAGTACTTTGATACAGGGAAAGCAACTGCAAAAGGGGATGTATACAGCTTTGGGGTTGTTCTGCTAGAACTTTTAACTGGAAAGAAGCCGACAGATGAAACATTCTTGGAGGAAGGAACCAAGCTTGTGACATGGGTAAGTCTTCACCATTCTGTAGATTCCTTTTTTCTTGTTTTTGAATGAACAAAAAAGTTTTCTGCCAACCATTTCATCCTATGAGTTTTAACTGCATAAACCAAGAACTCTACCTGCTTTATTATTCTTCTCACTGGAAAGTTGTCATAACAATTTAGCAGAACATCTATAGTTCTATTTTTCTCTTTTGGCAAGTTGCTACCAGGCAACTGAACTGGGAAAACAACAATTTTGCAGTACTTAATTACCAATGTGAATGATTGGGACAGGTGAAGGCAGTTGTTGAAGACAAGAGGGAAGAGCATGCACTTGACAGTAGCTTAAAGTGCTGTCCAATTCATGAGATCAACAATGTGTTCAAAATTGCGTTTATGTGCCTTGAAACAGAGCCCTCTAAGAGGCCTACAATGGCTGAGATTGTTAAGATGCTTGAGCATGTAAACTCACCAAAGGTTGCAGGAGATCCTTAACCTTGCATAATGGTTGGTCCTTTATGAACCAAAGATGAAACCTTTGGTTCAGCATTTGAAATACAATCAAAGAAAATCTAGTTCCTCTCCTTGATAGTTATTAGCAAGTTCTTGTGGAATAAGATGACTAAGTATGCTTTGGTAAGATACATAAAAGGGGACGCCTGAAAAGTTCTGGATTTGCTAATAATGCCCCAATTTGTAGTTGGTCAGCAGGTATGCAGAACCCCACTCACCTCAAGTAAAAGATCGGTGCCAGCGGAATGACACTTTCACTACAATAGCAAGTGCCCCAACTGTGGATTTGAATGACTCAATATGGAGTGAGGATGCATGAACATATTACACTTGTCAAGATACTGCAATTTGCTTACCATCAGCTGATAAGCATGCATTTTCCAAGATAATCTTTTGTTGCACAATTTATATAGACAAACAATTATGAGTATAAGTTTAAGAATTTCTACTACTTAAACAGACAGCAAGATTTGCAGGATCTCAGTTAATCAAGAACTTACAGTGTTGGTTAAATAGACTTTCATGAAGCCAACTCCAGATATTCACTTGAGCATTGTTGCCAGTCCACTGGCAACAGAACCTTTCAGTGAGGGTGAAACTGGATCACCTCCGAAAAATGTGTCAAACAGGGCAAAGGTGACATTTCCTGACTCAATTCTTGCATCCACATGATCTGGTGTCTGAGCAGATGAGATTGAAACCTGAAAGCATGACCCAAGGCAAAAGCAATAGAAGCAAATGTCATACACTCATCTATCACACAACTGCAACACTGATTGGATTTGTGTATGCGATGGCAATTGGGCACTTACTAGCATCTTGGAGTGATCCAACCATGTCAAACATATGAAAGTTCCTTTTTGAAGGGATCTGCCTTGGAAAATGCTGCGAAATGTGGTTAGAGCTGACTCATCAACTAGAGTGGGCACTTTAATTCTTGGGGAGATGGCATCATCTAAGGCATCCCAGAAAGTTTTACCATCCACGTTTCTCACTAGAACAATCTGTAATGATTTTTCACAAGGAGCTGCACTTAAGCAAACCTATGTCAGAAAAATCATCTACTCTTATTCTTTGAAGCTAGTAAACTGGCAACACATTTATTACCCTGAAGAACTGAGTTGAATAAAGCTGGATTGCCTTGGATCTCAACAGCTGATTGTCCTTTCCAAGCATCCAATGTACCTGAGATGGATGGGTTGATATATAATCCTGCAGCATAGACCTTAACACCAATGATTGCAAAAACCTTCTCCCTGTAACCTGATGTTCATCCCAGGATGTCAACATCAAAGTAGTACAAACTATTCAGAAAACATATCATTATAGAATCCTTAATGTAACAACAGAGATATACAAGATTAATCATCTTTGGCATGGCTACAAATGGAGGCAATAACTCCAATTTGATATTTTTGTTTGCTCAAAACCATATCAAAATGTCAGGTACACAATACTTCTTGACACATTGAAGGTACCGTCAGCAACACATATAAATATCCACACTGTTTTAGTCCTCTGTAGTTATATAAAATTGTTCACTCTGAAGATACCTACTGTAATGAAACAGGGAGTTAATGAAGTTACAAAGTAACTGACCAGTTCCAAGCAATGTTAATGAATTTGATAAGCCTGGCAAATTCAAATGTGTTTGAAATTTGACATTAGTTGCAGGTTCCTCGGTATACCCTGCACTTCCAAATACAGCCATAAGTTAAAAGAATGATTCCAATTGTCAGAATTCTATCACTGTTGAGGAGAGGAAAAAAAAAAAAAGCAGAAGGGGAAAAAAAAAAAGGGAAAAAAACACAGAATCCTGGTTACCTACTTTCAATTTTGGGTAATTCAAACCTAGATATACGTCTTGAGCTAAAGCAATATGACAACCTTGGGTGCCACTGAGTGCATGTATGAAACTAGAACAACCTTTTACTACTATTGTACATAAATCCCACTTACATGCAAAAGAAAATAGTACAAAGAAAGTAACTTTCTGTACATTAGTTACATTCTGGATCATCAAAGCCTCAAAATACAAAGAGGGTCATGCACAAGCGCATGTATGAAACTAGAACACAATGTATAGCAATAAGTTGATCAAGACAGATAACATTGCAAAACAAAGCAATGGAAGCAATCTGAGTGGTGTCTGCCAAGACTAACCTGAAGAAGAAGAAGAAGAAGCACTGTTCTTGTGGAGAGAGATATGGAGAGGAAATGTGGATAAGGGTGAGAAAAAGCGAGTTCTGGAGGATGGCAAAACCAAGTCAGATGTTCTTGGGAAACTGTGGTTGGGATTTAGATTCCAGGGCTTAGACCACATTGTACCTGCACAAAGCATTGTTGGATTGGAGTGGTTCTACTTGGAAATTGACCAGCGCAGGGACAGAGTCGAGAGTTGCAATAAATTAACCAACGCTCCAGCTTCGTCCTAAACATTTGTCGGCTGAGGTTCAGGTCTGAAGTCCCATACGTGGACATGACTTCGGCCTATGCCTGCTCGAAAACCCAATTCACTACCAGTCCAGTACAACCTCAAATTCTGGCATAAACTGCCGCTTCCTGGGCCTAAAAAAAGAAAAATTGTCCAAGAAAGACTCCTGCAAATATCGAATTTTGACCTTTATTTTCAAAATTTTGAATTTTAATCTTAAAATGTAAGTGATAAATATATTTAAATTTTTTTATTAGGTATTAATATAATTCAAAATTTAATATTATATAAATTTTCTTTAAAAAAAAATTCAAATCAACGCTTAGGAAAACAACACATCGACAAACTGCCTCGTGATTGCTGCAATAATGAAGAGCTGCCATTTGTTTTTCCTATTTGGGGAACACCCAACAGTCAAGAGGGCTTTGACGATTTTGAGCCACAGAGAGGTCTGACAAGGCTGTATCATAATTAATAAGCGTACGTAATGTCGATTGCCTCTTATCATGTAAAAATTAAAGATGATAAGGTAAATAGCTGACCTCCAACACAACAGAATAGCAACTCAAAAGCCGCAGGCTTGTCCTAAACATATTACGACGCCTTCAACTCTCGATCAAACTGATAAGAAACCAGAGAAAAAGCGGAGTCCCATGTGGACTTCTGGGATCCACTCAATGCCAACTGCTGCTATGTGTTCTCTATGAAAAGAGAGAGAAGGAAAAAAAAAAAAGGAAAAGAAAACACGCCGAACTGAATTCTTAGTTCGGTTTCTTTTTGAGTTCTTCTTACATTTGTCCTCGTCCATTTTCACTCGACTCTTTTTTGGTGGCTGCTTGTTTATGGGGAGTTGAACTATATTTGCCATCTGGGCATTTGATTTTCTGTTTAGTTTTTTCTTTGCGGGAGTTGGTAAAATGATGTTGATGACGTGCCACACTCTTGATTTTGGAAGGACTCTGCTTGACTTGGTGCTATGTGGGTGCTCCTCCAATGCTTCCGTAGATAGATGTATGGCGAGAAGCTATGCAAAGCCGGCTTATAGGAGTTGTGATACAGATTTTGGGGCTCGGAGATTGGTTTGTTGTGGGCGCATCAGTCGCTGTCGAGTTTCTTCCACGAGGACCCCTGAGACTCTTCTCAATGGTAATTTCAAGGCTCAAATGATTTATTGGCTTTGTCTTTCATTTAGTACTTGGTTTCTTCTAATGAAGTGCTTTTTGTCTTAATTAATGGTTTTATTTGGTTTTTGCTAAAATTTTCTTGTATTTGGCCTATTTCAAAATCAAGTCCTATAGCTTGATTCTATCTATCTCAAGGAAGTAGTTTTATTTTCTGTAGCATCACAAAGTTTGAATTTTGTTCTTTAAACTAAATAACTGTTTCTCTCAATAACATTTGTGGCTAGCTGTGGCTGTATTTGATTCGGTGTCATGGAATTTAGGTGCAGGGTATTGAATTTACTGTCTGGGAATTTGTGTTTGGCACACAATGAAATTTAGTATCTTTGTGCCAACATCATAGGTTCTCATCCAGCCATTACTGTAACAATTCCATGTTGAAATACTTGGAGTCTCAACAATTTATTTTTCATTTTCCGTTGAATCAGGAGTAGCACAAAATTCTGCACAAGTGTTGGATCTGAAGAAAGAGCCTGAAGTCCCAACTTCACTGAAAAATTTGTTTGAAGCGGTTGCTGATGATCTTCAAACTCTCAACCAAAATCTCCAGTCAGTGAGTGCTCATTTTCAATATTGACTATGGCTGTTGCTATTGTGAATTGTTCATGAATGATTGAGTGCTGGTTTTCATTTTAGCTAACTGTAATTTTGCATATTAGAAGTTCCCATAATTCACACTGATGATGTCCTCCTGGGGCTTGAGAAAAAGTTTGCTACATTCACCCATTTGTATGTATGTTTGTATATGGATATATATAAGGATGCGATCTTGCTCCTTTAAACAGTAATGGTAAATAGTTGATCAGCAAAGTGTCAATCTAAGGAAGTTTGTGCTTGTGATCTTAGACTCATGAGGAACATAGATGACACTTCATTGATGGTATATATTCAAATAGAAGTGGCAGCTGAGGTACTTTTCATCCCTGGGCACAAGGGAGCTAAGTTCCACAGCCAGGAGGTAACCAGTTGAGTTTGATAACATGCTTAAGCAATTACTTAGTTTATAGCAAGTCAGAGCAATTGTACCTAATTGAAAGGGTAATTGCTTACAATTGTTGCAATGATAAGAGGATAATTGCTTATAGTGTCATATATATATATATATATATATATATTAATCTCTTGTTGTGTTGGAAGAGGTGATGAATTTGATAAGTTCTGGTCTTCTGGCAGATGGTGATGGTAGGACTTATAATTAAGAACAAAGTATGGTGCTTTATGTTTTCATAAAGATGAAGGACCTTTTGCTTGCAAATTGTGGGTGCATCAGTTTGATTGTGTGACCCTATGGGTCTTACGCATTGGTTAATGCCAAAAAACTCAGAGTAGCTTTTCTTTTTTCTTCATTCATGCATAGAACTCCAATCATTGTGGACTTTCCATTTGTATCAGTGTGTTAATCATGAACATGGATCAGGGTGTTGCAAGCAAGAGGCCACATGATTGCTTCCTCACTGGGAGAATTCTTGTGGTTTATGATATTATTAATTATGACTTTTTTCAGTGGATGTTAAATGTTTATTGCGTCTAAAATTTTGAATTAGAAAACTCCTTGTATATTCAATTCAGTCTGTAATGTGGATATGGGGGTGGTCCACTTTCTTACATTTGGTATCTATTAAACACTTGAAATACTAAATTTTCTATTGCCTGCCTCAAAGACAAATGAGACCCATTCTAGTATACAGATGCTTCAATAAAATAGCTTGCCACCAATGGAATAGCAATGGGGCTCTGCATCATGAGGTGGAAATTTAATGACAAAAGTCCAAGGCATATAAATAATGTGGGGAAAAACCTTCTTAGTTTTAAGTCAATCATCATCTGATGGACACTCAACTTGATGGAAACTTTAGATTGAAGAAACAGAAAAACAGTTTCAAATTGAAACTTTCAGATGCTAATATTTTGAGAGTTCTGAAACATTCAGTTGGTTTGGAAAGTATTTTGATGCTACTAGCTTCATAGATTTTAGATGCTTTCTGTCAGTTGAAGCATAATCGCCAGGTAATTGGTGAACTCCTGCACCTATTGGCCAATGATCTCCAGTTCTCCAAGCTTAAAATATGAGTTTTCTATTCCACATCTCCAATTTGGTAAAGCTCTAGCCAAAAAAGTTAATGAGACCAATACTGGGCTTCTAGAATAAAATATGTGTAAAATAATATTAGCTGATCTACAGAAACGCCTCACTAGATACTCTCTCTCTTTCACACACACACTCTGCCTGAGTTCAAATACTCTCTCCTTTGGAATTGTCTGGTACTGTTTAACCTGTATCTATTTTGGTTATCATTGTGATAGTAGACATCTGTGAGCTCTCAGAATGTTAGAACAATGGAAATTTTTGTGTGCTTTTTTTTCTCAATATTGTTCCCAAGTAAATGTCATATAGTCTTGTCTGAGACTAAGTTTTAGGTGGAGATAATCCAGCATTACTATGTTCTAGGTTAACATAAATTGCCTCAGTGAGTTTTAGTGGGTGCCAGATTTGTGCCCTAGTTTCCAATTTTTTGCTGTGTGTTGCTATTATCTGAAAATTTGGATATGAAGTTCATATGTTAGAAATGCTTTGGTAGATTGTTGGTGCAGAAAACCCAGTTTTAATGTCTGCAGCAGAGCAGATATTTAGTGCTGGTGGCAAGAGAATGCGACCTGCTTTGGTATTTTTAGTATCAAGAGCAACGGCTGAAATAATGGGGCTGAAGTAAGTTTTATCTGGCGTTCTTATTAAAACTCTCAAGGTTTGGAAGAGAAGATTGATGTTATTTTAACTCATTGCAGGGAGCTTACAATGAAGCATCAGCGTTTAGCTGAGATCATTGAGATGATCCATACTGCAAGTTTAATACATGATGATGTACTGGATGATAGTAATATGCGAAGAGGTAGGACTTTGTCTTTTTATGGGCGAGCAAGTTGGAATTTCATAATGGTGCTACTTTACAATGCACTAATATTGTTTATGCAAAAGTAACCAAGTGTCTGGAATTTCTAAATGTACAGAAGGTTTTTGCCCTAACACCTTATCATAGATATTGTCTTTACTGTAAGACTGCTATAGAAAGCTTACATGGTTGATCGGTTGGAAAATTTCCATAAGGTCCATGGCATTGCTATCAGTGGAATGAACTAGCTCACTGATTTATAACATCTCATCTTAAAGGTCATCTGCAGCTTGTTATTTGGTTTCTGTTTGTTTTCTTCTCACTTCAATGGCATTTGGGAAAATGGCTATAAAACTACTTGAAAAAGTTGTAATTTGGAGTTTCCGTTTTACTTGGCCAAGCATGAACGGCCGAGTATTCCGGTATATGGTTGACAAACAGGAAGCATATGGTCTGTAATTAGAGGGAGAAACATTCAGCAAATTGAACCCTTTGTTTGAATTATGAACAGATGCAAAATTCTGGTTCTTTATTTTTTATGGAAGCCTGTTATGTTAACTTCCTGTTAATTGTGGCCATGCTATATGTAAAGAGCCATGTGAGTTTGCATCCTTGCTAGGTGAATTTTACTGGAGACATACAAGTAGTGGGTCCTCCCCCAGATGTCATGGCAGGTTACGTTTATCTTAGAGTCGAGTAGTTGGATACTTTGAAAAGAGCTCAATGTTTATATCTGCTAGATATTTAGTTGTACTCTACATTGCCTTGTACATTGCATTGATCTCTATCAATGTGAAGATTGACAAGCAAGCTCGGTAATCAAATCAATAATGAAGCCTCCCTTATGAGTACTCTTATTTATAGTAGTAGCATAACTCAGACAAATCTGCCCTGGAAATGAATGTAATGAGTTGCTGACCCCTCTTAAGTTAGCTGACTTTTTTTTTTTAGTCTTGTGGGCAGCATGCTTTTCATTTTCATTTAGTGTCTTGCCTGTCCTTTTTTATTGCTTAAAGTGTCTACCATATTTAAAGATCATGGACTAATTTGCAGGTAAGGAAACTGTTCATCAACTGTATGGTACTAGGGTAGCTGTACTGGCTGGGGATTTTATGTTTGCTCAGTCTTCGTGGTACTTAGCAAATCTTGAGAACATTGAAGTCATTAAACTTATAAGCCAGGTCTGCACCTTTACACCCTATATTGGCTTTTTAATCCACAGTAATAATCAACTGAACTATAAGCAACACAATCTAAAAAGACAGTATTGTGAACTAAAATGATTACAATTTCTGTGGGTCACCATGGCAGGTTATTAAGGACTTTGCGAGTGGTGAAATAAAGCAGGCATCTAGTCTATTTGACTGTGATGTTCAGCTAGAGGAGTATCTGATCAAGAGCTTTTATAAAACAGCGTCTTTAATTGCAGCTAGTACCAAAGGAGCTGCTATTTTTAGTGGTGTGGACAGCAGCATTGTTAAACAAATGTATGAATACGGTAAGAATCTTGGTTTATCCTTCCAAGTGGTTGATGACATACTGGACTTCACTCAGTCGGCAGAGCAGCTTGGGAAGCCAGCTGCAAGTGACCTGGCAAAAGGGAACTTGACTGCGCCGGTAATATTTGCTCTAGAGACATCAGATAAACTAAGAGAAATCATTGAGTCTGAATTTTGTGAGGTTGGTTCTCTCGATGTAGCCATCGAGTTGGTTAAGAAAAGTGGGGGTATTGAAAGGGCACAAAAGTTAGCAAAAGAGAAAGCTGAACTTGCAATTCAGAGTCTGCAATGCCTTCCTCCGGGTGCATTTCGATCCGGTCTTGAGGCAATGGTCCAGTACAATCTCAAACGGATTGATTAGTTGAATGTACCCTTGTTGTACAAGCAACCATTTGGTGCGAAGCAATAACTGGTGAGGCACAAGGTACAAGTGTATTCAGCATTCCTCTCCCACTCTGCATCAATTTATTTTCTGCAAATTGGATGTGTTCTATGAGATAAGAAGATGCATTGGACCGGTGTATAAGGCTTTTCTTCTTTGGTGATCAGTACTCGTAACATTGTTCCTATATTGCAGATATCATGAAAGTTGTCTCAGTGGAAACTTTATTTTCCACCCCCATTGCTGTACACTCAGGATTTTGGGGTCAGGAACGACCACAAGCTGTACTATTGTTATTTTCTTGTGATCTTAGCACCTTCTTCCACAGGCAATAAGTGCAGTCAAGACTATTGATTATTGTTTTTTTTTTTTTCTTCACATATGTGCTTCTACGAGCAATAAATTCAGTCATGATAATTGTTCATTGCCCTGTTACTAATGTGCAGTTTTGCTGCAATTTTTCCTTTCTATTTTAAGCTGCATGTACTCATATCTTATTTTGTGAAAAAGTAAGAATTGGAAAAAGCATTCAATGACTTGTGAACATGGAAGCTTATTTAACAAAAATCAAATTAGCAATAATCATTGTATGTAATTTGAGAAATTTAGCTTTCATGTCAATAACATTAACATTAGCAATAAAATTTGAAAAAAATTTTAAATTATTAGGGGAGATTTAGAATATTTGACCTTCTCTTTATTTGGTTACAAATATTAGAAAAAAAAAAGGAGGGTCAAACTAAGGTTGAATTAAGAAGACTATAAAAGGATCGAAGCGGTTTATTTCTAACTGATTTTGACTTTAAAATACCAGAATTATAATTTAACTTTACAATTTAGCCTTAAATTTTCTTATAATTTGCAATTAACTCATCATTTTTCATATAAACTCTTAATCTAATCATCAAAATCAATAATTTAATATATATATTTTTTTGTTTTGTTATTTTTTTCACCCATCATATGTTGATTGTTTTATTACTTTGATCATTACAATTACAATAAAGTTAACCTTATCAATTATTTATTTGTTGTTATACTAAAATAAAAATAAAATAATCTGTTGTTATATTAAAAATTATGAGCTTAAAACTCTACTGAAAAATTTTGTTAATTAAAATGAAGTTTACAAAATTTATTTTTATGATATGACCTGATTTTTTTTAAATAAAATTAGGGATTTCAATTTTATATTTTCATATATATAATTTGACAAAATGTCTTGTCAATTATCTATAGATTATTACCTTTTCCTATTTAATTTAACATAATTGTGATTTCCCTTATGTTGCAATTGAATTCATTTTCTGAAAACCGAAATTTCTTTACTAGAAAGCTTCACATTTAGAATCATTTACATTTTATTTTTTTTATAAATTATTGGAAGAAAAGGGAATACATTTTTTCCATTATTAAAGAAGTCGGCTGACAGATGGGACACGCGTCGATCTTTTATTGGATTAACTTCGTGTACAGTATGCCACGTAAGGACCTCCTTATTGAAGTAGAACGCCTCCGCAGCCGAATGTAATCTATTTGATCCAATTGCTTCTTCTCTCGCCCAGATTATTTCTTCTCCACGCCGCCGTTTCGATCCGGTACGGTCAGTATTTTCGATTTCGCGCTCTATTATTTTTTGTTCCTTTTTTTTCCCCCCCGAATGAGGAAGTAGTCTGATGTCGAGGAGTTGATTCTCCGATTTTCCTCCGTTTTCTCGCCAGCCAAACAGGGGTTTTATGCAAAAATTACGTGATGCGATGCATCTGTTAACCAGATTCGTTGTGCCGTGTTACTTTTACGCTGTCTGTTGGCATACTGAATATTCGTTAGACTCTTGAAATTTCTTGTACATTTTTTCGGTCTAGATTATTCATTCTTAATCTTATTATATTTAATGCAATTAATAGGTATAAAATAATTGGCTTTTCATGCGTATTGTGTTGTGAGGAGCAATAATTTACACGCCGTGTAGAGCTGTAGATCTGTGATATTAAACTTGATTTTCCGACTGTAGTTGTGCCTGCTTTTTGGTTAAAGTGAAATTTTGTTTTGAAAGTATGGTTTTCACCTCAAGAAGTGAGTGCCTTTCTTGGTTGTGGATGTTCTGTAGGATCAAATTTTTTATCATTTAGAATTTTATTGCGGTATTTCTCCTTCCCTTTTTGTTAACTATCACCTTTTTGGAATAGAAATTATGTTAATTAATTGGATAGACTTATTATGGATATTGATATTGACCATGGAGTTTTATTAAGGAGTGCTGATTCTTGTCTTGTTTATGTGTAAATTCTCATTGTGGTTTGATTCCTATCCTACGTCATCGTAACCTTTTTTTTATTTTTTTATTTTCTGGATGATTGGGAAATACAGGTTGAACTGTTGTTTTAGTCAAGGTGTGAAAGATGGGTGGTGGGTTTAGGGTGCTTCATCTTGTCAGACCGTTTCTGTCATTTCTTCCTGAAGTTCAGAGCGCTGATAGAAAGGTTCCATTTCGTGAGAAGGTCATATACACTGTGATCTCTCTTTTCATTTTCTTGGTATGCAGTCAACTCCCATTGTATGGCATTCATTCGACAACTGGAGCAGATCCCTTCTATTGGATGCGCGTTATTCTTGCTTCAAGTCGTGGGACTGTCATGGAGCTTGGTATCACTCCGATTGTGACATCTGGCCTGGTCATGCAACTCCTTGCAGGGTCAAAGATCATTGAAGTGGACAACAATGTGCGTGAAGACCGAGCCCTCTTGTAAGTACCCCTAGGAGGATAAATTGCGAGCTTTAACTGAAGTAAAAGCCTCTAACTTTCATTTAAGCATAATAATCTGAAATAGATGATTCTGGTACCAGATCAGGTGACTGAACATAAGCTACAAGTATTAGATTATTTTGGTTTCACAATATCATTTAGCATTTTGCCCCATTTTCTCTAAACTTCTAGTTTGCATAAATTTATGATGCATAAAGTACACTCTTTATAAGTACTTTTGTGCCACCAAGAATTAGGTAGCTTTTCTGCTTTTTGCAACTACAACTTGTTTGTTCATCTTTTGCTGTATACAATCATGAGATGGATTCCTTTTTCCTGCCAGAAATGGAGCACAAAAGTTGTTGGGCATACTGATAGCTGTTGGTGAAGCGGTGGCATATGTTCTCTCTGGGATGTATGGTAATGTCAGCCAACTTGGAGTAGGCAATGCCATACTTATCATTATTCAGCTTTGCTTTGCTGGGATCATAGTTATCTGCCTAGATGAACTTCTCCAGAAAGGATATGGTTTGGGATCTGGGATCTCCCTTTTCATAGCAACCAACATCTGGTGAGCTCAATTTACTTGCTTTTGTTTTAACTGAATATTTCGTTCTGTAGGTTGGGTACTATATCTGCTCTATTTTTGGTGATTTAGAGCCTGCTCTACCATGGTTTTCATTTGTGATAAGAGTTTGTATTTCCTTTTCAGTGAAAACATAATATGGAAAGCATTTAGTCCAACCACCATTAATAGTGGGCGAGGTGCTGAATTTGAAGGTGCTGTTATTGCTCTATTTCATCTCCTGATAACTCGAACGGACAAGGTCCGTGCCCTTCGAGAAGCATTTTACAGGCAGAATCTTCCAAACGTGACAAATCTGCTTGCAACTGTCTTGATCTTCCTTATTGTTATCTACTTCCAAGGGTTCCGTGTGGTGTTACCCGTGAGGTCAAAGAATGCTCGTGGGCAGCAGGGTTCCTATCCTATCAAGCTGTTTTATACCTCTAACATGCCAATCATTTTGCAGTCAGCTCTTGTAACCAACTTGTACTTCATCTCCCAGGTACTGAGGTGATATTATTTGTTGCACAAATTGAAGTGTGATTTATCATTTAATTAGTACAATTGTCTATTTACAGCTGTTGCATAGGAAATATAGTGGAAACTTTCTAGTGGACCTTTTGGGTAAATGGAAGGAATCTGAATACAATGGTCAGTCTGTTCCCGTTGGCGGTGTGGCATATTACATTACCGCACCATCAAGGTGATTGGAGATCATTAAATTTTTTTTTCTTCTGTCTCTCTCTCTCTCTCTCTCTCTCCTCTCCCACTCTTTCCTCTTAACATTGCTTATGCTGTTTTGCAGCTTAGCTGATATGGCAGCACATCCTTTCCATGCACTTTTCTATCTTGTGTTTATGTTGTCAGCCTGTGCGCTCTTTTCAAAAACTTGGATTGAAGTTTCTGGGTCTTCTGCCAAAGATGTGGCAAAGCAGCTGAAGGTATGTTATCTTTTACCTTGGCATCCATTCAGATACTATGTTGGAGAAAATTTTGTGTTGTGTTTACCTTCAGTAAACATTTTTCTGTTTTCATCTCTATTTTTCTTGGGTGTTTCAAATTTTATTTCTCTGTAGAATACTTTGCAAGATATACAGTAAAAAACTGAAAATTTGTTTTAATATGCTTGGATAGAATGAAAACCTAGGGAAAGAAAATGTGAAGACAGAAATGGGGAGGAAATGTAATTTTGTTTTCATTTGTTTAGGTGCTAGTCTAGAAAGAGAGTAAAGAGTGAACTTGATGGAAAATTTCCTATGCGGTGTCAAAAACAAGCTTTCCCACTTTGTTGGGAAATGTAGGCAAGTTGGTCTCCATGAATTAAAATTATTTTATTATGCTTTTGTCATTGGATCTAAGCCATACATTTATTGTGCTGTTTAGTATACTGGTATTCTTCCAACTTCCAGATTTTGGCCTGTTTTCCAAACAAATCAAGTGAAAATATATATTGTTTTCTTGTAGTGTTTTTTTAGTTCTTTTCCTCTACTTTTTAATGTCCAACTATTTGTTAAAGTTGGAGAATGGAGAGCGTGTTTTTGTAATGCATTCTCTATCGTTAGAAAACTCAAGAAAGTAGGAAATTTGTTTGCCAAGGTAATTTTTTTCTCTATTTAGAATACATTTAGAAGTACCACAGCACAATCAATATCATACTCACTAGGTAAATTTGTTAATAATAGATGTTTTACAAATCTAAAATATAAATAACAATAATATTTACTCATTTTGATGCCTAATATTTTGTGCTTCAGTTTCTCTTACTTTTGCCCTTTTGAATTGTTGAGACATCAATCTCTGCTCGTTGCATATTGGTGTGGGATGGGTAGAGAAAATTAATTAAGCTATTGAAATTGTTGAGTGGTTCTCCAAGTTTGAATATTATGGTTTAGAGTTAGCAAATTGAATCTGATTAGTTTAATTTATTGGAAATAAAGTTGCAGGTTATTGAGAAAAATAAAATAATTATAACCTTCACATTAGTAGAACTACTCCCATCATACCCCGTAGGGGTTGTATTAAGTAGAAACCGCTCCTAAGTGAAAAAAACATCACACTTTCAAGAAAACAATTATGTAGTAATTGTCTTCTCTTTCATTTGTTGTTGTCATTAGGTCCTTTGCAGTGAAATTCAAACTTCTGTTAAGGAAACTTTTGCCTCAATTGAATTTCAGCAAGTGCATAGGGGATCTAAACTTAGAATTTTTTCCCCTCTTATTGAATATTGACTGAACTTCTTTATGTGGGTGGAAGCCAGTCATCAAAAGAGCTGCTCTGCAGATGGAGATGGGGGTTTGTTGCTCATTCTACACCTTATCGTATAAAATGTAAACAATGACCAACCTGATTGAGGCCTGAAATTTGAAGGCTTGCGGGCATTTCCTCATATCTCCTACTGATCACTTTCTTTCCATGTATCATCTTCTCATATGCTTGCTGTTTTGCAGGAACAACAAATGGTTATGCCTGGGCACAGGGAGTCCAACTTACAAAAAGAGTTAAACCGCTACATACCAACGGCTGCTGCTTTTGGCGGCATGTGCATTGGTGCACTAACAGTGTTGGCAGATTTCATGGGAGCAATCGGTTCGGGGACAGGGATCCTCCTTGCAGTTACAATAATATATCAGTACTTTGAGACCTTTGAGAAGGAGAAAGCCAGTGAACTTGGCTTCTTTGGTTTCTAAGCTTGCATCTTTTATGGCCATGGATGGTGGTGCCACTGAGCTCCCCAGCAATTTTGGTGAGCCGAGGAATGTCTGTAGGCCCTGTAGGCTTTGAGTTAGAATCAGGACAATTTTTCTTTTTGGTAAGTTGAGAGTTGAGATGCGTCCCCCAAACCTCTCAGGGTTTTTTCTTTAGTCTACACTTCCCAATCCACTCCTACAACAAGTATCCGAGTTCCTCTTGTGCCAGTGGATATAATACAGCTGCAGCGTGTTTATCTTTGAATTAGACAAGTAAAAGAAACTAAACTGAAAACTGGGAACCGCAGGTGTTAGTGAATAGAGATTGCTTCTCATCACATTGATGTCCTGCGTACGTTGATTCTGTTCTGTTCCAAATTAATAGTTGTATAGAATTATCCGTACATTTTTCTGTCTTTGCATGTGCGAAGCGTTTTTGTGATCTTACTAATTGATTCGAATCTTTATGACAGATAGAGAAGTCAGTAATATTTTTATTGTTCTTATAAATTTTATGTCATATTTTTTGAATTTGGATAAAGTGTCTTTGTTCTTATTTGTTCTATTCCCGAATAAAGTGAGAATGGGACGGAGGTGGCACGTGGTTGTTGTCATTTGTCGTCGGAAGGTGTTGGGTTAAGTCTCACATTGGGCCCAAGGGAAGTGAGAATGACGCTCAGTCATTAAGCCCCTTATTACACTGTGGGGAACTGGGCTCCGTGTCTGTTAGGAGCCAGTGAAGCCCAACTACAGTGGTCTGTTTAGGTTGAGCCCAATTGAAGGTGTGACGATGGGGCAGAGAATATGGGTTTTTTTTTTTTTTTTTTTTTTTTTTTTTTTTGTATTTATTGTTACCGTGTTAGTTCTTGTTGTAAAGATGAGCTTAGCCCAGGTATTAATTTATGTATTAAACGTGATTGGGACAAAATAACAAACAATTTCTTTTCTTTTCTTTTCTTTTTTTACTTCTGCTATTTTTGTTTTCCCCCTTTTCCCATTCTGTCAGACTAGACAGGCAAGAAGATTGGGCCTAAAGTATATTTGAACAAACAAACAAACAAACTTAGTAAACCTAATGTTTAATTGGGGGTAACTCTTTTTAATCGGGTGATTCTTCTGGTTCAAAATTTTAATGATAAGAGTTACCCAATTAAACATTAGGCTTACCGGCCTATAATGATTAAAATTTAGATAGAAAATTAATGAAGTGGTTGGTTAAAAGAAAACCTCACCTATATTGGTCCTTAGCTATGAACTTATAGGGATAAAATTTGCATCACAGAAGCACTTTCTTTTTGTTTTTTTGTTTTTTTTTACCAAAGACTCTGTCACCTATAATTTCGTTTAGATAACTACAATTACGCCCAAGTTTACTTTATTTCCATGTCTAGGGTTTCCGATGTAGGCACTAGCCCAGCTAAGCCTATTGCCCCCCCCTCCCCCCATCTTGTTCCCCAAAACATAAAATTATTTTTTGCTTTGCCAAAATGAAAAACAGGAGTAGTACTCATAACTTTGTCAAATATATATATATATATATATATATATACTCTCACAGTATACAGTGGACTGAAATAATATGGAATTATTAAGTGCTAGCTTCTCCTCAAAATTATAGAACATGAAACTAGAAAAAGAAAATTATAAAAATAATATAAATTGTGCCTCTGTTTTTTTTTTTTAGGCGTAATTAATTTTAAAAATTTTCAAATTTTTATATTATGATTCATATTTATTTATTTTTATTTTATGATATTAAAATACGTTTGTGTATTATTTTAAAGTAATTATCTACATTTTATTTAGTGACGAATATTCATGAGCGTCATAATACCTTTATATGTATAGATATGTCTCATATGTAATATATGTGTGTTAATAAATAAAAAATTGTCAGATATATAACACTATAAAAAAAAAAAAGAAGAAAAAAAAAAGGAGTCATACTTATTCTTTATTGTCTATGCTTTTGAAAGGGTTAATTTCTTCTACAAAATTCAAGCGTAGTTTAATTTTAATATGATTTCTACCCTTGCTGTAAGTGTAATAAAAATTGCCAAATTCTCCATACATATTTTTATTTATGCTTTCCCTTGTGCAAGTAGCACATATTATAACATTTTTTTTAGTGTAGAAAAATTAAATTAGAAGCATGGGTATATGTTACTTTTCATCAGTAGTGTTAGATGTAAATTAATGTCTTCAACAAACTATTTCAATTGTTTGAAATATAATCTCACACACACGCGCGCGCGCGCGCCATTTAGGGAGACAAAAAGGAAAAAATAACATATAAATCTGCACCGAGATTTTAAAATTTTTTAGAATTTAATAGCAAAAAAAGAAAAAAAAAAAAAAAAAAAAGGGACACACATAATCGTGTAGCAATGAATTATGCCCCATTTGGTTTTGACATCTTCTCTTTCTCTCTCTCTCTCTCTCTCTCTCTCTCTAGGTGGATTTTTGAATTTTGGAGAATTATTATTGTTATTGTTTTTGTTTAATATTATTATAAAAATAGGATTCAAAACTATTTTAATAATTTTCTTATCTTTTACATTAGATTATGATTATGTTTAAGGAGCAACTCAATCTACTATCAGCAACTAAAACTTTTGAACTACTGTTTTGGCATTGTATTTTTTTTTTCCATGAATGTCTCTATATTTTTTATTTTTTTTTACCACTTTAACACCATCGAATTCAGGAGAAAGTGGCATTAATTTTTACTACTTTTCACTTCGTTTCCTTTTAGGGCATTAGTAGAATTGATTAAAAACTTATGGCTGTTGGTATAATCGGTGTCTTGCTCAAATCTCACATCATTAAGTAGCTTATGGGTTAACTAAATAATTACAAAAGGGAAGATTAGATGATGGATGTATTACCCTACACCCTACACCATCTACATGCTACGAGGCAGACTTTCAGACCCCAAGCATCAATCCGGTTTTGTTTCCTTAAAAGGGTTATATATTATTAGCAAGGACTACATTACATGGACACAACAATGTGGCCAGAGCCTAGCCATGGAGTCATTTTAGATCCTACACGATATATAAAAAAAAATATATATATATATATATATATATATATATATATATATATAATATTTTAAAATTTAATTAATTTTTTGCCAAAACATGGAATATGAACATAAAGTGTATATCAATTATAAAACAAAGAAAATGTAAAATAAGACTTCAAATAATAATAATAATAATAATAAAAGTAATAACATTGATAATATACACAAAACATGATGGAATTTATAACAAGGTACAACTAAAAATTAAAATAATAATGATTTTAAATTAATTCAACTTGTTGTGTATAATTATCATCATTGTTATAGTTTTTGAAATTTGGTTGCATATTTTAATTATTCTTATTGGGCATTTAGTTAAACTTATCATGCATAATGGACAATATTTTCAAAAAAAAAATTAAAAATTTATTTTTAGAATGCGTAAAATTTTCTTTTTGTAACGTAATTATAACCCCATTGGAAAAAAATTATAATTAAATCTTTTTAATCATAAGTTTTTACTGTATCAGGAAAGTAACTTGAACGCGATCTTCTAATTAACGTTTAATTGAACATAGACACTTAGGCATAGCTAGTAAACGATATGTTAGGTTCAATCATGGTCCTAATACGGCTTGATAACGATTGCTTAGTTGATGGAAACACAATAATAGATGTAAGCGAAAAAAGTATTAGCCATTGCCAAATGGTACCATCAAAGGAATAAAAATAATGTCTTAGGAAGAAAAAGAGAAGCCCAAAGGCACTTTCATTTATACCATAGGACCCCATGGCATGTCTTCTCATTAGCCCCATATGATAATGTGATCAAAACCCCCAAAATAAAAAGAAATATATAAAAAAAATTGATGTGATCAATTCAAAATTATCCTATATATATATATATATATATTTATTTATTTATTTATTTTTCCCCTTCTATTTGGTCTTCTTTACTTGGCAATATTTCTCTCTTATTGTACCGTCCCCAACCAAACAACCCATAAAAAAAAATAGAATTAATTCCTTTCTGATCTCATTTTGCAAGTACTAGTAGCTGGCTGCTCACAGCAAGCAGCTGTGATCGATGTCAAGCGACAAAGGGAAAGATGTAGCAGAAGGGTCATCAAGGTCGGCCTCTAGTGCCACAGATCAGCAAAGTGATCCACCGCCGTTGAGCCGCTACGAGTCACAGAAGAGGCGAGACTGGAATACTTTCGGGCAGTACTTGAGGAACCAGAGCCCCCCAGTTGCACCGGCACAGTGCAACGCAAACCATGTGCTAGATTTCCTACGATACCTCGACCAATTTGGAAAAACTAAGGTGCACATCCAAGGGTGTGTCTTTTTCGGACAGCCTGAGCCGCCAGGGCCTTGCAGCTGCCCACTTAAGCAGGCTTGGGGTAGCCTTGATGCGCTCATCGGCCGGCTTAGGGCTGCTTATGAGGAAAATGGCCTCTCGCCGGAGACTAACCCCTTTGCGAGTGGCGCTATTAAAGTTCATCTCCGTCAAGTCAGGGACTCTCAGGCCAAGGCAAGAGGAATTCCCTATAAGAAGAAAAAGAAGAAGAGGGTTCCAATAGTGAAAGCCAACGATGAGAGCTCAAGCTTCTCTATGCAGTAACAATCTTGAGGGCTGTGGCTTAACCTCGAGAAATGATGGTAATTATTCCACAAACTACTTTGCTGCAGATTGGTAGGTCTTTTCAAATTTAAAATTTGTGTCTAATGATCGATATGAGAAATGCAAATTAATCAGTAAAGTGTAATGGAAAGGAAAGTGAATTGTGAAATCTGACTTAATTTCAAAGGAAAATTTTAGCTCTTCTCTTTCTCATCCAAGAAAGGTGAAAATATTCTACTCTGGCACAGTATGATAATATGATGACTTTACAAATTTCATTGCCTATTTCCCTTTATTCTAAACCCTAGAACAAAGGCCTTAAAACCCTAATCTGCACAGTAATAGTTTGTTTAGGTTCAGGAGAACTGAAAAAAATAAAAAATAAAAACAAGAAGAGGAAGTTTAACTACTAAGTACTATCTGGTGGGCACCGAACATAAAATTTAAGTTGAGATATAGGATTCACTTATAATTAATTCTTCTTCCCCAATTTTACTTTACCTCACACATCTTTTAACATTGATTCTATGATATAAGTTATATATATATATATATATATATGGAAAGTCACTCCTTACTCTTTTGGGATTTGGCATCACCTTGTGTCCGCCATGAATGGATACAGCATTTGAGCATGTAGAAGAATAAAAAAATGAGGAATTATATTCTTTATAGATATATAGATATCCTTATTGCACATTTTTTATTATTTACATCGTCAGAATGTTCAGGATAAAGAAAATTCATGTTTCAATATCTCAGGACACTCACACAACCCAAAGGCTTATGGGTGTCAGTGTTCCCGTTTTTGTTTTATTGCACCGCCTCTACTACGATCATGTATTCCATGGTACACAGTTTGATTTGTGCTGCTTTGTCTGGCTGTCGTTTATAATTCAATGTCGTTTGGACTTCTCATTATCTTAATTATGTCACTTTCATTGGTGTTGTTGGCCCTTGTGCCTTAACTATATTCTGTAATTTTTTTTTCAAAAAAATTTAATTTGATTCTTTTAAAATCTGAGTCAAATGAACTCAATTTTAAATGTGTGTTTAAAAAAATAATTTTTTTTAATGAGATTCATTTGAAATTAAAAGAAAAATCAAATAAATGTATGTAGTGTAAAATGATGTATGTATTATATTCAAAAAAAAAAAAAAAAGTGAGTAAAAATAGTGATTAACTATTGTTTTTTTCTTCTCAGAGAAGTGATGTCTGACATTGAATTATAATATTCCAACACTGCTTTGCAGATAGGCACCTTTTGAGGGGATTCTTCCAATAATTGATCAAATGGAAGATATTATTATCTTGTGCATATGCAAGTTTGATGAAACATATATCATGCATAGCGATTTATCATAATATATATATATATATTACGCATAGTGGATTACATGTTCAAGAAAGGATCATTACTCATTAGACTATATGCTATATATGCTTGAGCTTGTGGCATGCAGGAACAAAGTGGTGGCACTCTTTATCTTGTAATTCACAACTTTCCTGGCAACATCTTTTAATCCTTCAAAGTAGGCTCAAAATCAGAGTTAATATTTCCTCATCAAACTAAATTAACTTCTTCATTGTTCATTGATTTGTGCACAGAATTTACAAGTTCCACACTCGACTTGGTTCAGGAATTCAAAACTTGAAGGCTTGCCAGTAAAATTTTGAGATTCATAAGCCCTTCATGGGTCCTCTCCTGGGCCAAGCACTGTATTTGTAATCGAAACAAGAATGTTTGTAATCAAAACAAGAATCCGTGAAGTTGGCCAAGAGGATTGAAAACAAGGATTTGCATTGGTAAGTAAGATTTCTCTCCCCTTCAGCTTGTCAATTTAAGTTTAGTAGCTTAGCAGAGAAATGGTCAAGTTTGGCAAGCCAATTAAATCATCTGGTTATATGTATTATCGAAGTTGAAATAATGTTGCATGTTTCACAAATATTTATCATTGCTGGATGGCATAGTAGCTCAGCCTTTTTGTAGATGGATATGCAATTTATTGTCTCTCCAATAAATTACCAGTTGATAGCTTAGTTGCATAAACCATTGAAATTGTATTTTATAAGGGTATTATACTGCTAACCAAAAAAAAAAAAAAAAAAAACGCAGATTTCGGAACATTGTGCATCACCTTGCACATGAATTTATATGTTCTGAATGCTATTTAGGCTTATTGATAGAGGCAATAAACACACGAGTTGGATCAAATTTGAGTTATATTGTTTTGGGTCTTATATTAAGTAAATTTTAAGTTTTTAAAATTTTAAATTTGTCCAATCTCAAATTATTTTGATTTTTAGTATTTTAAATTTAGATTATCAAATTTTAAATTTATTAAAACCTGTGTCATTTGAGTTAATTAATTTTGAATTTATTAAATTTTAGATTCGTGAAATTTCAAATATATTAGATTTTTGGTCTTTAAAAGTTTTGGATTTAGATTATTGAGATTTCAAAATATTTTGATTTGCATTATATGAGTTTTGGTTATCTCCATTTGAAATGTTTTGGGCTATAGGTTATTGATTTTATTTTTATTTTTTAATTAATGTAAAGTGAATTGAATTGGGTTCTAGATAGACTAAGTTAGTTTATTCAAGTGGAGTTAATTTTTGGTAACTCTATTGGTTGAGTTTGCTTAAGCCCATCCAAGTGCAAGGATCAAAACTCCTCAAATCTGGGCAGATGAGTTCTAGTTTTAGTCCCTTTTTAGACTTTAGAGCCCCGGAATCCCCACAGGTATGGTAATGCATGGTGTTGGTTTGTTTTTCCAGTCATTGGATTCCTAAGGAGTACCCAAATCAGCATTCAAATTAAACGCTATCCCTTAATCGATGCTTATGAGCTCTTCATTTTAAAGAACAAAGGTTTGGGATGATGGTCTAAGTCACGGGAGCACGTAATTTATTTATGCAAAATGCCTTCTGTGGACTTCGCACTAAAATGGTAGGGTCCATGATAATTTTCATTCATTTCCTGAGGCGTAAGAGGGATGGCTGGCTGGCTGGCTGGCTGGCTGGCTGGCTGGCTGGCTGGCTAGAATTATCATAATAATTATCCCCACCATTTTAGTAGGGATAATTAGCTAACACTTTGGTTAAGTACTCAAAATTCATTCTTAGCCTACATCAAACGATTAGAGATTAAGAATGGTGACAAGTAGAAGTGGTTTAAGGCAAGTTCTAATCAAAGAAAAAAAATATATATATATATATATTCATAGGTAATGTCATTAAATAGGATTGTCTATGAGGCTTCTTAGATGGAACACATGTCTCAGTTTTACTTCCACCTAGAAACCAAGGGAACTATCAAAATAGAAAACAACACGTAACTAAAAGTGTCTTGGGAGTGCCTATGATCATAAAGGAATTTTTGTCCTTCCTACCGTATCTCATTTAACTTTTAATATATTGTCATTTGATTGTTTTAACCACCGAACAGTATCATCTACCGGTAAAAGAGTTTCCATTATTTTCATATCAAAATTATGGGTTCGAAAGATTAAATAATTTTTATTTTTTATTTTTTTATATAAGAGGGGATATTTTTTTTTTAGTGGGATTGTAAGGTATTGCTTATATTTGTTTCAAAAAAATTTACGCAAAAAAGGAAAAAGAAAGAAAAAGAAAAAAGAGAAAAAGTCATTCGAATGAATAAGAATAAGATTAATTATAATAATAAATAATTTCTTCTGATAATAAAACTAATATTTTTGTTTTTGTTTTAATGTTAGATAATCAATCGATTTCATCTTTACGAGCGGACATCATCTGGAAGCAATCCTAAGAGTTGCAAGGAGTGGTTTAACCTCTGTCATTCATCAACAAGAAATCTAATAGAAAAGAACAATTGAGCTGTTGAAACGTTCTAATTTCTTTGATGTCAAAAGGCAAGTATATAGAAGTTCAATATTTCTTTCATGAATTGTAAAATAGGTGACTATATATGGGCCAGGAATGGTGACTTTAAATACAAATTCTCGTTATTACTATACATTAAAAATAAAAGGAAAATAAAAATAAAAAGACTAAAACTTGAGAGGTTGACATTAAGATGCAACTGGAGCAGTGGAGACAGACGAGAGCAGCGAGGAAGATGGTGTAGGCTCTGTAATCAATCGGTTTATACAATTTATAATGAACCATTCATGCCCACCTCAGTTTAGGTTATCTGTGCTTAGGCTGCAAAGCCCTCCTCCTGCTTTCTCTGATTAACTTCTTCGTCTTCTCGATCAAGTTGAGTATTGCTTATCAAAGGTGACGCAATAGATTACAAAGTCGATCTATGTCACCTTTTATCCATTACCATGAGCATTTGTTGGAGATCAACTCTTTCGGTATTCGGATAATGAATGCAATCCATTTATCATTGTCTAGGAGCTCAATTACAAAGGAGAACGAATCGAGGGAAAGCATTAAAATTTTAAGTATCTCTCTACCATCAAAGAAAAAAATGACAAAAAAAAAAAAAAAAGAGAGAGAGAGAGAGAGAGAGAGAGAGGGAGAGAGAGAGAGAGAGAGAGAGAGAGAGAGAGAGAGAGAGAGAGAGAGAGAGAATAATACTTTTTGGTCCGTACGATTCAAAGTTAAAAGAAGAGATAAAAGCTAAAACTTTGCGTAAACTTTCAAATTTTATTTCTTTTATTGTGATATTTGCATTTTTACAGCGAGATTGTGCCGAAACATCACTTAATAACATTTATGTTAAAAAAAAAAAATTCACAACATCTAGACCAGGAAACTAGATAGATATTTTGGTAATAATTCACTTTTATTTTCTATAGCAAGTCCTATATATATATATATATATATATTTGTTCGCCTATAAATAACATCTTTTTCAATCTAGCTTGTAAGCATGGATGCTGAACTATTAACTATGAATAATAGAAATGACATCTGGTACTTGCAGCTACATATGCGGTAATTCTCTATTTATTTTGCATTAAATTTCTACCAGTTTGATATCATTCTAACTACTAATTTATTTATTATTATTATAGTCAAGTGCGTTAGAATATTGGTAGCCATTCAATTCTTTTGCTAGAAATCAAGGAGTTAAAAAAAGTGTATTAAAAAAAAAAAAAAAAGTAGGAACCAACTACCAATGTCATGAGATAAAGTCTTAAAATCTAGTCTTCTTTGTTTTCTTTTTTGTTTTTGGTATAGTAGGAGCCCTAATAAATTGTAAGTTACATAATAAGAGTAATTTCTCACATTTAAATAAATATCATTTCCGTTTTTCTAATATTAGAATTTAAGACTTCTAAAGTAAAAATCTAAACTCTTAATTACTAGAAGTTTCTTAAGATACCAGGTTTAGTCTTCTTTTCTCATAAAAGGTCGTATCCTATTATAGTGGGCTTAGTAGTAACCCATGGTTACCTTCAAGGCCATATGCTTGCACTTTTCTCTCTCTATCAAGTCAGGAAAGTTTTCCTTATCCTTAAGCACTTAGTTTAAGCCCAACAAATCTCAGCAAACAAATTCTTTAGTCTTGGGCCTAAAATTAGGTTTTAGAAGCATCTCTCTAAGGTCCTTAATAAGTTTAGACAGTCAAAATCTTTTATTTATAATTTTATTCTAGAAAAGTTAATAAACAATTTAGTAAAATAATTTTATAAAATCTTCTTGAAAATTTGATCTCAATAATATAAATTGTTGTCAAGTATGCATTATTTTATTTTATAAAGACATTCACATATTTTAATTGCATAATAGTCATATTAAATCTTACTTTAAGGAGAATGACATTAAGGAGAATGACATTATTATACAACTTAAAGTAATTTTTAGTTTTCAAATATCTAACTCTAGTTCTAATAATTTTAAAGTGAAATTTTTGTGACTAAAACTTGAAAAAAATTAATTTCTAACTTGGTGAAACTTGATTTTTTTTTTTTGGCATAAAAAATTTTATGAGTTGTAAATATATAAACATATATTTTCTTTCTGATTATGCGAGTAACACCAAATTTAAGATCCATGATATAAAAATTTTATGCTTAATTATTTTATATAAACATAAAAATTATTTTGTACACGTGGTATTATGGCCTAATTTGAAAAATCATGTTTTTCCATTATAAAATTAATGGTTTATATCTTATATAGAACTGTTATACATGATTTTGGTGTAAAAGGAAGGTACAATTACCATTAGGTCAAAGGGCATTTGATAATAGTTCATTAAATTAACTATAGATGTTGAATCAAAACCTTATAAATGAAAAAGTACTTTATGATAAGGGCACTTATCATGTGTTCATTACCTTCTTCCTAAAAGGCTAACCTATTGGGGTGTGCAGTGTCCACGTTTATAAGGCCTAAGGATCCCCTCTTCTTCGACAATATGAGAGTTGAGTAATGTGCACCTATGACATTCTCCCACATCGAATTCATCAACTAACTCATCGATGTTCTTAGACACGCATCGAGGCGGGTTCTCAGCATTCTGTGCCAAGTCAAGGGTCCCACGATAGATAGGGGTAGACTCTAATACCACTTATCATGGAACCATTACCTTCTCTCCAAAAAACTAATCTGTACTAGGATATGAAATGTGAGTCATTCAATAATAATATACAATTTAAAACTTATCTATTATATCACTTAAGTTTATTTTAGTATACATTTTACTATGTAATAACAAGAGATCTATTATATTTTCAAAATTGTTAAATGATTTAATTGTAAAATATAAATTTGATATTCAAAATTATTAAAGATCCATTATATTTTAAATTTTTTAAAAAATAACAAAGAGATTATTGTTGCATTTTAAAATATTATAAAGATATTAAATGATGATTACTTGATAGTTAAGAAAAAATGTTATTTAATAGAAAAATATATTAAAAAATTTGGATTTACTAAGCCTAGGAATATATTTTTTAGCTAAGTAACCTGTAAACTATTATTTATGACACATCTCCTTGATAAGTTAATGAAAATTTTATCTATAATTTTGTTGTAAAAAAAAATATATAATTTAATAAAATAATTTTGTAAATACAATAATATTTTTTAGGATTTGATTTTAATAGTAAAAATTGTAATAAAATATATTTTATTTTATCATTGTCTAAGTATATAATTTGTAATGATAATCCACATAAATAAAAGAAAAAAAAATCTCATAGCCAAAAATTCGTTTAAGGAGAAAGAAGGAAGATGACCATGATGGGGCCTTAAAGTCCATACATATAATGGGGCCTTCTGGGTAACTCTATGCCCAACCAACAATATAAATAGAACCCAAAATAGCCAAAAAAAAAAAAAATGCTTAACCAAAAGAGAAAACCAAGATTTTACAACATGCCGAAAGACAGTTGGATATTAAGAAAAACTCATGGTTAAACCAAGAAGATACAACAACAACAAAAATGCCCAAAACGTAAAATTTTAATAGTTTTGATAAGCGGGCCATTACCACCTGCGACCAAATCATAGAGCATGCTACAAATTTGCAAACAATGGAGGAATGTGGTTACTATCTATCTATTTATCTATCTATCTATCTATCTATATGCACATTTTACACATTATCTAGCAGTAAGTTTGAACATATAAGTAAAAGACTCAAACTGAAACTAAATAATTATTTTTGGTTAAGAAACAGGCAAAACAAGACCTTTATATATATATATATATATATATATATATATTATTGGATCACCAATATGAATCCATCTATGATTCTAAGTTGTTCATTTCTTGAATGAAATTTTCAGAATGATAATACCAAATTTTGTCACATTATTTTTGTTTTCCCACATCAAAATGCACACAACCATACTTGCTCATTTGATTTTACTTCTCCTATTCAGATAAACATGGTACAATGTGTTGAAGAACAAGCTAGAACTCGCAAATGGTTTAGCCAAAGGATTAGCTCAAGACCGAACTACTGCACATGACTTCAAGAATCATGATGGTATTACCGAGTATCATTGATGCAATTCTCAGTTCTTGCCTTTCCACAGACAAGCCCAAAAGGAACTTGAAAACTCCGCTCTCTTCGACGCTGCATTCCTCCCCAATACATTCGTTGTCCTTATCTTCATCCTCGGATTCGGCGTTCTCTCGACCATCCGAATCAACCCTTTCGGAGAAGAACTCTTTGAAACATTGGACAATTTTTCTTTTGTTTTTTTTTTCTGCAACTGCAAGCTCGCCATCACGGAGCTGTCGGTATCCGACGCGGGTGGGGCCGGGTTGGACTTCGGAGCCGACCAGGCAGAGGAAGTAGAAGGAAATGACTTGACAGGCCATTCTGGGCCCGGATCGGGTGGGCACGAGAGTAATGAAGCGTTTTGGGTCATCTTCTTGAGGCGTCTGGCTCAAAACATTTAAGACATTGCTTGATGGTGATGGATGAAAGTGATGTGGTAAATGCTGGAATTGTGGGGCAAAAGGAAGGGACTTGGCCATGGCGGCCAGAGAGAACAAAGGCGTCTCTCAGTCTTTGCTCATAAGGGGTCAAGGGTTTTTCCATAACCGTTCTTCTGTTTGTTGCGTGCAAGAAAAGAAAGTTGGTTGATTGACTTATAGAATGCTCCATTTCTGAGCAGAAGATAGAAGAAGAAGAAGAAGCAGCAGCTACAGGCAGAAACCAAGTTTATAGGATTTTGATTTTTTATTTTCGTTATTATATATATATATATATGTTTATTATTATTATTTTTTAAATTAAAATTATAAGTAAATTCTATTTAAAAAATCAATATAAAAATTTCTCTATATTTATACGTATTAAGCACGGTTTGTTATATATATATATATATAAGAATATATAGGCAAAGAATTGAAATAATTTTATCATTATTTAAATTAATTAGAAATTTTTGAAAGATTAATTTTGTTATTAAAGTAGAATAATTCCTTATGGTTTTAAAAGAATAAGGCATTAAACCATACTTATTAATAATTTTTTACTAAAAGAATAAGAAAGGGTTGAATTTGATTTTGAGAGCTCTTATTATTATCATTGATAAATAATAGGAATATATATATGATGATAAATGAAATTAATTTTTTAATTTAAATAAACAAAATATTGTAATTGATCCTCGATAAAAATCAAACTGTGTATTGTGGATTTCTGACTGAATTCAACGTGGGTTTGGATACAGTTCCAAACTAGTATCGCCCTTTCATTTTTTATTTTTTATTTTTTGAAAAATCTAAGCACAAAATAGCTAATTACTTTCAGAGAGAAGTTGGCAGGTACGAGAAATATAAAACCCATAGAGTGTGTGTGTATATATATATTATTGAGTACCTGTGCTGCACTCGGGATCTTAACCCCACTTTCAATGGCCCCACGCCCCATCTCTCTCTCTCTATATATGTATATCTCTCTTTGATGTGAAATCTGACTTTAATCAGATGTCTCTCTCTCTCTCTATACAGGTAATCTTGTCATTTTCTCCGTCTTGGAATCTCCAAAATCACCATTTTACTGCCACATGACTCTGTTTCCCCTGTTTTTATATATGCATTGCATCTTCTTTATAAAAGCTGCGTTTTTCGTTCCTGCACGCGTGCCAGTTTCTGTCAAATCCTCGATGTGAAAGGCTTAAGTTTAGTGGGTGTCAGTCAGATTTTGTGGCCCTTTTCATTGCTAATCTATCCGTCATTTTGCTTTCCCTTTTAGCAGGCTCTTTTTTTTTTTTGTCTAAATGGTTCTTCTTTTTTTTTTTTTTTTCACACACATATATTTTGGTCGAACTTTGATGGCATTTGGTGATTGAATTGAACAAGAGGGAGGCAAAGAGGAGCTGAGCAATGGCAGTGACTAATGGAATCTAGAGAAGCTGGCATCGATCGATGCACAGCTTAGGCTTCTGATGCTGGAAAAGTGAGTGAAGATGATAAATTGGTGGAGTACGATGCTCTGCTTCTGGATCGGTTCCTTGATATTCTTCAAATTTGCACGGCGAGGATCTCAAGGAAACGGTATAAAAGTTCTGTTTGGCCCCTTTTGAGTTGGCAAGATAATTCATATGCGCTTAAATTTGTTCAGCAAGACGATCATGACATTGCTATTCCCAATATCAATTGTTTAAAACTTAGAATTTTTTTGGGAAACTGTTCAACGAGCATTGTTGTCTCTTTTATTGATGGCCTCAGAATTCACATCAATCATCAGAAAGACCAACAGTGATCATTAGTTTAGGCCATTTCTATCCTTGTAATTTCTTCTATTGGCAAAGTATTCACTGACTGTAAAGGATGCACATTTTGGATAATGAAGATCAAAGGGTTTGCTAGAAAAAATTTACAAATGGAACTGCTAGTTTGCACTGAAGTTTATGTAATGCGCTGTGGAAATTAATGAATTGTGAACATGGCATTTCTGTAGGTTCAAGATTGCTATGAGCTTTCTGCCGAGTATGAAGGGAAGCACGATCCCCAGAAACTGGAGAGCTTGGAAATGTTTTGACCAGTTTGGACCCTGGTGACTCCATTGGTATTGCCAAGTCTTCTTCCCACATGCTTAACTTGGCAAACTTAGCTGAAGAGGGCAAAGGAACAGATTGAAAAAAGGTGACTTTGCTGATGAGAACAACGCAACCACTGAATCAGATATTGAAGAAACTTCCAAGAGACTTGTTGTGGATTTGAAGAATTCCCTGAAGAGGTTTACGATGCATTGAAGAATCAGACTGTAGATCTTGTCTTGACTGCTCATCCTACTCAATCAGTCCGTAGATCCTTGCTTCAAAAGCATGCCAGGTCTGTGCTCTAGTCCATTTTCAGTTTTATTGGAAATCTACCGATCATTCTTTTCCTATGAGTATCTCATTGTAGTTACAAATGCATTTCGTTTTTATCCTTAATCCTTTTTTGAAAATATCCTTTTCACCTCATGATCAGTTTCAATGACATCTTGTTCAGGATACGGAACTGTTTGGCCCAGTTGCATGCCAAAGACATTACTCCGTATGACAAGCAGGAGCTTGATGAGGCTCTGCAAAGAGAGGTTCAAATGCATTGGTTACCTGCTTGTAAACTTTTTCTTTTGTGTTGCTTGAAAAATTCTGATACTTTGTTACTTAATTTTGCAAATTATCGAAGCACACTGAAATGTGTTGTCCAGGTAATATCTGGACATATTAAATAATTCTCTTGCTGGAAGCTTAATGCCATACCTTGTTGATTATTGGGCCCTTGGATCTATTATGTTGATTTTTTTTCTTATTCTTTTTATGTTGCACTTTATATTCTGGCTTTTAATTTCTTTCTATAATGATTGAGATTCATACTTTTATCAATGTAATCTTGTGACAGTATCACTTGAAAGTGTTGTATTTCAACGTTAATGTTTTTCACTTTTACGACATGCTTGAACTGGTTAATTTATTTATTTATTCTTCGTTGTTTTGTAGATCCAAGCCGCGTTTCGTACTGATGAGATCCAAAGGACCCCACCAACACCTCAAGATGAAATGAGAGCAGGAATGAGCTACTTCCATGAGACAATCTGGAAAGGTGTTCCAAAGTTCTTGTGCCGTGTTGATACTGCTTTGAAGAATATTGGATCAACAAACAAGTTCCTTATAATGCTCCTCTTATTCAATTTTCTTCTTGGATGGGTGCGATCGTGATGGTTGGTTTTTTTCATTGATTAGGATTTTCCCATTTATGTTAGCCTCATAATTGAATGGTAAGTTTTAGTATAACATAAAGTCATTTTATTGTGATCTGAGAGTTACATGTTGGAGTTGTGGAAAGAGCCTCTTTGTAAGGGTAAAGCTATGTACATTTGATCCTTTTCAAATCCCACAGTATGGGAGGCTCAAGTACTATAGTGCTCTTTATGTTAGCCTACAATGCTTGTTAGGTTGAATTCCAAGAAATGCTCCCAGTAGTTGTGAACTTGAGCTTTCAATTGAAGGTTTCAGGTTCAAACTACTATTTGAGCTGGGGGGGGACTTTGTTGTGTAGTCTATGTTTTTAATTAACCTCCTAGGGACTGAAAAATGGGAAAAAATAGAGAAACAATAGCAACTAAAGACACTGTGGGCAATCCCTCTGATCTAATTATTTTCTTGATATGAAAGTGCAGGTAATCCTAGGGTAACTCCTGAGGTCACAAGGGACGTTTGCTTGTTGGCTAGAATGATGGCAGCTAACCTGTATTATTCCCAAATTGAAGATCTAATGTTTGAGGTACGTAATTTCTGCTTCTGGTTGAATCTTCTTTGGAGCTTCATTTTTTATTGCTCATATCTTTCCTTTGTATTTCCTCTTTGCAGTTGTCCATGTGGCGTTGCAGCGATGAACTTCGTGTTGTGCAGATGAACTTCACAGGTCCTCAAAGAGAGATGCAAAACGCTATATAGGTATATTGAATTACTGTGTATCTATTTTGTTCTACCTCATTCATCAATCTTCAGATCTGCTTGATTAGAAAGAATTTCAGCAAGGTTTTGTGGTTTTTTTTAGGGTTTTTAAGATCATACGAAATTGTTGGCATATTTGGCCATAGAGAGTGTTGTTTGTGAAAGGAATGTCATGATTATTATTGATTATTTTACACTGTCCAAACAAAGATTTACAAAATATGGATAATAAACCATTTGCTGACGTAATTTTAATAGCTAGGAATGTTTTTTGTTTTGTTTTTATCAGCAAAACGTGTTTCTTAGCAACTCTTATACTTGCAAGCAGCCAGCATTTACAAACAGAGATTGAAATTGCACGACTAAATCAGACAGTGGAAACAGTTTCGTTGAACTCAGGAGTAAATCAGACACCTTGAAAGTGCACAGCTAAATCAAAGCAAACCTCAAACTTCAGGACCAAATTCTGGTTGACTTTATTACAGTGAAACTGACAAGAGAGACTTTTATTAGCTATGTAATTATGGAAGTGTTAAGTGATTCTTTTCTTGTTATTCACAAATGCATTGCATATCATTGTTGATACATGAGAAATGGCTGTAACCTATAATTTTGTTGCATCTGCTTATTTCAATTCAAGTTTTAATCTTCATGCAGAGTTTTGGAAACAAATTCCTCCAAGTGAACCCTACCATATGATTCTTGGTGATCTAAGGGATAAGCTTTATCAGACCATGAACGTTCTCGTCACTATTATCCCATGGGAGCTCAGACATTCCTGAAGAGGCAACTGTCACCAATGTTGAGCAGGTCTGCAATCTTTGAAATCTTGTTTTTAATGAATTCTTTTGCACAGCAAATGATGATTCATTTATTTCTCTTAAACTCACAAGTTCTTTTGACAACTCAACATTGGTTAGTAGACACTTTCTGCTCTAAGTATAAGTTGGGGCATGATGCCTTTAACAAAGGCTCAATCCTTTACATCTTTGAATTTTGATTTCCTTCACTGGCTCATCAGGCAGAATTGTCTGATTCTGAAGCATGTAACAACACAATGAGGAGTGAGTACTCATCTTCAATTGAAATGCCATTTCAATCTCATTATTAATGACCTTTATTTTCATTGTATATCACACCATTTTGATATATATATGAATAGACATTTACCTATTTGAATTATGCATGTCAATAGACATTTATCTGTATACATATGTATATAGAAACACAAAAGGAACTTGAACTGAACCCCTTTCCATTTAAGTGCAGTTCTTGGAACCTCTTGAACTCTGTTATAGATCTCTCTGCTCTTGTGGGGACCAGCCAATTGCTGATGGAAGCCTTCTTGATTTCTTGAGGCAAGTCTCTACCTTTGGACTTTCACTAGTGAGGCTTGATATTAGGCAAGAATCAGATCGTCACACTGATTCTGTCTTAGATGTGTTACCAAACACTTGGAACTTGGTTCGTATCAAGAGTGGTCGAGAAGCACCGGCAGGAATGGCTTTTGTATGAGCTCAGTGGCAAGCGCCCATTGTTTGGCCCTGACCTCCCAAAGACAGAAGAAATTGCTGATGTGTTGGATACATTTCATGTAAATGCAGAACTCCCAGCTGATAACTTTGGTGCATACATCATCTCAATGGCAACTGCACCATCTGATGTTCTTGCTGTTGAGCTTCTGCAACATGAATGCCATGTGAAGAAACCACTAAGAGTTGTTCCACTGTTTGAGAAGCTTGCAGATCTTGAGGCTGCTCCCGCTGCTTTGTCTCTGCTCTTCTCAATAGATTGGTACAGAAATCGTATCAATGGAAAGCAGGAGGTGATGATTGGCTACTCAGACTCTGGTAAAGATGCTGGAAGGCTCTCTGCAGCTTGGCAATTGTATAAGGCTCAAGAAGAGCTTATAAATGTGGCAAAAAAATACAGTGTGAAGCTAACTATGTTCCATGGTCGTGGTGGGACAGTTGGAAGGGAGGTGGTCCTACTCATCTTGCTATATTGTCTCAGCCACCAGACACAATTCATGGGTCCCTTTGTGTCACTGTCCAGGGTGAAGTTATTGAGCAATCATTTGGAGAGGAACACTTGTGCTTTAGAACACTTCAGCGATTCATGGCTGCCACTCTTGAGCATGGAATGCATCCACCAATCTCCCCAAATCCAGATGGCGTGCACTGTTGGATGAAATGGCTATTGTTGCTACAGAGGATACCGTTCGATTGTTTTTAAGGAACCACGATTTGTTGAATATTTCTGCCTTGTAAGATGACTTGTATCACATTTGCTTCATCAGGTCATTAGAGTTGTTGAGAACTAATTAGTGCTGCTTTTCCTATGTAGGCCACACCAGAATGGGAGTATGGTAGGATGAACATTGGAACCGTCCATCAAAGTGAAAGCCAAGTGGAGGTATTGAATCTCTCCGTGCAATTCCATGGATCTTTGCTTGGGCCCAAACAAGGTTCCACCTTCCTGTATGGCTAGGCTTTGGAGCAGCATTTAAACATGTCATTCAGAAGGACATCAGGAATCTCAATATGCTGCAGCAAATGTACAATGAATGGCCCTTTTTCAGGGTTACCATTGATCTAGTTGAAATGGTGTTTTGCTAAGGGAGACCCTGGGATAGCTGCCCTATATGATAAACTCCTTGTTTCTGAGGATCTCTGGTCATTTGGCGAGAAGTTGAGGAGCAACTATGAGGAAACCAAGAGCCTTCTCCTCCAGTAATTTTCTTAGGATAGAATGCTCCTTTTTACTTCTAAAGTTTTTTCCTTTCTAAATTGATTTCGGTTGTTTTGGAATCTCCTGAATTACAAGCCTTCATCATTCATGCATTCTGCCCGACATGTTAACACCCCCTCCCAAGTGCATGTTGACAGAACTAGAAAACTAATATGGTTCCTCCCTTCAGATTGCTGGATACAAAGACCTTCTTGAAGGGGAACCATACTTGAAACAAAGATTATGCCTGCGTGATTCATACATACAAACCCTGAATGTTTGCCAGGCTTACACATTGAAACGTATCCGAGATCCAAACTACCATGTGACCGTGCGGCCACACATCTCAAGAAAAATTATGGAATCAAGCAAACCTGCTGACGAATACATTAAACTGAACCCCACAAGTGAATATGCCCCAGGTTTGGAGGACACCCTTATCTTGACCATGAAGGGTATTGCTGCTGGCATGCAGAATACTGGCTAAAACTCGGGTTGTTCGTTACATTTTCAGCCCCATGCCTTCCTACATATAGCTGTCGCCCACTACAACCATAATTATGTTCATGCGTGGATCTGTTCAATAATGTCCAGCTCAGGTCATAAATGGGCGACCTGTTTCAGTTGCATGGTCATTGCTGTGCTTGAATGCTTTGAAAAGGCTGCTTGGTTTTTTTGTGGCCTCGCAAATATTGACTTCAAAATCTTACTTCGCTTAATATGCTTTAATACAGATGGGTGCTTGAGCCCACTTGATTCCTTCTTATGTGGTTCCGCAGTCAACTGCTGCACATTTATGTATGCATTGATGTGGTGGGCGTGAATATGCCAACAAGTAGAATGTGCATATAATTATCCAAAAAAAAAAAAAAAAAAAAAAGCACGATGGACAAAGTTGATACATATTTTGCACATTTAATTTAGCTACGTAAAAAAAAAAAAAAATTCTCACAAAATATCCGCTCTAGTACTAATCCTCTCAGGTAGTACTAATAGAGTTTTTACCACCTCTCTCGCTCTCTTCTAAAGGAGTTTTTAAGACTTATGAGAATTATTCTTCATAGATTACTATTAGAAGTCGAACAATTAGATAGTAATTGTATATGGTAACCCGTTAAGGAGTTTGAGGAAAAATATATGTGAGATCAAAAGTAGCAATTTTTGGCTTATAAATTAGATAATGATTTGAAACATTTGCACTATCACTATCTAATATAATAGCGTATATTAGATTTATCTTAACTTTACTAAAATTACAATAAATATATTTATATTTTATGATTTTCTACTTAAAATTCTTAGATTCTAAAGTATCCCTTCAAAGCTTAATTCGTAGTCAATGTTCTTAATTTGATCTACATAGCCAATAACATTGTTAAATAATATACACCGCATACATATCTTCATGAAAAAAAAAAATAAAATATATTATATATATATATATATATATATATATAGAGAGAGAGAGAGAGAGAGAGAGAGAGAGAGAGAGAGAAGGATGACGGGCGGAATGGGGTTGGGAGAGGAGAGGCGGCTGCACTTTCATTACAACAGCACAAACACGTGGGCATCCGCTGGTGAAGGTCCACCAAAAAGGAAGGAGGGGTTAACGTCACCACCAGAACTGCCGGTGCGTACTAGCTCTGACCCTTTTCACTTTTCGGACCTTTTTCTTTCTCTTTTGTGGTTGGTTTATATATGGTGGTGGTTTGGGGGGGGGGGGCGCTCTGCTTGGCTAATACAAGACCACAACTTGAATGCCCACATGTGAATGAGCCACCCATCTCAAGAGGGCCATCCCATCACCCCCACCCTTCTCTCTCTCTGAGACACACACACATGGCTACACGTTATGGTACAAGCAACCCTTCACGTCGAGACAGATGTTTACATCAAAAAATTTGGTGATAATGTCGCTAATCCTAAAATAATGTCGCGAAGGCAACAGCCAATTTTCCAAGGGCAAAGTGGGCAACTTGAGGGGAGAGTAGTGCAGAGAGCAATGAATTTTATCAACCACCCAGCTTACCTCTTTGATAGAATAAAACCAATCCTTCATTTATAAACCCCTTGTACTTTTGCCCCCTAAAACCCCAAGACCCAAGTCAGGTGTTTCGAGGCTGTGTAAAGGATCAACTGCAAACCCATCAAAACCCTTCAGATGCAAACAAAGGAGAAAATTTGGGTGTAAAAAGAATGAAGGGGTAAAAAGAAAAAAATGGGGTAAAAATTTTATTGATGAAATGGGGGGATAATAAAAGAAACAACAGTATTTAATAACATATTCATCCTTCTTTCACTAACCTAGTAAGTACCTCGCCAAGCATTCAATCTCCCTTTCATGGCTTCCAATTGTTTTTCTATATATCACACATATACATGTACAAGATCCTCTTATACCAGACTGCTAGCCATCTCCCTCCCTCCCCCTCTCTATGTATCTAAGGAACCAACTTGGTAAATTGTACATAACTCTCTCTCTCTTTTTTTTTCTGAGTAGAAATGGGGATACAAGGACAGTATGCCTACAAGAAGATGAAATAGAAGAACCAAAGTGAAAAGGAAAATAATACAAGGGAAAAAAAAAAGGAAAAAGGAGATGGGAGGAAGGACATGGAACCAGCGAGCAGTGAGGAATGAATGAACAAATTAAAACTGCAAAGGGAGAACTAAGCTATCTCTCTGGATCCTCTGGCACCCAGAATGGCTACTAATGGGATTATTATGTAGCTCTGGCTTATGTCACAGTTATCTGGTAATCCTTATGCGGAGGGAGGAAATACTGGAAGGGCAGTGAAGAGTTCCCATGAAGGGACTCATTTAGCAAGAATAAAAGCTAAGGGGGGAGGCGGGGAGTGTAGCAGTACACAAAGTACAATCATGAATCCTAGAAGCTGTAATGCCTCACCGAGTGTTCCAACACATCGCGACTTGGGCAGACAACCTCCTTCACTCGACTACCGTTTTTGTATATCTTGAATGTTGGCACGATCCTCACATTCTCAGAATTTGCTATTGCTGGGTTCTCCTTGATATCCACCTTTGACCAAGCAACACAGCACATACATGAGAAAAACACTCGTTTCTTCACTTCTCAGCCCATGTAAGAACGAGGGGGAATAAAGATTAATGCAGCAACAATTATTAAGCCAGTTACCTTGAGAAAATTTATCGATGGATAGCGACCACATAATGTATCCACAAAGGGAGATATCTGATTGCAGTGCGAATTTGATGACAATTTGAAGTGAACCACTGAGATTCCTGCAATAAAATAACTCAATTTTTTGTCAATAAAATAAGCAACTTAAGAAAGTTTGACACTTGGAAAAAGATAGAAAGGCTTACCTGGCAAACATATTGCGGCTCTGAACTGTTCAATTCCTGACACTTCCTCCACTTCACCACCAAACTTCATATTGTAAACTTCTTCTCCGCGAGATTTTTTCAACGCAACTTGAGCATGAAAAAGAGATTCAGCAACATCATTGTCGTCAGGAAGTTCCCTCCTCAAGAGCTCATAATCTCTCACAGCATCAGCCCACCTGTCTAGCTGTATAATGTTACATCAGCTGTAAGTGAACCATAAGCACACAGGCAGAAGTGTGAAATATAAGATGAGATATTTTACCCTGCTGTTTGAGGCAGCTCTTCGAAGAAGGGCTTTTGTATAATTAGGTTGAATGCATAAAGCTTGGTTGCAATCCTCAAGAGACCTCTCCCACAGTCCAAGTTTAAACCAACAAGCTGCTCTGTTGCAGTAAAGAACAGAGTTTGAAGGATCAAGCCTGAGGCCTTCACCATATGCTGAGCAGGCTTCAGTGAACCTTTCAGATTTGAATAGATCATTGCCTCGTGTCCGAGCCCTTGCCACCAACCTCACATTAGTAAGCAAAACAGCTATTTCAACATTGTGAGGATCAATCTGCGCAGCTTTCTCAGCAGCAGCAACTGCATTTTCAAACCTGCAAAGATACCAACATTCTATTTTCAACCTCACCAAAAGCCTTAATCATCCAACTACTCTTAATGTGTAATTTTATATGAACTCACCTTCCAAGAGCCATCTCAATCTGAGCTCGAGCAAAGAAATAACAGGCTTCAGAAAGCATCCCAAAAAGTTTAATCTTAGAGATGGATTTGATACATGGTTCTATTTTCAGAAAGTTTGATAGGCATAACTCAGCATCTTCAAGCTGGTGGAGCTTCAAAAAGGCTTCAGCTCTACACATAAAGAGCTGTAAATTTCATATTAATAAGTTCAGTCATTTGTGAATTTATTTAACACAAACTATTGGGGGCAATGAGGAGGGTCCACTGTGAAAAGCCTTCCCTCAGCTTACAATGAAGCTGTTTCTGTGGCTTGACTACCTCACTTGGAAGGTCACACTCACACAACAGAAGAGAGCAATATTCTATTGCACTGCATCTCAGTTCTGTCCAACAATTTTTCCAATGTAGTATCATAAAAAGTATGGATTTACCTGAGGACAACAATCAGCTCCAGCAGCAATAGCAGCTTCAACTTCCCTTAATGTGCTTTTCCAATCATTAACTTTTCGAGCATCTGAACATTTGCTTAGATGTTTTTCAACTAGTTGCAACTTCTGCAACTCAGCATGATCAGGATGCTGCCCCAGAAAGTATAGATGCCTCCTGGCATTTTCAACCTGTCCTAGCCTGGAATAAGATCAAGTCATATCAATATTTTCAATATCAAGTCTTAAATTCTTTGCAGCAAAGAGAAAGAAGCAATTGATTGCATCACCCAAAATCATTTAGACCAGCATAACATGCACCAAAAATCTTAGTTAAACACCAGCACAAATAGAAAAGATACAGAGACGTGTTTAAATAAGGGCAGGATCAATGGTTCTAAACATTTTAGAAATGTTTTACGATATATTCAAACAGCTCAAATGGAAAAACACAAACATATAACAAGATCTCAATACCATTAAGTCAAATACTCAAACAAAAATTCAAGGACTTGAAAACTGCTGAAATTGCCAAAATGCATCACATTAGGAAACACCAGAAACAGAATTGACAGGGAGAGCAAGAGGAGAATAATGTACATTTGTTCCCAATGACAAAGACAGAGAAATGAAACAGACAGCAAAAGCAGTAACAAGAAATGAGCAATGCCAACAATGTGCAGATTTGGCATTCATACAAAAACTATTCTCTGTGACATAAAAATCCACCACAAACCTACTAAATTCTCAGTATATTAAGCAACTATAGTCACAAATTTTCACCAGAAACCAAAAATACAAGTTCTCATGCATCCATCAGCCTACCAAACAATCACATTCTGACCAATGCTTATCGAAACTCAACCAAATGCCAAACAATGAAAATCAGAACAAACACCAAATCTAGTACTCTCCCTTTACTATGCTCAAGAATTCAGGGAACTAAATAAAGAATCATTAAACATACAATAAAAGGCAAAGAAAAAGGGCATCCATCCACATATCTTTGAAACAACCAAAGCAGATCAATTATCAATAAAATCCTTAGCCGCTTGTAACAAATCTAAGAGAGATCAGAAGAATCAAGAAACTTTTCATTTACATGCCTCACTAATATGAACTAAGAATCATATAGAGCCAAAGCAAAGATGAAGTAATCTCACTAGTATCAATCATATCCTTAATTAATCCCATAAAGAAAACTTCAAATCTCCATCCACACAACACACCTAATGAGCAAAGACCCCAATCTCTGATGTGCCCTCGAATAATTAGGATCCAACCTGACCGCCTCTTCGCACTCCCTCACTGCCTCCACTACCCTCCCCAAGCCCATTAAGGCTGCCGCCCGATTACTCCGGTAAGCCGCATTCCCCGGGGCCAATGCTATAGCTCTATCATAGAAACCCAACGCCTCTCCAAACTGTCCTTTCTTATACATCTCATTGCCCGACCTCTTCAACTCCTCCGGATCCGCACCCGTCCCCATATTGCCGCTGCCACGGCAGCCAGCATTTCCTCGCACATTGCCATTCACACTGAACGTGGAAACCCCACCTTCGTAATTGCCACCTTTGACGGTTCCCCCGCCCCGCATTATGCTCCCGTGACCGTAATTTGCGGTCCCGGATCCCAAAACATCTGTCTTGGAGCTCCGATTGCCCATTCCCATGCCAGTCTTCAAGATTCTCCCAGAAGGGCAAATGTTTCCGGTGGGAAGCACGTTGACAGTCGCCGGCGGAGAGTTCACTGCGCTCTGACTCGTAGCATAGTTGTTGTTGTTGCTGGTGGTTCGCCCAGCCCCACCCGAGTATATTAGCGGTTCGGATCTGGACTGACCCGCTCTGAGGCTCTTGAAATTATTGTTGGGGCTAGTCTCAGTGGAACCGCAGAGCTCGCCGGAGTGGTTGGATTTAGAAGCAGCGCTGGCGTGCGTAATGTTGCGGGTTCCGGACACGGATCCGGAGGAGCTGGAGCTGGAACTGGTGGTGGCGGTGGCGGCGGCGGGGCCCCGAGTGCGGAGAGGAGAAACGGGTGAACCCAGATCGAGTTCGCGGAAATCGGGCTTGTTGACCTCCAAGGAAGTGAGAGAATCACAAAGCTGGTGGGTCAGTGACTGTGGTTCCTCAATGGGTTTCCCGGAATGCGACATTTTTCTCAGCAATCAAACAAGACCCAAAACCACAACCTAAATCTAAATCCACCCCCCCCCCGAACCCAATTTCCACCACGAAACTTCAAATCTTTCTCCAAGTTTGTTCTTCTTTCTTACTTACTTACCCTTCTTGCAGGGCTTCGTTTGTTGGCTTATCAATGTATGTGAGTAGAAGAGTAGAGTAGGCAATTACCAAAAATAGTAGTAGTAGTAGTAGTAGAAGAAGAACAAAAGAGCAGAAATGCCTTCGAAGAAGACATGAAAATAAAGAGAGAAAGAGATGGGGATCTCGTGATATAAAAGAAGGAAGCAAAGAATGAATGTGAGCTCTGCCTTGGCGTTTTAGTTAGTTTAGAGAGAGAAAATAGTGAGAGAAAAAGAGAGATGTTTGTGTTTAGCAGAGTAGAAAGGACAGAAAGAAAGAGAGAACCTGCTGCTTCACGAGACAGCTTTCATCTCTCTCTCTCTCTCTCTCCTCATCTCCTCTCTCTTCCTCTTCTATGGATATTATATATAGTTCAAGAAATTCTATGTAGATTCAAATCTAATTAAATTAATATTTATATTATAATATTAAATTTTTTAGTTATAATATAAAAAATTTTATATATTACTAAAAATAGTAATTTTATGCTATCATTTTTTTTCAAATTTTGTTTCAAATTTTTTATCAAATACATATTAAATTTTAAAATTATTAACATTAAAATAAAATAAAATAAGTATTAAATTTAATATTATATAAATACTAATTTATAAATATAATAATTAATATATATTTTATATTTTTTAAATATAAAAATTATATTCATATTATTCAAATAATAATTTTGCTGTATCACATATTTTTTTAGTTTAATTTTAATTTTTTTATTGAATACATGCTAAAAGTAAATTAATAAATTTAAAATGAAATATAAAAATATTAAATATTAAAATATTAAAATATTAAAATAATAATTAACAAATATAATAATTAATATATTATTATTATTATTGTTGTTGTTGTTAAGTATATATATATATATATATATATATATTATAAAAATTAATTATATTTATTTATATCAATTATTTTAAAACCTATTTAATCAAAAACCCTACGAATTATTATTCTCCTCGTCTCATGCTCTTGCGTCATGATAGAGGTAACACTAGACGATTTCGGTTCTCGCCTTCTTAATTATAATCGTTTATATATATATATATAAATATAAATAAATAAAAATACAATTAATTATAAATATTTATATAAAAATATGCATAAACTTTAAGTAAGAAAAAGAATAATCGTATCTACATTAACTACAAAAAAATAATAAATATTATAATACATTAATTTCAGATTTTTATTTTTATTTTTATTTGTTATATACGTGTTAAAAAAGCATTCGATCTTATTAAAAAAAATTAAATGAATATATTTTACTATTTTGACGTCGTTTTAAGTGTGTATCTCTGTTTACCGGCACGTCCAACACGGCATTTGACCAATTGGAGCCGTGTGGGTGCTTTCTTGATCAGCACCGACCCACTGCTAAGGTAATGGTAAGGTGTACAAACAAATGTCCAATCCGTTCTATCTGATTAATTCGGTGGTTATATATATATATATATATATATATATATATATATAATTATAATAAATATAACTCAATTTTTAAAATTTAATAATTTTATTTTTAATAAATTTAACCTGTTAAATAGATCATCTTATAATGTTACATGAATTAATAAAAAATATTAATATATTTTGATATTATATAATTTTATTTATAAAAAATTATTAAATTTTAAAAGTCTGAATTATATTTGTTACTATTTATATAATAATGAATTTATTTATATATTAATTCTAATTTTAAGCAATCAAGTTCATACATCATATTTCAATTAAATTTATTAAAAATAAGATAATGATAAAAATGACGTCATTTTTCATATATCTTTGGTGAATTTTAACATGAAACTGATTAATGAACTCTATTGTTGTAACAAAATTCAAACTTTAAAATATAAATATTAATATTAATTATTTCATAATTTAATCATATACTGAACTATAAGAAAATTATCATCCATCTTGCGATTGGTGGTATCATTTTATTGATATTTTTAAGTTATTTTACTTAACAAATAAATCAAATTAAGTTGATGCAATATGTAAGAAAAAAAAATTAATTACATTAAGTTGATTTTGTATTTTTAATATAATTAATTTGGTAGGATATTTTTATTAATTTTTTATTTTATATTTAAGTTCTAATTACTCTATTTTTCTTTCTTACTTTTTACTTCTTTCATATATTTTTAACCTCTTTTGTAATTAATTAAGAGGTCTCATATTTTGTTTGTGCTAAAGCAATAAAATGAATGAATAGAAATAAAAAGGGGTCATACATGAATTTGTTAACAATTTTTTCTTGGTTTTGTTTTAAATGCAAGAAACATCCTTGTTTTTCAATTAGTAAATCAACTTATGATCACGTGTTTAATTGGAAACACTTAGTCTTCTAAATCTTCAAATACTAGTATTTTTTTTCTTAATCAAGTTATTTAAAAAAAAGGTAAAAAAAATAAAAATTATATTGCAATAAAATTTATAAATTTTAAATATTGATTTTATTTAAACATCTTTTTAGCATATGAAATAAAAAAAAAAGAAAAAAATTTTTCCATAAAGGAAATACTATTAAAGGGACGCAGAATACCATAAGAGTAAAATTTCATCTTTATTATCTCAAATTAAATAAAAGTGTATCCATTTAACTCAGTTAATTATATTTGTTAGAAAGATATGGATATTACTTTCTAACATTCTGAAGGGAATATCTAAACCATTGTTAGCATCAATCATGTCCATTTTGGGAGGACATAATCAATAATTAACAAAAACTTTGAATTAATTTTTAAAAAATTTACAATGTTGTTTTTACATGTCAAATAAATTAAATGAAACATTTTTAAATTTAGTTATTTTGAATTTAACTTATTTTGAAAGTAAATTACTTTTAAATTACATCACATTTAAATAAAATTTAGGTTAATTGTAAGTGCACATATTACATTTTAAAAAAATAATTATTTATTTTTTAATAATTTTTTATTTTATAATATATTAAAATAAATAAATATATATTTTTAATTATATATATATATATATTAATTTGAATTTAAAATATAAAAATGCATTGCACATGATTATATATTTATATTGCTTGTAACGTGTATATACAAAGAAGTTTGTGTGTTTGTATGCATAAATTTTTAAAATATTATAAATAAAAAAATTAAAAATAATTAATTATATAAAATAATTAAACTAATGTTATTATAAAAATAATTAAATACACATAATAAATTACATGTGATATATATGTTTGTAATAATATATAAAATAAAATAAAATAATGTGTGTATAAAATAATAAGTTAAAAAATAAAATAAATATATTAAATAATAAACTTTTTTTTAACAAAATTAGAAAATAACGTCATATTTTTTTTAAGCAAGTGAAGCACATTCGGCTCATTTTAGATTCCTTTTTTGACAAGATTGCGTTCGGAGTTCTTGCTTTTTTTTTTTTTTTTTTTTTTTTTTGTGATAACTTTTGAGTCCAGTTGTTAAATAAAGTCAAATTCAAACACTTCCCAGTTGTTTCCTAATCAGAACGTGCCATAATAGCGCTGTGTCCTGTCGGTAGATAAAACAGCAAAAGCACATTTGTTCGTTTGCTACAAAATTTCTAAGAGAGGAACCCTAGATGGATTGTGCACAATGTACAGCCTTGTGCCTCGCCGGGCTCAGATAAGGCTCCACCCCTTCTCTCTATCCTGCACAGCACCGCCATTAACGAGTTTTGTGCATCTTCCCCCCCCCCCTCAACAAACTCAATAGCTTATTTCAAAATAACAATAATAATAAAACAATAATGTTTCACAAATATAGACAAAACAATATAAGAACGCGGGGAAATAGGAAAGTACTGAAAAATAGCTCAAGAGATTGTAAATGGGTAGTCCAATAAATAATCTCCCATGTATTTATATGGGGAAGAACTTTCAACCTGATTGATTGATGCTATCACAATAAAATGAATGATATTGTGTGTGTTTGACCAGTGATTAGAGTTAATATCTCTCTTTCGCTATGTACATTATATGCCTCTTTGATGTATCCACACAAATAGGGATGTGATCATGTCTTTATAAATGGTTACTCCATCATTTTTTGTACACATTTGCATTATGTTTCGCATTCATATATACTAATTTTCATTTATCCCACAAAAAAAAAATTAAAGAAGAAGAAGAAGAAGAATGTGGGCAGTGACCAATTGAGAAAATCCATCCAAAGAAACAAATTTATATGTACAAAAGACATGACAAGAGAAATTTATTAAACACAATTGCAGAGTCTTTAGGGAGATTTTTAGCTCAAAAATCCATTGTCTTCTGTCTTCTTTCATTGTCTATTTATAAAGTTGATGCCTTCAAAATTTAATTTATTAAGAATTTGAATGATATTACTACTGACTCATAAAATTACATTATTAAAGATGACTGACACTAACACATAAAATGCACTATTATAATCAGCTATTAAGTTGTTTACACGTGAATGCATTATGCATCACATCTAATTTCATAACCAGAGTCTTTTATTGTTAAAAGAATAGACTTGACTGAGTATTGTCACAGTCTTCGTCAGAAACTTGCGATTGTTTTTTTTTTTTTTTTTTCATATTTTTTCTTTGGATGAGGCAGGTGCCACAGTAGCCGCTTGCAATTGGGTCTTCGCAGTGAGAAAATTGGGGTTGATTGACAATATGAGATGCTGACATAATGTTTCTCTGTTGTCCTAATAATCATTGAGTAGCTGCTGCTTTACAGGTCTAGTTTATTGAAAACATTATAATTCCACTTCATAGTCTATGGAATTTCAAAGGTGAGAGCAAACAAACATGTCTTTGAGTGCAGGAAGTCTACAGTATTCCTTTTGAACATTTCAAAGCCTTCCTTAACTGTGTCTGTATACACAATATCATCAAATGGAACCCAAAAAATAAAAAAAAATAAAAATTGAGGAAAATTTCTTAATAAATGCTTCAAAAATTAGATGAAATGGTTGAACTTATTTACTGGAATCCCTAGCTATGTTTTCCTTCATTGCTTGTTTCAACATTTCATTTAGTTGCATCATTGAAAGTTTAGTTTTTTTTAAAAAAAAAATTAAGAAAAGACTACAAAACTTGAAGGGTTATGCAACATTGTTAACAATTAATCTTTATTATACCCCACCAATGGTAAAAAAATAGATGATATTGCACTATCTTTGACAATCTCTATTACAGTATTATAACAATTAATTACATATTTATAATTTTTATTATTAATTACAATAATCCGATAATCAGGGTGTAGAATTAAAACTCTAAAATCTCACCCCAACTCTTGAATTTGGCAGTCATTAATTAGGCTACTTGGAAAATTAGCAATGAAGTATATAATTGAATTGCAAGCTACACTAGTCAAGAAACTAACCAAAACGTCGAGTTGGCCAGCCCCCTTCCTCATTCGATGCCTTTACTGCAACTGGCTTCATCACGCAATGCTGAGCAGTAGCCCTGGAATGAGAGCCAGAGGCGAGCCTGCCCCTCTTGATCAAACCATCACAATGGCAACGGCCAGTGTTCATGTCAAGCCTTCTCTCCAGTTCATGTCTCTCAGCTCTTCTCCTGAGATTTTGCCTCCTCAACATGGTGCTCAACCTCAAGGTTTCTTTACTTCCCGATCTGCTGCTACAGACTGACACTGGCATGACCTCCAGACCCATTAATTTTGCAACCACTCCTGGCTTACACCAAACCACTCTTTCCCCGGCCACAAATGGCGGCAAGTACAAATCACCAACAAAATCATTTCCTCCTGTTCTTTCTTCTCCGAATCCACAATGGCTACAGAAAGCCGACTTCCTCCTGCAGGCACTGGCTTCCTCGACGAAATCCAAGTTCCGGAAGGAAGAGCGATACATGGCATCCTTCCCATCAAGAGAAAAACGAGGGTATTGATTCAAAGCGTTCCTCGCCGATCTTAATATATCAGAATTATTAACACAGGACAGTCTGCCGGGCCTCATCCCAATATTAACGTAATCATTGTTAGCTCTTCTTGCCATGTCCTCGTCTATCTCTAGCTGCAATATCATCTCCTCTAACGTTGGCGAGCTCTGCAGCCCTGCCATATCATCATATGAACTGGTGGGAACAACAGAGGGGTTAACGCAGCTTGGTTGGTCTTGGTCATAACCACTGGCAGTGGCAGTAGCATTGGCAGACTTGTGTTGATTGAGGGTGGAGGTTGAGTCGTCGCCGTTGCAAAAATTTCTGATACCTTTCCTCATCTTTGCTGCTATCCGGTTCTTGAGGAAGAAAAAGGACAGGTCTTTCATCTGGCTGTTGAGTTCACTTACAGTAGCCTCTGGCCTTTGGATGTGTGTGGTGGAGACATGCACTATATACAACTCACAATAATAGAGGACGTGAAAGCAGTGAAAGGGAGCGGTTGTGAGTTGTGACCATCTTAATTGTCTTACCTATAGAGAGAGAGAGAGAGAGAGAGAGAGAGAGATCTGTCTCTTATACCCATCTAGATGTGTATAAGAGACAGATCTCTCTCTCTCTCTCCCTCTCCTGCCTCTTATACACATCTAGATTTGTATAAGAGACAGCTATAGGTAAGACAATTAAGATGAGCACAACTCACCACCGCTCCCTTTCACTGCTTACACGTCCTCTATTATTGTGAGTTGTATATCTGGCTCTTATACACATCTCGATGTGTATAAGAGACAGATAATAGAGGACGTGTAAGCAGTGAAAGGGAGCGGTTGTGAGTTGTGAAGAGAGAAAGAGAGAGACAGAGAGAGAGAGAGAGAGAGAGAGAGAGAGATATTCAAGAGGCACTGCAGTGAAGATGGCCCTTAATAGCAGTCACATGAAACGAAGGAGGAGGGAAGCATATTCACAAGATCAAATTTTCTCACCTATCAACCCGTAAGGCTCTTACACTCTGAGATTAATGCAAAGGGGGCGCTTGTAGATTTATTGACAATTCAAGCTTTCCACTCTATTGATGATTCAATTGGTCACCCAGAAAAAATTAAAAAAAAAAAGAAGGAATGAAATTGCATATTTAGCTGCAAATGATGTTTTATTTTGTTTATATATATATATATACAGTGCTTGATAATTAATCGCTGGACTTTGGCATGTCAAGAGTTAGCTGGTGTACAACGGCTAGCTTATCTATATAATTCAATATGGTTTGAATGCATGGATAGGCCCTTGTGTCACATTTCATATGCAACTAATATCATGTTGACTTCAGTATAACGTCTACCTCATTGATATTTTTTTTTAAAAAAAAAAAAAATTATTTCCCTGTTGCGAATTACTAAATATGCAACAAAACGACATAATATGTAACAAAAGTGCCAAAATGTGCAATAAATTATTGTTTTATCGTTTTTTTTTTTATTACATTTGTTGCATATTTTATCGAACTTATTACATATTTAGTAATTTTTGGTAAAAAAGTTTAAATTTTCCCGTCCATTTATCTTTACCGAATTCAACGATATAACGCATTGATTTTTATTTTTTTTGTCATATAGTTTTACATAATATCATAGCCAATCATGGAAAATATTGACTCTTCCAATGCACAGACTGCTATGACAGCCCAATTCTCTCATCCTCCTAGTCTACACATCATTCTCTCTCTGTCAAACTCACAAACATAAAACTACCTGACTTGAAAAACCTAATGCCTTCCTCCACTAAATTTCCAATACTAAAATGGGATTCATTGGCGGCTCCAACCATTCTCTACCAAATATATATAAAACATATATCCTATATGTTATTATATTTTATGCATTAATATTTTATATATAATGTACAATGTATACAGATATCAAATTTTATATAATAACTATTAAATATTGGTTCAATTTTCGATTTAATTAGTTAAATTAGTTAACTCTCGAACCTCTTGTGGCTGTTTTGGAAGATTCGCAATGGGGTTCTTTTTTCTCTTTTTTTTTCCTCCCTCCAGTGGATGTTCATTTGGGCTTGCGTCAATAGTTAATTGATTGATAACATTGAATAAATTCAACAATATGGGCATTTTAAGTTGTAGGAGATAAGGATTCATTTAATCTCTTTATGCATTTTTGGTTCTACAATATTAATTGGATTTCGATTGGATGTACGTTGCTATTTTATATAGAGTTCATAAGACCCCACGTCGGTTCACTACACTCTCGTCTCAAACTTTGTTAAAATTTACCATGGAAAAAAACAAAACAAAACAATAGAAATCCCGGTGAAGTTTTCCAATAAATAAACAGTAAATTAAAGAAAATGCACCAGTAATCACTAGTTGAAATTAAATAATCAAGGAAATGAGACAGATATATAGATGTTGAGATGCATTTGTGCAGGCATATATGTTTGTTTGGAATTTCTAGTTACGAAATTTAGTTTGGCCAGTTCGATTAACTACCCCACAACAAAGTCGTTGCACTTGAAAATCAATGTTAAGGCATTTTCAACAATGACTAAAAATGCAAATGCAAGTGCAATAAAATCTAGAATTGCTCTTAAATCTCTCTCTCTCTCTCTCTCTCTCTCTCTCTCTCTCTCTCTCTCTCTCTCTCTCTCTCTCTCTCTCTCTCTTTGGTTTTTCACTTGTCCTCTCTGCATAGTGCACATGGCCATAAAAGTCCCTTTTTCTTTCTGGAGATTGAAGGACAATAAGGAAATGTTACTCCACACAACTTACGATATGGTAGAGATTCATTCAAGTGTTTCCCAGCTAAGTAGAGAGAACCATGTATGTCATTTAAAAGTATTATATCGTCTAGGGAAGCTTCACTAGCCCAAAGATGCATCCTCAAAGGGCAACGTATCATCTCTTTGCATGATTATTTTTGTCTATTGTTTTGCTCCGCATTGTTTTCAAGTGAGTTGAATTAACTTAATTTGAACTGTAAGTAAAAATAAGAAATTTAAACGAGACTTAATTAAAATTAAAAATAAGTAAATAAATAAATAAATTTATATAGTGATACACTTAAATAAAAAGGTAAAGATAACAAGTAACTTTTTAGCAAAATAACCAAATAGGAGTTATGGATGTTTCAATTAAATTTGAAATTAATGTTTTGCTATTATGGTAGGTGAGGGTAAAAAATTGAAGAGCTCTCTCTGGGGGTCATCATCACCCTCAATATAAATCTAAACATTATAATCAGTACCCATTGATATTATTTAAGTTTCTCTAAAACTGTTGGGGTTGTGACCATTCCAAATGTTTTTGTGGGTTTTTGGTGTCAGTTATGAGCCAATGAATGAATATTCTCTTGATCTGCAAGTCTAGGCTCTACACTAGTTTTTGGGGTTGTGACAAATGGACGCTTCCACACCCACTCTATTTGTTAGCCTATGTGTCTTGTCTTTTATGAGTGAAAATCAATACCATCTAAAGACAAAGTAAATTGGCTTATCTTACACACTAAATAAACTGGGTGGTGCAGCATTATTGTGCCCTGTAGACCTAGTCTTTTGTATAATCAAAGCTACATGGTGGTCAGGGGCCCCAACTTAGAGCACAAAGAAATATTATTTAGCAAGATAGTGTACAAAATCATTAGAACAAGTGGTTTAAGGAAGGAACACAACATTTGACTTGGCAGCCACTTAAAAGATTGTCCTTTAGATTCTCAGTTTGTTTTTTTTTTTTTCCCCATTTTTAAATGTTAATAATATAAAGTCTCATATCAATATTTATGACGTTGCTACTTATTAGCTTGATTTTGGGGTTTAACGTGAGTCTTATCCCATGGCATCAAAGTTTAGGCTCATGGCCTCTCACGGCCTTGGGATTCAAGTTGAGCAAAATTAGAAAATGTTAAGCAAAACATAAAAAAGGGTTTGGACTTGTGATGGTCACTTGACATTTTCCATGATTTTTGTGGGGGTTTAGACTTGTGGGCAATGTTTGATCAATCCTTTTCTAGACCATTTGTACGTGTCTTTAAGAGCCCATTTCCCCTTCCTCGTCTTCTATCCTTACCTCTATGAAACTTCAAGTTTTTGTTTTGGTTTTATCCCTTATCTATCTTTGTTTATGCCCGTCTTTTCTTTTTCTTTTTCTTTTTTCTTTTTTTCTTTTCGTTTAAGTATGATATAAATTATGGATTTAATTTAATAGTTTAAATTTTTAAATAATTTACGACCAAATGACATTATCTTAGAATCATGTCATTTTTTTCCATTTTATTGTAAACTTTTACAAATATAATCAACTTGTCTTTTGATTATGCTTTCAATCCAATGGATTTCGCACGAGGGACGTTTTTTGTTGTTAAATTCATCTTGAATTGAAAGCCAACAGCTTGGAACCTTGACCGTGATTGCGGTTTTTAGTGAATTCATTTCCAATTTTCCATGGCACTGTTGGCTGTGTCACCATGGGCCACGGATGAGCATGCAAGTATTGAGCTGAGATAAAATTTGTGCAGTTCGAAAATTTCCTCCAATACCGAAATGATTGGAAAGGCAAGTTTGACCGTTACCAGCAATAGGAAACAGCATTGACAATTTTAGTATTGGAATCTGACAATTCCAAGGAAGCAATATGCCATGTGACCTAAAAAGAGAGGAAAAGGAGAATGGTTGTGCTTGGAATGGAATGTCTGGCTGTGAGGAATCTGAAATGTAAAAAATAAAAAAGAAAAAGAAAAGAGAAGTACGGTTGAAAAATTTAAGGAAACTTCAGAAATCAGTAATCATATCGGCTGGTACTGTTTGAACATCGAAGGGGTGGTTTGATAGATTGTTTTGTTTCACAAGGAAGGCAAGACACTCCCAGCTTCCTAGGCTTTCATGTCCTAAATATTGGACATGTCACACAATCAACTAGCAGTGACCCCACATTTTACTAGGTCCCGTTTTCTTATATTGAAGGTGGGGTTGTTATGATGTTGTCAAGTTTGTCTCTTTTGAGTGGATTAATGCCAAAAAAAAAAAAAAAGAAAACAAGAAGAAGAAGAAGTGGGAGAACACAAAAAGAAAACAAAACAAAACAATCGTAGATGGCTGGCTGTTATAGATGGTGCCCACTTTGTTTTATCCATATAAATTGTAATGCATTTCAACTAAAATCACATGCAAAGGTGACACAAATTGTTCAATGTCTACTCAAAGGGCACATTGGATTCCTTTGGAGGGAGAGGGAGAGAGAGAGAGTGAGGGAATGGGATTAACATTGCTGAGGGAAAGACAAGGCTGTTGTTTTTTTTTTTTTTCTGTCGTTCAGTCCATTTGGTCAAAGTCTTTGTTTTTGGTTCAACCATTGTTTCCAATCGATCCATTTTCTGAATACCCTTTTAAATCATTGCTTTAAATCGGTCTTTCTAACAACAAAAGATCCCTCCATAGAAAATTTTGAGAGAAAATTTGAGTCAAAAGAAACATATTAGTTGGAAAGTGCTTCAATCTGTAACCAAAGCAATGATCTCTGTTTTTCCTGCCCCCACCAACATCATGTTTGTAGTCATTGAGCGAATTAAGGAACCGGTAAAGGCATGTGATGCCCATTCGTTAGGGAAGAGCACAGCATCATGGTGATTACTATTCTCACCCTTTTTCTTTGGGGTTGTTTACTTGTGTGGGTTTTCTGTGATGCAGTTCGCAGTACACGTGATGTGAAGTCTTAATAATGTTTGTTTGCAACGCAAATTATATACTTATGATTCGTATGGTGCTAACTCAATAATGTAATGCAATCAAATAATATGTTGACGCTATTGCATCTTTCATTATAAAATGTTTACATAACATCATACTTTTTTAATATATGGTATACTCATGTTGGAGGATTTTTTAGTCATTCAAGGAAAAACTAATAAAATCTTATGATAGGCTCATCTTTTTAGAGTGAAAAAAAAAAATTTAAAAAAATAATCATGAAGTTAAACTTAAAGGTGCAACTTCTTATGGTAATCATATAATTTCTCCTATTGGTACGTCTAGGATGTATCATTTTGGTTGCTAGGACCATTCCATTATGGCCTGTTCTCAAGTGTTGTGATAGGCCCTCGAAGCCTGCCTTTCTTTCTTTAAGTTGCCTTCAATTTGTGAGTTCATTTGAGTACTAGCTTGCCCTTCTTCTTCTTGTTTTTTTTTTTTTTTTTGGGGGGGGGGGGGGGGGGGAGGGGGGTCCATCCTAGTTTGTCTATTCCTGACCTCTGGCTCACCCTTCCAGAAAAACTTTTAACACAAAAAACATAAAAAAGAAAGACTTGCATTTACTGAATGCAGAGTCGTTGGCCCCATGATTAGGGGTTTGCTATAACAAATCTAGGCAAGGAAGCTTTGGCCCACAATTTAACCAGGCAATACTTTAGCAACTCTTCCAGAGAAAAGTTCCCTTGGGCCACAGATATACATACATACATATATATATATATATATATATATATTTCTAATGTAAAATTTGTAAAAATTAATGATAAAATCTTAAACTTAAAATTAAATTCATAAAAACTAAAAATTAATAATTAATGTAAACTTTTTCAGTCGGCAGCTACTAAGAGCACTTTCCATTAGAAAGTTCACACATTATTTTAAGTGTTTAATGATCTAACCTGAAACTTATTCAACCAGTATCTATTAATGGAATGTTCAGTTTCTTTTCACATTCTTTACTCCTTAGTTTGCAAAAATAGATCAAATCTGTGACTTTTAAGTCACAATGAATAAAACTACTGCTATTGCACCTAAGGGAAAACAGAAAAATATAGACGATAAAATTTGAAAGATGTGAAACTGCACTGATTTTCCTGGCTAACGGGCATGTACATGCAAGTATGAATAAACCACGTGTGAGGAAGCAAAATACTACAACATCAACTGCCTGATTATCCAACACTACAATTCCGGAAACGATTCTCGTGGCAAAATGAATATTACAAGGTAATAACAGGAATCAGAATTGTCCCTTTCTAAACTCTACAAGCCGAGAAAAAGTTGTATATTTGATCGGCATCATTGTGGAACTCAAGGGTTACAAATATATATATATATATATATATATATGAAGAAAATATTAAATGATTGACTATACGCAAAAACACAAAAAAATAAAAAAAAAAGGGACTGAAGGAGGTGATCAGGTGTATCAAAAATAAGGACAACAAACTTGGTGGATCAAGCAATTCTTGTAAAGTGCTCCAGATTCTGAGAGATTGGAAAAAGGGGGGCCGAAGTCCTACTCATCAGATACTACAGTAGGACTCTTTGAGCAGCTCTCCTTCTGGTGAAGTTCTAACAATTTGGCTTCAGGATTACAAAGCCCTGCATTATGAGAATCACCTTAGCACATCATGCATGTTGATGTTCGAGGAAAAATAGGTTCTCATGGGAAAAATTAGTCGAGGTAGCATTTTTCAGCTTTTAAGCAGTGTCCATTCATTGATTCATTGCATGTTCATGAAATTGATGCTGTTACACAAACAAATTACTAGCATGAAGTGTCTCACACAAGGTACTGCTATTTTCTCAGAACTCAAATCTGAATTGCCAGGGAGCATACAAGATTCATGCAGTGAAATTGTAGGAGATTTTAATCCATTACTGTTTTTCATTATCTTTCCATTGTCAATCTGGCCACAATTCACAAGAAAACCAACCTGAACATCTAGGAATATCCCACACAGCAATTGATGATTCTGTACAGTCTGGTTCACAGAGTGCTCGGTTATCCTCGTGATCAACATTCATTGCAAGCATCCATGCACCAATTGTAACATCTTCATTGCTGAACATTCGAATACTGTACATCTCACCCAAAAAAGAGAAAAAGAAAGGGAGGGGGGGACTACTGTCAGGATATGAAAAGCGCATATTTAAAAAGTATGTATATATACACGAAAGGCAGACAATTTCTCAAGGAACAATTATAAATAGACCATTTGGGCCATGATGCTAACTGGAGATCAATTCAAGCTTATGCATAAAAGACAAAATATAATGACCATATTCTAACACAAGATATAAAGCCTAGCTCTTTTAAACTATCAAAAACATACCCATGGCCATTTTAACTGCCATCCATACATCATTGCCTGTTAGTAGCTATGTTGACAAGCCCTGACAAGCTAACCCTTAAAAAGTGTACAACATAGCAGGAGATAACTCAACTGTTCTGTTCAACACACAGTGCACCAAAAGTCGTTACCATCCACAAGAGACATGAGCAATGAGGAGACCAAATGAAAGATTGCAAAAACAATATGCAAGCCCTTGTCCTCTTCACATTGATATTGACAGCTTATTCAACAAGACTTTGATGACAAAAAAGAAGAGTGCACAGGAAAGTGAAAAAATGAGTTGCATTGAGGCTCATAGTCCCTCAACACGTTGAATAAGTACTAATATCAAATCTTCAACAAGCTTTTCAAGGGGTGCTCAAGATATAAAATTATGTTCCATTTTAGATGCAGATCAAATTGTTAAAAAGATAAAAAGGGGATAAGGTTGCATACATTTGACCCTTTACCTATATACCCCACAAGTGTGGAAGACTTGTGCATTGGGACTGTCCTTTTTAGATGCCAGCTCAAAGTTTTTGCAGAAAAAATGCAGAGGCCATAGCAAAGAACAAGATAAATCAACATGCCTCTTAAGTTTACTTACCTGTTGTTTCTAAGAGCAACTAATCCTGCAGCAACATCAGCAGAAAGTGCATATATTGGACCATAAGCATGAAGAAAATACTCCTTTCCAAGCATATATGAAAGTGGCTCATACCTGCAACAATCAAACTTGACATAATTAATATATAACTCATGAGAGTGATTACCAATTTTACAGATCATAGGACCATCTGGTGTTGGTGTGGCATCAAAGCAGACAAACCATATTCTCAAGAAAATGAAGAAACATGATGCTGACAGCTATATTCTGGAACTCATTCAGAGTTTGATAATGGATAGACCTTGTATACAATTGGCAATATTCGTAAGAGGTGGGAGTAAAGGAGGCTAAAACATAAAGTCAATATGGCTGGAACTTTAGCATAGTTAGGTATTTCTTCATCAAAAATGGTTTTTAATGAAGGTGAACTATGTGGTCTATAATTAAGAAAGAAGAAAAATAGTGAGTAGGGAAATAGGAAGAAAATATTGGGCTACATGCTTGCAAAATCCTAAAACTGCAAATTCTAGATATTTATCCAGTCTCACAACAAAAGAATACTGCATCCTTCTGAATGGACTCCAAACCCCTGAAAACTTAACTCAAGCTTCATCATTATCAGTGATATAAAATCAGAACTCTAACCAGAATTTAACATGTTCCAATGGATTTCTACAATTATCTTAGCACGTTGACCATGTCATGCTAAGAACAAGATCTATAACCATTGCTTAATGTCCCAACTCTCAAGACTCTTGAAGTTCAACTAACAAATTTTTACAAACTTTCATTAAACCTTTCAATCAATTGAAAGGGAATAACTTCTATCCCTTGGGAAAGATCACAAAACCTCCTCTGAAATGACTACAACAACAGAAGAGACCACTCTAAACTTCTTTATCATTTGCAAGGAAATATATAATAGCTCAGTGAGCCTCTGCCTGATGACTTGGAAAAGGAAAAGATTTAACCTTTTTTGATATCTTTGTTCGCATCACACAATTGTCTGTTTGATAGCATTCCCAGTGGCTACACTCTCATAAGATTATACCAAAATACTAAAGGATGTCCACTAATCTTTATCTTTTGCTGATTTTCTCCACTTAGTATTTCCCTTTTAAATCTTTCAATTTGTATTTGTGAGCCCTATCGGCTCCATAACTGCCTGGATCAAGCAACACAGAATCCGAAATCCAAATGCTACATAATTATGAAGGTATGGACAGCTTTTTTTTTTTTTTTTTCCTTTTTGACAGAGGGCCATAGAGTAGGCTGCTGTACCACAAACAAACTTCATCTGATTATCTATAGGCAGTTCCCTTGTGAAGGAAAAGGCTCGAAGACATCCTAAGAAACCACGCACAAATGAACAAAATATTTAAGTCTATCATTCCAGGAGTTTCTTTCCTTCTGTCGGGTCAGAATTATTAAACTAACATAGTAAGTATTGTTTGTCCCTGATGATGATAAAAACCAGGTGGGAATAATGGTCATTCAAAACATAAATGCAGAATTGCCAAAAGAATCGGCACTACACCTCAAAGTTTACAACTTTTCTTTTCTCCGAGAAGAAAAAAAGGGAAAGAAAAAACTGTTGAAATAGCAATATAACTGACCATTTAAGCTTTGGATTAGTGAAAACCAGTCCCTTCTTCATACAGCCAAGGTAAGTTTGAGAGCGAGGACGCTCTTTTGCCAACAGTGTTGAAAGTCGATCTGGCAATCATTTAAGAGACAGCAATACCAAAGACAAAAAGGATTCAAAATCAAAGGTAGAGAATAATCATTGTACACAACAGATAAAACTTTTGCAAATTGACCGACCTGGCCTCAAATATATGTCATCATCAGCTTTAACATAGAACTCGGAATCAAAAAGTGCATAGGCAGCCTTAAAGAAGGCTAACCTGCAGAAACAAGCGGGGGGACAAAAACTCAGATAATTGAGATTCCACAATGTGTGGCTTCACTTGCCAAACAAAATAAAAAATTTAAAAAAAAAAAAAAGAAAAACGCCCAAAAAATCATCAGCACTAACGTTTTATAAGGGAGCTTACTATACTGTTCCTCAATGTCTAACAGCAAGAAATCATCGTATTCGGCAACCTCCCTGTCCAACTGCAACATCTTCGATTTGTCATTTGTTCTACCAATGATGAATCTGAATGCCAGACCAGTAGATTCTTCTAATCTTCATAGTTAAAGTTCATAAATTGAACAGAATCAACTCTCCAAATTTAAGGAAGTAAAAATAATAAAACTCAACACTGGGGAGGGGGAACGCATACCGTTGAAGGCCCTGGCGAGTGGACGGCAACCACGTTTTTCTCAGAGAGCGTCTCCGACCCGACGAACCGAAACCGGTTTGGATCCCTACAAAACCCATAACTTTGTGCCTTTTCTTGAGCTGATTGCCTAAAACGACTCCGTTTCCGTCATTTTCACCCAAGACAAGGAGGCTCCCTTCGTTAACATCATCATTGTTAGGATTGCGACTAGTACTAGTGTCCCAGAGGACGCGGACGGATCGAGGCTTGTAGTTGGTGGTGCGGCGAGGGACGACGAAGTTGGCGGTGAGGCCGAAGATGAAGCCGGAGAGGAGGGCGGAGATGATCAGGGCCGCTGATCTGCGAGTGGACGACGGCCACAAAGGCGGCGACTGGCGGGAGTAGAACGATTTGGGGGAGTACGGCATGGCTTTTTTTTCTTTTCTTTTCTTTGATTGATTTATTTAGAAACATGAGACTAACTACAAATTAAATAAAAACCAAACGGTTGGGTAATAGCAATTTTAAATCAAAGAGACTCAGAACTCGGAACCGCCGATCCAACGCCGTACCAATAAACATAGACCTCTCTACTAACCAAAAAGTACACGACGTCTGTCGGTAGAGAGATCGCAATCGTCAAGAATTTAAATTTAAATTTTAAAATAAAATTTATAAAAATAAAAAACAGTAAACATTTACATATATATATATATTTGTTGTTTTATAAAAACAAAAACAAATCCCAAGTTTAGAATTATTTAATTATTTTCAATACATCAATAGCTAAACTAAAAATTTTTATCGGAAGAGAACCTCGCTGATCTAGTTAGTAAGATAAATGTAATTAAAAATGAACTTTATTAAAAATAAAAAATTAAGTTATTTCCAAAAAAAAGAAATTAACAATTTAACAAGACGTACGATCAACTTTATAGAACAATATGTTATTTAATTTTTTTATAGGTAGTTTCTAAAAGATAATATAGATATATATATATTTATCATGAAAGTGTGTCAATTTATATTATATTTTTTAAAATTTAAATATTATAAAAAGTTAATAATTTATTAAAATAAATAATTTTTTATTAAAAAAATATATTTAATTTAGTAAAAATAACCTTTCTTCGTAAGTCAATAAAATGTTTCGAAATATTTAGGATTATTCTTTAAATTATGATATAAATGTTATTAGAGTCAAAAATTTTAAAAAGCTAAATAATTTTAATAAAAAGTGTAACAAATATTAAAAATATCAAAAATTATGATAAATATTTATTATAATTATTATTTGTTTACACTTTTTGTCCTACTTATTACATGCCTTTTTATTTATATATAAATCATGTGATTTCGGTCAGAAATTCCAAATTTAAAAAAAAAAAAAAATTAGCGTAATTAACATCAGGCCTCCGTCCAAAAAGCTTACCATTATCTTTTACCCCAAAAAAAAAAAAAAAAAAAAAATCTATTCTCTACCTAACCATTTGAGCAGTGTCTCGAAAGAGGGTCAATAAAACAAGACATGTCCGCAAAAGATGCAGAATACATGTAACTAGGACACTAGAGGTGCCCCCATTAAGGTGAGATGCTCTTTCTTTTCTCCGATGCCAAGTTGGGTTGGTGTGCATGCTTCTGGTTAGCAGTGATGTAAAGAGTTGTTCTCTTTCACGTTGACAAGGAATATGTTTGAAAATGTGAGAAACATGTTTAATGAGAAACAAATAAATAAATAATTCATTGTATAAAGTGAATACATGAAACGAATGTTTCTGTGCGTATAGTTCATCGTCTGTAACATCTGAACCACAGAATGAGAAAACACAGCACTCTATATCCAATAATAAAAGCCACCATTACAGCCAAATTGCTCCATTTGTGCGAGTCTCTTAGGCCCTGCTGTTTCAAGAACTCGCTCCCATACAAGCTGCAATCCCCACTATCAAATTCTAGGCACCTCCTCTTGCCTCGCTCACCTCCATACTCGTTCACTAAAAAACACTCAAATGGGTACTTAAACAGACTCAGATAATGCATGAAAATCCAGTAACTAGGGATGCTATTCTTCGATATGAAATAGCCTGAAAATAGAAAGAAAGATCCCATCAGCCCTGCAATCACTGATGTACCCATGATGAAATTTGGCACCAGTGCACTGAAGCATGCTACAAAAGAGTTAGACATTAGGATCACCATCCACACGACGAGGGAGAAGTATAGAAATCCATCAATATCCTTCCTCAAACCGACTAGCCAATAAACTGGGGTGGCATAGAGAAGAGCAACCATTAGAAGAAAAGGAAGGAAGACGAGGGTGCTTGATAGAACATAAGAGAAAATTCTGTAAGCTCCTCTTGAAGTCTCCGTCATTAATATCCTTCTCTCTTGCAAGAAAATTGGCAGGACTTCAGTTGTGGAAGTCAGCAAAAAGGTGAGGCTGAAGGCGAAGAAACCGATTCGAGTTTGTAAAGCAGCCTGTCCTGTCTTGTTGCCAACATTCAAGAACACAGTCCCGAGTACAAGTCCAGCCACAAGTGCTTGTATTAGTCTTGTGGCAAACAATTGCTTGGTTCTGAAAATGTTGCTGCAAAAACGTTGTCCCAGGATCGAAACCTCCTCCAAAACAGAATTGGGATAGCGGCTAAGGTTCTCTTGATAATCATTGGCACGTGCAAAGCTCGTTATATGATTTTCTATCCTTTTGCTTTCCTGGAAACGCTGCCTGTAAAGAGACACCGAGTTCTGCATGGCCAAGCGTTCTATAAAATCGATAGCAAATTCAAGCACATTGACATGGCGAGGAACGTGATGTCCAGCAAACTTAAGCTTCTCTTGAAGAGAATACAATGAGCCATTATGCACTACTAGTCCACCAGAAAGCAAGACAATCCGATCGAGCAGCTCGAGGATCCGAAAACCAGGCTGGTGTATAGAGAAAACGATGGTCTTACCTTGATGAACTGCCATTGACTTGAGTAGAGTAATTACATGAAGGGCCGATGCTGAATCCAAACCTGAAGTCGGTTCGTCGATCAAAACAACAGCAGGGTCATGAACTAATTCAACTCCAACCGAAACTCTGCGCCTTTCACCACCCGAAACACCCCACTTTGATCCTTCCCCAATCCTCGAATGCGCAACATGTTCCAGTCCAAGCTCCTTCATTAGCCTCCTCACCCTGATAGCAGCCTCTTTCCGCCCTCTTGGTAGCCTCAGAAGTGCGCTATAGAGCAGTGTCTCTTGGACCGTAAGCAATGGAAACAAGGCATCATCTTGGCTGACATACCCGGATAATCTCCGAAAATGTTTTGCATCCATGGGCCTGCTATTTATCAGAACCTGACCCGACAAAGCCGGAGTCGTTATCTTCCCTGCAAGAATTTCTAGCAATGTAGTCTTTCCTGCTCCACTGGGACCCGCAATCGCAGTCATCTCTCCGGGCCTGGCCTCACAATTTACATCATGCAGAATGAACTTAACATCTGGAGTCCGACCACTGCAAATCCATTTGCTCCTGAGCTTATCAAATGTGCTGCATAACTTGTAGGATAAATTTTTGGTTTCTAGTCTATGTGAGGTTTTCCGGGCCGCGGAGACCGGTGACCTTACCGGCAATTCCATTCGGATGATCAGGGTGGACAGAAATTGTGTGGTACGTGAAGAAAAGCCAATAGCTATATTGTGCCGAGGCAGTTTTGAGCATAGCTTGACCGGGCTACAGCCTCCTCTCTCTTTTGGCCAGAGGAAGTGGCAATTTCTGGTAGAAGTTTGGAATGCTTGAGAATTGTCAGAGGAATAATTAAAGGGTTGCTTCTCCGTAAGTTAAACAGGTGAGCTACATATTGACTGCTTATGCTTAATGTTGGTGGCCCTCAGCCATCTTCCCAACCCAACAGCCAGGGGTCAACATTTTGGTTGGAGAATTATCGTTCCTCAAGCTATTGGTACAGCTTGCAATTCTTTATTCTAGAACTCATTCAAAGGAGATGGCTTCCACTAGGTGCTACCTTCGAGCAATCTTTTGTTCATTTTTCATGTATAACCCCCCCCCCCCAAAATAAATAAATAAATAAATAATAATAAATCATTCACCCCAAAAATTGGAGAATTGGTAAACAGTTATCTTCACAGTTTGAATTGACACTTCTTAGTTTTGTGAACGGATACCACGTTAACATTACGTTTGGATAAGAAAATAAAGGAAGAAAAAAAAAGTGAAGAATAAATAAATAAAAAGATAAAAATTGGAGATGGAAAAAGTTTTCATTATTTTTCTTATATTTGAAGAAGAGTTACGAGGAGAAGGGAAATTAATTATTATTTTTTATTTAAGAAAATGTGTAAAGTGAGGAAAAGTAAAATAATATGTATAAAATAAAAATTTTACTCTTTATAATAAAATTATTATAGAATCTTTTAATATAAATAATATAAGAATTAATTAATTTTCTACTAATCGTATAAGGAATGAATTTCATGAATTAAGAAGAAAAATTAGTTAATTTTTTCTATTTATTTCTCTCTAAAATATTTTTTTAAACGTATGCATTAATTCTTTTCTTTTTAATTTTTTACTTATTCTTTTTTTTTTTTGCCCCAAAAAACATTGTAAGTGAAATAAGCTATAAAGTATCCCCTTCCCCGTTAAAAGACCTAAATATTTTAAAAATTAATATCTAACTACTCATTATTTTTTTAGTTAAAAAAAGTGAAAATAGTTTGATTCACCATCTTTAATAAAAAAATATTAAAAAATAGAAAATAAAATATTATTATATAATAATACATGTAAAATAAATAAATATTTTAATATTTAAATTTATTTATTAGTGAGATCAAGTTAAATATTTTTAATTTATGTTTTTTCTCTATTATATTAATTTAATTTTTTTTTTCAAAAAATACAAAGTAACGTGATAAAAAAAATAAAAAATTACAAAATTGGCAATGTCGAGTATCTATCTTTTTCTATTAAGCAATGCTTAGCGAAATATTCGCTTTTTCGGGTCAATAAACTAAACTATTTGCTTTTACCCTCTACGTTCCGACTCACATGACAACAAAAAAATTTTAATAATTAAATGTCAATTATTTATAAACAAATATATAAAAAGAATAAAAAACAAATATATAAAAATTCTAGTTGCAAAAAGTGAAAAGTGTGTGTAATGTTAAGAGATAAAAATTTAAATTAATTTATTTAAAATACATTATTAATTTTATTTATGTTAGTATTTTAATTAAAAATTATTTTAATTTTTATTATTTTGTAACAAATTCTATTAATTAAAATTTAAATAAATAATTTTTTATTATTTTAATAGACTCTGTTAACAAAAGAATTTAGACAAGCGACATTTAATATTTTTATTATTTTTACATTAATTAATTGAGGATTGTTTCGATAGAAATAAGTTTAATTTTAATATAATTATTATTTAATTTACAGTTAAAACTAATAATTTTAATTATGAAAATAAAAAATATTTTTTATGATATTTAATAATATTATTTAAAAAAAAAATGGGAAAGTCTCACGTATCAACTTTGTCGAGAATAGAAGACTAGATAAAGGAGATATTTATAAGCAATTTTTTATAAAAATATAACGCAGTTCCGTTTCTCGCTCTTTTTATCACCAAAGCAAAACCCCTATAAAACCCTCAAACGGTCGCCAAGGGCTCAGTTACTCACCCTCAAAGCTCCCTCATTCTCATTCTGTCTCTCTAAGACTTTCTGCAAAATCTCAAAGAATGGCCACTCAAACCCTCTCTAGAACTCTCCTCCTGAATCCCACCTCCTCCACCGGCGCCAGAACCCTAATCTCCTCTCTTCTCTTTCGATCCTTCTCCTCTCTCCCGACGCCCTCTTCTTCTTCTTCTTCTCGCTCGTCCTCTTTCATCCGCTCCGCCCTCCGTCTCCTCTCTTCTGCAACCACCGCCACCACAGACCGTTACCCATCGTCGTTGCCACCCCGGTGCTTCTCGACTCGTGCCACCTCCTCCTCTCTTAACGATCAGAATCCTAACTGGTCCAATCGCCCTCCCAAGGAGACCATCTTGCTTGATGGCTGCGATTTTGAGCACTGGCTTGTGGTCATGGAAAAGCCTGAGGGAGATCCTACTAGGGATGATATTATTGATAGCTATATCAAAACCCTAGCTATGGTTGTCGGCAGGTAAAGCTCCATCCCACCTTTATGATATAATACAAATGATCATAGATTTCACCTTTATAATACAATTGATCATGGATTTCACCTTTATAATACAATTGATCATAGATGTCACCTTTATAATACAATTGATCATATATTTCATCTCTTTGTTGTTTTAACATTGTTTGTTGTTTTTTTCTTGTAGGTATTTAAGTGGGAGATTTTGAAAATAAATATAAAATTGTACCCTTTGTGTGTGTGTGTGTGTGTGTGCATAGACTGTTGAGGCCAAGCAATGTTTTCTTGCTTGGTGCCATTTTTTTTTTATTGTGCTTACTGATATTGCTTAGTTTTCTATATTTCACCTTCTGTTATCTATCTGCTAAGAGTAGTTGATAGCTGCTTGCTTGCAAATGGGCGCCAATGGGTCATGGCCTTTATATGACATGGTGGACTGATAGTCTTTGTGTTTTTTAGAAATTGTGCTTATTGGCAATTATTAGTAAACACAGTTTCAGCTTCTAGTTAGCATTTTTTAAATGATTTTTAACAATGAATTACCTTTACCATAATAGGAAGTTGTTTATGTCGTGGAAAATGAAAAATACCATAGTAGGAAGTTGTCTATCTTGTGGAAAAATGTAAAATGTCACTTGTTTTTTCAGTAATTAAAGTTTCGGCTGCCAATATATACATCTTTCTCCTTTTTCTGAGTTTCTTCTTTTAGCAGAATGATGAGGGTGCAACTCTTCTAATTGTTTTGTGTGAGGCCTTGATCATTTAATTTGTATCTTTTTAACAGTGAGGAGGAAGCGAGAAAAAAGATCTACTCAGTCTCCACTAGATGCTACTTTGCATTTGGTGCTCTTGTCTCTGAAGAGCTTTCTTATAAGATCAAAGGTAAGTTTGTTTTTAGATCTTGGTTAATGTCATTGCTTTGCTGTTTAAAATGGGATTGATGGTTGAGTTATGCAATTATGCTTTTTCTAGAATTGCCCAGAGTTCGTTGGGTTCTACCTGATTCGTACTTGGATGTCAAAAACAAAGATTATGGAGGTAAGAACTATAAGTTGTCTATATTTTTTTGTTCTGGTGGTATATAATTTTTCACCTTGGATCTGAATCTAAGTCTATGTAATTTTGAGTTTTCATATTTTTGGCAATTACAAGAAGACATTTCTTTCATATGATTATGTTTCTCCTTTTCTACCAATCTTGAATACAACAAGAAGCAATGGTAATGAAGTCTTAATTCCATATTTAATTGTGGTCAGTTGCATAAATCTTTTCACACCACGCTGTTTTATTATGAAGCTATTAAGGTAACAATATTCTAAGTCCCCAACTGGATACTTCATATACTGAATACTTTTTCCCTGGACTAGCTTCTTTTATCTAGTTTGGAAACCCTTGCATATTATTGCCATGCTAGGGCCTTAGCATCGCTTGTTGTGTGAACCTTGTACTTTCGCCCATTTTTCACTACATCCAAGTTTCAATATAGCTCACAAGTAGGAAATGCCCCAGCAAAATCATGAGCAAGATTCCTTTCATAAAGGATACAGTCAATTTTATGTTAACTGCCAACTTACTGCAACCCTTCTCCCTCTACCTGGGCTTGAGATTGGCAGTGACAAAATATATGTTTGGTTGGTTCCAATGCAAGGGGATTTTCTAGCAATCTTGAATGTTTTGATATTTTACCTTTTTAAGGCAACAGGTTTCTGTTTTAGGTGTACCACATTGTAGTAGGAAATAACTTTTCTAGTGCAGTGTCACTCAATCTTGTTTACTTATGAGAACAAGTTCATAATCGTTTTAGTAGAGTAAGCTCAACAGTAAGGTTAAAGTATTGCCTGCTTCCTGAGGGACACAGATGTGTGGAATGAAATGCATGTTTTGCTAGTTTTTGGAACCTGGGTACCATTCACAACCCTGGAAATGTTGCAACACTGGCTGAACAACTAATTTCTATGCTATGTTGGTGAGGAAGGACAGGAGCTTCAGTTCCATCAAACATCACCCTCTACCCCAAGCCTTTTGCTTTTCCACATATCTTATTATTAATATTCTTCCTTTTTTGCCTCATCTTTATAGCAGTAGTTATATATAGGCTCTTTTCTAGATAATTCTTATTTGTTTGTCTTTTTGTTTTAGGGGAACCATTTATTAATGGAGAAGCTGTACCCTATCATCCAAAATATCATGAGGAATGGATAAGAAACAATGCAAAGGCGAATGAGAGAAATAGGCGCAACGATAGGCCTCGTAATTTTGATAGGTCAAGAAATTTTGAGAGGAGAAGGGAAAACATGCAGAACCAGGATTTCCAGAACAGAGAGCCTGTCATGGCTAATCAGGGCATGCAGAACCCTGCAGCCAACATGGGTGGGATTCCACAGAACAGCATGGGCAGACCAGGTGGACCACCCTCCCCCACAAATCCTCCCAGCAATTACATGGGTGGAGTGTCACCTAACAATATGGGCAGACCAGCTGGACCACCATCGCCACCCCCACCCAACAGCTACATGGGTGGAATGCCACTGAACAATATGAGGGGAATGCCAAACAACATGGGAGGGATGCCACAACCAAACAACATGGGAGGGATGCCACAACCAAACAACATGGGAGGGATGCCACAACCAAACAACATGGGAGGGATGCCACAACCAAACAACATGGGAGGGATGCCACAGCCAAACAACATGGGAGGGATGCCACAGCCAAACAACATGGGAGGGATGCCACAGCCAAACAACATGGGAGGGATGCCACAGCCAAACAACATGGGAGGGATGCCACAGCCAAACAACATGGGAGGGATGCCACAGCCAAACAACATGGGAGGGATGCCACAGCCAAACAACATGGGAGGGATGCCACAGCCAAACAACATGGGAGGGATGCCACAGCCAAACAACATGGGAGGGATGCCACAGCCAAACAACATGGGAGGGATGCCACAGCCAAACAACATGGGAGGGATGCCACAGCCAAACAACATGGGAGGGATGCCACAGCCAAACAACATGGGAGGGATGCCACAGCCAAACAACATGGGAGGGATGCCACAACCAAACAACATGGGAGGGATGCCTCACCCTAATAATATGGGAGGGATGCCACAACCTAATAATATGGGAGGGATGCCCTCAGCAAACAATATGGTTGGGATGCCACCAGCAAACAATATGGTGGGCATGCCACCAAATAATGTGGGAGGAATGCCACCAGACGCAGGATGGGTTAACAATGTGCCTGGGAACATGCAGCAGAACCTTCCAAGTGGGCATAATAATGGAGGCATGCCTTACCAAGGTCCACCATCAAATTACCAGAATGGCTACAATCCAAACAGGGACTGAAGCATGCCTGGTGGCCATCAGTATCCAGCTTAAAAGATCCCAGAAAAGGCTACATGAAGCATGTTTTATAGATAATATCCATGGGAGATCTTGCATAGAACTTTTGTGATATTTATGTCTTGTTAGGTAATATATACCTGGTTGTAGTTGGATAATTTAACAGAACACTTTGGCCACACTCCAAGTTAGAGGAAGTGTTTGCCAGTGTTACTTTGCTCCTTAGAGGAAGAAACCTCAGTTTTGGTTTAGTTCAGTGTGTCTTGATTTTGTTCCTTCTTTGGTTTTGCTCTTTCTGTTGGTTGTTCTGCTCCATTTTCTTTTACTCACAATTTATTAGGAAATAACGGTTACAGCTCGTGGACTTGACGTGGACATATTTTTCTCTTCTCGTCTGGAGTTGGCAGGTTATTCATTGATATTCAGGTAAGCCCTGGTAGTCATAGTGTCCAAGCAGTCTTCTGTATCTGTGCATGTGTGTTCTAGAGTTGTCTCCAGTACAGTCTGATTACTCTCTTCCCAGGGAGTAAATCACTGGAAAATTGTCAAAAAGGGGTATTGCATGGAGATGCATGATTATCATATACCCAACATCTCCATAAAGAACATCCAGGTCTCTAAAGGCTAAACAATCAACAACCAAGTAGATGTAATGCAGATTGATTTTCAATCTATAACCTCTTCTCCATTGCTTTGCATGGAATCACTTGCATCAACTGGGGTGGAAATAAGTAGCTGCAGCCCTTGTGCCACAAGCGATGAACTCCTGGTATCAGACCCTATGCTAGCAATGCCATCAAACTTCCTTTAATATGGCCTCTGAGAAAATAGTTCAATCAATTTACTATGATACCAACTTAAGCAAGCACTATCGCACAAGAAAATTGATGACCATTGTCACTGTCAACAAGAATGCTGGTAAGTCCATAGTTTTGTTATCTACAAGCATGTCGATAGCTCGTAAAGAGCCAAGCAAGAAAATTGATGGCTACATGACAGTTATTCAGTTGGCTGCTGTGGGGAATAGGGCAGGCCGTGGATGACAGTAATTCAGTTGGAGATGCAGTGATGCGGAAGGTTTATGTGGCCAATGTGCCTGGTTTTGATAAGCAGACTGAGGGGATTTGTGCTCTTTATTTGATTCTTTTTTTTTTTTCCTGCATTCTCTTTGCATAATCTGGTGCATATTTGGATGTCATTTTATGACTGGTGCTTTGATCTATTTTTCCACTCTTTTCCCGTCCATTGGGAACCCCATTGTGCTGCTTTTTTTTTGTGGCTTTGTTTACTGCATTTTCTTTTTTTCCCTTTTGCTCTCTAATTCAATCCTTCGCGCTCGTGTAATTTTTTCTTCTTTGGTATCACACGTTCGATAGAACAAAACATACTCATGCTACTGTACTATTTGCACATACAGAATCTTTGGCTTTTGAACTTGGCTAGTTTAGTTTCATCTTTCATTTCCTTTTATCTTTTCCAATCGTTCTTTATTTTGCTTTTCCACACATTTGATCCACGTTGAATTTCCTGAAGACTTTTGTGCAATGTGTTCAGAGTGGGGTTGCTTGCCAGTGTCCACGCATGTCAGGTCACCCATCTGCACATTGGGTTGGGAAGGATGGAGCCTGAAAATGTGTCTGTATTCGACTTTGGATTAGACCAGCGAGAATACCAAAGAATGAATGCAACTCAAGCTATTTAACCTGTAACGTATCAGTCTCAGCTTTTTATTACAGTGAAGTTGGAATTGAAATTAATAATGAAAAAATTTAACGATATAAAAAAGAATTAATATAATATATTTTTTAATATTAAATATGTTGAAAATTAGATCGAATTTTATAATTTATATTTTTTGAGTACTTGATTCAAGTGCATCTATCTTTTTCATCCACGGCAAAATAGAATTGAGCCTATGTATATTAGACGTTAAAGTGAAAATAATAATAATAATAATATCGTCAAATTAATTAATAGAAAATATGTATTTTTATTTTATTTTATGATGATTTTAAAAATATAAAAATTCAAATTTTAATTAAAAAATGGCCCAAAATGTAATATTTTCTTTCTTTTTATATATTTTTTTCCTTAAAAACAAAAAATAAAAATAAAAAATAAAGTAATTCTACTGAACCCAACCCTACAGACGGATTAGAACGGGGGAGAGAGGAAGAGTCCAACGCTAAATCAAGTCAAAACCCTAAAATAGCCGAACCAAAAACCCTCTCTGTGTGCGTTATTGTGCAGCGGACGCAGTAGCCTGCCTCCCGACGTCCATGGACACATCAACAGAAAAACTGCCATCACCACCACCAACGACGACGACGACAACCACCGGCGTAAGCCCCAAAACAGCTCGAAGGGCCGTAAACGCTCTGCTGAAATGGCGAGCCGAGGAATCAAAAACCCAGAAACCCCAACTTCTGGAGGAAGACGAGTTTGTCTACCTAGTCCTGGCACTCAAGAAAATCCCACAGAAGGGAGGTGGCCTTAGCCGCACCAATGCCCACAAAATCCCACTCCCCAACCCACTCATCAACCCTCCGGACGACAACTCCCAACTCTGCCTGATCATCGACGACAGACCCAAGTCCGGCCTCTCCAAGGACGCTGCCAAGAAGAAGATTGAGGATGAAAACATACCCATCTCCAAGATCATCAAAATTTCCAAGCTTAAGACCGATTACCGCCCCTTTGAGTCCAAGAGGAAGCTCTGCGATTCCTTTGACTTGTTTTTGGCCGACAAAAGGGTGATTCCCGTATTGCCCAAGTTGTTGGGGAAGCAGTTTTTTAAGAAGAAGAAGATCCCCGTTGGGGTGGATTTGAGGCATCAGAATTGGAAGGAACAGATTGAGAAAGCGTGCGGGTCGGCTTTTCTGTTTTTGAGGACTGGGACTTGCAGTGTTGTGAAGGTTGGGAGGGTGTCCATGAGTAGAGAGGATATTGTGAAGAACGTTGTGGCTGCAATTAATGGAATTGCTGATATGGTGCCGAGGAAGTGGGGCGGCATAAGGTCCTTGCATTTGAAGTTGCTTGATAGTTTGGCTTTGCCCTTGTATCAGGTTGTGCCGGATTTGAAGTTGAAGATTGAGACTAGTAAAGAAGAAAATGAGATGGTGGTGGAGGAGCTGAGCAGTAAGGAGACTAAGGAGGCAAAACCAGAGAAGAATAAGAAAAAGACAAAGGGGAGGATACATGAGGTTATGTACATGGATAACAATCTTGATTTGGATGAAAATCTCGATCAAGATGAATTGGGGACTGATGATGCTGGGGAGATTAATGGTGGTTATGAGAGTGATGAAATGGGTGGTGGTGATTTAGAGAGTAAGAAAAGAAAGAAGGGAGAGAAAGGGAATGTGGAGAGCAGGGTGAAGAAGTTGGTGGAGTTGGAGGGAGAGGATGGCAAAAAATTGAAGCAGATGAAAGATGAAACAAAGAATGAAGATGGTCTGAAGCCAAGGAAGAAGGTAAAGCAAGATGTCCTGAAGTTAAAGAGTGGGGAAGAAAAGCTGAAGGGAAAGAGTTTGAAGAAGAAACGTCTGGCTGCCTGATCATCTGACCTTGCTGGATGAAGCTTCCCGGAGGTTTGAGGTGAAAGAGGTTTTGCTGCTGGTTGGACATTAAGATAATGAAGTATGATTGTTTGTTTGTCCCATGGCAGTTTTTGGTCTACATTCTATGTTATTTGTGTTATGAGCCTTTGTGTTAGAGTTTCTATATTTGATAATTTAACGTTTTATGTTCTTTTACTTGGTCGTGGATTTAATCGCATGGAACGAATAGATGGATGCTTTCTTATTTAGAATCCATTTTTGTGTCTCAAGCTTTCTACTTGAATTTTGTTGTGCATTGTTTAGAGCCATAGAGCCTAATCTTCATTTTCCAGCTTTGGTCTGAAATTTCAGATTAGGCCATAGTTGAGTTCCCAAGGATTCTTGGAAAGAATGCTAAAAAATTGCTTCTTAGAGTTGCATTAAGAATGGTAGTGCACAAGCTTTTAGTGGATGATTGGACTCATCTAAGCACCAAAATAATTAGTAAAGAACGATCAGACAGATAGATAAGATCCTAAAGCAGAGTGCTCTGCTTAATTTTTGGGTAGGGGGAGGAGAATTTTGACAACATATGTTGTAATATGATGAGCCATCTCAAGGGGCTGATGATAAAATGCTTGGGGTTAATTAAAAGTCCATCAAAATTTTCTTCTTGAGCTAGCCCATTCCTAGTGGTCCTAATGGTAGGTGTCCCATGGTGGCTTTTATTAAGGTCTTTACAATCCAGGAGTTTTGTAGCATATATTGTGTGCTTACCTTGGTATTCATCTCCACACTGCTTGTGGTTTCACACACACACACACACACACACACATGCATATATATCTCAAACTGTTCGTCCAATACTTTATGTGCTAGTAAATCGTTCAAGCATTGTGGTCTTGCACGCTTCATAGCATTGTTTTCAATCGATGATTTGCATGCTTAAGAGCTCAATCTGTCTAGTGGTTAACTTTTGCAATTCCATACATGAAGAAGTATAAACTTGGATTCTTTCCCATTGTCGAATTTATTAAATGTCAGTAATTAAAAGAAATTGAATAATCATAAAAAAGATAAAGATGTAATCAATTTGGCTCTTGCACTTCCTAACATTGTTTAAGGTTAGGAGTTAAAAAAAAATTGAGTGCTCACAAAAAGAGATAAAAGAGGTTCAAAGAGAGGATAGCACTGTCTTTATGCTATGATATTTAAAGGACCACTCATAGTTTTTCGTGTCAGCTAACTTTTAACCTTTTTTAACATGGAGGAGGACTCCATAAAAGAATGCACACTGTCAAAGAGAAAGCAATCTTTAGCAATTGAAATGAAACTTTTGGTTCCCACCCATATCTTCAAAGCTTATAATATGTGAGAGGGTGATTCCACATTAGTTAATTATAAGAATTGATAAGCTGCAATTTTCCCTTCTTCTTTTTTTTCCCTATTGAACAGTTCAATTATATATATATATATATATATTTTTGGATTCTTCATTAAATTGTTGCCACTAAAATTGACCTTTTTCATGAATATTTTCCTGGAGAATACTTTCATGTAGAACAAACAACATGATGATAGTGTTTTAAAAATGTTGTTTGATGTTGGGCTGTTGTGAGTATTGTAATTTCCTATATATATATATATATTTTGTCATGTGTTGATATTATGATTTATTTGTTTAATAAACTGATTTTTCTTTGGGCATCTACCTCATGAGAGATATTTACTACTATTAACAATGTTAAAGGTATGCAAAATTACACTAAATTAATTTCAAATATTTTAGTAGAGATAAAAATTAAGGAGAAAGAAAATAACAAAATTAGTTCATGATAATCAAAGGACTTATAATAATTACAATGTAAATCAAGTATAGACTTAATTGTGAAGTTTTGTACTCTTATCAATTACAAAAATACTATATTGTTATAATTTTACTCAATTTCATAATTTTTTTTTGTATTGAATGATTCATGAAATATTTTTATAATAATTTTCAAACAACCCAATGAACAAATAGCTAGTTGTTAGCCAAGACAAGGATTCAAATAGGACCACAACTTGGTTTTATGTGGTAGACCCAATATTATAATCCGATTAATCCCTTCTCACTTTATTCTTTTCGACAAAAGGCACATAAATATTCTGTTGCTAATAAGATTTGAACTCTCAGTACAAAAGTTTTATTAAATGTTATTAGTTTGATCTGTAAAAGGAAAATTAAAAGATATCCTAAATAAAATTTGTGTGTTTGTAGTCATTATTAAAATGGTTATCTTAAAGCAGCCCTAACAAAGTAAGAGAAAATTTCTAACTACAGAAATTATAATAATACTATGTATCAAGAAATTTTTTTATTAATTTATCACAAAATATTATTTTTATTAAAATAAATAATTTTTTAAATATTTTATTTTATATATATATATATATTATTTATATTTAGTATTTTTTTTATAAATTATGATCGATTTTACAACTTCAAAAGTTGTAACAAGAAATTATTTTTAAAATTAAAAAAAAAATTAGAGTTCGAGTTGGAGTCTATATTAATTAAATCAAATAAAAGTGAAACTAAGAGTATAATTATAGAATTCGAGCCAAACTAAAACCTCTTTGAGCAACCAGTGAAAACCTGACACGTGTATATACAGAACCTCAGTTGTCAGAAAACCCTCACCCTTTTGAGTTGTGAACTTTTGAGCACAGTGACTTGTGGGCAACTAAGAAAAGGGAACCCCTCCAATCATCAACGCTCTTCTCCCCCTCTTGCTTCCTGGTAATCTCTCTCTCTCTCTCTGTTCACGTAGTCAGTGGCTTTTCTGTCTTAATTGTAGCACAAAGCTTGAAGCTTTTTATTAAAGTTTTTAATTTGATACATGTTTGTTTGTTGCCTGCTCAATTGAGACCTTTGGATGTGCTTGTCTTTGCAATTATTTATCTGGGTCGCTCTCCGTGTATGTTCTAAATGTGGGATTTTGTAGGTATTTCACTTTCGTGCGTGTATGTGCTGCTTTTTTTAATTCTGTTGTATTAACTGAAATAGTTCTGCAGATTCACTTTCTTTATTTTGAATATCTGTTTAGCTGACTGGTTGGGTTTACTGTCGGGAGATTATAGAGGTTTTCTTTGAGTCAATATAAATACTATTGTTGCTTATGGTTTTCTGTTGACCATGTTGTGCACTTCTGAATAAAATTCTGTTTGTGTCTGCAGGTTAAGTACCCTGATCAGGTGTTTTGAAGGCTTGTTACTAGTACATAACAAAATATGGATTTAAAATCGAAAGGTATGGCATGGGTTGGCAATGTGTGCCAGAAGTTTGAAACTATTTGCCATGAAGTGGATAACATTGTGAGCCAGGTATTTAGTTTGTTTCTTTTTCTGGGTTTTCTTTGCTTCCTTGACAGAATTTTTGGCCGTTATCTTGTCAGTCTAATTGAATGATATTTGGTATTTGTGTGCCTAAAAGGCAAAACACACTTTATTCATCAACACCATTTGAATGTATCACAAAAGGTTCATACTATCATTCTTGGTGACTAAGATTTCAAGTCACGTGTGTTTGAAAAGGTGTAGCTCAACTTGATCAAATGAAAAATGTGGACTATCTTCTAGTTAGCCGTTCCGCTACATGGTCAAAACATATGTGATTGCTCAATTCCTCTTCTTCTTGGACTGCTTTCTTGCACAGGATGCAGTCAAATATGTTGAGGACCAAGTACATGCAGTTGGTGAGAACATGAAAAAATTTTGTACTGATGTGGTTCAAGATTTAATTCCACCATTGGTCGATCCTGTAAAATGCGAAGTTCAAGTGGTGGCTTTGAACAGTAGCACTAACATTGGTTTAGATAATGTTGTTCCTCTTAAGAACGAGACTGTTAATGCATTTAGTGAACACCATGCAAATGAATCAACTACTCTGGCTTGTGAGGAACCCCTTAAACATGCAGAATCTGGTTTAGTTCCAGATAATACAGATTCTTTGGCTGATGAGAACTCTGACTTGGCCACTGAAGAAAGTGCAGCAGATGAGAAGGTCTCTTCAGATGAAGTATTGGAACCACATTCTTCTGGTGAGGGAGAATCTCTAGATGCATCATTGCTCAGTGAATTCATCAACTGCAATCATGGAAACACATGCAGGTTTCTGGATGAGGTTTCACCTGCATCTTCGCTTCATGGAGAGGAGTTCCAACCATCTGAAAAGGTCGAAAGACATTGCAATATTTTTGCTGATGGATTTGACCTTAATTCTGATGCTTCTGGCACTCTTTCTTCCTTAAATGCCTTTCAAGTTGCTCCTTATGAGAAACCTATAGTGGAGGCAGATGTTGGATCATCCCACAGTTCCATAATGACAGGATTTCCTAATTTATCTGAGAGTTCACTCAACAACCTCCACAACCTCCGCAACACTGAAGAACCTTATGGTAACCCTGTTAATGTAGGTGGTAGTCAACCTGAGTTCATCAGCATAGCTGCTTATCCTAACTCTTCTAAGTCTCCTGCAGCTATATACTGCAAGAATAACAGTGGAGACATTACAACTACCTTCAACAACAGTGCTCTTTCATTGGAATCAATAGGTTAGGAGTTGCCAAAGTTTGTCTTCAATGCAATATTGGATTTCTTATATAATATGTATATGCATTTGCTTCATCTATATTTTGGTAAAACAGTGGCTAGGTAATTGTCAGGTGCAGTACCCCTCCCCCTCCCCCCCAACACCCCACCTCCAAGTGAAGAAAAGTAGGATTGCTACGTTGTTGTTTTCTTACTGCAGAGAAACATTTGAGGGCTTTATTTTATAGTCATTTTCTTTTTTGTTATGTCTCTTTTTGAGTTGGATGTTTTATAGTCGTTCTTCTTGTCCTTTATCTCTCTCATTAACAATTATCTCTTCTACTATGTAAAAAGAAACAAAGATAGGAAAAAAAATGCTTTAAACTATGTTTGTAATATGTGAGCTTCTATCTTTATCATTCTGGAGGTAGATTTTTATGACTTTTCTTGGTTGCACAAAGCAGTCAAAATTTATCCATTAATTATTTTGTTTATTTTGTGAGTAAGGTTGGAGCCATGATCTTAAGATGTCTAGAAATTTGGTTTTTACTTTTCATAGCAAAGGTTCAATGTGTAGATATATGGTAGGCACCATATCGAGTACAATCTCCATTTTCCAAAGGACATCATTTCTAGGAAGTTGTGCTGATCACATATATGTTTCACTTGTGCTTATACAATGTTAAGGTTGTACGAGTCAGTTTCATTGAGATGCTTTAATTTCATGCATGTTAGATGCCATGTGCCCAGTCTTGTAATGAATGTTCTTATTTTATTTGAGGTGAAGAAAGTTTCCATCTTACAATTGCTTTGACCTTGATGTATGTGCATGCTTCCTTCTATTTTCCTTTCATCTTGGTTGGCAATCTATGGTATATTTGATTTTTGGTTTTCCATGCCAGTAACTTATGGTGGAAACATATTATTCTTGCTAATTCATAAAATGATCTACAGGATTGTCTGATGATTTTGGCTATAGAAGTGATGATCTATCAGAAATGGAAACTGTTAGTTTGTATGATAAGGTGAATCTTGAGGAAAGTTGTGTCATTGTGGATGATAGCATGCTTCATGAAGTTTCTCGTCGAACTCGCAAACTCAGATCATACAAGGTTGTCCCCATCCTGCCCTTGCTATCTGACAGAGTCACCCTCATATGTATTTGTGTCATCCTACTGAATGTTTACTAGAAATGAAATTTTGTGAGGTTTCTATTTGTGCCTCTTTGTCCCTACCTAAGGGGAAGGAAATAAATAAAAGGAATACCAGTGATTTTGTATATGGAAACTAATTAATTAATTAATCCGCGGAATTTTCTGTTTTGCCTTTTAGACCTTTTCTGAAGATTAGAAACTGTATTCAATCAGTTGAATCTGGTTAACTTTGCAAGTATATTGTAGACTTAGTTCTGTGATGCTTAAAATAATCTATTAGGAGTATAAATAAAAAGCTATTTACTTGAAAGTACTACAGAAACTGCAATTTGCAGGCTTTCTTTTTTTTCAAGAAAAGCATGACTAATCAATGTCTTCTTTCTTCTATGTGCTTTAGTCCTGGCTGATGAAAGACTGAAGGCACTACTTTTATCACAAATTGTTGTGTACTTTGCAATGTTATAATGACCTAGGAGATCACTACTAAAATTTGTTTTTTCTCTTTGAAGAAAAAAATCCAGGATGCTTTTACTTCAAGGAGGAGGTTAGCCAAGGATTATGAACAACTAGCTATTTGGTATGGCGAGGTTGATGAAGGGCACAGCCGAGATACAGTGCAGAATCACTTGTCACCAAGTACCACCGTAACCTTAGAACCTGATCCACAAACAAATAAGACGCTTGACTATGAGTGGGAACTCTTGTAAATAAGAACCTATTAGTCTTGTTATGCAAGGTAAATAAGCTGATTACCACACCCCTCCTGTGAATAATTATGGTTGTCGGATTACTTCTAAGTACAAACATATTGAATAATAAGATGAATGATAACTTATGGAAATATTAATCTATTGAAAACTTCTGGAAAGATTTTTTAGAGTTATCCAAAAGTTCTAACATTTTTTATATTTCTTGCATTGGTACTTTAAATGGTTTATGCAGTTAACATTGCGAGTACTTCATTTATAAGGAGTATGATTGTAGAACCTTGCATAATTAGTAGAAAGAATTTGTTCCCCCCCCCCTCCCAAAATAAAATAAAAAAAAAGTGTTAGTGAACAAGATTAACTTGGTGACAATTCAGAGAGATTTTTTTGCTATTGTGCTGTCAATGTTACGGAAAATTTTGATGATTCTGTAGCAAATATGCATACAAAATCTCATTCCAAGTATCTGGCAATCCTGGTAAGCACCAGTGAATGCAATCTGCAAAGTGTTTGGGGTCGGATCTTTGCTCTTTTGTTAAGAGCTTTCCCTTGCGCTCCCCGTATAGTGTTGTATGAGCATCTTTTCTGTATTCGGACAATTGTGTGATGTTCATAAATGTTGTGTTGATTTTTATATCTTGCAAGACATCTCCAACCATTTTCATGATCTGTAGATTTGAACCTGTGCCCCAGTAGGGACCTTCAATGGGGTGTGACTCATTGAAGCAGTTTCTATCACTTCCAGCTTTCCACTCCCAGCTCCTACCGAAAAATAAATAAAAACAAGAGTAGAGGGTGATGTCAAAAAATTGTTAATTGTGAGGAACACCCACAATGCATGTGTTGGGAGAAAATCACAGCTCACCACAGATGTGTAGGGGACATGCTCATGAAGAACACCTTCTGCCTCTCAGGGTCAATGTTGGATTCTAGCCAATTCGCCCAAGTTTCTAGCGCCAGCCTATATGCTGTGGTGACATTGTATTCGCGAATGTCATCAGGTGATCCATGCCTGAAACCAAACGATTTAATAAATACCGCTCTTTTGTTGCATGGTGTCAGGTGGGCACTATAAAATATGATTATAAAAAGAACAAACAGGAAAACTGGCACCAAACCATGATGCCTCTAAGCTTCAGAAATTGGAAAATTGAACCCCATCTCATTATGTTACAGGAATTGGCAAGATGAGCTAAGGACGAGTACTTACGTAGCATTGATTGTAGGCTTGTACATCCACCACACGTAGCTCTGAAAAACTAATATATCGACTCCTTCCCAGTTCTTGCCATGTTTAGCTATGGAGTCGAGACTGACAAGCCGCTTTAGGATGGTATGATTTATTGCATGATCTGAAATGGACTCGACAATAAATGGCGCCCAGTAGTACTCAATCGATGCATCAAAGTCCTGAAGGAATTAAAGTTAAAATCACCTATATATGTTTATCAATTATAGAACGTAAACATAATTCAGAATCAATGGTCAATAAGCTATGTATCTGCTCAGCTTGGTTGGTCAAAAATGACCAAAGTGCACTGACTGACAATAGGAATGTCAAAGTTTTGTGATGATTTACAGCTTGCAGCTACATGGAAATGATTGTGTAATTTGCTTATATAAGCTGATGGGTCCGCTCAAACCTGCCAAACTATTAATAGTGAGACAAAGAACGACGTTTATGGACAGATATCCGTAGGAGTTTAACTACTCACCAGTCAAAGATGAAAAAAAATACTCCAGGCAATTGTTTTCTCCAAGATACAACTTTTATAGAAAGGAGACTATTGGCTCTCTCTGAACTCTGCTGTAAAAATTTCAGTAAAGAAAGTCTTTTAAGTCTTAAGGCTCTCCTAGATTGTGGACAGTTAGGCGTTTTCCACTACAGCAACCACATTCTTATTCAACAGCTTGTCCATGACCCCTTTCAGGAAATTCAGCAGAAGAAATCCATGAGCTTTTAGTTCAATGTTTGCCTTATTTCAGTGCATAACGGTAAAGCTGGACCTAATTCTTTCTGTTTTGAAGAAAATGGAGGATGTTGGAAGAGTTTAACCAAAGAGAGGTAAATATATATGCATGCACCATAGCTTTGAAGATCTTCATGGGTGGAATTCTGTGAAAAGATCTTTTTCCTTCGGGAATGACAGACTGCACCAGACAGACCATTGATTCAAACTGGCTTCTCTGAACTGAGTCTCCTATAAACATCAGCCTCTTGCCTTTCAGAATGTCCAGTAGCTTCAGCGGATCAAACCTAAGATTTCACAGAACATTTATGAGAAGCCTTCCGTGTTTCCACTGATATATCCAAATTAATTAACAATGCATTCATGTCATCAAAATTCAGTAGTTAGACCATTTGAAAGGCGATACAAAATGAATAAGATATTAGCAGATAAATACTGCCCTTAATCCAAATACAAGTTACCGGGGCAAATTGCATGCATTGGGCTGCCACCTCCAATTCTGGTAGAAAGAGTCAGGTCTGCCATTTCTCTGGCAAGTGGTCTGCTTCGCCAAGTAAGGACAACTCTGTTCTTTGTAAAGAGGATAGGATACATTGTCCCATAACCATTTCCCTTCAAAGACATTGCACCCTTCCTCCAATCGATCTTCAGATGAAACAAAGGTAGGCTTTTTATGCTTGCCACCTTCTTGACTACCATATACCATAAAAATGAAGCTCTGGTTGATCTTTAAATTTTCTAAGACTAATCTGACAGTTCCTAGGACAAGGAGAGAAGCTAGTACCACAGGAAAGACGGATTGAATTCGACGATCAAGTAAAGTCTGGATCACCATTTAGGATGGGTGGACAAAGATGATGGCTTGGTTGTGTTTTGGTCATAATTGTAGATAGACAGCTTCATTGGTCTTATTTTTTAACATGTATCTTGAAATCTAAGTCTTCTGCAAAGCAGCACTCCATACAACCACCAGTAGGTAGATGAATTTTCAGTTGGTTTAAATTTTGCGCTTTCAGTTTCCTTGCTTTGAAATCTCTATCAGGGGAAAGGTGGCACATCAAGTTCTCTAAGTTGGATCTCAGCTACTGTTGTCTTTTCATGTTTGTTGGTTCTTATTTCCATTACCTTGTGCTCTTTGTCCTTTGAAATTCAGACGGTGGTATTTAGCTTTCCCAAGTCATTTGAACTTGGTTATTAGCTTACTAGTGATCAACAACCTAATTGTAGTATTTGGTCAACAAGAAGCCATTGATAACTAGTTTTGGCAAAGAATAGGATACTGATAGAACAGTGCATTTCTCCCCCTCCCCCCTCCCCCCCCCAAAAAAAAAAAAAGAAAAACCTAAAATTCTCAGTACAGTGCAGTTAATATTGTGAAAAATTTGCATGGATCATACCATTTGGCTGTCTTAGCCAATAATGTCCTTCGAATTCCCCTATGCTCCTTTATGCATTGGAAAAATTTTCAAGTACAATAATGTGTGTGGCAATAGTCTCATTTGCAGTAACAAGAAAATATTTCCAAAAAAAAAAAAAAAAACATGAAGGCCAATAATAATAAAAAAAATAAAAAAAATTACGATTCTTTTATTGATTCATTATGTATTTCATAATAATTATCTCTATAAAATTTATTTAGTTTATAATTTTTTTTCATTAGAGTATACTGATTATTGTTTCATTTATGCAAATAAACTAAAGAATAATAATAAAAAAAGTCTTTTATTAATAATTGTGCACATGAAATATGAAACATATATATAATAAAAATTAACTCAATAACCACTAAGCACATACATTAACACATTTCACCTCATATATATGTACATCTCTTTGGATCTCTCTCTCTCTCTCTCTCCAATTATTTTAATCAATATTTAGCGGGCTAGTTATTGTTTAGTTCAAATGCCAGTAATGGTTATGGTTCCAAGACAATTTTTTTTTAAAAAAAAATTACAAATCGAGACTTGACTAGACAATTTATAAATTTCGATTCAGTTTTTAACCAGACTGAATTGCAACTGAGGTCAACAATATATAATAAATAAATAAATAAATCTATTTATACTCCTTTTATTAATTAAATATACTAAAATTTTCACAAGAGCATGCCATCAATATCTTTGCAACATAATTGGAGTGCTTATGCTTCACGTAAACATGGTCATTCCCATTTTTTGTGAACTCTGATTTCCTCATCAATTTGGTGAGATGGGCTTGAAATGTCAATTTTTTTTAAAACAAAAAAAAAATTAATCAATTAATTATTTTTGTAAAATATTTCAGACATCCAAAAATATGAAAAATTCTAATGAAAGAATCCCTTCTGTCAAATAAACAGATTACAAATGAGATTGAGCCGAACATTTTCTATTGGAAGATAAATACCCTAAAACAAAGGAAATTGAAAGGCCAAAAAAAAGAAAAAAAAAACAAACAAACAAACAGTGGTAGCTGTGGAAAGCCATGACATTGGCATAGGGATATCTAATTTAATTTTTTGATTTGTTGAGTTTAATTATATGACTGGAAAAAGGCAGTAGCAGCTGAGGTTTTCTGCAAAGAGAATTAAGACCTTGACACACCATATATTAAGTTAGTCTCAAACTCTTGTTGAAAAAAAATATACCCTTTAAGTTTTAGTCAGAGTCATCCCAAATTATGTATATTTAAAACCCTAATTTAAGATATTAAATATTTTAGCAAAGAATCAAACTTCTGATTTTACATAAAATTGCACCTTCATACCATTTATCTACACCCCAAATTTATTAAAAGAGCACACTTCATGAATTTAAATAAATTAACCTCAAATTGTTTGTACTTAAAACATTGATTTAGTGCCCTGTTTATTTATATCAAGAAAATAATAAAAATAAATTTTTTCTGCAAAATATTTTTTGAGACAACTTTTTTAAAGAAATAATAAATTACTTTTTGTTATTTGTCTATGATACTGAAATAATTATGCATAATGTATATTAATTATTTATCAAATACAATTTTAGAAACAAAATAACAAACAGATGTTATTACCAAACAAAAATTTCATTTGAGTCAATCAAGAACTTCAGTTTACCATGTTCATTGGTGTTCTCAATATCATGACAAGTAAACTAATCATAAAAAGGAAAACTAATCAACACAAAAAAAAAAAATAAAAAAAAAATGTTTTTAATTTTTTTTTTTTATAGACAAACAGAAAGATGCTTAGCCCCACCAGACATATTTCTTTTGTCACTAAGATCCCGAGACGGCGTGGTTAGCAGCCGAGTTTTGCTTTCACACACACACACACACACACGCAGAGAGACACGAGAGCTAGAACGAGACGGACTCCTCCTAACTTTCAACCAACTACTTGTGCCTGTTTCTTCTGAAAAGGGTCATTAACGTTAAGCTTAAACCCTCTTCTGTGCTTCTGTCGCTTCACTTCTCTTCTCTTCGTGCCTTTTGCTCTGTCTGTTGAGTCGTCGAAAATGAGGAGTACAATTTTCAGATCTATCAAAACCCTAACAGTCACCTCCTCCTTGCCTCATCTCCTCCGCCGTGGTTATGCATCCGAGGCGGTCCCCTTCCGCAAGGTCGCCGTTCTCGGCGCCGCCGGCGGGATCGGTCAGCCCTTGGCTCTGCTCATGAAGCTTAACCCTCTCGTCTCCAGCCTCGCCCTCTACGATATTGCCAACACCCCCGGCGTCGCCGCCGATGTTAGCCACATCAACACTAGATCTGAGGTACATAATATATATATATATACACGCACACACAGATACATACATGCACACGGAGTTTTCCTTTTTTTATTCTTCTTCTTCTTTCTAAAAAAATGGCTTGATCTGTTCTTGTGGGTTTAAGTAAGGGATTCGTTCAATTCTAAGTTTTTCTTCGTTTGGGCGGTGGCTGTTTCGTATTTGATCTGATTTCAACTCTCATCTGCTGTTGCGTGCCGAAGATTCTTCCTTTCCACGGTGTTTCTATTCATATGACTCTAATCAACGACCCCCTTTGATCAGTTTCTTCTTCTTTTTGGTTTTTTTTTTCCCTTTCTGGGTGTCTTTCATTTATATGGATGCCCTTCTAGTTGCGTTTAGACATATGCATCACTATGATTAATGCTTGGCTTTAAATATCCTTAGGTTGCTGGGTACATGGGTGAAGAACAACTTGGTAAGGCCTTGGAAGGATCCGATGTTGTAATAATCCCAGCTGGCGTGCCAAGAAAGCCCGGAATGACTCGTGATGATCTCTTCAACATCAATGCTGGAATTGTCAAGGGCCTTTGTGGAGCAATCGCAAAGTACTGCCCAAATGTGAGTTTTTAGTTTTTCTGTCTATGTTAAAGTTGAACTGGGAGGATCTTTCTTATCTGGTGCTTTTTTGCAATATTTTTTTTGTACCTATGGGGCTGTTGTAGTGGATATGCGTGCTTCATTTTGGTATCTTTTAACTGAGTTAGGGTTACCTATAGTCTAATGATATGTTTAGGCTATCAAATTGTACTTACAACACAGTATTTGGAAGGCAATCACTGTATATTGCTTTTGTGGGAAGGAATGAAAAGTAGAAGGGATAGCAATATGTAAGGAGGGAGAGGCAGTCAAAACCAGCTGAGCTTTTTGCCTCCCTCTGACATATTACTTTTTCTCTGCCACTTTTGGTTCCTTTCCAACTAGATGAACTATGGGTGTTTGTTTGCCTCCCTTTTTTTAACTAATAATTTTTTTGGTATCTTCGGCTGACAATTTTGGAAATTGAATTCATTTGACAGGCACTTGTTAACATGATAAGCAACCCGGTGAATTCAACGGTTCCTATAGCAGCTGAGGTTTTCAAGAAAGCAGGAACCTTTGATGAGAAAAAATTGTTTGGTGTGACTACTCTTGATGTGGTTAGGGCTAAGACTTTCTATGCTGGGAAGGCCAAAATACCAGTTGCAGGTTGGCTTAATTTCTTCTTTTCCAAAATTTGGTTCTTACTTTTCATCTCTGTTCTTTGTCTATCTGTCAAAAACTGAGTTCAATGCTGACAGGTTGATTAAGTAGCCCATCCGTTTTACTTCTTTTTGTTCGTTAGTGGACCAAGTTTCTATGGCAGTCTCTTTTATAACGCACTACTATGTTTCCAAGATTTTGAATCTTGTCTTTGATCTTTCTTTTTAGCTGTTGAACTAATAAGTTTGTGGGTTTACCAAGCTGAAGTGGGCTTTTTTTTTTTTTATCCCATTGTTTGCAGAGGTTAATGTACCAGTTGTCGGTGGTCATGCAGGGATAACTATTCTTCCACTATTCTCACAAGTACTTGATTTCTTCCTCTCTTCCTAGTCCTTTAAGATATTATGGTGTCCTGAACATATTGTTCTCTGTAAATTGCTTCATAGACTATGCTAATTTTAATTATTTGTTTTTAATGTTTTTTAGGCCACACCAAAAGCCAATTTGTCTGTTGAAGATATCAATGCACTCACAAAGAGAACACAAGATGGTGGAACAGAAGTTGTTGAAGCAAAGGCTGGAAAGGGCTCTGCGACATTGTCCATGGCGTAAGTTTTTGTCTAGACAGTTGTTCATCTTTGGCTCCTTTTAAAACAACATTATTATCTTACAAGGCCTTCTTTGCAGCTATGCTGGAGCCATTTTTGCTGATGCCTGCTTGAAGGGGCTGAACGGGGTTCCAGATGTGGTGGAATGTTCATTTGTACAATCAAATGTAACTGAACTTCCCTTCTTTGCTTCAAAGGTAATTGAAGTTAAACATGCCTTCAGCAAGGTCTAAAATTCTTGTGTTACTTGGACTCCTTTTTGACCCCTTGTCATGCAAATTACCTGTTTGCTGTTTCGTTGTGGAAATGTTGAACTTGTTTCTATGCAATACAGGCCTCTGCACTGCCGTGGGCACAACCTTATTATTTCTCTTGTTAAGTGAAATAAGCCATTCAGTGGCGGTCCTCTGTTCTGTGTTTTTCTATCCTGGAATTAGAATTCTACCTTACCAAAGGAAAAAAAAGAGGGAGAGGCAAACTTGTGAATAAGTGAATTTGTTTGCATAATCTTGTCTGTATCTCTTAGTATTGACAAATAATTTTAACTTGGCTAATTCTCTAAATGCATCTGTAGTTAATTGTTAGGTACCAAGTATCTTTCTAGTTTCTAGGATGCATAGTTGTCCATGCTACCTGATGACCATCAACTCGCCAATTATGAGTGTTGATGTTAGCATCTGTTATGCATTGGTGTTTAGTGCTTTTCCAAGTGGTAAAGCAATTTTGGTGGTCATCCTTGCAGGTTAGACTTGGAAAGAATGGCGTGGAAGAAGTTTTAGGATTGGGCCCTATCTCCGACTATGAAAAGGAAGGCCTGGAGAAGCTGAAGCCGGAGCTCAAAGCATCCATTGAGAAGGGAATCAAATTTGCCAACCAGTAGAACTCATTTTTCTGCCGGTCATATCATCTCATAATGAAAACATTCAAATTTTGCATTTTACATCTCGCGGAGGTATTCCTTGTAGAGTAGGCTTGCAAAAACCAAATAGTTTATCAATAATACCACCATATGGATTGGAAGTTTTCACAGGTTGCAGACAAGGGAATGGGTGATGCCCCTTGAATTAAGATTGTGACAGCCACTTTTGCTGCTATTATGAGAACCAGGAATTAATCTGAGATTTTCCTTGTTTTTCCCTCTGAAGTTGATGTCAGACTATTGGCCTTGACGATAGACAAAAATGGATAGGCTTCAAGCTGTTAAAATATTTACATTAAAATAGTCATGCATAAAGGATGGCTGGTTGTTGTCCAATAGGAAACATATGGTTAAAAAACAGAACGCTTATTAGCAATTACAATATGCGATCCCAGATTTCATCCATTTGAGTTTTATCAACAATGCCAATGCGGTGCCACGTTTTAAGTGTTCATCACATCTTCTACGAAGGTTTCGTTGAGGGAGGGTAACGACGAGCAAAATTCTCAACTTGAATTATGCCTTCAATTTTCTATTGCAGAGAATCCTAATGTACAGGCAATCAGGGGTCAAGTTACAAGAATGGATAAGCTGCAATGGAAAACAAACAGTGTCATGTTTAACTCAACAGAAAATTATCGCCAAAACAAAGCAAAAGTCTTTTGCAACGAGAACCATTTGAGATCCACAATGTAGTCATATAAAAATTATTGTTCTTAGATGCCCTCAGATTTTAGCTTTAGTTACATGCTAAGTAGGTAACAGGTTAAACACACTTTTAAATCTAACATTTTTGTTCAATTGCCAATTGTTCCTGATGCCCCACAAGGTATGGATATTCTAAGCTGATGTCAAACGACCACAAGTTCTCCTTTTTGAGCATTCTGGACTTGAGATGCTAGGAGCAGCACATAACACAGAAGGTGGGCGCACTCTTATGCTACTTATAAAATTACAATGGCATTCACTCACAAGAAGGAAGCACTCTTATGCTGCCTTTGTGGGGAGTAAATATCCTCTTCATCACTTTAACTTATCAGTAATGTGCAAACCACCATTGAACTTCAATTTGTAGTAATCACATCTGAACTCACATGACTGTTAAGGATGTGTATGATGGAGCAGAGACATTTCAACAGGCATATGAGTTATGTACTGTGCTAGGTACAAATTGAAATTGGCAGATGTATTTGCACATTACTGATAAGTTCAGTGATGAAAAAAACATTTTACCATCGAGGGGGTTCAAGTATAGAACATGTTGACATATACATATGATCAAGATTTCTTTCTTTTTTTTTCTCTGGTACATCATGTGATCAAGAGTTGGAATGACAAACATGTAAGTTGTCACCAATCACAAATGTCAGCCATAACAAATGAAATTCACTAAAATATAAAATGAACGAATTAAATTGCAAATGCTAGAGATATCATATGATCCCATAAGATGTTGCTATTAATCTTACATCCATTGATTCAGGAATTACCATCTTTTTCAATAACAATGCTACTGTAGTTCACAGAAACAAGAGCTATAGAATTCAATAACCAGGAGCAAAACCCCTACCTGAATTGAATCATCAACTCCTATGTCATTGTCCTGCATCTGACCCATATCCCGAGGAACTACCATGGCCAGATTCTGCATATTTTGCATCAGAATGAGTCAAACAATCCAATTTTTATTCATAATTGGTATTCCAATCAAATGAGTATCCTGTTCATTGGACTATTCTATTGAAGGTAACACAAGATATTTCTATTACCACTTGAAGAGGATCTAGAGTCATCACTAGAACTACTTGAACTGCATGATCCGCTCAAATTATGTCCAAGCTCTCTTCCTGGAACTGAAGAAAATCTGGTAACAACTTTTTCAACTACTAGAAAATCAACAAATTGAAAATTTATCGGGTGCATGAAGATCAAAATATGATCTGAATCCAAAAACGATAAACTTGAATAAAGACTAAAGAAATTTTCATGAATTCAATATATTACCTCCTTCTGGTTCATTGTGTGCCTCTTCAGTGGCAGGTATCTTATACTGCACAAGTAATGAGATGAACAATTATCAGCCAACAAGAAATCCATGTCAGAAACTCAAACAAATATTCAACTACATGCTGGTTCAAGGGCTTACAGTCTCTGGGATAATAGTTCCAACATTTTCTTTGTTCTTATTCAAACTCTTCTTGTAATTAGTCAGAAACCCATCAAGTTCCCAGAGTGTTTCAGTATCAAAACACTCAATGTCCACCTCAATCTCATCTTCTTGTTGGAAAAGGTCAGGGTTCCTCCTCCTAATAATATGGACTACACTATCCAGTTTGTCTGAAGGCAAACTCTGTAGATCTAGACTCAATCTCTGCTTCTCCTCATAGGTCATATCCCTTTTCTCAAGGTCCTTTGCTGTAGGTTTCTTTGATGCTGGTGCCCTCCCCTGCTTGGTGGCAGTGTTCGTCGCTTTTGATGTTTTTGACCTGGAATCAACAGGCACAGCATCAATATCTGATCCATCCAAAGTTGCCACCTCTATTGGTCTTTGCTGGGGAGGAGGAACTGGAGTGGCAACATGAGCACGATCAGGAGGAGAGGTAGTAGTTGTTGGAGCCTTTTTTGAACTGGGTCTTGGCAAGCTCGTGTCCTTCCTCATTGCAGACTTTTTATCAAACTGAAACTGGGTCTTAATAGCTGCCCAATTATCCTCAAACACCTTCAGCAACACATCTGCCATAAAATGCACATCCTGCCCTTTCTCATTATATGTCATGGCATTGTTAAATGTCAGTCTCACATCATCTGCAAACTCCTTCGGTGACTTATACCAATTATTTCCCAACCTACTATTCACTGTTCCCAAATCCATCGGATGTTTAATAATCTTATGATAATCGTGCAACTTCAATTTCTTCGCATCCACAGGTGCATTGAACACCCATCCATATTGATGCTTCATTAATTTCTCCAACAATTCCTCACACGTTTTAAACAACTCCTTCAGATACCTGTCCTTCCCAGAACCAAATCCAAGAACTTCTTCATTGCCACCTTTCTTCTCCCCACCAGTCGGTTTCAACTTCTTGTTGGCCTCCGGACCAGTTTTGTCCTTCCTGCTGACGGCATCTGAATGCTTCTTCTGATTCATCTTTGGGTCTCTCCTCTCTTTGTCTACATGGCCCCCACCATCACAAAGATTAAGGAGACTAACCTTATTGTCCACCTGCGGCGAGTTGACCGCTCTGGTGGGCCCCACATAACTCACCTCAGAATTAACTCTTGCAAGTTTTCCGACTCTATTACTACCGCCGCCACCAATCCCTGTACCATTCTTACCATTGTCATTAAACCCATTACTAGACTGACTTTCTTTAGCTTCAATCTTCTTTTTCAAGCTCCTAACTTGATCAAGTTCACTCACAAGCTTCCTCTTCAGTTCTCTAATCTCCAAACTAGACCTGCAACCCAAGCTAATTCTAACTTTATTATCAAACCTCATGTACCCGGCTACCGAACCAGAACCCCCATTGATGGGGCTCTGTGGGACCCGTTGCCGGTGATATACACTGGAAGAATCGTCTGAAGCCACGGTGCCCAAGCGCTGACGCTGCTGCCAAAAAATGTTGTCTTTGGAGCTGCTGCTGATGAGTTGGCTCTGAGTGACTTTCTCGTACTTCTTCTTGTGTGTACTAGTCTTTTGCCCACCTGGGTTTTCGCTCTGGAATCTTTGCTACCCAGTAGTAATAACTAGATTTCTTGCAACCCACTCATTAAAGAACCCTAATTTGTCCTGTTAGACCCCCCAAATTTTGATTTTTTTTCTTTTTCTTTTGTTTTTACTTTTTTTTTTATATAAAATAAATGTATAGGTTAAACAATAACCAAACCAAACGAAAAAGACAAAAAAAAAAAAAAAAGGACAAATAGAACAAGGGAAGGAAAAGCTTAATTGGGTGATTAAGGTTTATTGGGAATTAGGGTTTTCAACTATAAGGAAAACAGGCAGGGTTTTGGGGATGTGTCAAGGAAGGCAGTATGCAAGAAGCAGAGTTGAATTATTATTTCTTTCTTTTCCCTTTATTTATTTATTTATTATTATTTTTTTTCTCCTCCTTCTGTTGACTTTTCTACGAAAAATAATGGAAAGGTATTAGACGGCAAAGTCCAACAAGGAACAACAGTGACTCCGAGTGTAGTGGAGGATAGCGCACGCGCTGACGCGAAGCCAATTATAGAATAAATAACTAAATATATATATATATATATATAGAAAGAGAGAGAGAGAGAGAGGGAGATAGATTGGAAATGGGACAGAACAGCAAGACATGGGCGTATTAAGTTATGTTTGTGTGTTAACATACACTTGTCATAAAAATAAATAAATAAATAAAATCAGCTCTTTCTGTCCAAGTTGCAGCACCTTTGCATGAACAAAACAGGAGAAAAAGAGTCAGAGCTTAATCCATTCACCATGCAACACCTTAGACAATGAAAGGGATCCATTTTTACTTGTTAAGTCACATCTTTAGTTGATCTAATAATATTATTATTTTTTTATTTTTAATTTTATCTTTTAAACTTTTTTTTTTTTTGTTTAGAATGACTTTTTTAATTTTATATATGATTAAACTTAGTATTTCATTCATAAAAACTCATTATTGATTTAAGTTTTCTTCTTTTGTAATACAATTCTTTGTTTTTCTCACTTAAAATGTGGTTATTACTCTTCTCCAAAAAAAAAAAAAATTCAAAAATTGTGGTTTTTACTACTTGTTCTAGATTTATTGATTTTCTTTTTTTATTTTCATGTATAAAGTAGAAAAGGCAATTGCACCTCACTGGTATTGGTATTGTAAAGGGTCTGAAATTTGAGTCTAACCTGTTGAAAATAATAATAATAATTATTATTGCATTTTAATTTAATTTTTTTCTTGAATAAAAGTGTTTTGTATATATATAAAAGTTATTATATAGTGTCATTTATTATTATTTTTTAATTTTTAAAAATAATTATATAAATACAATTAAATTTAATTATATTCAATTCTAATATTAATAAGTTTTAAATTTAAATTGATTTTTTTTAAAAAAAATAAATTAATTAAAACACTGATTAAAATATAGTCTGGGGTGAAACTGTCCTTTGGGAGAGAGAATAAAATGACGGCCTCCAGTTCTTATATATAAAAACATAATAGCCAGAAGTAAAAAAAAAAAACAGAGAGAGAGAGAGAGAGAGAAAATAAATAAATAAAGGAAAGAGAAAATCCCAAAACCCTAGTTGGGTTAGTTGCAGAAGCAAATAGCGGCTTCTGTTAATTGATCGATCGAAAGTAGAAGAAGAAGAAGAAGAAGATGAGACCGATATTGATGAAAGGGCACGAAAGGCCCTTGACATTTTTGAAGTACAACAGAGAAGGAGACCTCCTGTTCTCCTGCGCCAAGGACCACATTCCCACCGTCTGGTTCGCTGACAACGGCGAGCGTCTTGGCACTTACCGCGGCCACAACGGCGCCGTTTGGTCCTGCGACGTCTCCAGTATTTCTTCTTCTTCCCTCCTTTTTTTTTTTTCTATAATTTGTCTATCTTCTTCTTTGAAATTGCATATAAGTAGATGTACGTTAACTGATGTGGGATGTTGTGGTTGGAAACTTTGGATAGGGGATTCCATGCAGCTGATAACCGGAAGCGCGGATCAGACGGCGAAGCTTTGGAATATTCAGACGGGGACCCAATTGTTCACGTTCAATTTCGATTCGCCAGCTAGGTCTGTGGACTTCTCTGTTGGGGATAGGCTTGCTGTTATCACTACTGACCCTTTCATGGGAGTAACCTCCGCAATTCACGTCAAACGCATTTCCAGAGATCCTGCTGACCGTAATTCTCAATAGACTTAATTTTTCTTTTTTTTTTAATCAAGATTTGAACTTTTCCTGCAACTTTTGTTTTGTATGTTCTGCTCAAAAGTGGATTGTGTGCGTCCTGCACGATACTGGAGGATGGAATGATTTCATGGACACTCTCTGTTACTATTTGTCACATTGTTGCACAAATTACTTTTCCTGGGTTGGCCTTTCTAGGAGATAAATGTAGGATATGCATATCTTGTGGAATTATAGATAATTGAGTGTTTGGGAGTGAAAGAAAGCCTTGTCATATTATAAATATTCTGCAATTCTGTTGCTCCTTTGAGATAGTGTCTACTTTAGCTTTTGGGTTCACTCACTGCTCAAATTGCATTTTCTTTCTGTTTTACCCTTTTTGGTGCTCTCTGATGCCCATTTGCTGCTGGGAAATTTAGATTCCCAGTCTTAGGGTTTGTTAGTGAGAACTCATTTTGCAGAAGCTGAACTAAAATCCACTTTAACTAATCCTTGAATCAATTAGATCATAGCTTATTCCTTGTCTGAAATTTTCATTTAGTCTTAGGAGGTCAAAAATGATGGGCAAGTCTTTGTGTAACGATAAGGTTACTCCATGTGGAAGTCACATAGTGAAGTCGTGGAAACATCTTCCTTGTGAAAGCAAGGGTAGGGCTGTGAACATTTGGTCTTGTGCATTGACACTTTGAAAAATGAAAAGAACATGGCAGGTGAAGGATTTCCCGGAAGCATGTATATCATTGTAATAATCTATTAATATTGCTTTTCACGGAGTAGCACACAATGTGGCATCCTTCTTTTTTCACAAAAAGAAAAAGGGAAAATGATTTTCTCTCTCTCTCTCTCACAGGCAGACTCTCAAAATCACATTGATACTTGCATTCAGAGGTTTATATGTGCACATGCATGCATGCTGAACTGTATACAAGTATCCCTTGGTTGAGAATGACTTGATCACAATATATTGAGAGAGTTCCTTTCCTTGACAAGCTTCATTTTGTGCATATTGTTGATGAATATTTGAATGTTTGCATGCCTCGTATTTTTTTTTTTCTTTAGCTGTGTGGGGTTGGAGTTTTCTGTAGATTTGTGCCAACTTAGATTTGTAATTGTTGTCATTTGTAGAGATTGCTGAATCTGTGCTCGTCCTCAAGGGCCCACAGGGAAGAATTAACAGAGCAGTTTGGGGGCCATTGAACAGAACTATTATAAGTGCTGGAGAGGATGCTGTAATTCGTATATGGGATTCTGAGGTAAACTGCCCATTTGTTTACTTAATAATTGTATAAAATATGCTGGATAATCAAACACTGCAATAGAACAACTGTAAAATGTGGTTTTTGCCAAAAAAAAAAAAAGGTGTTGCAGCACCCATGAACCATTGAACTTGGGATCTTGATGAGTTTCCAGCTTGAAATCTGGAAAGTAATATGAAGTTTTGGTGTATTACATTTCTGCAAATCCTTGGACTTGGTCAGAAACATGCAAATAATGTTTGGGAATGTAAATATGCATCTCAATTTCATGCTCAAAGTGGAGATCTAAAATTCTGATCTTATGTTGGAATCTCTCAGAATTAGATGGGCATATGGTTCTAAAAAGAGCTAATTGCTTCAGAAATCTTGGTAAAGTGTATAGTAGTTCTCTCATATTGGAGACAAAATATATCTATGCCGGCACTGAATGCTAAAATGTTATAATGGTTTACACTTAAGCTAGTTATCATTATTGTCTTAAACCACCGTTGTCGAGGCAAACATTGTCAGGGACTTGGTTTTTGGGCCAACCATGAGGCCGCACTCGCAGGAGGTCATCTTCTGCCATCGGCCATTCCCCCGAGGAAGGGCAATGTCATGGGACACCCAGGCAGACGTGCCCTTGGCCAGAAGGCTTCGGGCGAAACTTACTGTCTTGGATGCTGATGTTGATATATCGGCAGTTATACACCAGTGGTTAACAATACAATTTGTGTTTGTCCAGAAATCACCAAAATATCCATTGAAGTAATTAGAAAGCCTGTCTATTCATGTAAAATTTTGTTCATACCAGAGAAGAACAAAGAAACTATTTTTTGGTTGAGGCTCATTGGGTAAATACTAGATGCTAGTTTGTAAGAGTCCAAATGGCCCTTAATGGCTCATCTTTGACAATATGGTCGTCTTTGAGCTTGCTTTCTGTCAATCTTGTGTGTGTAATCTGAATGAGTCAAGAATCTGATTGTTTTGGGCTAGCATTTCTTTGATTTAAAGTTAAAGTTCATAGTTTTACTGTTCTATCAAACCTACAGACTGGAATACTGCTGAAGGAATCGGATCAAGAAATTGGCCACAAGAAGGCAATAACTTCGCTTGCAAAATCTGTAGATGCTTCACACTTTCTTACCGGTTCTCTTGATAAATCTGCTAAGGTAGAAGACCCCATTATTCTTGATTCATCATTCTCATTTTTTCTTTTCCCCAATGTTTAGTGTTGAATATACTGGGGACTGTATCTTATTGTTATTGTGGATTTGCTAGCTCTGGGACACCAGAACATTGACTCTCATCAAGACCTATGTGACGGAACGTCCGGTCAATGCTGTTGCAATGTCTCCACTTCTCAATCATGTATGTGTGGATGAAGTATTTTAGCTCACATTTTGCTTATATCTTTGTGTGAATGGTTATCTCTACTTCTCTGAACTTCAGAATGCCACTGAAATCAGTTGTTTAATGGATTAACCAGGGGCCCTATTTGTATCATTTGCTAGTGGATTTACATATATTCAATGAATTCACATTTTCTGTGGTCAAAGATCTAATAAACTGGCTCATTGTCACATGAAATGGAAATGATTCTGTTTGCATGTGTATATTTATTGCCAAATGAAGCTAATATTTATCATTATATCCTATAATGGTTGTTGGAGGTTTGATTTGTAGCCTTTGTGCAGAATTATAACAAACATTTTGTAGAATTGTAACTATTGATATTAGTCAGCAAAACACTTGCAAATATTCAGGCTTGGGGGGTGACTTTTGATACATCAAGTAATTTGGTGCTTATGTTTGAGAGGATTGAACCAGCCTCGACATCAAATCAACTGGCTGAACTGTCTCTTAAATTTTAGCAATGGATCTGGACTTTGTATTCCTAGTAACACACTATGGCACTTCATTGCTGGAAATTGAGTAGAAAATATTTGAAGAGCAAAATACTGTCTCAAATTAAGGCGATATCTGTCTATATGGGGATTGAACTTGTTACTATTAAGTCTTTGAATTCATCTTCTTTGTGTGAGCCTTTTCATTATTAGGCAACCTTTGAGGTTCAAGGATTTTCATGTTTATTGTATTCAGTTCCTCCACTTGTGGGTTGTAATAAGTTACCTACCAAAATAAATTGACATATGTGCATCTCTGTATGTATGGATTGGTTTGTATCGTTTATATCTAATAGGTTACCAAGTGGGCAACTGTCTGCAGATATGAGATGTTCAAGGTGGAAATGCTAACTAAACTGTATTTATCTATGGAACTTTATGCTAATTTGTTGATAAGAATATTGACCAAGTAATGGGGAAAGGTCTTGGGGTTTCTATCATGATGTAAGAGGTTCAAAGAGAAAGACTGAAGGTAGGCTTTTCATACCTGAAAATTTTGGCTGATGGATCATCTTGACTCTTGCCTTTTAGGATCTTTCTTAGGGGGGAATATAACTGGTGGCAGCTTGCTAATGATGAATTGATTTATAACAAAGTAATGCTTGTTGATTAAATCCTTAAAGCTACCTGTATAGTCTGTTTGATTTGTTTTATACATGCTTTCATGTAGTTCTCTGTAGCACTTAACTGCTTCTGTGCTTTACAGGTTGTGCTTGGGGGTGGTCAGGATGCATCAGCTGTAACTACAACTGATCATCGTGCTGGAAAGTTTGAAGCCAAATTCTACAACAAGGTTTACTTCAAGCACTTGGATTTTTCTTTGTTACGTGATGAACTGTGATTTGTCAATCTTTTTAATTTGGTTCTGTGAATGTTTATTTTCAGATATTCCAAGAAGAAATTGGAGGCGTGAAGGGTCATTTTGGACCTATAAATGCCTTGGCTTTTAACCCTGATGGAAAAAGGTATATTCTGCTGCTTTTTTACCTTGGAAAACATTTTGAATTTGCTTGTTGAGCAGCCTAATATCTGGAGTAGATATAGACATTCTTCCATTCCACAAATCATCATAGACAATTTATAAGCCCTTGAAGACAAGTGACAAGAAAGAAAATAGATGCAAAAAAATTTTGAAAATGTGTAGCCCACATGAGTTTGGCATCCCTAGCTTCTCTTCTTGTCCAATCTTTGCAAATACTTAAATTGGATCTTTATGCGTCAAGTTTTGTACTGTTGCATCTTGGAGTTCTTTGCTATGTTGAATATGTAGATGGGATATTTTCTGTAATGAATCATTACTTTTTCCCCTCATTATTTGTCGAATTACCATCCATTCTTTAAAATTCTTATCTATATGCATATTTTGGGGTTGTCATTATAATCCAACAATGTCCATTGAGACACAATGTAGCAGTTGATAGTGACTTCATCACATTTTCTGAACCTTTATTTAACAGCCAAGCTATCTTGCAAAGAGGAATTTATCTGATGGTTAGATAATGATAGAGCCCCTGAATTGTCTTAAATGGTTGGGATCTGACCTTTTTTTGGTTCTATGGGTTTGGATGTGCAGCTTTTCGAGTGGAGGTGAAGATGGTTATGTAAGATTACATCACTTTGACCCTGACTATTTCAATATCAAAATCTAAATTTTAATGGTCAAGTGGCATCAGAAGATATCACTACCAGGCAGAGCGAAGGGACGGTAAAAGGGGTAGCAGTTCTGGTATGTGGCTCATTAAGTAGATTGGTATCCCCCTCTCTTTTATTTATGTGGGAACTTTCTGGATTGCTAACTTCAATGTTCTTTTTGATACATCTCTCTCTCTCTCTCTTCCTTTTTTTTTTTTTTTTTAACGCAAAAGTTAGTAGTTTATTTTGTAGCGAGGAATAGTCTTTGCTGAGTTTGCTGGAATGATTAAGAGTTGAAAGATGGATAATTCAAACAATCCAAATGACCCTTATATTTTTTTCCATTTCATGACAAAAGATTGGAAACACTGCTAAAACCTCAGCGTTACTTCAATAGTCTTGTTGGAATGGAGAAATTGAATGAAGCTTGGAGACCGTCACCTATGAGCTTAATTTGAAAGTACTTTACAATGGATTAATCACTCGATCAATAAAAAAGCTTTTGCCAGGGGAGAAAAACAACCTTCATCCCACTTATCACTCAAATATCCCACTATTTTTCGAGTATGCTATTGGGAAATTTCGAGGCAGGGACATCTATGGTAATCAAGAAAACCTGAGTCGTGAAAGATATTCCTTTTCATAAACTCTAGCTATTATATTGAGTTGTTCTAGCAATGCATTTCATTTTATTGGGGGGGGGGAACAGAAAAAACAAAAAAAAAAAACAAAACAGAGAGAACACCCCCACAAAACATTTTAATGGTGAAAATATTATACTTTTAGAATAAAAGGAATTATTTTTATTATATAGTTTATAGTTTTACATATCTTTTAATGTAAAAGAAAAGAAAAATCAAAGGAAAAGAAACTTTCAATATTGCATAGAATTATTGATTATTTTCATGAGATAAGAACGCCGGGCAGCAGCCCAAAATTTTGAACAAGACAGAAATAAAGAGAGGAGACAACTTCCTCTATCCATAATTTCTCAACTGAGGCAAGCTCATCATAAATAATATATTAGCCTAATTTTGTTAGGGTTTAAATAGTAAAACAACAATTATGTAGATTCAAGATATTTAAACAAAGAAAATTTCTAATCTAACCAAGTAAACTCAACTCAACTTAACATGTAAATTTAGATGGCCCTAATTAAAATTGAAAAATAAAAAAATAATAATAAGTAGTAGTTCAGAGTTATGTTTACTAATTGTCATTAATCAACAGATAATTATATATATGTATATCAAACACGTCATTGGCTGCTTTTCAGCTTTTAACAACAATCGACACAAAGTTAATTTGATATATATATATATTTTTTTTTCGTTTATTGGCTCATGTCTGAGTGTATCCTCCCAAGATATAAAAGAATTTTATGATAAAACACATCATCAAGTTTTAGATTTAATATGCTGTAATTGAGAAAATATCGCTTAAAATTATCATTATGTGGTGATAGAGTTCACTAATTTCAGACGAAGAATCCAAGAAAAAGAGAAGAAGAAAAGGGATATGTACTGTTCATCGATGTGATCTCTGAACATTCATTTACAGCGTTTATATCATTGAATTACAATAGTTTACACATTTTAATCTTGGTTCAAATGAGAATATTTATTCTTTTGAAATGGAAATTTATTTTAAAAATGGATTTATTATTTTTATCAAAATAAAAAATATAAAATAAAATAATTTGCATATCTAGTTGTGTGAAGAAGTACAACGTGCTGCAGCAATTTTCTTTTTTGCCTTTATCGCATCACGAACTTTAGATTATTAGAGGAAGTGACCCGAAATATTTGTAGAAAACATTTATTAACTATTTTCATTTTACAACTTAAAAGCATTGCCCAATTTATATAAAATTAGTATTTTTCGTTTTTCACATTAACTAAATCAAAGTAGTTGATGATTGAGTTGTCCAAATGTATTTCATATTTCGAATGTAAGGTGAGAATTGAACGAGTGATAAGGTCGAAAACTCACAATTTCGAATTTAAGTTTCTTTAAATATATTTCATATTTCAGGTGAGCATTGTGACAGCAAAACCATACCAGTAACATACATTTACAATAAAAGACTTTGATGACAACAAGATCAACAGCTGCTAATGATGTCTTGGATCCGGTCCTCCAGGCGAGAGTCTGTCGGGGCCTGCACCTTGCAGCCACCTCCTGCGGTGGTACTGAATTCTCCAAGCATCATATCCCAATTCACTTAATATACTGAGGCTATCCGACTTTTTGGGGGGAGTCACAGAAAAATGCAGAGAAGAACGTGTTTGCAAGCCCTCCACAAAGATCAAAGCACTCAACATAGCTAGTAGGACTAGAAGTAACATCCTTGCTTTAAACAAAGCAGCCATACATAGTTCTTGAACAAGTGCTGAAAGCTGGTGTATATTGCTAGCTATTAAGCCAAGGAAAGTAGGCAATTTATATATATATATATATATATATATATATATATATACGTACAGCAAGAATTTGAAATAGTGTTTTATTATTATTATTATTATTATTTTAGTATATATTCGAAATGGTGACAAGATTTAACATTACTGGGACATCAAGATATCGTTGGAGTCTCCTGCATTAATTTCTTCCATCCATTTGTACATCAGCCCTTCGATCTGCTTTCATGAGTCATACCCATTAACTTAAATCACACGCTTACAACTACCCACAAGGCATTATGGTCTGTCTGCTCCGCGTCCTTTATTGGAGTAAGCAAAATTGGTGTTTTCTTTCCTGCCCTCACTAAACAACAAAGTAAAGTTTTTGGTTCAATCTAAATCTATTCATTTCTTTTCTGACCACCGGGGATCACATATAAAATCATGTAAAAAGCTTACACATAAATGACTAAGTATATACAACTTTTCAGATGTCGTTGCACTTTCATGATGAATTCATGTCGTCAATTGGCAATCTAGTTAGTACTAAACTAATGTCCTTCCATAATCAAATCCCCACTCGCAAATGGGTATTGCAGACTTTGGTTACTGAGAATTTGTAGTCAGAGTATATACTATGTAGCATGCACATACTCTAATGCATTGGTTGGTTGCTTCTTTTTTAATTTCAAGCAATATGTGTATGCCAAAAACCAACTAATTTTTTGTTTCTTTCCAGATTTAGAAGGGATAATCTGTGTATGTGCATGCGCATGTCTGTATTCCAATTGAAGAGATAATGATTAAGTTCATTTGGGTTCTCGAAAGGAAAAATAAATAAATAAATAAACTAGGGAAGAACAAGATAAAGATCGATCAAACAATACATAGATCAAGGTTTGACAAAAAATAAAAATAAAAATAAATAATCATTGCCGTTGGAAATTTACAGACATGGGATAGAATCGGCTGGAAATTTCTTAAACTAGAGGATAACGATTGATATTGGTCAAATTTTGCAAACATATGGCCACGTCTTATCCGCATGGGATAATAGATAAGCAATAAACCATGAAGAAGTTGAATTATCGCTTAGGTAGTGGAAAGTCATTTCGAGCATGTGTATGGAGACGCAAAAGTATTGCATTTTTACGTATTTTAGGAGCTGATAGTTGTCAACTTGTCACGTTGCCATTGAACATTGGGTTGGTGGTGGGAGTCAATGTTGAAAATGACATCACTCCAACTTTCTCTTAGTCCTTCGTCAACCATCACACTCCCTTCCTGTTTAGTGTTTAAAAACCTTACTGTCATTAGAATCATTTTTAAAATTAAGATTTTCAATTTTGAATTTCAGTAGTAATTAATTAATCAAAAAAAATTTAAAAAAAAATTTCTCTTTTCTTTCTCAAATTCAATTTGGGTTAATATTCTATAACTAAAATTCTGAATGTATTATGCTAATTTAGGAGAGCATTCCTTTTAAACTCTTTTGATAAGAGACTTGGTATCGAATAATGGGTAAGGTGACCCAGTAGTATTTTTATCATAAAAACCAAAAAATAAGTAGGCGAGGGTAAGCTTTTAGTTGTATTTGGTGAACAAATCGATGTTCATGAAAATTTTTTCGAAAGGAACAAATGTAACTTCCAATATATTATAAGGTGATAAATTAATCTTATAGATTGTTAAAAACAGAATCTAAAAGGGTTTTGTGTTAGTGCTAATTAACCTTGCACAAAAAACGATAAAGAGCAAGGAAAATAATTAGAGGTGTCAATTGAGACGTACTTAATACATTAACACAAACGATTTCTGGCTATTAGTTATCTCATCAGACCCAAGCAAGAATTCTTTGATCTATCATTTAAGTTGCTAATCACTTTCCTCAACTTGAGATCTTAATTTTGGGCTATCACAACTCTTTCCATTTCCACAAGTTTAGACTTCACACGGAAGTGAGCCAACATGCACGTAATCTTTCCACCCACCAGCAATTTCAATCTCACGTCTACCATCCCATGCAATTCCTTCATCGTCAGCTATTTTCTAGGAAAATGTGGCCTATGCTTCTTGTGGACTTTCTACTTGGTGCATTTCAACTGCATTATCCTTATTTGGTTGATAATGGATAATGAGATCATAGTTCTCTAGCAACTCTACCTAGTGCCTTTGCTGCAAGTATAGTTATTTATGTTGAATATATCTAGCTAGGACTACTATAATGTGTAAAAATGTAACAAGTCTTAGCATACAAGTTCAGTGCGAATATTGGTATCGCCATGTCCAAGTCATGAGTAGGATAATCCTATTTGGGTTTCTTGAGCTATGAACCCACAAGTAATGAATCGATTATTTCCCATGGTGCTTTTCAGCCTTCAAGGAGATCTCCAATATCCCTTTTTTCTTTTCTTTTCTTTTTCTTTTTTTTTTTTTTTTTTTTTTTTGGGATAGCATTAGACTCCAATAAGTTATTTAGTTTAGAATTATGTTTGATTACTTAAATCAAAGCTCATGCGCGCACTATATCTTTATAGGTTTCAGAGCTTTACATAATAAGAAAACAAAATCAACTCATAATGTCACCATTAACTATTTCTACCAAATACTTACAATATCAAAAATCAAATATTTAATATTATGATTAATAATAATGCCAATAAGGAGGGCAATATAGCAAGTAAGAGTGTTTCACCTACAAGAATTAAAAAAAAAAAAATAAACAATACAATTTAATTTATTTTTTTATGATAATTGAAATAAATAAAACGCTAAGAATTATGATTCATATTTATGAATAAATATGTAATGAAATAGTAATTTAAAACTTTAGAATTTTAAGTATATATATGGTTATTTATAAAGTATAATTATAATTTAATCTAGATATTTTAAATGATATATTACTTAAAAATTCTTGAAATTTTATCTTTAAACTGATTGTCATGTTATCATAAACTAGCACCATCTAATTATTGGACCTCTAACAGTAATCTATACATACAATGACTAAAACCTCCCAAATCCTAAACTATTTAGAAGACAGGAAAGAGAGGACAAAATCCTAGTGCACTAGCATTGGAGAGGACCTGCCTTATGGGGTATTTACAGAAGATTTTAACTCTACAATCCTATTCAGCGAATAATTAATAAATTTCAGTAAATATTACACCTCAATTCCTGTATTGCTAAATAGATCCTTCGAGATTTCTTAAATTTTTCAATCAAGATTTTTTACTATTTGATAACATAGACGAATAATATAATACAAACAATAGCCTTAGTTACAAGGCAAACACTAACACGTAAAACCCTAAAGTTCCATACTTTTCCGCTCTTTTTGATCCGAAGGTGCACTTTATCGACAATACTAATATTGAAAATGGAGAAATAATACGCCAAAAATCATTTTGTTTGTTGGGTTAGCGTAATTATATACATATTTTTATACGATAATACACCTTGACGTTCAAAAAAAAAAAAAAAAAAAAAAGAAAGAAAATGAAGAAATAAGCAATTTCAAGTACCGAGTCTCGTTCAAATTTGAAACCATTAGTTATGATACTGTGGAGGCATGCGAGTTTTGGCTTCTCCCCGCAGCAATTGTAGTTGTCGTCTAATATTGATAGCGTTTCTTTTAAACTCTGAGCTTAATATGATGTCCAGTGATACGTATTGCCTATCAATATTAGATGCAGTTCTGAAAAGCTCACTTGTGGTTGCGATTTGCGATTATTCATGTCAAGCGGTCGTCAAATTGGAAAATACTAGAACACTGGTCGTAATGTTTCACAAATTTTTCCTTGACCAACACGAACATTTAGTTTATGCATGTACTTTGGATCAAGGTTTTAGCTTTCAACTCAACATGCATCTAAAGTTCAACACACGCCTACACCCTAATCTCATTGAAGTTCATCAGTAAGTAGTTAAAGTTTTGGGACCAAATCAAGATCCCAAAACACGAGGGCTAACTTATAGTTAAAAACACCATTCACGTCAAGACATGCAGCAGCATTTCATGATGATCATTATATGCTTTACTAGTTGAATAATTTAAGTGCCACCTTTATTTTTTCATTGATTGTAAACTTATTGCATAGCTTCAGGCTACAAGCATCTGAGTCCCGATTCACAACCATACACTGCTTAAATTCCGAAAAAGAAGCAATTACTGCATCTCTAGTCTTCGTGCAAAAAGCAATGGCTGTATTGGATACGAGCTATCGTGCGACAGACAGTTTAGTGATGGTAGGGATCGGGCCCCCCTGGACTCACTCTATGGGAAAAACTCAAACTCCCTTCTTGTCTTGGTAAGCTTTCCTTCAACATCCCTTCTGCAGTCTCCAGCAAGGAGCGGTTTCTCTTGAGCAAAATGGGGTTGATCGGACGTTCTTCAGAGGTTGAAAATGAAAGCAAAACGAGGGCAAGGCATAGCAGAACTCTCAGGTTGGCCATTGCATCAGTCGTAGGGCTAGCTGAGGGCATTGGACATACATATATAATGAGAGGGAGGGAGAGATCATTTCATTATATAAATATCAAGGGGTCAAATTGGAACAATCTTTAGTTGGAAGCATTCCACTTACTCTCGAGGGGGATCACGTATTAAATTTGCCTCTTGTTCTTTTCACTCCTCTTCATGTAATGTTAACGCTGTTTTATCGTTTTAATGTTTAAAAATATATTACCAATTAGAGACTTTCGTAAAGCTTTTGAGTTTTACCTAATTATGAGAACTGGGGGCTTTTGGACTGCTGCCCTTGTTGCCCCCTGAAAATCAAGGAAGATTTCTTGCCAGTTAATTTCTAGGGGTTACGAGTAAAGAATACCCTTTGCATTCCCACTCATCAATTCTGTAAATACGGGCTGCCCTTTTAAAGCAAGTGTGAATCTAGTCAGAGGGGTTGGCTTGGCTTGGCATCATGCATTCACATTCCAAGTTGGAAAGCTAGCTAAATTTGCCCAGGATGTGGAATTCCCACGTAGGAAGACTTGCAAAACAATGGAAGGGTCACCCTTTTTTTTTTTTTCCTCTCTTTCTTTTTTTTTTTTATTATTTTCAAAAAATGAAAATGCATGGTTAGAACTTCATAGAGCCATCAGGAAAGCATGAGTAAGCAAATTCCAAGACCAGTAAGGAAAACCAATAAGGGTGACGTTTAGTTCCATTGATTATCTTGACAAACATTCAAACTCATGACGACCTCATAATACAAACGAATACTTCAAATCATTAAACTACAACGATGAGTGATGGGTTATCCTCATTTTTTAGCTTAGTTATTCACCTCAACTTAGTATTGAGACTTCAAAACTCCCAAGTCTTTTCTTTAGCCTTTCGAATCTCTGAAGGAGCACCCTGTAAACAGAGCACTAAGTCCTTCTTGCTTCTCCAATGTGAGCCTTGGAAACTGCGTCAAACCACGTAGCCATCTTGGCTATTAATTAAAAGAGAATTGCAAACGAAGAAGAAATCAGGACCAGGAAGGGTCACCCGTAAGGGGTCATGTTTAACCCCATCGATGACTTCAGCAAATATTTAAACCTATGACCTTATGATACAAATGAATGCCTCAAGCCATTAGACCACAGCGATGAGTGGTGGGTCATCCTCATTTGCCGCTTAGGTATTCACTTCAACTTAATATTGAGACTTCAAAACTCCAAGTCATGGCCTTTAGCCTTTCAAATCTCTGAACGAGCACCCTTCAAAAAGAGCACCGAGTCCTTCTTGCTTCTCCAATGTGAGCCTTGGAAACTGCGCCAAACCACGTCGCCATCTTGGCTATCAATTAAAAGTGAATTGCACACGAGGAAGCATTCTTCTGTGTAATACTCCATTACTTTTCATTTTTTTTTCCTTTTTTTTAATACTATAATCCGGTTTTGGACAATCATGCATTATGGTCTCACAGTAGATATGGATAAACATATATAAGATTCATATCATTGCAACCGTCCAGTTCTTTTGTTTTTTTTGGATTTTTCTTGGGCTAGTAGGCCTCTCCAACCCGTTCATGACTAATGGCAATCAAAATGATACAAGTTCTACCACACCATCGTGGGAATGACAGCAAAGTTCCTATACTATATATAATTCATATGCCTGCGGAAAAACATTTCATTAAGAGTTTACTAGGAATCATATCGAATAAAAACGTAGATTGAGTAGCTTTATTAAATATCGTCAAAATCTATTATAGAACATAAGATTATTATCAAATATACATATATAATTGTCTTCTTCTCTTGACATTTTATTCTTTTAAATATCAAAAGCACATGTTGTTAACAAAGCTACAAGGACAATAATATACAAAAACTGTATAATACCATCCATCTGTTTTATAAAAAAAATAATAATAATAAAAAAAAATCATATGCATACTCACTAACACTACCATATCCCTAAAACCTCACTAAGCCTCCAAACCAAAAGCAAAACCAAACTTTCTATAACTAACTGTTTATATCGGAGCACCAAAAAACAATCATAACTGTGTGATAGACTTTCTTGTTTAATTATGATATCTGTAAAGAAATTGCTCTCATAAAATTAAAATATTACAAAATTCTAATCCTTCATGGCTATAGATAATATCTTGAAATATTGATATAAGATTTTATAATCTTTTCTCTAGACATTTTTAGACTGGTTTGTCACAGAAAATCTCCTTCTAATTGTTTGGTCTCTCGCTAGAGTGATGCGCACCGATAATAAGAAAAGTGAACAAAGTTATCCCATCACTTTGTTCATTAGGGACAAAAAAAAAAAAAAAAAAAAAAAAGTGCAAAAAAGTTGCCTAATTTTATTTGAATTTTTTTAACTTCTTTCTGCCTCGTTTTTTAAATATTCGAAAGATATGCAAGCAAATAATTAGAAACATCAAGTAGAATAATTAACCGACAAAAAAAAAAAAAAAAAGTCTGATAAGCTTCGGTGCTGGATAGCAACAAGTGTGAAAAACCAATCTATGAATTCTATTACCTCGTGAAGGGCTTCATTAGCATATCAAAAAGAGGTTTGCTTGCAAAACAAAGCAAAAGTCAGAGACTAGTGTAGCATATCAAAAGGAGCTTCGCTTTAGCACAAAATGTTTTTTTGTTTAAGGTTTTCTAGTGCCTCCATATTAAGCACCATCTTTTCCACTAAAAAAGAATACATGACAGACCAAAGAGATAGCAAATATGTGTCATTGGATTGCAGCACATGCATACGGAAGGAACTTGACATGGCACAGGACAGTTGGACGATTCTTCCCCCATCGCAGGTGATCATTTGCTTTGCTTTTATCCAACCCCACATTAGCTTACTATTTTTTGTTAGTGGGTGCTTCGAGGCACTTTTTGACATCCACACAAACTTGTTATTAATCTATGTATGAAAAAAAAAAAAACTGAGAGAATTGAGGATTAACGGGAATGCAACGAATAGCAAATGATAAAAGCTTAATCCAGTTCCTATAATGGAATTGGAAAAGAAAAAGAAAAAAAAAAAAAAAAGTTCATATATGGCTATAAGATATTCAATTGCCTTACCACTGTCATTTAGTGGCTTTTGATTTGACTTATATGCTTAGAGAAACCATTTGATGCATTCTGAACAGTTTCCAATTAGTGATTATAGTATGATTAAATGCGTGAAATCACCCGTGACACAGTCAAAAAAGCAACCGACCATCTCCGAATGCCCACTTCTAATTACTTTTGTTCAAGGCTAACACACAAACAGGACAAACCAAGTTGCAATAAAATATAGCATTATCAAGTGCTCGAGTCTTAATGGCTGGGTTACTGGGTCTACACACTTGTAATATAAGCCCGTGAAGAGCTAATTACTGAGAACTCGAGATGAATCGATCCTGGGAACACAGACGCATGACGTTTTGGGGGAGAAATGAGACCACAATGAGCTCAGGAAGTGATGAACGTGAGGGGTTGTCGAGCCTAGTCCTTATCAACTATGATTGTGATTAAGTGGCTGTAAAATTAGATAGGCCTTGATGTCATGAATTCATTTGGATAAAATAATATTTTATATTTTACAAATAATATTTTATATTATACAATATAAATAATTTTATTTATTTTTTATTTTTTAAGAGTTTACAAGGAAACAAGTAGATTAACAAAAAAAAAAAAAAAGACACACCTTTAACACAAATGATGGAGAAAAGGGATATAACACATATATTTGTTAAATTATTTTTCTTTTTTTGAAAAAAAAAATTAATTTTCCTGCCAAAAATAACTTAATGTGTAATATGATCGCCTCAAACATAAAACAAGCCCAACTGAATGGATAATAAGCTATTAAAAAAATTCAATGGTGCCTTGTTACACATTCTATCAGTATTGTTGCACATTTAATTATTTTCAACAAAAATTTTAAAATTTTTTAAAATAATAAATCCTTAATGCTATTGGCATCAACGAGATGGAAATGTACTTTGACCCTGGTATTTTTCTCTGTCGATGTATTCAAGTTTTTCTATTAATATCTACTATATCCTTATAAAATTTCATGTTTAACATTTAATATAAGATTTATTGTGTCCAACTAAATTCATGAAACCTATGTTCAAAAAATGATTTCTTAATTAAATATTGACTCCATCATTTAGGTCAGTTTTCCATAATAGAGCATTCAAGCACACTTGTGGGGGTGATGAACAATAAGTTGTTTTCTCTTCTCATGCTTCAAATTACATCCATCAATGTCCGATGTTCTTTCATCTTTCAATTACTTTTGGCTGCAATATTCCATCCACACTTTGCGAGCAGGATACTAGAATGAATGGTAATTTCTTAGCAATTTATGCCAAGTTTAACTTTGACGAGCAAAAGTTTGAACATTTTAGTTTTTACGAACTAAAAGGATATTGTATCGTGTGTCTGTCTACATCATATGATCAGCATATAAAAAGCTGCATCACAAATGGTATCTACGCAGAGCTTTCTAGTTTGATGACTAAAACCATAACTTCTTGTCATCTTCAGGTGTTGCCACAGAGAATTCTGCATGTATAGTTCCAAGAATAGCAATTCCAATCATAATTCAACAGGGATTCAAATCCGAGGTCTAACAAGAGTTTCTCATGACAATAACGTAAATCAATAATAGCAAGAAAAATTATAATAAGAAGAAACCTACAGCAGCATTTTAGAGGGGCAAGGCAAGGAGGATGTAATTCTCAAATTTCAATCATGACAAAAACAATATAATAATTAATAAACTATTTTGTAGTTGATCAATGTAAATTTTTGTTAAGTGAGTCAATAGTTATACTTGTTATTATTTTTTTTTTCAATTAATTATTGTGTGATTTTTTTAAAACCAATAAAATCGAGAGTTAATTGGATAATTATGGTAGCAAAATTATTGAGCTCTAACAAAGCCAAGCAAATTTCTGTCTCCATTTTTTTTCTCTTTTCTCTTTATAGTTTGGATGACAAACCAAAAATTTTAGAAGCCAAGAAAAATCATTCTACCTAAATAAAAATTCAACAAGCTTTTCACAATTGTAGATTGGAGATTAAAAAGCAGTGAAACCATGAAGTATCTCATAATCATTGCCAAATGATGAACATACATAAAATTGCATGAAGGGAACTTTCGGCAATTTAGTTGCACAGTTTTCGGCTATTATTTTGAGTTTTCAGGCTGGAAGACTAGTGGTGATAAGGATCAGGTCCTCCGGGACTAAGTCGCTTGCCTTCTTTGGGGCCATTGCTTCTCTCAGGCTTAAACCTTCCTTCCGTTCTCAACAATTTCACAATCTCCAAGAACGCATCAGTCCTGTGCTTCGAAATGGAATCAGCACGAAGAATTTGAGAGCCTGAAAATATAACTAAAAGCAGGGCAAGGAGAGAAAGCCAAGACCTTAAGCTAGCCATTGCCTCTGCGGACTTTGTTTCCAAAAGCAACTCAAACCCCAAGTGTAGGAAGTGACAACCAGAGGCTTTGGCCATATATATATATAGACCATTATTGCTAGATTATTCAGGATATTGTAATTAAAAAGAGATGTCTTGAGCACCCTTGTTCCTTTTCGCCGCTTTTTCTATCTGGCACATGCAATCATGCACTAACACAAACAAGTGGTAGAAGCCTGTCCACCATGATCTTGGTAGCATGAAATGAATGAACGGACTGCTTCTGTTCTATGTATTTGCAGATTGTTCAAGAGAATAGTATCTCACGAAAGTTTGATGGGTGTTTTTTTCTTGCTTTCTTTTTTTTTTTTTTGCTCTATAATATGAGAATTTTTGTAATGTCTAGCAACTTCTGCAACTTTAAAAAAAAAAGAGAGAGATAAATGTTTAGGTATTCATGTTTTTAACGATTAAATTCACATAGCAAATTAGGTTTGCTATGAATCCTTACGTCCTAACCAGTCATTGCCAAAATGATGTATTATTCCGGCTTGATGGTGACACCAGTGAGAGCAAAAGCCTCAACAATTGCTCATATAACAGTATGCATCCACTCAAAACACATGGTAACAACAATAGACCTTCAAATCAAAGCCTGTGTGTACTATCCACATGGTCATAAAGAAGCTCCATTATAACAGAGTGTGTACCATGACACGTACCTAAAATTGCAACTTAATGACATGATGTCACTTGACAGGATACAAGTATTAACTGAGCCAATTTTCATCAAGTTCCATCAAGGAGGACCGACCCCCATGACAGACCCGGCCCCTCTTGTTTTGAGGAGGGTTTTCTTCTTCTTCTTCTTGGTTTTTTTTTTTTTTTTTATTTGTTTCTGAAAATAAGAGCGTATATCTGCCCCCTCAGCCTCTCGAGGGGTTCAGACTACTTTTACTGATGGAGGATAGATAAGTTTAAACAAGTGAGAACATAGTGCTTCAATCATTTCCATTTGACCCATTGATCGGCTCACGTCCCCTCATCTCGAATCCAAAAGGCAATATTCCTTGGACCCACTTCAAGTCGAGAGAATTCACGTACGTACGTTCAGCCACCTCCACCAACTAATTTTCTACGCTGGTTCTGCCCATCCCGATTTTCTTGCTACTTATTATACAAAGAACACTCAACTCTTTCCTATGTGTAACACTCACACCCCACCCATCAGATTTTTAAGCCTGGAACATCTTACATTCTAACTTGAAAACTCAAGTTCACAACATGTTTCCCCCAAGGGACACCATAAAGTTGACCCCAGTTCCAGTTCGACCCTTGTCCAAGTTAAAACTACGTACCCTGGCATAAATCGGACTGTGACTTGGCCCGCAGGGTATGGTTCCGGCTCATACTGTAACCGTGGTGGTGTTCGATCTGTTCTCAATTTGTATCTTTTAAAAAACTAACTTGAAAACGTAATTGCTTTGTGATTCCAAAGAATTGCAAAAAAAAAAAAAAAAAACAAAAAACAAAAAAAAACAAAAAAAAAAACAAAGAGAGATCGCAATCAACAGTAGGTAAATAGTTTTTATTTTCATTTTTATGAATATATCCTCCCTTTTTATTTTTATTTTTATTTTTTACAGTAATTTCTACTTCCCCTCAATCTCTCTGTCCATCTTCATTACTTTCCAAATTGCAATATTATTTTACTAATTTAATTTTAATTATTTACTTATATTGTTATTATTCAAAAACAATATATTTATTTATACTCTTAATTTTATTTTATTTTCAGATACTAGGGAAAAATTTGGAGAAATTATTTCCCCAACAAATGTAAGGATAAGGCCGAGAAAATTCAATTTCAATTTCCCAAAATAATGGAGCATAATTCTGATACGTCTAACCTTTCATTATAAAGACACATCTTCTGCCAATCTAGGCAAGCCAACATGTGGATTTTGATTTTGAACTTAACTATGTAACAAAACAGTAGAAAAAGGTGTAAAAAAACATGCAAGTCATTAATGGGTCATATACTATTTTTATTTTTTTCAATTCAATATCTTTTTTTTTTTTTTTTTTTTTTACCAAAGTTACCACCAAATTTTTACCTTCTGACTCTTTGACAGCCGTCACCAGTAAGAGACGGGCAAGACTCAATTCTTACATTTTTAAGGAGCACTTCATGAAGGGTCCTAAGGACACAGACAATCACATAGCGGCGATATTCAATAACTGCTAAAATACATAATTGTTCAAAATAAGCATCCGACAGAAACAAAGTTGAGGTAAAAACATAAATGTAAATGCTTAGGTATACTTCCTGTCACCCTTTTAAATTATTTCATTACTCTCATGCCAAAAACAAAGAAGAAATCGCTAGAACATAGTTTAAGTTAACTACTGTCAAAAAGCTTTAAATCATGTTTGACCACTCTCACATGTACGCCACGTAGATTTTATAAACAAAAAGAAATTACAAACACCCTCCATTATTTTTTATGGAAGCATGTCTATATGTTGTAACATTTCGAGTGAACATTGGCAACGTGAGCATTACGTGATATTGGATTGATACCTATCAGAATTTACCAAAAAAATGTGTTATTGCATTTCCAAGTGTTTAATGATAGCCATATTGCACGCTTGATCACAAACTAGAACGGTTCAACCTTTTGATTGAAATGTAATTAGGTTACATTTGCGCACAAGATGATAATGAGCAATTGGGTTACATTTCCAGCAACGACCCAGACAGCAATAACACATGTAAGTCAAGAATTTGAGCACAAGATGATAGAAAGACTTGCTGTTATTAGGTTACATTTGCGAATGGTCACAAATATAAATATATAATCCAAGTTCACCAAGCTACTGGTTGAGGACTAGAGGAGAAAAGGCCAACTACAATAGTTAGGTCATTGCAGGGAGAGCCAATGATGGTCAATGCACATTATACAATCTGGGTGTGTTAGGTCACTATTCAGGACATGGTCATATTTAAAACATGACTATGAAGTGAAATGGTTTGTTCAGAGCTCGTATATAATGAAGACTCTTAGAATAAGCACATGATGATAAAGGCACATAACAAAGTAGCACTCCTTGGTTTTTGGATGGCAGCAAGATGAGATAAAACTACCAATGAAATTCAATGAATGCAAGCAAAACTATATTATTCAAGTGCGTTAGGTCATTCTTTTAAACTATGATCACAGAATACCTATGACAATCATTTGCGGTAAAATCCAAAATATTCAATATGCAATCCAGATTCGTTATGTCACTAATACGGGAGAATATGAATGTTATTTGCAAATGGCTCAATACCATTCTTTTCTTCATCCATTGCTTCTGCTCAACAACACAACACCGGAGAAATATCACAGGTTACAGAGAAATTAGGAACACAACTTTTACCAAATGGAGTAAATATAATAATCCTCACAAGTTCACACTGATTAGGATCTAACCACCCCAAAACATGTCAGTGCAACTTTTTGTAATGGTGGAAAATTGTATGTAAATGCCAACTTTGGTATTGGGAACTGAGGCCTTATGTGAAAGTCACCTACAAGCCACAGGGCAGCGAGTGGGTAGGTTAGGGGTTAAAATCCCAGCCTCTCAGTCCAAATGGCATTATGATGGGCTCTCAATCTAAGTGGTGTCCAGCTGCTAAGGTACCAATGTTTGGCAATAATGTCCCCCTGCCCTCTAAAGACTGTAATCCCCAAGAAAACTTTGATAATTAAACAGAAATGGTAAATCAACGAGACATGAAATTCCTTTCCAGGAAAATGTAAAGCTGACAAATTTTTTACATATAGTGAGCATAGAAAAGCTTTATACACAACATGGTCAATACTGGTCAGGCAGGAGAGGTAACCTGTCCAAACTGCAGAATGATTCATTTGATTCACTGCTGTTACTTAGTAAGCCACCAAGCACACCATCAGTATCAACTGTTTCAATAGATTTCTTGTCTTCATCCTCCTGAGTCTGGTATGGAAGGATACGGAGGCACACAAAGGGCTCCGTCCCAATTTTTTCTGCTTGTAGTTGGTATTTTTCAATGAAGCCAATTTGAAGAGAGAGAATGTGCAATGGCCTTGGCAGCAGCTCCACTGCTTCTCCTTTTGGGATTACTACCTGCTCAATGGCCATCCTCGCCTCCTATAAGAGGAAAAAGACTTTATGGTGTTGAAGCAGTATGCTGATTGAACAAGGTTTTCCGAAGCCTAAACAAGAATAATGGTGCAGTAGGTGCAGTGAAATCCTTTTTTCTCTTTCCTCTTCTCCCTTCTCATTGGTGGTGTTTACCATACATTGACCATTCTAACTATTTTCTTTCCTTTTAACCAATTTTTTAAAATTGGGACTAAAGTTTTTTTTGTTTGTTTTTTTGGTTACCAATTTTCTAACTTCTTTCTTCTCAGTTTCCTCATTAGACAGTGAGCTTCTCCAGGGTCAACATACTTTGAAACTCTATTAACACAGTTACACTGTCATCCTAAAAAAGGTGTATCCTCAATTTTTCTCTTCCATAAAAAACGTTTAAAATGACAAGTATTAATGCTTTTTATATTTTGCTGCTTCAGATGCACTGGCCCTTTTCACCTTTTGAATAAACCAACACTGTCCCTCCCCCTTCCCCCACCCAGAAGATTAAATAAACAAAATTTTTAAGTTAATCATTGGGGCAGAGAAAGGAAAAAACAGGTTTCATAATTGTACTGTTCTTACTGAGCGATGGCATGAATACTGGTCCCTCAAATGGTGCAAATTTTGATATTTTTGTCAACATAGCTAGGATCCTGTATTCTACAATAAGACACAGCAAATGGCTTTCATAGCCTTGCATCTACTTTTAAACAGGAATATGAAAATGATCCTCACCTCGAGGGCATCAATCTTCTCTGATGAATTGGTATTGACATCTGATCCAGAATCCTTTAATCCATTAGCATGATCATTTATCAACTCTCTGATGGCCTTTGTTATCTGCACCAATGAGCTTGTCTACAAGGGAAAATATAAAATTCAAGGGAATCCAATTAGGAGAAGACCCAGCAAAGGCCGATAAAACAACTGCTATTAACCTTTATCACATAAATGGGTATGCCATGAGCTTTAGCAGCAACTTGGATCTTGAGATTCTTCTTGAGCTTGGATTGCAAGGCAAGTAAAGCATCTGCCTCGCTGAAATTATCCGTTAATTGAACAGCAGTGTCCGCCTTCAACTGATTGATCCCTTGAATCACACTCGTCTCCAGAATCTAGAATAACTGCTCATTATGTTAGTTGCATGTCCAGTATTTTCACAGTAGATCCAAGTTGACAAACTTGGGATGGAAATTTGACAAACTTAAGCTGAGAAGTGAATCAAGTTCACTTTCCATTTGAATGTGGTGCTCAATCATTTGGAAGTTTATATTAGTAGAATAAACAATTTGATATTGCTATACCGATTTTTTATTTTTTATTTTTGTGGGACAAGATGGCTTAAGTAACATACAGTTGAAGAGAGATGTCTGAGGTCTCCCTAAGTCCGAGGCACAAGCCAGCATCAAGGTTGTTCTGATATTTAATGCCTGAGGGTAGAGGCACAAAAATGGTACTAACCCAAATGCTCTAAGAAACCAATTCCATGTTGATAACTAGATCATACATGCAAGCAAATGTTCTCAGATGCACATCCATAGGTCATCTCTGCATTTAGCATCCAAGCCCTTCAATTATTCAATGTTTCCTTTCAATTTCTGATTGCATCAAGCACAAGGGACAAAAGCCACCTAATAAAATGAATAACCCTAAACTCTCCTAATTTTATTTATAAAGTTATTTTACTGTCACAAATCATAGCAGATTAAAACTGAAGAAGGAAAAACTGATAACAGCATGGTAACAGTTACACTGGAAGAATTACGGACCAGTAGTTAATCAGTTAATATCAAGGTGATGAAATCTTACACCATAAACATATAGGCAAAGCAGTGCCTCATCTGGCAATGAGTTCTCTCTCAAGTTGGGATCACTCTGTTTAATCTTCTGTAATCCCAAAGAATTCATTTTACGAACTTCAAAGTTTGGGAAATGACCTGTGATAAAAAAGCATCACAACAAATTATAAAACTAGAATAAATACAAAGGAAAGCCCATAACCGCCCATAATAATTTAGTGGAGCATAACTACAACCTGAAGTAGTAATGATCATATCTAACTAAACCAGACAGCAAGCATACCTAAGAGAATGGCATCCACTGTTGCTTCTAGGCTGCAATGAACTCGCAGTTCATTCTTTGATACTATCTCCACACCACAACTAAATGTTGAAGGTCCTTTCCTTTCCAGCACTGTTTTCTGGGCACCTCTTCTATTTGCTTCTTCATCCCCTAGGGTCACACTCTGAAAATTTATTGATTCCCTTAATGCTTGTCCATATACAATTCAATCAATTGACAATTTTAGAGATCCTCGAATAAACTGCAATAGTGAACTCTTACATATTCTGGCAAATCGTTTAATGCTAGTTGAAATTTATTCGAGTATGACAGTAAAATCAGTGAAAACTTAAGTATGCCTTGATGATTGGTCTAGATCAGTGCTTCGACAACAAGAGATTGTTCAAGAAAGCAATAAACAGTTTTACAAGTTTACAACCGAAGAAACAGTAACTGGAACTAGTGATAAGATTAAATCAATTAGCCAAAGAATTACTTGACAAAGTTAAGAAAACATCACTGACTTCAATTTCTCTAAGCCGAAAGATGATACACAAACAACTTACGTAAGTAAGAATTAAGCTCATATTTTTTATTTAATTAAAATTTTCCTTTACCTTTAGATCTTTGCATATAAATCTTTTTAAAGTTTCAACGTTATTAAAGTCTATATCAACTTTTTTTATGAAAATTCTAAAATGTTTGAAAATTTTTCCAAAAAAGAAAAATTCCAGAACTGGAACCGGAACCAAACTGCCTAACCACAGTCTGGTCACATTTCAACCTTCACATGCAACTGTAACTGATTCGTAATCGGAACAGGGCTCAAGTCTAAATCGAGAAAAGCTAAATAATGACTCATTTTCATCAATGAAATCATTTTCACCTGTATTCCTCCAACAAGCATCTCTAGAGAAGGATTCATAATTAAATTTTCTATTGTAACTCCATGAACAGTGGCCACTAGCTGAATTCCTCGCTGTGCAATTGTACTTGCAGCCATGGCTTCAGGTTTTGTTCCAATTTCATCTATCACAATTACTTGAGGCATATGATTTTCAACTGCTTCTATTAATACCTGAACAATTGATTAACATAAACATGACCATATCTGACAACTCCTTCAACAACAAATAACAAAGTAAGCTATATAGATCCATACATATTAAAACAAAACAATTGAAAGAGGTAAACCGGATCACCTAAAAAAATGTAATCCAGATTGGTCTCCAATCTGGTTCAATGTTCTGCTCTTTCCATCTTTTTATCCCTTTCAAGATGAATGATGTAAAGACTCCTAATGGTGTCAAAAGAAATAAACACATGCATTGGAAACTTACATTTTCTGAGCCTTTCCATGGCCCAAAGGACACAGCATTAGTCAAAATATTTTTGCTTTAAAAGCAGTAGATATAATGTGTATATGAAAACTATAATCCACTAAATTTCTATAAATCTATCTTGAGTTAATTTGGTAGAAATTGCTAAAGCATGACCAAAGAGAACCAAAATGATGCACGCTTCTAACTCATACCTTATGTTGCATATCAGAACTGGGTACTTGCATCCGACGAGCATTACCTATTCCTGCATGAGGTATATCACCATCTCCTCCTATCTCATTTGAGGTGTCAACAATCATTACTCGTTTCTTGTAATCATTTGCAAGCATTCGAGCTATTTCCCTGCATAACTTAGAATTTCATGTCAATCTAAAATCAAAACAATGAACCCAAGAGTTTCCAAAAACTAAACATTACTAAAACTATGCATTAGCATATCAAGTTCAAATTTCAAGCCTAGACTTTGATTGAAGAACATTATTGGTGCATATGATATGACTGCACCAATTGCATGATTTCTCTTGCCGGGCAATGCAAGAGAGAGTAGCACGTCTACAAACCACATTTATGTTCCTTATGCTTAATTTTCTGTTTATAGAAATGGGAAATCAAAGCCAGTAAGTGCAGGACGGTTCAAGAATTTTGGCCAAATCATTGAGAAATTCAACAGTGAAAAAAAAAGGCCATAAGCAGAGCACAAGATATTCCAAGAAAATTTGAGCTTCTCTAAGATTCAAACTTCACTGTTTGTTGCATGCTAGCAACCTAATTTGCTTCCCTCCTATTTCTCCAAATATATTTTCTCCAGACTCTTCTTTATACCCAGAAAAGTAGAAAACCATTTAATGTTTTATATCAGATTATGACAAGCTCTATAATGAGTTTCACATTCCACAGTTACAAGCTTCTCCGAAAATTAAAGTTTGCATGATTTCAATTTTTTCTTAAAATGCTTGACCATCTGTGGATTTTCATTTTCTTAGTATATAGAGGCATTTGAAATAGATGGACTTGAATTGAGCTGAACTGGGGAGTGGCAAAGATTTTCACAGAGCCAAAGTTGAAGGATTTAAATTTTTTCTTTTTTTAAACATGCTTGACAATCCCTGGCATTTATTTTCTTATTATGGGAGGCTTTTGATTCAGATGAGCATAAATTGAGCTGAGTATGGAAGTGGCCAAAAAACCAGAAATTCATTGTGACTACATTGCAAACAAATTTTGCAGATAACCTGGTAGGCTGCATTTGAGAGGCTATTCCAGTCAGTTAGGTGATTGCAAAATGCAATGCTAACAGCAGAAATGTCAAGTTGACATAGGCTTCCAAAATCAGTGTCCTCAAACCTGAAAAGGCCCAAACAAACCTAAACATTGTGCATGCGACCTATAGAAAGTTCTGCTAACCTCATACAAAAAATAGAGACTATGTATCCCCCCCCCCCCCCGGGTGGGAAAAAAAAAAACAGGTACTCCAGTTTTGAATGTTTACCATTTCAATAGAAATAAAAAAAAAAAACTACTCAGTTATGGGCCTATACCTACCAGGGATAAGTCAATCTCCAAATATGAAATTCATGGGAACTAAATGAAGACAAAATAAAATGGGAATGATAGTGCCAAGCATACCAAAAAAGGAATGTACTAACCTGACAATTGTGGTCTTTCCAACCCCTGGCGGTCCAATGAGCAACAGAGAAGCCCCATCCTGAACTAAATCTCTCAATAAACTAGCACTGCCCGGTATTGCCCTGCCAACGCGACAAGTTAAACCAATAATCTGGCCCTTTCGGTTTCTGATTGCACTGATGCGGTGTAATGTCCAGCTAATGCCTGCTCGATTGTCAATGGCAAAATCACCAACCTGCAATCTGCCATTCAAGTAAGAAAAAAATCGCTCTTTTTCTTTAATTTCTTGTACCATTAATTTGATATTTCAATTCGACTTATCCTTAGGAATAATGATGTGGCAGCAACTCAGTGAAACCATGTATCAACAATGCACAACAGAAAGAACATTGGACAGCAATTCTATCCACACTGGTACAGAAAGGTACGTTCTTTCTGTCAATTAATGAGAGTGATGAGCAAAATCTCTCAGAAAAAAGGTATTAGATCCTCTATGAATCGACATACCAAATATTCTCTTTCAGTCTTTCTCCATTGCAACTTGTCAGTTAAAAATAAAATAGAACCCTTTTTAACAAAAACAAATAGACCTCCCAAACCCTTTACAATATAATGGCATTGCCAATGCAAAAAATTCTCACACGCTGTAGAGCCTAAGGAATGGTCAAATCTACGCAGTGCTACTCTTGTTTACTGAGGAAAGATTGTTCTCGGGAGTTGATTCTGCGACCTACAGATCACAATGGTTTTACTACTACATTAAAGCCGGCCCTTCAAACCCTTCATAATATGGTCCAATTAAATTTGATTTACACCATCGTGACAAGAAGGGAAATGCTAGAGATTCCCTTATTCTAGAATTGCACTTAAGAATGGCCCCTCCTGAACATGAATACGCAAACACCTAAATAAAACATCAAAACGCGAGAGGTTTGGATGGAAAATCTTGAGGGCAGCGCAATAATTGAATAATCAAGTGTCACCTGCGAAGTAGCATGCTCCAGATCGTCAAGTGTAATCAATGAATCCGACAAAACAAAATCACCGGAAGGAAACCTGGCGAGCGGCTTCCGTCCAAGGTCCATAACCACCTCAACCAAGTCCCGAAGCTCCGGGTGCTCGCCGGCCCTGATTTTCATCTCCTCCGGCAAAAGGGCCAAGAGCTGGCCCAATTCCACGTCAAAATCATCACCTGGTGCAGAAGAATTGGAAACCGAAACACACCCACAAAGTCTTTTGATGGGAATTTTCCGGGGAAACTGTTTTGGAAAGGACAGAAGGGCTTTGGAGGTGGATTTGAACGGCAGAGCTGGATTGTGGAACTGGGTCAAGCGACACTGCGGAGGTAGGATCCGAAGCGCAGACGGAACACGCAGCATTTGCTTTCAGGCGTGAATTTTTTTTTTTTTTCAGGGTGTGGGGCGGCCGGTTAATGGATTCTCTTCACGAACGAAAAGTTAATTGTTTCTTATCTCCATGCATGCGAGTGGATGAGTTTTTTTTTTTTTTTTTCATGTGGTCGTTCTTACTATCGATTCATTGTAATCTAATAGTTATAAAAAATTTTGTTTGTTATTACATGATTATAAATTCGAATCTTTGGTAAGATATTCGATAAAATTAAGTAGTAAGCGTTCGCATGTTGATGGGAGCATCACTCCCTTTGGAAATTTTCATACAAAGTCCTATTTTAGTGAGGGGAGATTGGTACAATTCGTGGTGTAATCATTTTGAGTTGAACATTTATTAGTTTTGGATTACGTCAAACTTAGAGGTAGACAAAATGACAATGGAGTTCTGCCACTGTCGAACGAAAGTATCACATCCAAAAGGCTAACCACAAAATAAATGGATCAAAGTTCGAGAAATGATTCAAACAAATTGGCAACCATTGTTGGATTCATTTTGTGTCAGTTTCCCATCAGTTTTGGATTCTGGTAGAGCAAAAGAACGGGCGTGATGGAATTGAGCATGGCTAAGTTCACACCCACGAATGACGAAGTTCCCAGTTCCCAGGTCCCAGCCATGGAAGATTCCATTCAACTTCAAGACAAAGACCGCTTGGCTAAACAGCTACAAATGTATTTCTTCGCAGCATCGAGACTTTCTTTTGCTGCCCTCTAATTTTCTATGCGCAATTAACTAGGAAGTCATGTAGATGAAAACTAGATGAGTCTTACTTAACACATGATCAGAAGATCCAAACTGAGGAGAGTCAGATTAATGTTATGTTAATGCCAACGTGACATAATTCTTTTTACTATTTCTTTTTTTTATTATTTTTTTTTTGAAAATTTTCACCAGAAATGAATAAATTAAATAAATTGGGTTAAGAATTTTGAAAAATCAAATAACATTTAATTATATATTCTTTTATTTCGTCGTTAATATTTTTGTTAATTTATTGGGAAAGGACTCACCTTTTATTCTTTATGTTAATTAAGAAAATTGGTTCCGGCGAGGCTCGAACTCGCGACCTTCGGCTCATAAGACCAACGCTCTAACCAACTGAGCTACGGGACCGTTTGAAATCGTCCCCGGAAATTAAACTATTTGAAAGATTTAGATATAATTGGGTTTCTTGGCGGAGCCTTTATGGGATATTTTTATCGAGCATCTATCGGACACATTTCGTTTCGAGTCAACCAAATGTAACTAATTTATACGACAAATATATTTCATAAAAATAAATTTAATGAGATCATTATTATAAGATATTTATTGTATTAAAATATTATTCTTAAATTATTCTTGATCGATGTAGTATTAAAATGAAACAATAATACAACTACAAGATTTTCACATATTGTCTTCTTTTTTTTTTTTCAAGGAAAGAAATAATTAGTTTTATAAATTAAGAAATAAAGATATTTAAATAAATATGTAAATATTTATTAAAAAATAAATTCAATAAATTAACATCTTATGAGAATTTTTAAATATAAAATTATTATTTACTTTTATATTATATTTCTTAATTATGAATCACTCGTGAAAGTAAATATTATCAGAAAGAATATTTTATTATTTTTAATTAATATTAATTTAAAAAATTCTTAGCAAATATGAATGAAGATTTATAACAAAATCATAATACTTATTCGTGAAATCAATTACTAAAGATTAGAACACTTGATAATTAGGCATCAAATAAACTATATATTAATTGTATATTCTATATCTAATTAAAAATATTTAATAAAAAAAATTGAGTTACTTTGCTAATACACATAAATATTATTCATACCATTTAAACATTTTTATGTTTAAATGGTCATGATATATTGCTAAATGCTAATTTTCATATTAGAATATAAACGAGTTAATTGAAGAACTATGCAATAAATTAAGATAAAATTTAATTTATTTAATTTTGTGATATTATAATTTATATTTATTATTAATGTATTATAAATTTAATGAATAATATAAATAAAAATCTTCAAAGATCCCAAATATTTTAACTAATATTCTTCACATTTAAATTAGACTAATAATATATTTAACAATTAACTCTGTTATTAAGAATCAAAAGTTTCAAATTATTATTTTTACAGAATTTTTAGTAGACATATATATTACATATGATTTCTAATTTTTGTATTAGAGTTTGGTGATCATATTAGGTATAATTTAATGATATACTTAATTGTTAAGTAAAATATACAAAAAAAAGTAATGTTAAATTATAAAATTTTTTAAATTATTATGAAATATTATTTTTATTAATATGAATATTTTTAAAAAATATTTTATTTATAAAAATTATAATATTTAATATTATTCAAGATTAAATGCGATGGAGAGAATCTTCTAACTAGGAACCCTATTGTATCTTTTCTTATATCCAACAAAATCTTGGCCTATGTCACCCAACAAAAGCACCCAATATCTCGCTGGCCGAAAAGAGAGAGGGGGGGGGGTTGCCTATGTCATGGAGGCCCCACACCACTCTGATGCCCTAGTGGGCCCAGATGTGGGGCCAATGAAAAAGTTGTTTGTTTCCCCATCCCACACGAGCGAGCAAGACAATGGACAGCGACGGTGTGGGCCCTTTTGAAAAGAAGGTAGAGATTGTATCGCCGATTGGCAAACGAATGAATAAATTAGATGGCGAGTCTCAATCCAAGCTTTGACCTCTCCGGCTATTACTTTTAGTGCATTTCCACTGCTTCTTTTCTTCCTCCACGTATCCAAAGTTTCCCATTCTAGTCCGCATGGTTTTCTTGATTTATATATATATATATATATATATATATATATATATATATATGACTTGAACTGCTGTTGTTATAAGTTTTGAGGGATTAAAATTCGAAATTTTAAAAATAAGTTTTTTAATTATTTTTTGAGAAATTTATGATTATAACTTTTAGTTTGTGTCAACCACATATAAGAAATACTCACCCCATCTCATAAATTTATTCGTTATAATAAAGACTTCAAAAAAAAATATTTTATTGTGTAAATTTATTAAGTTTTAATATGATGAAAAAGAAAAAGAAAAAACAAAACAACGAGATTCGGTGGTTAAACGGTGAATTCTATGCATGCATAAAAATGAGGAGTTGGAAAACAAGCAAGAGATGTCTGGAAATGAAAATAAGCAAAGCAGAAGGTCGTCACGGTGGCACTTTTATTAGCTCCATTTAGTAACTCAAAAAGAGAGAGAGAATTAGAGGAAGCTGAGTTGGGTTTGGGAGAGAGAGAGAGATCATGAGAGTGGATCCAGGAATCAAAAGAGGAGAGTGGAGCGAGAATGTGGGCGAGGAATGAGAGAGAGAGAGAGAGAGAGAGAGAGAGAAAATAAATAAATAAATAAATAAATAATATATACATGCTTCTGTACTTCTTTAGATTTGCTGGATGTTTGAATTTTGCATAATAACAATAAAAAATATGAAAACCCCAGAAACAAGACAGCTTTTATTTGCAATTTGTTTTTGTTATTTTGTGTGATCTTGTCTCTCAGACAAACAACTAACAACATTTGTTTGAGAAAAATCCGAAACCTCTTCAGATTCTCTCTCTCTCTCTCTGTGTGCTGAAAGGCTGGCTTGGTTCATGGGTTTGTTCCTTACCTCCTAGATATAAAGATATGATCTTGACTCCATAACCTGCGAGATTTTTGGTACATTATTGTTTTTTGAAAGCACATTTGGTTTGGGTTCTCCAAATTCTCCTAGATTTTTTTTGATAAGTCAAATTCACCTAGATTTTGCTGTTGTAATCTTCAGATTTTGATTTCAAATTTTTATGGTTTCATGAATTTCAAACTCTCTCTCTCTCTCCCTCAATCTCTGCGTTAAGCTTATTTCTTCTTCAAACTTTATAACAAGAAGAATGGCCAATAGTCAAAGTGGTAGCACTAGGGGCAACAAACTTAAGATTTGAGTGTGTCCTTACAAATCTCTCTCTTGTTTTTTCTATGAAAACTATAACTTCCAGTCTTGTCCTATTAAATTAGTAAGTTTCTACGAGATCAGAAACGATTCTATTGTAATACAGAAGGATTAGTAGTCTAAGCAGCAAAGATTTGGTTCTTCCTCTACATATCTGCAGATGGGCTTGATTTGAGCTCCTGGAAAATCATGTGCACATGCATTACTTTTGGAGGATAACAAAAATGGCTCAGGAGGAGGAAACCCAAAAGCATAGCAATAGTATTAGTGGTGGTGGTGGTGGCTTTAATATGGGAAATACTGGTAGATCTTCCAAGAATCAGAAGCAAAAGAAAGTGCCACAAAGAGGTCTTGGCGTGGCTCAACTAGAGAAGATCAGACTTGAAGAGCAACAAAAGAAGGATGGTTCAATAATCTTGCCATCTCCACCTCCCATATCACCAGCCAGACCCTCCAATTTCTCAGTGCCACTTCCCAGTTACCAGTCCTTTTCCTCTTCAGTAACATATCCTCCTGACTTCTCATCTCCAAATTCCATGCATAGGCCACAAAGCAGTGATGCTGTTAACTCTGTGGGTTGGCAATCGATTCCTGTTCAAGGACATGGAAATGCTACCAAGATGTTAAATTCATGTCAGCACAGCCTTGAAAGGGAGAGTTTTGGGGTTGATACAGGGTTGTCTTTTCAGTCAAGTTTCCATTTTTTTAGTGAATCCAATCCCATCTACCCTGTTCCTAGTTTCATGCAAAAAGCACAAAAACATCTACAAACTTCACACTCTTCTTCTTCCTCAATGGTAAAGATAAATTCTTTCTTGTTTAATTTTAGTTTGTTTCCCTAATGATTTTTTTTTTTGTTCTTAAATTCTGGAAGTTTTAGTTTTGTTATTTTATGGATCTACAAAAATTTGTCTAGGTGAATGCCTCATCACTAAGCATTTCATCATCTGCACTAAGTTTCCAGACGGAGCCCCCTTCAAACCAAAGCTATCATGGCAACTATACATCTGTTTGGCAAGAGGAAGAAAAGGCAATTTCTCTTCTTTTCCAATCTTAGTTCTTCATGAATTTTATGGCCAGTTATCTGTCTATATATAGTTTCGTAATACCCATATGAAGAGGGACATGATAACTGATGCCCAATTGTTCTGCTATTGTTGAATGATAGTGGTACGACATCTAATACGCGGACTGCTTTTACTGATTTGTGAATTTGGTTGAAATGTAGTATAGATGGTTGGTATGAAGAGGCCGTGTCCCTTTTCTGTTGACAATTCTCTGGCCTCTTCTCTCCACTGCAAAATTCCTCCCATTAAACACCCCGTTAGTAGATCAGATGATCAATCTGGTTCATTTGGCAATAGAGAGGCTCACAGTTTCTGTCCAGGCAACAACAATTCCAGGTTTCACTTCATCCTCTTGTTTCTCTTTCTTTTTGTGTATATTTGCTTAGCTCCTGTGCTTTCCTTCAGAATTTATTATTTTTTCAAACTTTCAGGGAAGGACCCTCCTGTTCTTGTTCAATCTTGGAGCCTAATTCAAGAAAAAGCGTCGGAGAAAATGGGGTTTTCAATGGAGATTTTCTGACACTAGCTCCTCCTGCAACTGATTTGACATGTCCAAATTCCAAGTTCAAGCACCCATCAGCCGCCCTAGCCTTCAATGATTATGACACTATTGTCTTTGGTTCACTGCCTTACCAAGTAAGATTTATTTTTAACAGCTACGGACTTTTCATGTAACTAATTTCATTTTTGTTCCTGTAATTATTGCTTCTTTTGAATTTTGTTAAAAGCGTAACATGGAAGATCCTGTTCTCCAGCCAGCGCCAAGTGTACCAAATCCACACCGGCCTTGTCACAGCTTCTTGCCAACAACAGTCATGCAAACTGGCCAAGCAACTAAGACTTTTGGCGATTGTAATGGTGGTGAAGTGGGAGAAAATGTTGATCTAAATTTGAAGTTGTAAATGACTTATACTAAGCACCACTCAGTGCCATCTTTGGCAGGCCAGCTGTATTCTCCGTTTGAGAACATTATTGGAAGTTCTTTACCCCTCAGCCAGTCTAGTACATAGCGTTGATATGTCTACATTTGCATATGCAACCCACAGTTTGAAAGTGACCCAGAAGTCTTGGCCATGTGAGGGCGCAAGATAGGGAAAAAAAAAAAAAAAAAAAAAAACAAAGTGATAGGGAAGATGCAATTTGCCGTTATAGGTGCCATTTATTTTTATTTTTTTTTTAGGTAAAGAGAAATTTTGTTGTTGATTGTGGCTTAAGTTGTGGGGATTTTCTGCCTTTGTTTTGTTTTGTTGTTTGTTGTTTGATTCTTGGGTGAGTTGAGCGACTCTCGCACTTAATTTAGTAACAAACTTTTGCATGTGGTCTATGAGCCAGCTCATTATGCTTTTTGTTTCGTCTTTCTTTTGGTGGGGCCTCTCATATCCGATCTTCAATAACGACAAGAAGGGGGAACCACTTAAGGTTTGAGTTTCGTTAGGTAACAACACGATACCATATCCGAAAGACAATGAAACATATAAAATAGTAAAAGAGTGTGGTTGATAACCACTAAACTGCGCCCGGTTGATATTATAAAAAAATAAAATAAAATAAAATTATTTGTTAGGTTTTAATATTTCTTTGTCAAACCAAAAGGAATGAGAGGAAAGAATTCGTAGAAACATTTTCTTTATTTCCTCTTCCCTTATAAATTTTTATAAATAGGGAATCGATTTCAATTCAATATGGTAGAAGAAAAACCAAATGGGAATCTTATTTCCATACGTGCTAACACCATTGACTAATTTACAATGCTTTTCATCTCTGATGACAAGCTTTGTAAATAAATCAGCAGTGATTGAGCAATTCTGTTGTGCCCAACACCATTGCTAGCACCCAATAAAGGACTTCTACCTCCAGACTCGCAAAAATCATCTCAAATTCTCCGAGTTCTCGTACATTCAATATCATCTTGTATGCATAGAATCAAGAGTACTTGGATTTGATAATTATTCTACGACCAACCAAAGACGTAGTCAAGAACGTAGACAAGAGCCAGCGAGAATGGGTAGAGGAGGTAAGCCAGGAAACATGTCCAGAGAGGGAATGTTGAGCGGAAGCTGGCAAAGGCACCCATCACAATGCAGACGATAAAAATAACCAGCACTTCAGATGAAAAGTCCCATGTCAATCCCCTTATGTAAACAAGTGCCAAGAACACCGAAAGGCAAAGGAGGTTATTCATCGTTACTGCCCCATATAGCTGTAGCAAGGCAAGTTCTAGGTAAGTACAAAGAGTAGCTGAAAACTTTAAGTATGTTACAGATATAAGCTGGAACTACAATCCTAGTTCATTCTTAAAAACAACTTAACCCAACTCTCGTAATAATGTACAAGATACCATGGCACATCAGACATTAAGCAGTCGTGTTTTCATTTTTCCCATTACATACCAGAAAACAGTGATATTTATCAATAACATTGAGGTTTAACTCTTTTTAGACTAAAGGCCACAGATTCAAGTCACGGAAAAACTCTTGTCAAACCTAGGGACAACATGAAAAACCCTCTCCAGAACCCATGATCTGGGGTAGATTGCATTTGGCACACATTTTTTAAACACCTATTAGAAAGACCCAATGCTTCTTGGATTGTCGAGACTAGTTCTCAGTCTCTGTCAATCCAGCTTCAGGCTAACTGAAATAAGCAGACATTCTCAATTTAGGAGACACCCTATGAACCCCAGCTAGACATAGTTTCATCGCCAGCAACCATCAACAAGTTCACATCATGCAGACCATCTTTCTCCCTCAATTCTAAAATATGAAAAACTAGCAAAAAATTATACAGTACTCAAATCAAGATAACTACATTGGGCTTGGGTAACCGATGATTAACTTCCTAAGCAGTAACATTGAATTATCAGGATAAATAAATGAGAAATAAACCTCGGAAAATGTTAAAGAGGAAGTTCTGAGCTTTTTGCGGCTAGCAAAGATAATTGCTGACACAGCTTCACTAGAGTTGGTAGCCAAAGGTAGTGCAATGAATGAGATGAAGAAAGTAGGAATACTTGTTGCATCAGAAAAGTTGTTAACTGCATCAACCAGAGGATCAGCAAACACAGCTGCAATAACTGTTCCCAGCAACAACATCAGGATTGCTTTGACAGAGGCCCATTTGGAGTTTTCAACCTTGGTGCCCTCTTCATTTTCATCCTTCTCTTGTGGTTCAGGACCCAACAAAGCATGTTCTTTTCTTGTTTGCTGCACATAAGTTTTAATATTGTCATGACATGTAATGCAATGGACAATGAACTCATCATAGTGCTACCTACCACATTGAAGTCATTTATAAACTTCATCGTATGAGGACCAGAGTCAGGAGAGACTGGCCCTGCTCGCCTTGCTTCATCAAGCCATCTGGTGATACCAGCAATGAATTCTTCCTCATCAACACTTAAATCATTAGAAGTGTCAAAATCTCTCATTACTTCGGCCACAGCATTATCCCTATCAAAGTCTACCTCTTCAAACTGAATTCCAATAATCAGTGCTTTTAACTCAGAAACAGAGAGTCTGTTATCTTTATTTTCATCGATTGCCTCAAATAACCTGCAATCCAAAGGTCAGCACAATATACTAAATGCATCGGAATAAAAATGCAATAGCTTCTAAACAAAGAATCATTATTTTGGTTCTTGCTACACCTACCTTCGAATGACTTCTTCATTAGGTTTTCCATCATCAGTAATGAGCCGTCCTAAAGCTCTCTGTCTAAGGTGTTGTAGAATTCCAGATATCACATGTTTGAGCTTTGCATAAGCGAGCCGCCTCCTCTGAATCCATGGTTGAAAGACCTATAAAAATAGCATATGAAATAAGCCACCCCCTCTGAATCCATTGTTTGTACACTCACTCAATTAAAGCAAACAATTGCATAGTAGATTATACTTCATAGTCTACCTATATACCAATTCAAACTCGTAGAGAAATTTTTGATTAGATATACTCAAAATGAGGGGTCTTAGATAGGATTTGCAGGCTTGAGAGTCTTGTCCCAGGTTGAACATTCTGTCACTTTCTTTTCTTTTCTTTTTTTTTCAATTTTTTGGTATGTATGCATAGATATAGATATGCACACACATACATACGCAAACCTGTGCCATGGAACATTGGAACAAACAGCACATGAAAAAGAAAGCAGAGAATAAGTCACCTGATAAAGGCAGTAAGAAATCAACATCGAAAGAGATAAAATTAGTCCAATCAGGACTGCCAAGTGCCTTCCTGAGCTTGAATGAAGAGCTTGTGGTAGTTGGACAACAATAAACGGAATAACAGATATGGCCATTATCCTTGCAGCAAAGCAAGTCCAAATGTCAGTACTGACACCAGTGCCTGCAACCATTTTCACAATGAAGGGGACATGTTAAATGACTCACCCAAGTCAGCAGGTGAATTTCATTTACATAAATAGTATGCCACAAAAAAGGCCGCTGTCCTCTTCATGATTGGGAAAACTAGTTAATAATTAACTAAACCTAATTGAGTGCTTTGCATCTTTATCCACAACTACTTCCTCCCCATGAACTCAAACAGTGGCAATTACCAGCTAAGCTGAAACCTTTGGTGTCCACTCCATCAATTGCAATGTTATCTGTCTCTCGAATGTCACTTTTGCCAATAACAACACAGGTTCCCCAGATAAGCGTAAGTAGCATGACCGTTGAACCAGCCATCAAGCCCATTCCAACTGATACCTGACTTTGAGCTGTTGCCACACTTCCAGAAATTCCAGATACTGCAGGTGAAGAAAAAGAAGGTAAAACAAGGGTGGTCAGCATTTTGTACTGAAAATATGTATAATAGAACAGTCGAGAGAAAAATAATAACAATAATAATAATGCTGTAAATGATTGCTTGAGCTATAACTTCATGACCCGCAATCTACTTACGTCTCTCACATTGCCGGGAATCAATCAACGAGGAAAATTGCCATGACAAAGGATGTTTGATGGTAACATGTGTTTGATGTTAATATAAAAGGAATCCAAAAGAAATGCCAGTAAAAGATAAAATGAAGTTACACAACAAATAGGTAAGCAGCAGACAACAAAAACCAATAAAAAGAAAGAAAGAAAGAAATAAAAAATCTCCCTTTTAGCGTCAGCATCATGAGATATTTCTTGATTTAGATAAAAAAATCTCCATTTTTCAATGATCCGAGTATTATTAGAAATCGAAAACTAAAATTCTAGATTTGCGCTTCACAGTTCTGTCTCTCTGTGTGTGTGTTTTTAATTATTTACATGGGGTGTGGGATCGGAATTCAATCAATTTTCCATATATTTCTCTCACACTTTCCTTACAACCAAACAAAATCCGAGCAATAACTACAGAATCGCATGCCATTTCTGAATAAAGAAAATGAAAAGTTACCGAGGATGAGCATAGCGTCGGGGAGGGCGCCGAGCATGGGAAGAAACAAGCCTCCGACGATGCCAGGCCCCATAATCTCAAGCAACATCTCGCTGCCATTGGACAGGTAGGTGGCGGCGATGAACATGAGATATCCGTACACTAGGATCAAGAAAATATTTCCAAGAGTTGTCTTTGTGCAGGGCAAGAACCCATACGACTGCTCGCAGTCTGACGACGACAACTCCTCCTCCGCCGCCGCAGCAAAACGATCGAGGACGAGATATGTTTGGGATGTATGGTTGTGGCGGAGGCCATCGGACACCAAATCCGACGGCTCTGCTGTAGGAAGAAATCGGGGATGGACGCTTGAGGTCAGAAGGAGGACAGGCAAAACCAACAGACACAGCTTCCTTGGAGACATGTTTACAACTGACCAATGCTCTCTCTTTGTTTTCGTCCATTATTACTTTTATATATATATATATATATATATATCTAATATTATAACTAATTTAAATTAATATATATATATATATATATATATATGTATGTAATAACAAAAATAACGGTTACGAATAGGCACAACAATAGTTTATACTATGCGATCAAAGTTTTATATCATATGATATCTAGAGAGTCAGACAGGCAACTCCCGCCCGCGTGGGGCCCCGGAAGCGTCCGGCCGGCGGGGGCCCAGAAAGGTTGACCATTCATTCAAATCTTGAAATATCGACATAACAAATGCAAAAAGCAAGATTTCACTCGCGTAGATTCGTGACCTTAAACTTTGGAATTATCCATTCTTTAAAAAATAATATATATATATAAGATAAAAAAAAGTTAAAATAATTTTGAGTTGAGTTTTAATAAAATAGGAAAATATTAATCATCTAAATATATAGATTTTTATTCTTAACATTAATGTAACAATTTAATTTATTATGCATTTACAATCAGTATATATATATATAATTATTAATATTATAGGCACCAATTTTCACATTTCTTTTTCTTGTATTGAAAAAAATAAAATATAATAAAATCATGCTTATGGATTTGTACTAATTGGTACATTTTGGAAACTATTGCATCAGCACGCATGCCTTTACATCAAACTTTTAGGACTGCAAATTGCAGGTCAAAGGACAAGATATCGATCCGATTCTTTGCCGACAACGACTGGGCCTCTTTTTTTATGCCACGTGTATTCTAACGGCTTTTCTTTAACTATATAACGATCCCAAAATTCCAAAATTTTATAATCAATCCAATTTTAAAAGTTAGTGCACAAAATTCAAAGTTGACAAAAATCAACGTTATAAAATTTGTAAGGTTTTGTGATCCGACCGTGAACGTTTTCTAATCAGATTCAATGTAATTGGGAAAATTAGATGAAAATAAAAATTCAGTGTTGGCAAAAAGAAGAAAGAAGAAAATGTCGAGGGCAAAGCAAAGAGGCCAATAGGCTGAAATTTAAGTAAACCAACAGCAATGAACTTTAATTCGGAATATATATATATATTTAGACGATAGACACCAAGCCTTAACATTACTCGTTTCAGATTTAGAAGTGCAGAGCTTAAGGTTTTTTGAAAATTCACGCATTTCATGTAATAATGTCTATGTGCAATGGGATGCTTTGCCACGGTAGCGCCCTTGTAGGCATTGACAGCATATTTTGATAATGCATTTCACTAGCAGAAAGAGGCTAAGCTCTCTTAAAGTTAATTTAAATTTTCCCTAAATTAAAAATTAATCCTTATGTAAAATTAAATAATAAAACTCATATAATTTCATATCATTAGTAAATTACTATTTAAACAAACAAAAAATTCTATTAATTGAATACGATTTCAATAGATAAATAAAATTATATATTTATTATTATATAAAAGTTTGAATGTGTCAATTTATTATATATCTAATAAGTATGAATAAAATAGTTTGTATCTATCTATGATATGTATGCACCTTTTCATTTAATATTGTGTATTATCTTTGTATTAATAAAATTAAAATTTTTATGTAATTATCTAACAGCAATATTAAAATTACATTTAATGGAAATATCAAAGTTATTAATCTCTAACTTTAATTGTACGATATGACTAATTAATTTCTAACTTTTAACTCCTTGGTAATTTGATAACTTATTAAAGGAAAAACGAAGTAAGAGCATGGTATTGAAGACGTTGCAAGGGGAGGCCTCCGTTGATTGTGTACAAAACAAATTACGAGTCCAAAGGTAGGGTAAGAAAGGGTTTAGCTAAATAAATCATTATTTTATTTTATTTTTTTTATAAAAAAAAATAATTTATTAAAATATATGATAATCACGTTTATAACATTCAATATAAGACTTTTGTTATATTCTACTTTATCAAATTCAGAAACGATTTTCATATTTTTTTTTCTTTTTTTTCTTTTTAGATTTTGATAATAAATATAATAGAGTTGCATGATAAATATAAGAAAGTTATGTATTACTTAGGTTTATAAAATTTAAAATTCTTGTTAAGTTGAGATGCCGTGACACCTGCCACTCGTTTGTTGCAAGAACCAGTATGGTTCAGTTGGAGTAGTCCGTTTGCGGGTGCAAAGGAGTGCGTGTGCCCTTCAGGTAAGAGCAGAAGACTTTTCTTAAGTACCAAGTAACAATTTACTTGCAATTTAACGAGATTGCAATAAGTGAGGTCAAATGTTTTTCAGGAATTAATAATTTCAATTTTTATTTTTTAAATTAAATATTTTAATAAATAAAAACAAAAAATTTAGTTTAAATAAATATATTTCAAAATTTAAAATCTATTTAGATAAAGACACGTGTATGTGCTGGTCAATTTACGCGCTTCTCGACCAAGGAAAGTCTATATATATATATACTCGTAGGCACGAATGATTATAAAAATAATTTTAGATTATATTTATAAATACGTTAATATTATTAAAATTTTAAAAATAAATAAAATATTTATATAATATTATTTATTTAATTTTAAAAATATTTAAATATTTGATAAAATATGTATTATAATTTATCTAATTTATATTAATAATTTTTCAAATATATTTTAACTTAAAATAAGTATTCATAATTAAAAATTAAAAAATATATTTTTCAATTTTTTTAAAAATATATATTCATGATTTAGATGTTTTTCTGTTTTCCTTTTTTGATTTTTTTATTATAAAATTGATAACTTTTTAAAAAATATTTTTAATTTAAATAAAAATATACTTTTTAATAGTATTCACTGAAGATAATTTTTTTTTTTTAAAAAAAAAACTTACGGAAGTAGACGTTGATTCAAATAATCACATATCGACCACTTGCTCTCTCTCTCTCTCTCTCTCTCTCTCTCTCTCTAGCTTTCTCATGCTGTAATGATAACGGTAAGTAAAGCAATGCTTCTCCAATCCAAAGCAAGCGTCGCTCTGATTCAAAAGTTGTAGCCCTCGCCTCACCTCATCTGGATCTTGTTGCAGAAGCAGCTTACGAAAATTAATCATTAAGTAATACTTTAGTTCTTTTTAAAAGAAAAGAAAAGAAGAAAAAAAAAATCATCCCTCCAAAAAGAAACAAACTTGACCCGACTCGATCCGACCCGACAGAGGAAGAAGGAGGAGGGTGGGGGGCAGCGAGCGAGGGATGGCGGCGTACAGGGCGGAAGACGATTACGACTACCTGTTCAAGGTGGTTCTAATAGGAGACTCGGGAGTCGGTAAATCGAACCTCTTGTCTCGATTCACCCGCAACGAGTTCAGCCTCGAATCCAAGTCCACCATCGGCGTGGAATTCGCCACCCGCAGCATCCGCGTCGACGACAAGGTCGTCAAGGCTCAGATTTGGGACACCGCAGGCCAAGAAAGGTCGGTCCCATTCTTTCTCTCTGTGTTTGTTTGTTTGGTTGTGCAGGAGGATAGGATATTGCAATTTTTTGAATCGGATTATGTGATTTAGGGCCCGAATTTTCTTGATCTGTTTCTCTGCTCAGAAAAATCAGATGATGCAGATTAAGTGAAGTGATCCGTTGGCTTATTTATATTTATTTTTGTGCAAGAGTTGGAATGTTTGTGTACACTGTTTCTGAGAAATGCTTTGAGGTGGGGGGGGATGGGAATGAGTGTTGGAGTTGAAAGCATTGGTAGCTGGATGGTCCCTGAATATGAGTAATTGAGATCAAAGTGGTTGAATTGAATATAGCAGGAACAGATATTTTGGTTGATTAGGATTTCGAATTTGTGATTGTTTTTTTGGTACTCCTAATTTAACCGATATTTTGAAGCTATAAACAGCAGAAAGTTGTAAGATGGGAACGGGTGCCATCATGATCGTAAATAGATGACGGGCAAGTTGCCTGTTTTAACTTGATCTATTCTAAAGGAAACTCTGTAGTTCACTTGCACTGGAATAAAGGGGCGGAGTCTTAATCAAATAGTCTGAGTTATTTCACCCTCATATTCTAATTAAGCTCAAATTCTTTGAGCAAAATGGTCGGTCAGGGTTCTTTTGTTGCCTTTGATAAGAGACGACAGTCTGACAGGTGAATCAGCATGGATTTGTGATCTGATGCTAATGCTTTTAACCCGATGCCAGTATTTTTGTTGGTTTGAAATCCAAGTGAGTGTGCCTTGGGGGACCACCCTGTGGTTAAGAACTTAGACTTCCTTCTAGAAGTTCTGGGTGGGATTTATGGGAATGAGGTGCCACTAGAAAATCGATGGAGGTTGTTTTATACTGATTCTGCTAATATTACAAGACTTTAGTGTAACCTTACACTATTTGGGGTTCTCTTGAGTTTTCCTACCATCTTAAGGATAGGTTATCTATCATGCCAACACTTGTCTGACATAAGCAGAAGATCATGTATAATATGCCCTAAGTTTGTTTTATATGCTTGGGACACAGACCATAGCTTAAGAATTAACCATTTAGGCAAGAAGTTATAGGACTGCAATTACTCATTAGTTGAAGACACTGGTGTGTGTAAAAAGGTTATTATGATATTCTTGGGATATTATTTTGCTGCTGTATTGTACTTCATAAATGCATGCAGGGCCTTGCCTCGAAAGCAATCACATTGAATAAACATGGGACAGGCAGGCAATTGAGGCACGATTGCCTAAAAAATACTCAAAATTGGTTAGTCTAACACATTTTGAAATTTATTGCATATGAGCAAATATTTATTCTGCTGTTATGCCGATCTTCTCTGGAAGCAGGCCCAGGCTTAGCATGTTAGCTTGCAAATTGTCCAGTAAACCATGCTAATGTTGATGGTTAAATTTGGTGAGCTCAAGCTCTTTCATTAATGCCAGGAGCTGAGCTGAGCTTGGCTTGAACAAAACAAAATGTTGGCCTTAAGTGATCCTATTTTGCTCCTTTCTGGGGGTCAATTGTTTCTTCTTCTGCTTTTTCCTTTCCCCTTTCCATTTCCAATTTGTAGAACAAAAACTTGGACAGCTGATATTTGGCTGGCAGTGTTATTTCACTAAAGGGGCAGGGCATTTCTGGTTTTTCTTTCATTGTCATTGTTAAACCATCTGGATTGCTTTAAGGTCAGAGGATAATAAACAATAGTGGCAGAAAGCTGATTTACTTTTTTAATTATTGATTGTATGGGCTGTGATTTCTTGGCTTAAGAACCATGGAGGTTGATTGCTTTGTTTATTTTGCTGAAGATATCGGGCAATCACAAGTGCATACTACCGAGGAGCTGTTGGAGCATTGCTTGTCTATGATGTCACTAGACATGTTACATTTGAGAATGTGGAGAGATGGTTGAAGGAGCTACGGGATCATACAGATGCTAATATTGTGATTATGCTTGTGGGTAACAAGGCAGATCTGCGACATTTGCGTGCTGTTTCCACCGAAGATGCCAAGGCATTTGCTGAGAGTGCAAACACATTCTTTATTGAGACATCTGCCCTTGAGGCTCTGAATGTTGAGAATGCTTTCACTGAGGTGCTAACTCAAATATATCATGTGGTTAGCCGCAAAGCGCTTGAAGTAGGAGATGATCCAGCATCCTTGCCTAAAGGACAGACCATCAATGTCAAGGATGATGTTTCGGCAGTTAAGAAAGTTGGTTGCTGCAGTGCTTAAATGGAGGAGTGATTATCTAGCTAAAAAATCACTTCCGTTATCTGCTAATATGAACTCAAGAGTTCACTCCCCATGTACCCTCAGTTCAAAACTTTTGCACTCTTGCACTTCTGTGTCCAGATGCTAGAGCTTCCATCAGGTCGATTTTGGAGTCGAGAGGGTCTGTTTTCAAGATTTATTTTTTTCCATTTGACATCAGTTCTTTGAAGGTTAATTAAGGCTTCTTTCTCTTTTGTGTTGTTTTATTTCTTGGCTGATGTAGTTTTCAATTGTGTACCTGATTGAGTCATCTGATACAAATTAATTAGTATCTGGCTGTTTGTCCTTCTGAAACTTGCAATACTTGCAGTCATAAATGCAACGTATAATGATCATCGGCATTCTTGCTATCAAATAATGCTTGGAAATTTCATCTCCGCTTAAAAGTGTATAATATTAATGGATTTTACCACTCAATAGCTTAAACTCTAAAGTGGATATGCAGTTTCACAACACTATGTGCAACTTTCAATGCCTTTCGTTTACTGTGTGAGGTGTAGAGTTTCAGCATGCTGGTTAAGAAAAATGCCTTTCGTTTACTGTGTGAGGTTTAGAGTTTCAGCATGATGGTTAAGAAAAATGTTGAGATGAGCATATTAAAGTTGGTTGAAACAGGTGACAGCCTCATTTGCTCCTCTGAACTTCGATTATATCTTGCACTGTGAAGGTAAGAGCTTGCAGGAGGCTTCAGCTCCAGTTATGAGATCTAAAGTAAAATCTTCATATTGGGTTCATAGTCATTTTGGTGTCCGTCTATAGATTGTTACCATTATTGGTAGGAGGACAGATTGTGTAGTTGAAGTAAAGAACAATAAATTAATTATGTGTAGAGTTATAACCCAAAACTAAATATTGCAGTATGCCTTTTATTGAAACTCTATTCACTTTTTGGTGCATTATATTGGAACTTGGCAAAGATGAGGAAACAGATGTTTCAGTTCAGCAACTGTTCAATGTAATTGTCAAAACAAAAATAATTTCCAAAGACTTTTTTTTTTTTCCAGAAAATGAGCATGAAAATAACATATTTACCAACAAGTTCAGAATACGCATGCAAATGCATAATGACTGTCTGTACAGGTTTGATAAATACAGAGCCAATAAATAAATGATTTTAGACAGCAAGACCCTCAGGCGTATACCTGCAAATAAATGTACAAAGCACATACCCAAAATATCCAACTGTGCATGATAAACACAATAGCAGAAAGAACATTTGGGCAGTTCTGTGAATGATTGACCATCCAATTCTCACCACTTGCCTATACTTATTTATTTATCAAATTTAATTCCCCAGGTAAGATGACCACCTCTTTTATACATCGTTCTTTTCTGCAATCAGTGCTTTGGATTTGCAGATAGGGCAGACATTCTTCAGGAGCAGCCACTTCTTCAAGCAATCTGCATGGTACTCATGTCCGCAATTAAGGATTCCAATCTTCTCCCGAGACTTGAAGTCATCCTGAAAATGTCAAGAGATTATAATCAATGCCATCTGCTTGCTGTGAATGTGAAGATTGGCGAATATAAAATTTCTCAAGCTCCTAAACATAAAATTCCCCAAATTCAAATAGTTAGCTCTTGCAATACCTGGCATATAATGCAAGAATCAGGTTCCTGATCCAAAGAAGCTGGCTCTTCAAGATTGACTGACGTTGGATATGATAAATAAGTTCTTGTCTTTAGCTGACTGCTGATGGCTTCCTCTGACAATCCAGTATTAACATTGCCAATCCGCTCCCCAAGTGCAAGAAGTTCCTACATTTGAAATTCACAAGTTGCAGCATACAAATAAGGCTTTCGTATGGTTTTTAGAAAACAAAAAAAAAATAGATACCCAAACTAAGCATATTTACTGTTGTCCAACTTCTCTAAAATACCAATTTAATGAGTTACACTAGAGAACCCATTTGCATTTCTAATTACATTCAGCTAGAATACTACACAGATCATACTAAAGAGTATAGTAATGCATGTATCTCATGCTTACCTCATAAGACATGTCCTCTATATCCAAGCGCATATCTCTGTGATGGTCAACGTAATTTTCTACTTCATAATATTCAGGGAACTCTAGTACTGCTACACCCTACACAAATCAGCCAGAAGATGTTAGCAACTTCATAGAAAGAAGATACCCTTATCTGGTATTACGTTTGTCCAAAGATGGGAATCCTTTTTGTTAATTCAATGTGAACAAAAGAAAAACAACTTATAATGCAGAAGAAATGTTAAAAAAAAAAAGATATTAAGCCTTACATCAGTCGGCATAACTCTCATAGAAGGAAAGTTGCGGTGTCTGAGAGTTGTTTCAGTTAGGACTCCCTCATGATGAGGCCTGTATATCCTAAGGCCAGTTGGTTGAATAGATCCTGGATGCCTAGACCCAGAATCTAAACCATCCTGAGAAGAATTCATAATGTTCTGTGATCGTGAAGCATTGCTGGTATGAACTCTAAAGGAAGATGCTGGTACTTGAGGAATAACATTATTGCTGTGGCCTCTCATTCCTTGCATTGGTGGTGGGGGCAAATGATGGTAAATATGGTGTTGGAGGTTGACAGCAGAAGGGTGCAAAAAACTTGGGTTACTTCTGTTACTACCTGGCTCATGATACACCTGTGAAGCCAAGTTGACTGTCTCCATAGAACCTCCATTGACATTATTTCCTACACGAAAATGAAAGAAGAACACCAGAAAGTTCATATCACTCATTTTAAGAATATGTGAGTGGTGTATTTAGGACTGTTAGACTTAGATCTTGGTCAATATGCACGCATACAAATAGCCAAAAAAGTAAAATCAATAGGATAAGAAGATTACCATGCATATAAGGAATGGCAGGGCTCTGAGTCCATAACGAAGCAACCGCTTCAGTAGATCCATTGCTAAACTGTTGGTCCATCCACAGTGAGCCAGCTGGCTGAAAGGGTTGACCCATGTAGCTGCCTTGGATAAAATGGTTTTGACTATATGCTGGAACAGGATCAAGACTGCTAGCTCCTAATCTGTTCCTCACACTCCTACGAGATCCAATTTCCCTGATTGATGAAGAACCATTCCCTCTGTGCTGTGGAAGAGGAAAAGCTGTAGAATCCACTAGAGCAATCCCATCGGAATGCCTAGTATTCAAGGGGGCAACTGAAGAGCTGGTGACTGAGAAGGCATTGTAGCACTGGAAATTCCCTGGGTAGCCATCAGCATTCTTTCTCTTGTATGTGCCTCTGGCATTGTCCATTGAGTGGCCATTGGTTCTATACTCATCAGCAGAAACTCCAACAACTCCATAATTGCTAGAAGATGGCAACTGATCACAGGGCCAGTGACTTGGAGGAGTGCCAGAAGATGAGGCTAAGTAAGGTACACAGAAATTGGATGCACTGGCAATACCTAAATCAATGCTTGGCGGACGATGATGAGGCTGGTGCTGAACACCATGGTATTGTGGCATCCCATAGAAAATAGAACCATCATAATGTTCTGCTTGGTTGCGGGCATCAAGATTGGTAGTGTTTCCCAGAGTTGTTACCATTGCCTGAATATCAGGTTGTGGAAAATTTGTTAAACCCCTGAGAAAAATACAAGGCTCTGGTTGCAAATAACCCTGCCTATGCGGATCTGGTTCTAAATCCATCAGCTGATTACTACATAGCATGTTTCGTTGTCCCATTGCTTAAGTTATAGCTGCCAAGGAAAGATATTCAGCAAATTAAGTTACAGGTGAAAATTAGTAAAGACAATAAATGCACACTTAAGAAAAAACGTACACTCATTGGTAACAAATACCATGTGAAGTGCAGAACATCAAAGATTCACGCACAGAAATCCCTGAAACATTATTTTTTGGGTTGGGGGAATGTAAATAGAGTTAAAGAAGCAATAATCAAGAAATTCCCTTCCCAACGAATTAGAGGCACCAGAGCAAGGGGTCACAGCATGCACAAGCAGAGGTACAGCCATTTTCAGCTTTACAAGGTATGTTCTCCAAACCTATATTGGTTTATGAACAACATTTACTAAAGTTTTAGGGGATCATTCTACTATTCTAGACAGTTTAGGTGTCACAGTTCTGAGCTTTCTCTTTGAATCCCAACACATTATAAATTTCAATTTTGCATATCAGAGATCCACAAATGCATTATTTTAATTGCTCACTCTTCACTTACATGACCATAATTCTTATGCTTGCAAATTCAAGCCATCAACCTAAAAATGTTGCTGTCAAATTTCAAGTAATTTGAACAACAGTCAACTTTATTTTTGTTTCCAGGATCTTTGCAGAACTTAACACCCCAAGTGTCTTATACACCAATTGTTCCTATAAGGAAAAGACCTGTGAATGATACTGATCATATATACCATTCAACAAACCACAGTAGCACCTAAAGAAGTTCACAAGCCTTGAATTTCTCCTCTTCAAGTTGTCTTCAAATGTGTCTCAAACATTACTCATGTATCTAAACCTGTGGGCCTTCAAATATCTACCTAAAGGTTGCATAGATAGTACTTTTACTACTTGACATGAATTTGGTACTTTACTCAACCTCCCCTAGTTGTCCAATATCATGAAGCAATTATAACAGATATGAAGTAATGAAGGACTTTGACTTGTGAAGCACATAAAATAATGCAGCAATTATATGCCATCATAATGAAAAGACAAAGACAATGCTTGCAAAGCAATAAAACAAAGTCATATGGAAAAGGGAAAACAAATAGATTAACAGAAAGGTTAAGAAATATGTCCAGAATCTCATTTCTGATTCAACTTGTCAAACAACATAAGATACTAACTTAATGCACAGCAGGCTCAGTTTTATATTTCAGCCATAAGGTGAATTATCCTATATTCTAAATGATACACATTCAACCATCTTCTGTCTGACAATTATGATGTCATCACAGGCTACAATAACAAATTGAAATTAACAGAATATCTTTGTGTACCCATCAATTCAAAATCTACTTCAGCTAAAGAAAAACATATAAACCTCAAATCTTTTATTCACTGAGAGGGTCCGATACTATGATATACACAAAAACGGAGACACCCATTTCACAACTCATCAGAACCTTCCAATGGCTCCCTTTTTCACACCAAGATGATGGTTTCAAATTTCTTCACATAATCCAATCATGTTTGTTAAAAAATCACAGAAATTATCTCCAAGGTGGAAAACTAACAGCTATTTAAGAATAAGAGAAAGATTCTACACAGTTTTACATTTTCCACTCCCCACTACAACAACAAAAAATTATTCCTAGGGACTATTCCACCCCCATTATAACATGAATCTTTCCAAACCCCACTACAACAACAAAAACATTTTCAAGGGGGTTGGCTATTCCACCCCCATTACAATTCCATTAATCTTTCCATGCTAAACCCAAATGCTTGAGACTACCTACTAAAGTAGTGAAAGACTTCCAGTCAATTCAGTGCATCATTCTTAGTTTTAAATACATAAGAGTATCATGAATTTGCTGTCAAAAAGATGCTTTGGCAGGTCAGGTTTGGTTTTATGTTACTAATTCTTCATCTCTCAATTTCATACCATTCATCTGTTAAAGAATACCTATGAAAGACCATACAAGGACCAAAATTAACCTACAAAAAGAATGGATGAGATGGGCAACCTAAAAACTAACCGTGACAAATCAAGTCTCAATTTTCAACCAAACATAAATCTTATCTTCTAAACAGAAAACAAAGATTCCAAAATTAACAATTAAGTATTTTATGAACAAACAAAAAATGACCGCAAAAAAAAAAAAAAAACTTTTGGAGGAAAAAGATTAAATCTTTAACTTGATAAACAATGCATCATCTGCAGACCAATAAATAATTCTCAGAGACCCCCAAAAAAAGCTACAAAAAGTTCTTTAGAATGAGAACCATATATCCATTAAGAAATGAGAATCTAAATGGCGAAACAAAGAAAACCCCACTAATTTAAGGGAATTAATAAAACATAAAATAAATTAAACCCCAACTTGCACATAATCTGCTACTAAAGCTTCAGATTCAAGAACGGTCCAGAGAGAGAAGGGAAAAAAAAAGGGTACCTTGCAAACATGCAAAATCAAGTGCTGGAGTTTCCACCTGAAAAAGAGAAAATATTGATAATCCGCAAAAGTAAATGACGACAAAGAAAAACCCAAATTGCCGATACCCATAAAAGAGAGAGAGAGAGAGAGAGAGAAATTAAAGAACTGAAATTAACCTCCAGAAACTAAATCAATCACCTCTCGAACCCTAGTGCATTCAAATTTCAGAGCTTGAAAAGATTAATACCCTTAAAAATAAAAATTAAAAAAAAAAAAGATAAACCAGAAAGTTAGCAGATTAATTATTTTCAGAAGATATCCAGAGGGAGAAAAACATTGCAAAAATAAAAATAAAAAAAATTATGAATTAAAAACCCAGAGAGAGATAGAGACAATAGAGATAGAAAAAGAGGTAGCCTTTTTTAGCCTTCTGGGGGCTCTTCTTTAATATTCATTTGCTTATGCAAGACATGGGACGGTCTTTTCTACGGAATTTTTTTTTTTTTAAAAAGTTTTCTTCTTTTTAATTTTTTTTATTTTTTTATAAAAAACATTGTAATGTAACCGTTGATTATCCATAGATTCCTTTTGATGGCTGTTATTGAGAATTTCAGTCCCTAATTTTTTTTATATATATATAAATTTGATTTCATAGTAGTACACTAAAAATAAATTTTTAAAAAATATATAATATATTTAATAATTTCTCACCCGATTACATTACATAAATGCGTATTGATTATGTTTGTTCTCCTTGTCATTAAATTTATATAGATAAACATGCGGAGACAAAAAAAAAAAAGAAAAAAAAAGATTGTCTTTATAAGACACTAACCTACCTTACATCGGTGTTTTTATTACATACTTGTGTTCGGGGTTATTCCTGTCAAATTTACAATATTTTATTTTATTTTATATAATAATTAAAATAAATAAATAAATAAAGCTATATTTACACCTATATAGACTTGAAATTGAGGATTTAAGTCTCCAAAATTGTTGATAAGGTAATTTTTTTAATAGAAAATAAACGTCAAAATTATTTTTTTAAATAAATTTTAATTCATCTAATTTTTTAATAATTATAAACCAATAGTATAATTAATATTTAGAAGAGAAATGATATCTTAAAAATAAAAATTTAAATTTTTAACTATTAAAATACCCTAATTTTTTTTTATAATTTGTATTACTATTAATATTGCTTCAACTAATTTAAAAAAAAAAAGAAGAAGAAGAAGAAGAGTGAATAAGACAAGTGAAAAGCCATTCAAAGGACTTAACAAATTTAACTTGCATTTCACTATTGTCAAAACTTTATACTCTTTCTCCTTAAATCGTTGTCTTTGAGACAGACAAATGTTAACAGAAGGAAGGAAGGCTACAAGAAAAAAGTAAGACAAGGGGTTGGGGGGGGGCGTTTGTTTCGTGTTTATGAGGAAATTTTCCTGTTAATAGATATTTAATATATAGCTGCAAAGTGGCTTAAATTTGGGGGGCCAAAGAGCCTAAAAGAAGGTGGTGGGCCATTGGAGTGGGGTGGGGTGTGGGGCTGTCCTTGATGACATATTCTTCAAGGAAGCAAAATGCAAAATGCAGTTGGTGGGCCATTGGTGTGGGGCGGGGCGAAAAAGGCATATTCTTCGCAAGCAAAATGCAGTTGTTAAAAGGAAAGGTCATTCTCAGGTTGGAAAATAAATAATGATTTGGCACGTGGTGGTGGGACCTTTTTTTTTTTTTTTTTCCCTTAGTGTCATTGTACCTCAGAAACTGTCGGAACTTACTCACCATTTAATTTATTTAAAAAATATATTTAATAAAATTAAAAATACGTTGAATTTTATAAAGTTTTAATTATAATTAGTAACTTATAATAATAGGTGGCAAAGAGCTCATTTTTTCGGAAGGGAGGCTGCAAAACGACGCGTCTGGCATATTAAAAGATGTCCCTTTAAAGCGACGCCGTTGTTGTGACCTACCACAAGCAAACGATAGCCAGTAGCCAACCACCCTGCGTCTGGCAACATGTCAACAGTGGACGAGGAGAAGAAGAAGAAGAAGAAGGGAAGCGGCGCACAGGAAAAGAAAATCTCTAAGCAGCAACTACCACTCAACCCCAACTGGGTTCAGCTGCAACAAGTCTCTCTCTTTCTATTTCTGACTGTTTACATGCATGTTTATATATATATATATGTCTTTTTTTTGTTGCAGATTCTGGGTCTGATGTTTATTGATTCTCTTCGTTCATGCAGAAGCTGAACAGCTATGGCTCTAAGTCTTCAGGAAAATCAAAAGAATCAAAGAACCAAACCCAGAAGTCTATTTTAGGTAACAGTACTGCCAATCCTTGCGCTGCTGCTTACTTGTTTGTCAGAATCCAAAGATACGTCTTTTTTTTTTTTTTTCTCTTACTTTCGATGTTACATAAGTTAAGAATTTTCCAAGTTTGTATGGTTCTGGATTTGGAGGGGGAAAAAAAGGAGTAATTGAGAGTGCAATCCAGATTAATGTACCCCAGTCTGTGAATTTCAATTGCAGGGAAGCGTAAAGAGAGGGCAGATGTAGAGTCTGTTGATTCTCAGTTAAATCCGCTCACTCCTGCCAATGACGATTTCAGGTGCCCTTTTTTTTTTTTTTTTTTTTTTTTTTCTAATGTGATATTTCATTGCTTGAAATTTTAAGTATGAATGTATAATTGAGCAACAGGTAATGAGAACAATTGTTTGCAGTGCAAGAAAGTTTACTGTTAGAATTGAGAAACTCATGTCTGAAAGTACTGTTGGCAAAACATTAGAGTGGAAAGAGCTTGTACTCACACTTATATCTGTGTTTCTATGCTTTTAGGAGATGGTGAGCATGATCTTTTAGCTTCTTAGACTTTAAATTGGCAGTTTTATTCCATGCACTGTTTTTGTAAATGGATTGTGATCAATTTGACCTGGCAGAGGAAATCCGTTCATTTAACTTGTTAAGTTGAAGATTGTGGTCTGTTGTTCTGGTTTTCATTGATTAATCTTGTTGTAAGTGGTTTGCTTAATAAATTGACTATCATTCAGTTTGACGCGTGAGATAGGCATGGATTGTGAAATGGTTGGCGTCACTCAAGGAAACAAAAGTGCTCTAGGAAGAGTAACTCTGGTATTCTTTATTTCCTCTCCTTGCCTCTTTTCAGGCAAGTTGTTTTACTAGACACTTATGAATCACTAGTGTTTGTATTCTGACCATTAAATATATGCATACTTGAAACTTGTGTAAGCATTTGTGCGCACAATGGGTGTGTTGTATTTATCCAGAAACAAGCACCCTTTTTGTCTTGACTCGTAGTTTCTTCTTGAATGGCTCTCCATATTGTCTAGTGGGTTTTGTGAGTCTTAAATTCAACTTGTTGAGAATTATTGACCTTTTCTTGTTTAGGGGCAACTGTTGGGATCTGGATTGTTGTTTTATAGATGTTTTTCTTTATACCATCAGCTTATCCATGAGTGTGTCACTTATCAAACTTTTGCGGGTTCAATCATTGATCCTATTTGTGTGAGAGCCAATGCAGGTGCATGGATTTGAATGCACCTCATTTGTTTGCTAACACACTTGCTAGTGTATGGCTGATTTCTTTTGGGTCTTGATGCCATGTTATTGAAGAATTTAGTTTCTTTTTTGTTAGACATATTTACTCAGATACATTGGTGGATTTTGTGACCTGGACATGCTTTTGTGATACATAAGAAAAGACCATGTACTTTCTTCTTTTTTTTTTTAGTTAGTCATATTGACCAAAATACATTGGCAGATTTGTGACCTGGACATGCATCTTTTGCAATGCATAGGAATAGACCATTTGATTTCTGACAAATTCTACTGCATCGGAAATTTTAGGACTCTGTCTCTTAGTCTGCTATTTCTATTTATGCTTGTGTTGCATAGTTTAAAGGTCATTGATGAAGTAACACTACCCCAGTTAATGGCAGGTAAATCAGTGCGGAAATGTCATATATGATGAGTTTGTCCGTCCACTTGAGCGAGTTGTTGACTTTCGTACACAAATTAGTGGTATTCGACCCCGAGATTTGAGGAAAGGTTATTTTTTCTTTTGTCATCTTTTTTGCAAAATGTTGATTGGGTGCTCTCTATGTGCCTTAGGCTTGCTTAGATGACCAAAATCTAGTTCTTATTTATAGGGCTTTGTGTTTTCTTGTCCCCAATGAAAAATTGGTGCTCTCTAAGCTTCATGAGAGAAATCCATGCATAAAGCAGGTGATTATTATCTTTTTTGGTCCACGTGTATGTTTTTTACCTCCTCTAACAGCAGCATGGTTGTTCTGAGCACCCACCATTTGGTTTTTATGGGATGAGAAAATTGTCAGCAAGTTGGCAGAAGTAATGAAGAATAGTGAACCCCTCAGCTTTTTGAATATGATGTTTCATTAGCATGATGCCTGTCAATCTGAAGGCTTTTTTTTTTTTTTTTTTTGTTTTTTGAGAATTTGCCTACAGCATCAAATTAATACTGGTTCTTAAAATGCGAAAACAAATTAACAAGAATTATACCATATCTTGGAAAAATATGTTTGAAGACACAGTAACATTTCTGATGAATGGTTTAACTTAATTTAGCAGCGAAGGATTTCTCAACTGTTCAGGAGAAAGTGGCAGAAATAATTAAAGGAAGGATCCTTGTTGGCCATGCTTTGCGAAATGATCTTAAGGTTGAGCATTTTACTTTTCGGATATTGAAACTCTAATTGCAAGCATTTGAGTACTGAGTGAATTCTCGTTTGAATAGGCATTGCTATTGAGTCATCCCAAGAAGGACCTGCGAGATACTTCTGAATATCAACCCTTTCTCAAGTACCATAAGTGCCACTGTTTTCATCCATTACAAGTTAAGTGCTATGATATGTCTCCTAAAACTACAGGCAATTGATTTGACAGGGAAAAGCGCAGAAAAGCACTTCGGCATCTTGCGGTTGAATTTCTGGGTATCAAGATCCAGAATGGAGAGCACTGTCCTGTAAGCCTTTCAATTTAGTGATGGTGATTTCTTCTTTTATTTGTTTGTTATACTGTTCACCATCAGCTTCCCATAGAATTTGTCTACACTTTTTGCAGTATTATGCGTGTGATACAGCTATTGGTTTCATGACTTAATAAAAGACTACTGGACTGCTCGATTTCTCTAACTTCTACCTAGTTTTCTTAGTGAACTTGTCTTTTTTTCTTTTTTCTTTGGCTGTTTTGCATTTAGTTTAACTTGGCTAATGGGTGGGGTTTTACCAGAATCCTTTTGGAAGCATCAGTTTTTGCTTGTGTGATTCCATCTACTTGGACCAAGGTTTCTTCACCAGTTCAATCATCTAACCACTGTATGGGGCATTGTCTATAAAATTGTTTCCAGATAGAAGATGCCCGTGCAGCTATGCTGCTCTACCAGAAAAACAAAAGAGAGTGGGAGAGGAGAATCAAAGATCAGATGAGACTCAACCGGAAACCGAAAAAGAGCAAAGCACAAAAAGAAATTAAAGGACGGTAATTATGTCAACAAGGCTGCAACTGCATCTTAGATTTCTTTGCTCACTGGAAACTCAGACTAAATTCCAACAGCATAGGCTTCCAGTTGAAGAGCATTCATATGAGTTTATAAAGGCAGTGGATGCAGCATCTGGCATTTTACCATCCAAGAATCAACCCCTTCTGTGCAAACAACAATTTGCATATCTTCATTATTAATCAACTAATTATCTTGCATAGTGGGAAAGGAACTATTTTTCCCGCACATATTAAGCTGCAACGTTGCGTGCTCTGTATTGTATTAATTCGTTCCATGTGTGACAGAATCAATTTTGGCAGTAGCTTCCTGCAAGTTAGGAAAATATTCAGGTGTATGCGCATATAAGCACTTGAACTTATTAGGCTTTGAGGTAGATGCTTGGACTCCAGTCTTCCACCTCTTTGAAATTAAAATGCTTTAGAGTGAAAGCGTGCAGGGTATGGCGAGTTGGGGACTTTAGATCTCATAACTTGCTCTTAGACAAGTTTATGAAGATCAAACACAATACACAGGGGGACTGCAAAGGTTTCAAAGTACATAAATATTCCAAAATCTGAAACCCATCTTGATGAAAATGTAGTTCAATTGAAGGGAATGGTATGCTCTTCCAAAGGTTGGGACGTGTCTGACATACCATATTGACAAGTGTTATTTTCAATGGGGTTATTTTTAAGTCATGTTATAATATAAGTTAAATGCAAATAAATTTAAAATTTTATAAATTTAAGTCGAATAATTGAATTAAATTAATTTTAATACATTTAATTAAAATTGTTATTATATATATATATATATATATATATATATATTAAAAAAAAGTCTTTAAAATTAGTTATTAAAAAATAAATTTTTAGTCAATTATTTAAAATTATTGATTAATAAATATATATTTATTATAAAATAGGATTCAATACGAGCCGTCAGATTAAACCTTAACTCTAAATTTTTAGGCCGATTTCCCCCTAAAAAAAAATAAATTACGCTTACCAAAGACTGACCGACTAGTAAAGTAGAGGGCGGGACCCAGTTAGTTCTACTACCCATTTTGGCGGTCCGACCAGCTCAAGGCACACGCCGCCCGCCCAAACATGGCGGCTCGAGGCGACGCAGCCGTATCGCGGATTCAAGCGGCCGCTGCCTCGCTCACCTCCGACAATCAATCTCTCATAGTTGTAAGTGTTGTAATGCTCTTCAACGTGTCTATTCTTATTTCATTGAAAATCTCATTTTGGATTGGAAGTGTGAATGAAAGATAGACCCACCATATTTATAGCAACAGATGCCATGAATGCTCTGATACTATGTCATGAAGCTATTTTTTGGTATAAGTTGTTAAATGAGATTGAAAATATGGATTATATATTATACTTTGATAATTTTTATCTAAATTTGTGTATTACTAGTTAGTAACATCAGTGTCTCCGAGTTCTTCTTCTTGCAGATAAACCTTAATTTGATGTCGTTTTTCAGAAAAAAAATTTCTGTTTCTGTTTTAAGGTTTCCAATTCTAGGATTAGGATTGTCTGGCTGAAATTTTCCTTCAAATAGATCCTCTCTTGTTGCATTACATTTTTATTAGCCTTCTCATGGTAAAAAGACTTCTAGCTGCTTAATAAGCAATATGCTGGGGGAGTGGGATTTTCTGTACAATTTTCCACTCATGGCACTGATCCAACTGGACCAAATTTTGTGATTAACTTTCTGTTTTTTTGTTTTCACCTACTGCAAGCATGATGATTGCTTCAAAGGCACCGCGTCAATCAAGGGATGCCTTATTTTGCATGCTTAATCATAAATTCTATGTTTCATTAAAATTTTTGAAAAGAGCTACATTTGGTGCTGTATATGGCTTAGTATTAATTTAATAGGTGTCCCTAAACTGCTAACCAAATATTCTGCTTTTCTATTTATAGTCTCTGTTTCTATTTTCTTGTTCCAGGATATCCGGAAGTCCTTGAACATGATGAAGGAGATTGCAGTTGATTTGGAGAGGGAAAATGAATCTGGAAAGGTCAATAAGCTTTAAATTTAAATTTGATGATGTTTGTATTTTAATTGTTGTCTTGAGGATGCAGAAAAGTTAAGAGCTTATATGGTAAGTCTAGCATGTCTCGTTGCTTTACTTTTTTTTTTTTTAAATAATAATTTTATGGAAATTGATATAATTATTAGATACTATTTTCAGCTATGAGGTAAGAATCCTTGTACATTAGTTGTAGAAAAGAATGTAGCTCAATGAAACATGTTAACCCCTTGAAATATGGGTTTCTTGGTTCCATTTTCATCATCTTCTGCCAAAAGGACCAAATGTCCGTCCTCTACTATGCTGTGTTTTCATCATGAGAGCTGGCCCTTTTTTTTTTTAATATTTTTCTTCCAAACATCATCACCTTGTGGTTCAATAGTTTGTCCCTTTGTTTTCCTTAGTTTCCCCAATAACTAGATGCAGGAAAAAAATTGAAAACTGTGCTTTTTCTCAAATGGGGATTTACTTACCAATATTGGCTAATTTCTTATGTCGTGGTTTTGATATCTACTGGTTTGATGAGTGCTTCCTCTACAATGGTTTTTGGGTCATTAACTTGGTTTTCTAACCTGTGTCTCATGTGCATCTCTTGCATCTACCTTTTATGTATTGTTTTTCTGACAATTTTATTTCTTTTATCTTCTTATCCGTCACTGTAATTGCTACTCAACATGTAGAAGTTGGAGGCCTTTTGTTTTATCTCAGTATCTTTATTTTGCTATAGTTGTACTTTATTCCAGGTGAAGGACCTTGAGAAAACAGTTGCTGAATTGTTGGAATCTTATGAAAAATGTGGACACTATGCAGCATCAGTTGAATCTGTTGCAAATAGATATAAGCCAGGGGAAGAGGTGATAAAAATTTTCTATTATGCTCACTGTCCAATTATGCACATTATAAAAAATAAGGCCAGTTTGATTGGCTTTGGTTGGGTATATTTCTCTTTGTATATACTCACAATCAGAAATGGTGTCTGTTTGATGAGTGAGCTGCAGTTAACTGATTTCGATAAGCTGCTTGAAGCTGAGTTAGTGAAGCACAAGTCTCGTTCATTGTCAACTAACCAGAATCATCCTATAATGCGTCAATTTAGAGAAGCTGTATGGGTATGTCTTCCTGAAAACTTTAGACAAAACTCAGAAATCTTACTAATGCCTTAAATTCTTGCTCAGTCAGCTATTGTTAACTTTTACACTAATTGCTCCATGTTCAAGTTTATACTTAATTTGTATTAGATCTTTGGAAAATGTTAAAGAAACTTAGGGAGGCTTTCCATTCAAGTCCATCTTGGAGTAACAACATTGCATTAATAATAGTGACAAATTTTATTTGGACCAAAGACATGAAGTATTTTTTACTTGCATCTAGTTTTTTGTAACTTTTCCACTTCATTTTGTCAAATTGACTTTAATTCTTCATTTGTAGGTATTATCACAGCTCACAGTTGTTGCATTTATACAAATTTATTCATTATATGCTGTCAGACAATTGATGCATCTTAATTTTGAACAGCTCATGCTTGTCACCAGATAGAGAAAGATTCTACAAATTGGCAATATGAATCACTAACCTTGATTGTCAGATAGAAGGACTTGGTTTTTGCATGAGCTTGGAGACATAGTATTGAGGCTCAGAAGTAAATTTTTGCTTCCTTTATGACACGCGAAAAATATTCCTCCAAGGCACTCGAAAAATAGCAGATGAAGAAGATAGATCATCTCATCTTGGAGTTTTGTTTGCTGCACATTTCTATGTGAAAGCTGTTTAAATACAATTTTATACACACACTAAGCACTTGCAGATGCACATGCTCACAAACAAGGATACGTATCTTATTCATAATGCTTTAAGTCTTTGTGGTAATGACTTGCATTTTTATCGCACCTTTTTCTCTCCAGAATGTTCATCACACGGGGCAACTAATGCCTGGTGAAGAGCAGGAGGATATTATAATGACATCTACCCAGTCCAGCCTTTTGAATGTCACGTGCCCATTGAGTGGGAAGCCTATTACTGAACTAGCAGATCCAGTTCGAAGGTACTTTAGCTTTAGCATCTTATTTGTCTTCCTTCAGTTTTAGTATTTGTAATGTACATATATGAGGGGATGCATTTTTCTTCACAAGTTTTGTCAACAGTCTAAGCTTTGATAGGAAATGGGTGTGCCTCTGGTGCTTATTTTATAGTAACCTTTTTAATCATATTTCTGGACTCACTGTTTGTATTAGCAGAAATATGAATTTTAGAGAATGCTGATATAGGATCACATAATCTTTTTCTTTGCACTTCAGTCTTGCATGACTTTGACTGCTGTCTACTGGCACAGTCTGGGGTCCAGATGTTCCCAAAGTTATGTAAATAATATTAAAGCCAAATATAATTGTGGATTTTTCTGCATATATAAAAGGGGGTTGTTTCCTGAAACTCGAATAAGCAGTATCCCAAAGAGGTGAGAGAATGCTGATCTGGGATCATAATCTTTATTTTAGCAATTTGGTTTCACCTATAACCCACCATAGTTTGCATTCAGGATGTTCTCAAAGTCAGATTTCTGATGCCAAAGCCAAATGTAATTCTTTTATAGAGAGAGAGAGAGAGAGAGGGAGAGAGGTGTTAAGCATTTGTTAAAGTTGCCATTTATGTGGCGATATTTAATTGGCAAAACTGTTGTTTCCTTTGGAACATTGTACTTACTGTCTTTTGTATTGACTTTCGCCTGTGTGTTTTTACTGCAGTGAGGAGTGCAAGCATATTTATGAGAAGGCGGCAATCAAGCACCACATAGCATCGCATAGCGGGCAGGCTCGATGCCCCATAGCAGGTATAATAAGTGTATCTTTCAGCACTTCTTGTGCCAGTCCAATCTTAGATTGCATTTCTTCCTGCCAGGTTGCCCAAAGATTTTAGGAGCAGAGAAGTTGGTACATGATCCATTGTTACTTGTTGAAATTGATGAAATGCGAGAAAAGAGTAAGCAAACTTTTGGGGCTACTGTGATAGAAGATTTCACACAACTTGATCCAGAGACATGAGAGGATGAGGCTGTTTAGTGCGCCTCCGAGTAGCCACAGTCAGCATTAGGTTTTGAACTCTATGCCACAGGTTTCTTTCTGTATGCCTTGGAGAAACATAGTTGTTCTGTCTAATTTTTGTCCCTGGCTTCAGCAATTGGAAGAAGAATCACTCCTCATTTCCATGTTCTTACAAAGGCCTTCTTTCCCAATTTGATTTTCATAGTCAAGAAGCATAAAGCCAGATCTTCTCCCGTCCATAACTAGTGTAATCTATGTGGACTGAAAATTGGACTCTCGTTTTGATATGTATAATGAGAATTATGCCGTCTATTTTCTATCTTGTTATTTCAATCACTTGCTGTTAGAATTTTGATTCTTTGTGCAACTGGTTAATTCTTGTGGCAGAGATTCAATACTACAACCACCATCCCTTCTTTAGTTTCTTTTTTTTCTTTTTCTTTTTCCTTTTTTTCAAACTGCCACGACGAATGAACATTTCGTACTAAAGTAAAGAAGTGTTTCAATTCATGAGACTTTTACATTGTATATTAAGATTTTTAAAAATCAGACTATTTTGGCAATCAGTAAATTCAAAACCAAGTCTACGTACCTCCAACTGTACAGTATCATTATCAATTAAGTTGCTTGTGAATGCAAAATGGAACAGTGCTACAATTATTATTATTATTTTTTAACTCTGATTTTCGTGAATAAAAAACTGAATGTTCAACTGTGACTTGAGCCCGCTTTTTCTGCTCTTTCTGTCTCTCTCCACCGTAAAGCCTTACCCCCCCCCCCCCCAAAAAAAAAAAAAAAAACAAAGCTTTCGCCAGAGTCGCCATGTCTAAAATTTCTTCATTCAATAGGGGCAACAGTGCCTTTGTATTTCTTCTTCCTGTGACACTCCCAGTTTTCAAAACCCCACAAAAACCCACTTCCCAATTTAACCGTACATTCAGTAATTTCAATCCCATGGACACCAAAACTCTTTCTTCTCCTTCAATTCCTTCTCCAGTGTCTAGTGCCGTTGCCGGCGGTTATCGATGGAGACCCATGTGCTTGTACTACACACAAAGAAAGTGCACCATGGTAAGCTCAGATTAGTCCCATCCCAGGTCTTCTATTTATTGTTCTTATGTTTCTGATTCTAGTTGTTGCATGGGTAATGCTTGATCGATTGCTCGAATGAAATGAGAGTTATTTTCTTTTTGTTTGCTTTGTAATTTTTTGTTTGCCTTGGATGCTTATGTTCATGGCTGAATATCAACCTACCTGTATACTAATGACATGTAGACGCAGCGCACATGGTTCTGTGCGATGCAGTTTCGAATATTTCGGCGCCCTGTCCTCTGACTGTTGTAGTTATGTATTTACATGAACTTAATTCTAATGACTGTTGATATTAGTAATAGTTACTTAATCATTCTTTAATGCTGCTATTGTAATAATATTGCTAATTTTACTAATTCGGTTGCATGAATGGATCCACCAACTGTTGCCTGTTGTCCATTTTTGGGGGTTGGTTCAGTAGTGGACCTTTCATGGACTCAGTTGGGCTGACTGCATAAGTCCTCTTTGGCAACTTTCTGGAGAAGAGATTTTCAGAGAAGTGGAGGATTTTGTTTAAAAAGGAATGTTATAATCTTTACATGCACTTATTGTTAAGGAAGAGCATGAATAGTTTCTTAATGTGCGGATTTTTAGATTGTTGAGTGTTAACGTTTTTTTTTTTCCTCTTTTCAATAGTAGTAAATAAACCATATTGATATGAATGATCAATTGAAAATGGTTGTCCATTTGGATATTCAATGAGTTGTATTGGTTGTATTGCACCCTAAAAGATTTTATGTTGATGGTGCTTTAAGGGGCTTCAAACTCCAAGATAAAGAACTGTTGTGCATAGTATACTACGAATCCATCTCATTTTTAGCTAGTGAAGTTTTTGCATTTGATTCCTAATAAAGTATTTGATGCTATTCAGATGAATGATCCTATCCACCTAGAGAAGTTTAATCATGATTGCTCAATGGACCTTCAAGTGACTCATGCTGACTGTCAACGCAAGCAGCCTCAAGATTTTGATTTTTTCTTGGTATTGGATTTGGAGGGAAAAGTTGAGATTCTTGAGTTTCCTGTACTGATGATAGATGCAAATACTATGGCCATTGTGGACTTGTTCCACAGGTTATACTCCTTGTATTTATAGCATGCACATTTCGATGCATAAATGGTCCTCTTTATTCTGTTCTTTTTTTTCCTTTGATGCCAGGGAGCCTTTATCAGGCCATAGCATCATAATTTTCAGTTTGTGTTTCATCATATATATAGCTAGGAGCAGTACCCTGATTCATGCTATTGTGCAATTTATTTGCCTTATTAATGTAGTGTCCCTTACTTTGACATTTTATGTTAGGTGTCTGCAACTTTGAATTTACACATTAGCAGCAACATTTTGGAACCAATTTATTTTGTATTTTTTAATTTCATTCTTCATGCAGGTTTGTCAAGCCCTCAGCAATGAGTGAGCAAAGAATAAATGAGTACATTGAAAACAAATATGGCAAGTTAGGCATTGACCGGTAATGCTTCTTCTGTGAAGCATTCTTAATGCTTAGTCACATGATATTGATTAGAATAGTTTGCAAATTAAACTATACCCAAAATATGAGATATTCTATTGTTTTGGTCCTTGTTTGATCTGACAATATTCAACAGTTTGCTCCATATTTCAAGGTCCACACTAGCACAGATTGATAAAATATTAATATTACTAGTGTTGGCAGCTGAATTTTAAGTTTTGTAGGCCTTGTATTCATGGACTGTTTACCTACGAATTTCTCTCGCAAGTAACTTTATGCTGCATGCTTGATATCTTTTAAGAGTTGTCTTGTGAGAAGATGTCTTTGGCATCAGTAGTACCTCATTAGCTGAATTGTTGCCAGCTTAGTCACCTCCATTGTGTTGGTTAATGAATTTAGCATCTGCTTTTAACAATTGTTCTACCTTGCTAGTACCTGCAGAAAATCCACTAGCATTTTCCCATATTAGACGACAGCATATCACATGTAATGTCTAACAAATGAATGTATTCGCTGAGTGTGTTTCTATTTTATGTTAACTTGACTAGTTTACTGTAATCTGTCTTCATACTGTAGTTAAATGATAATGAAGTGTGGTGTACAGTCATGCCTGCAGAAGTCAATCTATTTTTAATCATTTTGTGGCAAAATAGCCAGTGTTTCCTTTTTATTTGAGGAAACTGATGTGTATGTTATGCATTTCCAGGATCTGGCATGATACGGCTCTCTCTTTTAGTGAGGTCCTTCAACAATTTGAGGCCTGGTTGACTCAAAATTGTTTGTGGAAAAGGAAACTTGGCGGGCATCTCAATCGAGCAGCATTTGTTACTTGGTGAGTCTCATTTTTTATTGAAAAATACCGTTTGCCTTCTAGATAATAACAAAATTTCAGTCTAGCTGCATCCTTCATCACAAACATAAGTCCAAGGAGGCTTGGACACAGCTTAAGGCTCCCTCAGTCCAAAATATTTTTAACAAGAGGTCCCATCTATTCCCAATTGACAAGCTAATATTTGAATTCACAAAAGCATGACACCTTGACACTCTCTCCGATTCTCTAATAAGCAGGCACTGTTAGAACACATGTTAACAGAGATTTCTTTACTTTTTCTTACCTTCTCTGATAGCCAGTGATGTATGAATCATGGTGAATAACTTTAATGAGTATTCTTTCTTCTGACTATGTCAATCATGAATAACTGAATATGCATGAACATTTAATAACAACAGAAGCAATAAGGGTAAAGGTTACTCCATTATGACCTAGTGGTCATGGGTTCAAGTCATGTAAATAACCTATTTGTGAAAACAAGGATCAGGCTGCGTACATTTGACTCATTCTCAGACCCCACAAATGCTGGAGGCTTGTGTACTGGGACATCCTTTTTTTAGAAGTAATAGGTTGCAATCCTGTTTTTACAAGTATAAGATGTTTCCTATATTAATGCAATCCTCTCCTTGATTGGCACGTGATTACTGGGTTGCTGTACCTGTTATAGAGTCTCATGTACTTGTGACAGATCTTAACTGCAGAAAATATAGTAGTAAGCAAAATGCATTTAACTCATCTCATCTAACCTGTGTGTGTGATGGTAGCTCTCTTGGAGGTACATCATGTGCCTGTCAGACTTAAATAATAGGTATTGAGGGAATTTATGATGGGCTTTAGTACTTTTACTACTTTTGTTCAGAATGGTTTTGTTTTCATTTGTTACATCCTCTGGAATCTCTCTCCATATATACTAGTGGCCTGCTAAGTTAAAGTTAACCAAAACTTTCATCTTCACAGTGTTTCCTGCATAACTGGTGACCCTCAAAAGGAATTAAAATGGATGATCTGCTGCTAGTTTACTTAGTTTACGTTCAGCTGAATGGGGGTGTAGAAATTTTCCGCGCCAATCTGCTGATGCGTTGTTGTATTTGTATTAGTGGAAATTGGGATGTGAAAACACAACTCCCTCGGCAATGCAAAGTGTCAAAGGTCAAGCTCCCCCCATATTTTATGGAATGGATCAATCTGAAAGATGTGTTCCAAAACTTCTATAGACCAAAAAAGGAGGTAAGTCCGATGAGTTGTTTGAACTAAGTTATGGAATGGGTCTTGTTTGATCTTATTTTCAGTAGTTTGGAATGCTCGGATGTAAGCTTAAATGGTTTAGTTAATAAAAAAAGTTTGTAAGGGTTTTTTTTTTTTTTGGGTTGTTTCCTAGTGCACGAGGCTTTCAATGTAGAATTGGGCGAATCTTAATGAAAATAGTGGCAAGGCTGCATATCATTTTCCAAAACCAACAGTGTGGTAGCCTTGTGCATTTTGGGATGCCCTTTTTTAGTGAGTAACATCACAAGCCAAACGGATAAACTGGAGCATGAGATTGAAAATGGACCAAACTAAATACTTAATTTCTTAACCATTGTTGAACATGCCCAACAAGCACCAGAGTTTATGCCATCAATTAGTACTTGAGATCATTATCTTGATTTGCTGATATGTTTTGTGTTGTTAATTAGTCTAAAGTTAACCATTTCTTTCCTTCATCATTATTTTTGTGATTATGGCCCATATTTTCTGTATCTTTTATTTGACTATGAATGACAGGCCAGGGGAATGAGGACAATGATGGACCAACTTAAAATGCCAATGTTGGGGAGTCACCATCTTGGAATTGATGACACTAAGAACATAGCAAGAGTTTTGCTGCAGATGCTCGCTGATGGTGCAGTGATGCCAATTACAGCATGGAGGAATCCCGATTCTCCTGAAAATGTTAGTTTCCTCTATAAGAATCGCATTCGATAATTGCTTTCACATAGGTATTCTAGGACAGCATATCTACTACGAAATTGCACGTATTAGGCTTTCACGTTTTTTTGTGGGGTTGGCCTTCTGATGCTGTAGCTGTGCTGGTTGGGTGTATTTGTTTCCCTTTTTTCCTGGAATAATTCTCTGAACCTCATGTTAGCTATTTTGGTAACTCTATCAATGGCCTGTTGGTGTTGCAAAGGCACGCCCTTTGTGTTTCCTGTTGAAAAGCTCTGTTGAAGTGCAGGGGCTTAGAATTTCCCGTACGTGTGTTTTGCTATTTTTTTGAATTTGACTTCCCCTTCTTTTTGGGTTTCCAAAAAATGTGAGAACCCTCTTTCCGTTAAAAGGAGCCGTTGTACTTGCCATACCATAACTGTGTTCTTTCCTTTTCTTTTTCTTTTTGTTTTTTTTGGGGGGGGGGGGTGGGGGGGGGTTTATGAATGGTAGTGGCAATTTGGCGGCAGATTTTTTAGTAGGAAAATAAGAAGAAAATCAGGCAGAAAATTGCAACTTAACTTGCTACATTTTGTTCATTCCCACCCTCTCCCAACACGTGAAATCCACTCTCCTGATTTCTTCCTCGTAAACAAAGGCCCCTTTTTGCCTAATTGGCTAAAAACATAACTCAACTAGGTGGCTCCTTATCGTAATTTGCTGCAAACTTTGGAGAACAGGGGAATAAGGTTTTGTACAGAAACAAATCAAAGTAGTGAGATATCCTAATAACGTTCAATTAATGCGTACATAAACATTCAAATGAAATTCTCTTTTGCTGTCCTATCTTTTCGTAATATTAAAATTTAATGTTGTCATAAAAAAATTATAAATTAATTATTAAATATAAAATTTATGAAAAATATTAAAATTAAAAATAAATTCCTAAATATTTGTAAAATTAAATAAATTTTGCATTACGAAATTCATTTTAAAAACTTGTCTAATACAAATATAGATTTAAAAACGAAAAAAAAAAAAAAACAAACAGATAACATATAAATCCACTGCTTGGATTACATGTCACGTGATGTACACGCGCGCGTGGCGATGAGCCCCAAGGGCACTACGGACTCGAGGCGCCGTTTCTAATCTTCTGATTTGCCCTACTACTGCTACATACTAATATTACAACCCCAACTGCTATAAACAAAAAGTGAAAAAGCTTGTCTTCGGTTTTTGGGTTCTGTAAGAGCTATACAACAACTCTAGAGAGAGAAAGAGTCGAGTTCTAGAGAGAGAGCTTGTGTATTCCAATATCTCAGGTGGGAGACCCCCTCAAATTGGTATTTTAGGGTTTGATTTCTTTCTTCTTCTTCTTCTCATTCTCCAGCTTGTGAGTGACAGACATATCCAATCCAACTCTGAGGCAACCTCCGGTGAGTCACTCACTTTCCGAGTCACTGCCTCCTTGCGCCCGCCCACCCGCGCAACCAAGTTTGCAATCTTTTCTTTTGTTTTTTTCTTTCTTGATAATTTAAATTTTTTCATAATTTATCAACCACAACCTTTGAACAAACGGCGAGATCTAGACTTACCATAGGCGATTAGTTGGTTGCTTGCTTGTTTGGGGTGAGCCTGTTTTGGTCATGCAATTGAAATCGGCTTCGATTTCTTCGCAGACGAAGAAGAAGAAGGATTTGAGCACCATGGCCACGGGCTCTCGGCTTCGAAAGAAGCACAAGAGACTCGATGCCATTTGTGAAAGTGTTTACAATCAGAACCATAGTAATGAGGAATCCAAAGAGAATAATAAAGGAGGCGGTTCTGGGTCCAGGGCCCAACTAGTTTCTGATTCGGAGCTCCGCAGGAGCTCACGGGTGCGGAGACCTCCTGTTTTCCTGGATGTCTCGCCTTCTCCGGTTAAAAAGCGGAGAAGGATTGATGAGAACGTGAGTTTGAGTGCTGATTGGGGTAGGGGTAGTAATAAAATTAGTTCACGAAGTATGAAGGAGGAGGAGGTTAAGGAGAGGGGAGGGGATTTGGATAGCCCTAGGAATTTGAGATATCCATTAAGGTCGAGAGGTAGAAATGTGGATATTGGAGAGAAAGGAGTGGTAGACAGGAGAAGAAAGCTTTTTGATGACATGGACAAGGTGAAAGGTGAATTGGAAAAGGAAAAATTGGGGGAGTTGGATGGTGGGGTTTTGACAGTGAAATCAAAGGGGCTGGAGAAGGTTGTGGCAGTAAATGATTCAGGTGGTGCAGAAGAAGAGGATGTGTTGCATGGGGGTGAGGAGGAGAGTGGGGCGGATGATGGAAAAAAGTGCACTGGAGAAAATGAAAATGACAGTGGGAATGGTGTGATTGACACAAAATATGAAGTTGAGGAGGGTATGACAGTTTTAGGTAGTGAAATCGATGGTATAACTGAGGGAGAACGAGCAGATGATAATGATGTACAGCCAGGGTTAGATGAGGAAGAGGGGAAGGAGAGGTCATATGGTTTGGAAACTGAGAAGAAGTCTGATCAGAATGACAATGTGGGGAACTTGGAGCAGAAAGAGAATAGTGTGGCAGAATTTGAAAATGATGGGGATATTGACAGGAATATTGTTCGAGCAGATGGGACTTTGACGGATGCAGAGGATGGGGGTTTTCGTGATGATACTACAGTGTCTGGTCTGATGGAGGTGGATGAAATGCCCTTGGAACAAAAGGAAGATGCAGAGCTATCCAAATTGAAGCTTGATTTGATTGACGCTCATAGCAGGCCTCGGATTAAACAGGGAAGAAGGTGTGGTTTGTGTGGGTGTGGCAATGATGGTAAACCTCCAAAGAAACTGGTGCAAGATGCTTGTGAGAGCGAAAATGAGACATACTGTGGCTCATCAGCTTCAGAAGAGCCTAATTATGATATATGGGACGGGTTTGGTGATGAACCAGACTGGCTTGGCCGTCTCTTGGGCCCTATAAATGATCGATATGGCATCGCTGGAATTTGGGTTCATCAACACTGTGCTGTGTGGAGTCCAGAGGTACAGTCTTTTAGTGGGCATTCCCCCCACCAACCCCTCCCCCTGGGCACATTTGATTACTTTTTGTAGTAATTGTGCTGCCTTTAAAAAGGTACTTATTCTATGTCTATCATAGTCCACTTCTTTTTGGATCTACTAAACTGATGGTAACTGTGTTGCACTTTTTGGAACTGTTTCATATCTTGTTTGATCTTCTAGGTTGGTTGTATATGGCCTGAGGAAAGGGAAAGAAAAACTGTAGTTTATGAATGCTCAAAATGGGATTTTCCCACAACCTTTTCCCTGACCACCAAAGAAAAAAACAGCAGTGACATTAGCACCCACTCTCTCTCCTGAAAAAAAAAAGAAAAACAAAACAAAAAAATAAGAATAAAAGGAGAATTTCTGGGACCTGGTATATCATATTTATGCAAAATATGCAACTAGAAAAGGATCTGTTGGTAAATCTGCTGGATCAATTGCTTTTGTGGGTCTTAAACAAAGTCAATTGGATCTAAGTAAACAAAAATGGGTTATTTGTAATGGAGTTCCTTCAATGCTTGTGCTCTGCTCTGCTGTCTTAAAGAGTGGTAAAAACAGACAGACTTGTGAAAATGTCATATTTTTGTTTTTTTTTTTGTAGTAAAAGATTATGTCCAAACTTTGGGTTGGTCCTTCTACAGATTTCACCTATGCTTTTTCTTGTCCATTCATTGTTTGTTGGAAAAAGTGTAGATAACCAAATGCCTTGCTATTAATGTTCATGCCAAGTCTTGTCATATTAGAGGATTAGTTTTCCTGAAGCTGAACATTGTTATTAAACCATTAACAAAATGCTTTATGTGGTATTTGCCAATTAATATTCTTAGTGGCTTCTAATTTGTTTCATTAAGTCATGGATATGAATAATGCTTGCTAATTATATATCTTCAAATCTTGATTGATCTCACTTGGTTTTCCAGGCGAACATATTCTCTCATAATGTACTAAAATAGTACGGAATTTTCAGTTTGCCTGAAATTGACAAAGGGATGGTAATAGTTTTGAACCTTCCAATTCAATCCAATTATGTACAGTGTTGAGTAAAAAAATTATGCCAATAATTTCCCCTTTAAGAAACTGTAAACTCCTCAGTTCATATCGAAATATCTAACATTTGTTAATCAAAATTTTCTGTCTACTTCTGTTAGAAACTAGTGTACTATGGTGAATTATCATTCTGTGAACACTGAAATATTTTTGCTTTGTTTTGGATAAACATGTCAAGTCAAAGCTGATTTTCTATTGCCATCCTACCTAAAAATTGGCCCTGAAATTTTTGAGGAGATAATGGGGTTGGCTCACATCTTGCAGTTTCATGGACACTGACTACACTTTATGAAACGAGCAGGGCTTATTGGAAAGACTTACTTCATTCTTTATTGAATAGACTAGGAAATATATACAAGAGCAGAATCCTAAATTAGACCCTAACTATTAGGACTAAATCAGGAATAAAATCAAGCTATCACAAATTAGGAAGTAAATCAAGTCATAACTAGCTCCTAATTAAAACAATTAGAATCCCACTAAGCCCGGGATTTCTCTCTAAATTTCCCACTTTCTATTTGTTCCTTCCATAACTTGATAGAATTTACTTGGCTATTTTATAAAAGCAAAAGAAAGCTTCATTTTTGTCAACGATGTCTCCTTGTACATGCCATCAATTCCCTGTGAAGGCATTTCAATACAATCAGTTTGAACTTGTCATTGTGCTCACCATCTATATTGTTGGCGGCCTGGAAAGGTACTTTTTGGATCATCCAAAGAAATAGATTGTGTGAAGCTATAAGCAGTTTCTTTTTTCCTTATAAAGAGATTGACTCCAACTGAACTTATATTTATACATTCTGTATTATGGTGCCCTGGCGTCTCCTTGTCTAAGATAATCTGTGCAGAACCTTTTTGATAACAATGGCTTTTTCTCTTTTCTTTTTTCTTTTCTGTGGCAAACAGTGATTAACTTTTTGTAGGTGGTCTCTTTGATTTTCTTCTTTGCAATGGGTTTTATTCATTTTGTCTGTTCCAAAGATTATTGGTTCAACGTTATAGCATCTCTTGTCTGCCATCTAAGAGAACATATTTTTAGGAAGTAAGCTACAACCTTGGCTGCTTAATTCTCTACTTCTTTCATTTTGTTATCAGTGCATATATCCTTTACAATATCATTATTGGGTTAGCTGGATTGTTCTGTAATATGAAATTCTTTGTTGGATCTCAATTTTTCTTTGCATTTATCTGTTTTGTAGCATTGAACCTTCACATGTTGTGAGTTGTCTTTGCAGGTTTACTTTGCGGGTTTGGGTTGCTTAAAAAATGTTAGGGCTGCGCTTTGCAGAGGAAGAGCATTAAAATGCACCCGCTGTGGAAGGCCAGGGGCAACTATTGGATGTCGTGTTGATCGTTGTCCAAAAACTTACCATTTGGTTAGTTTTTATAAAGCATTGTTCTATTTAGGTCTTCTCTCTTTTAGGCATCATCTTTTCTAAATTTTTAGTTCACCAAGTATGTACAGTACTGCCATCTAGACTGTGCTTGCATCTGCTTTTCTCCTTATGTCATTATATACCTTGCAGCCTTGTGCCCGTATTAGTGGATGCATCTTTGATCATCGGAAGTTTCTAATAGCATGTACAGATCACCGGCACTTCTTCCAGCCTCATGGGAGTCAGTACTTAATGCGAATAAAGAAATTAAAAGCTAGGAAAATGAAGCTAGGAATGAGGAAAATGTCAAATGATGCTTGGAGAAAGGATGTTGAAGCTGAAGAAAAATGGTTAGAGAACTGTGGTGAGGATGAAGAATTTCTGAAACGGGAAAGCAAGAGGCTGCATAGAGATTTGTTGAGAATTGCACCTGTGTATATTGGAGGTGCAGGCTTTGAAAATAGTAAGTTATTTGAGGGCTGGGAATCTGTAGCTGGACTTCAGGATGTTATCCAATGTCTGAAGGAAGTTGTAATTTTGCCACTATTTTACCCCGAATTCTTTGGCAATCTTGGGATCACACCCCCTAGGGGTGTTCTTTTGCATGGGTACCCTGGAACAGGTAAAACTCTTGTTGTGCGAGCATTGATTGGTTCATGTGCCCGTGGTGATAGAAGGATTGCATATTTTGCTCGGAAAGGTGCAGACTGCTTAGGAAAGTATGTTGGGGATGCTGAACGTCAGCTAAGGCTCTTGTTTCAGGTTGCTGAGAGATGTCAGCCTTCTATAATTTTTTTTGATGAAATTGACGGTTTGGCTCCTTGTCGGACAAGGCAGCAAGATCAGACTCACAGTTCAGTTGTCTCCACGTTGCTTGCTCTGATGGATGGCTTGAAATCCCGTGGTTCAGTTATAGTGATAGGCGCAACAAATCGTCCTGAAGCTGTTGATCCGGCATTACGTAGGCCAGGGAGATTTGACAGGGAAATTTACTTTCCATTGCCATCAGTTGAGGACAGAGCTGCTATTCTTTCACTTCACACACAAAGATGGCCAAAACCGGTTACTGGGCCCTTACTAAAATGGATTTCCAGAAGAACTGTAGGCTTTGCTGGGGCTGATCTCCAGGCTCTTTGCACTCAAGCTGCCATTATAGCCTTGAAGAGAAATTTCCCTTTGCAAGAAGTCCTATCTGCCGCTGGAGAGAGACCTTCTAGTGCTGAACGCATTCCCCTTCCACCTTTTGCAGTGGAGGAGCGCGATTGGTTGGAGGCTTTAGCATGTGCCCCTCCTCCATGTTCTCGTAGAGAAGCAGGAATAGCTGCTCATGATTTGGTATCCTCTCCACTTCCAATCCACCTCATTCCCTGTTTTCTGCAGCCTTTATCCACCTTGCTTATTTCCCTCTACATTGAAGATGGCTTGTGGATGCCACCTCCTCTTCTGAGAGCTGCTGAAATAGTCAAAAGTGTGATTGTTTCTTCTTTGAATAAGAAGAATCTTCCCAGCAATCACTGGTGGTCCTATGTCAATAGTTTCCTTGAAGAAAATAATGTTGCTAAGGAAATTCAGAAAAAGCTTTCAGGTTCTGGCATAGTAATTGGAGAAGCCAGTTGTGTTGGTGCTGATGGAACTAATGATGACTTGGTTGAATCTGAACCATCTGTGGTACATAATGTGAGCATCCACAGTAGATCATCGAGAAGTATATCATTTGCATCAAGAAGGAAATCAGAACTTCGGATATTAATTTCTGGGGATCCCAGATCTGGCCAGAGACATCTTGCTTCTTGCATTCTGCATTGTTTTGTTGGGAATGTGGAAATTCAGAAGATTGATCTAGCAACAATTTCTCAGGAGGGCCATGGTGATATGGTGCAAGGGATAACACAAATATTAAGTATGTTCTCTTTCTCACTCACATCTGATAGCTTGTTCTTTAGAAACTGCCTGTACACATGGTATTCATGACTTTAAATGCAGTCTTGGTGACTTCCTATTTTGTTTGTTACGCCACTTCCATGTTTTGGGGAGCATCTTTCCATATTAACTGAGTTTTTATTTTTTTTATTTTTTTGTGTTTAAGTCTTCAACTTTTTGAATAGTTTGATTACTAATTCATAATTCACTGTTCTCTCTCTCTCTCTCTCTCTCTCTCTCTCTAGTTAATAATTTTATGTTCTCTTAAACCATTGTTAAATTATTAATCCCTAAGAAGATAGCATACGTCTTTACATTTAATGAAGTAATTCAACCAGCTCTAATCAATTTCCAAGTTGTGCTTGGATTTTACTTTTTCTATGCTATGAATTTGCGAAATGGGATTGGGACATCTTTTCAGATATGTATACATTGTTGTTGCTGTTAAACTTTATGGCTGCATTGTGAGACAGCTAAGTTGAAGTTGCATGCATATATTTAAGAATTTTAAAAGTGGAGCTTTTAAGTCCTAGTCTGGCCCTGTGGTTACTAATTGGACTACCTAGTTGGCATTAAATCCATGGACATTTTATCCGGGACAAGGATAGCATCACCCCATTATTTAAGCTAATGAAATTATGATTTGGTAATATATATGAGCTGTGGCGAACATGTACATTTGATAGGAGTTGGACTCTACCATTGAGATTATTTGGGGAGTAGGAAATATTATGGTAGCAGTGGCTGCCATGATGTTGATGATCTGTTTCACCCATCAAAATTTGCATCATAGGCACTTGTTCATAATTTGCCAACTGATACTGTGAAAAATTAGGCCAGAAAATTACTCCTCAAGATTTTGATGATTTTTATTTGGCCAAGAGGATGCAATCTAATCACTTTCTTTTCATGTGCCACTTTATATAATGCTGCCCTCTTTATGCTTGGTGTCAACAGAGGTGAACTGGCTTTTAAGAGATTGATGGAGCCATTTACCTCTATGTAAGGTTGCAATATTGATGTCTTTGTCAAATAACTACGTTTTTTATCGGCTCAAATGGAATTTATACATACTTGGAAGAATGTTTATAAATCCCTGAAGTTGTCTGTTGCTCTGCAGTGAAATGTGCTAGTTTGCAGTCATGCATGATATTCATGCCAAGAATTGATTTGTGGGCATTGGAGACATGTGATCAAGTTAATGAGGAGGGGGGAGCATCTTCAACTGACCAACAAATTTCTGATGGGAAAGAATCTTGTTCCACTCGTGGTCAATTCATTGAAGGACCGAAGGAGTCCTCTTCAGATCAATGCAATGCAGCTGAAATGGTGGGGCCCCAAGGTACTGCCCAAAGTACTTCTCATGCTTGGGGCTCATTTGTTGAGCAGATGGAATCTATATCTGTGTCAACATCTTTTATAATTTTGGTAAGAATATAGATTTTTTTTTCTTTTGTCATTTCATTACATATGAATCTGTGACATGAAAAAGTATAGGGATGACCCTAGCTTTTGTAACATTGATGCTTAACTGCTACAATTTGGCACTGTCTTATAGAGTGAAGCTTCCATTTTGAGGCTTTTCCAAGGAGAATTTCTTTCTTCTGGAAGTATACATTATCTCAAAGTGGCCTGATGGTTTAAAATTTGATGTTTTAGTCCTTGAAACTCTGCTCCCTGATGTCTGACATTTTACTGTCTTGATTAAGATTTAACCATTCCAGGTCCAATTATAAATTTGTTGATTGAATGGATTCAGTAGCTGCTTCATTGGTTCTTTGGGGGCATTCAAAGGAGGAATTTTTCCTGACTAAACATTTTAGATAAAGAAAATTCTACCTAGATGTCAATATTCACTGTCCTTGCCTAAAACCCACAATGATGCTAATAGATAAAAAAAAACCTCTGGATTTTAGAATCTTACTTTTTGATAGTTAAATACAATTGACATCCGTAGAGAAGCTGATTCATCAACTTAGTGCTATTGACTAGATAATTTCTTGTGTAATGTAATTGATTCATCCAGCTATGATTTGTCTATAATCACTTGCCTCTCTCAAAGACACATTTGAAATGTAGTTTAATGTCAATATTTCTTTCCAATATGTTTTTTTTTTTAACAGGCTACTTCAGAACATCCATATCCAGATCTACCGTATAGGATAAGGCAGTTCTTTGAGAGTCAATTGTCAAAGGGCACTTGCTCAACTCCTTTGCAGCATACAAGTCCCAGATTTCATGTGCATGTCGGTAGAAATTTTAACCATGATGCAGTGATTAGTCTGTCTGCTGCAAAGTTATTGAAGGATGTAACACAATTATATGTCCAGTTAATTCATCAAAGAGCTCACAGCCATACAAATCCATCAAAAAAACTTGAAAAATGTGATCCTGTCCAAGGTTGTGCTGGCAGCAAATGCCTCGATGGTAATCATGGTCCAGTTGGTGAGGATCAATGTGGAGCACAGATTCCTTGTAGTTCTTCTTTAGAAATTGCCCTGCCCCTGAATAGTAGAATTTCAAAAGGAAAATCAAGTTTGCTGCTAGCAATTTCTACGTTTGGCTATCAAATATTACGTTATCCTCATTTTGCTGAGCTTTGTTGGGTAACATCAAAACTGAAAGAAGGTCCTTGTGCTGATGTTAGTGGACCTTGGAAGGGCTGGCCTTTCAATTCTTGCATTTTTCGTCCTGGTAACTCATCAGATGAGGTGCCTGTTGCTTGTTCTAGCAATGGTAAAAGCAAAGACAGATCTGGTTTAGTTAGAGGTTTAATTGCTGTTGGTTTATTGGCATACAGAGGTATGTACAAGTCACTTAGAGAGGTTTCGTTTGAAGTGCGAAAAGTTCTTGAGCTTCTAGTGGCAAGAGTCAATGAGAAAATTCAGTCAGGGAAAGACAGACATCAATATGTTCGCCTTTTGTCACAAGTTGCTTATCTGGAAGATGTGGTAAACAGTTGGGTATATGCACTGCAGAGGTACAGTCACAAATTATCATTAGTACAATTGTATATTTATTCAGTTACAGATTTTCGTCTGACAACAACGTTTTCATTTCAGTTTAGAGCTTGACACTCAACCAAAGATGGAAAACCCTAAGCTCATTAGTGTGGAATATCCCAATAGTTATACTCCTTTAGATACTTCTGTTCAAGGTGAGGGTTGCAGTCAAAATATGTCCAGTGGAATCTCCCATGCTGCTGATTGGCCAGAAGGAATCACTCCTGGAAAGCTTAAAGGCAGTGAAATGAGTGGAGGAGATGGTGCTTTTAAAGAAGGATTTAATAATTTATGTGATCCTGATCATGAGGGGAGGGCTGCAATTTCAGAGGATGGTTATGTTCCGAAGAGAATCCTCTGTGATCATAGTAAGGATGAGCATCTTCAAAGTCCAACGGTTGATAATCAAGCTGCAATTAATATGAAAAATGAGCAGATTGGGAATACTTTTGGAACCTGTGATCCTGAACGTACTATAGATTTTCTAGTTACTGTTAACAATTCTAGGTCCTTCCAGAATTCTAATGGATGCAGATTCACTGAACCTGTTGCTCCTTTTGAGAATGGACTCTGTAATTTGGGTGAATCAGCTGCCTCTGGGTTCTCTGGCCTTGGGAAATTTCACTGCCAGATTAATGGATTGGAGGGTAGAGCTAATCCTGATGGCGCTGCCCCCGAACATATTGACATTATGGAAGATACCACTACCTCTCCAAGCAAAACTAAACATATTTCTGCTGATTTTGGGATTACATGTTTTTATAGCTGTTGCTCCAGATGCCTCTATGCCCTCCATGGTGTAGTTCTGAAAATCCTTACTTGTGAATGGCAAAGTAACAAGAGGAACTGGACAGCAGAGCATGTTCACAATGTTGTATCATCACTGTCCATGGATCTGCTTGCAGCAGTTAGAAAAGTTGATACTGCCACAAATGTCAGCAAATTATTTGATGAAAGCTTAAAGCATCAAACCCCTGAAAGATTAGGATTGCATGAATGTCATTGCAGTAGTTCAGATAGTGTGGTTGTGCCAATGGAGTGTAGTTGTCACTCTCTGGATGGATGTCTAATTGGAAAAGCAAATGACTTCCCAGACTCCCAGTTTGAGCTGGATGCAAAATTCGTTTTGAGAGACGGCATCTTGGTTCATGTAGATTCAAACGGAGATGCTTCTTTTCATTGTAAATATGAGAGCTTGTGCCTTTGTCCCCTTGTACATGCCATAGTAACAATGAAGCGGCCTTTAGATTGATATGTTATTCACACAGCTTGGATTGCTATGCCCTTGGCAGAAGCCCAGTGTACATCATCTTTGAAGAGATGTATAGAATCCAAATTTTGACCAACTTTAGCCTAATGTTATATGATATGTTACAGAAAAAATGTCATTATATCCTTTTCTCAACTGAAATTTCTCTGCAAAGATCAATCAGTGCACAAGGGAACCTATGTGGCATGTATTACATCGAGGTAGATGTTGATTTCACAGCAAGTATGGCAGAAGCTCTTGATTTGGTAAGTACTTTCCTGGACCCCCTTACGGCTTTGTCCTCTTAACATTACTCGGTTCAAACTTTGCTGCAGGATTGAATGGCAAATTGTTAGTTTACTTATTCATTTTTGGGTCGACTGTTATATTTGCTTTTAATGTAAGGAAAATTGGAATCTCAAATTATTGAATTCATGAGAATAGTTAGACAAAAAAAGTTGCACATAAATTCTTTCAATTCATCAGAGCACGATACACCAGATAAGTAGTGATAGGAAATGTCGTCACTGGCGACTTGATATAATTAAGAATCCTTAACATTCTGGTCCTAGCATAAAATGGTCATGATAAACAGAATTAAAAGCTGAAATCAGCATCATTGTCGTTCAGGGGATAGAGAATGATTCTGGAAAAAATTACAACATTCAAGTTTGAATAACAAACAGTCTAAAATGTGTAATTGTAGCCTGGTATTAAGCCTGAGAATGTTGCAGTAGCGCACCAAAACCAAATTTAGCACTGCTACACAACTTGCTTATTCTCCTAGGTGCAAGTTGCGGAGCTATTCAGCCTTGTTTTGTTCTTTATTTTTATTTTTTACGTTAGACTTTTCAAATTATTGATGAAATTATCAATATGGCCATCTTGCATGTCTTTGCTGGAATGATTTTTTTTTTTACACCACTTGGCATGATTGGTCTTCGCCTTAATGGCCGGTTCACCTTTGTCTGTCCACAAATTTTATGGTTTTACATACTGCTGTGATGAGGAATCACAGAAATAAGTGCTCATGGCAAGCTCGTCACATTCTTTGATGTTGCACTTCGTCGCTGGTAAATTGATATCTGCTCCCAAACTCATTTGGCAGTCTTCTTGCTCAGGTGGCAACATCTTGGCCTGTTAACACCTTTGTATGATGGTTGCATGATTTCTTCCAAGGTAATGCTTTTGTTCATCTTCTTGGCAGGCGAAAACACGAAAGCTGCCTGGGGTGTGGACTTTGTTGCGTAAGAAGTAGGCTTGTAAGCCTAATTCCCTCCCTGCCTAATGGAAGAAACCAGTAGACAATATCATAGAACACGACACCATGGTTGGTTGTGGCTAACAACATGGTCCTAACTTGGTCTCGCGTTTCATTCGTCGCCCGTGCAACGACCATGTTGAAGCTGCAAATGATATGTCGGAGGAGGCTGTTTTGGTACCCCCGGAGTGGTGAGACCGTCAATTACAGGGGAAAGAAGTGAATGTGGGTCTGGTCATATACTTTGTATCGTGAGACTGCTTACTCAATTGAATGATACTGTTTGTCTTCCAATGCAACTGATGGTGATATATATTAATATACTTTTACATGAAAGGGAAAAAAATATCAAAAAAAATTAAATCATTATATAATTATATATATATATATATATATATATATATGTTTTATATTTCATTTACGATTCAAAAACTCTTTGGTGTCTTTATGTTCATTTTAGGGTTACACATGTACAAGAACCTGTGAGACATAAGTACATGAAAAATAAATAAATGCACGAAGGTAAGTTTAGTTTGCACCAACTTCAGCTAAAGAAATTCAAATAGCCAAAGGAAATTTACATTTCATGCCGAGTGATGAATATCAAAGGGCAAACAACAAAAATTGGTTAATAGAAGCACGAAACTTAGGGGAGGTGGACGGGCATGGTCAATAAGGGTAGAAAACTAGGAGACGTAGCAATTAATTAACAACCCAATTATCAAATAAACGATGAATGATAACCAAATTCATTGGAAATAAGCCCACTGAATTAATGATCCTCCTTGGATATACATGAAAATATGTATTATATATTCCCAATGGATTCACAGATTACCCCGTCAAGCCGCCATTTCCAAATTAAAGGTAAAAGAAACCAAATAAAAATGGAGGGTGTTTTGGATTATGAAGGAGAGAAATGTATTATAGCAGCTCTCATCGGATTCTTCTAGTGGGAGAGGGAGATTTTTCTTTTGCTGCATGCTTGGGCGCAGCCTTTGGTTCTGCTGAAAACATTGTTGCCACTTCTCTTGACTGTAGAGGTAAAATATGAAACTTACGGTTAGGTCACTCAGCTTATTTGATTGCCTCGCTCGACTATTGAAGCCCAAATGAAACTTAATTGATTTATTTATTTTTATTTTTAAAGTTTCATTTAACATTACTAAGCAAAAAAAATTCTGACTCATTATTTTAGTTTGATTTATTCTCAAAAGCTGTCAAAGCTTCTTCTTGACAACTATTTGTTTGGGATTCCTGGATGGTTAATCGCATAATTAAGTGTATTCTAACTGGGATACATGTTTTGGCTACGCAAAATAAAAAAGCGTCCCTGTTGCTGAATTATTCAAGAGCTGCTAGCAACTTAAACAAGTTGGAGGATCTTGGATGCACAATTATGCATCAAGTGGATGCGCATACAATGAGCCAGCACCCTCTTCTCCGTCTTCGATTGTTCGATGTCATCATCTTCAACTTTCCTCATGCGAATCTTATCTTGCGTGAGCATGATTCTTACCAGTTTGAGTACGTTTTTTTGTTCGAAAGTTCAAAAGCAATCTATAATATGTGCATGTTCATACGATTAATGACTATGATTAAGAGGTTTAGTTGCGTTTTATTTTACTTCCGTGATCATTGATAGGATCGATTAATATACATGAGATGTGAATCAAAGTATTTTATAACAAAAAGGATATTAGTACTCCTAATTTAATATTTATAATACTATAATTTAATTATTTTGGGTTCATCTTCTATATATATTGTTTATTATTTTTATTTTCTTATTTTTTTTTATTTGGGGTATGATATTTTTTTTTTTGGATCCAAAATTTTGAACAGTCAGCCTAGCAGTTCTAGCACGCCTAAACCCTAAACCATATTATAACATTGAAGAGTCATTTTAGATTTGAAGTGGTAATAGACAACACGTGTTTGTTAATGTTTAGTCTTCACAAGCACTTGGTTAAGGGCTTCCTGAGGAATGCACGTGAGCTATTGGCCAAGAATGGCGAAGTTCATGTGACCCACAAGACTGCTCATCCATTTAGCAAGTGGGAGATAGAGGGCCTGGCAGCTCAGGAGCATCTGTACTTAAATGAAAAGTCAAGTTTCCAAAAATGCGACTATCCAGGATATGTTAATAAGAGGGGACAAGGGTTTGGGTGTGATGAAAGTTTTCCTGTTGGAGAATGCAGCACCTTCAAGTTTTACAAGGCAGAAATCCAATGCGATGCTTAAGGATCCATTGTCACAAATAAGCTTGCATACATTCGACTATTCCCAACACTCCATTATGTGTGATCTTTGTATATATTGGGATGCCACTCAGTACTTCCATCTTCATAATACATCTTGACCTTACATATTGGAGTTTTCTTTTTCTTTTTTTTTTTTTTTTTTTTTTTTGAATTTTTCTATTAAAACAAGAAAGAAAGCGGAAATAAAAAAAAATGGAAAAGAATAGAAAATAACTAGTTCTAGTATGGCTGCTATTTAACTGGAGCTACGAGTAATTATATTAATTTTAAAATGGTAGATACAATTAGGTAAAAGGCAAACGAATTAAGATTCCACGTTCTTACTGTCACACAGCCATACACAGGAAATTAAGTGGACTGTGACTGTGTTTTCACATGGTCCCAGAGCTAAGCACTAAGGACATTCACAAGGGACCACAGCCCACATTTATTTTGAGGGGACACCACGGGAAAAGCATATCTTATTACTCTCCCTAGACACAGTCGTGGCAGGGTCTTCAGCCTCATGTGACTACAAAAGAGGTACTGCAACCATAGGGACAAGAATGGACAGATCATCCATTTAATTTAAGGAGTGGGAGATGGAGCAACTGCTCATCCATTTAATTTGAATGGATTGCTCATCCATTTAGTTTACTGAGTGGCAGATGGAGCACCTGCTCATCCATTTAATTTGAATGGACTGCTCATCCATTTAGTTTACTGAGTGGCAGATGGAGCACCTGCTCATCCATTTAATTTGAATGGACTGCTCATCCATTTGGTTTACTGAGTGGGAGATGGAGCACCTAGCAGAGCAGGAGGATTGAGCACCTTCAAGTTTTGCCTGGCATAGAATAATTGCTTCTCAATTTGTACTCATATTTCCTCCCAGCACTAAGTTCGATGCTTAAAGATCCATTGTCATAATAAGCTTGTGTACAGTCTACTATATATATATTTCCCCCACACTCCTTAATGTGTTTTAATATTAATATTGTAACAACACTTAATCTCATTGTTTTAAAAATACTAAATACAATTAAGTGAACAACACACATACTAACATGTCACATCCTTGGATATAAAAACACATTAATTAATTAATTATTCAAAACATACCAAAAAAAGATTTAATTATTGCAATACTACTTCACTGCTAACTTGTAGAACTCTGGATTAACTTTAAGATATAAAACATAGGAAATGAAAATGCAATGCAATCAAAAATATTATTATTTATCGATGGACAAGTTCTTGCATATTTTGGACAAACTTATCAATATAACTACCCATCAATCCTTGGCTTCGCAACGTCTTTCTCCACTTGTCATGGTTCTTCTTCACTATAGAACCCACCCCACTACCTTTGTCCATGACACACTTGATGGTTTTGCATAGGTTCTCTTTTGAAAACCATCCATTGTCGTCTCGCTCCACCTCTACAGCAACCTTCAGCTCCTCAGCCATTAACCTAGCGTTCAAGATCTGGTCACCCAAGTGTGGCACCAACACTATTTGGCAATGTCTCACTAGAGACTCCCACATTGAACCAAACCCACAATGGTTCACAAAGCACCCCACTGATGGGTGATCTAGTATCATTACCTGTGGTACCCATCCTCCCCAAACCAGTCCTCTCCCTTTAACCCTCTCTTCGAACCCCTCTGGCAATGCTTCCTCGATCGTTGACAGGCCGGTTGGCGGCTTTAGGGCAGCCAGAAAAGGTAAGCCAGACAACTCGAGACCTAAGACCAGTTCTTGAAATTGGTTCTTCTCTAGAATGTATTGGCTTCCAAATGCACAAAAAACGGCCGAACCTGGTTCAAACCCACTCAGCCATTTAGCCCACCGGTCTTCTAACCGTGTATTGGTGGTGAGTTCAGGCAGGACCGGTCCGGTTAGAAAAACCGGTTTTCCATACTGACTTGCCAAGTAGTCACACAACTTCCCTTCCGTTTCCTGGCAAGTTCTGATGGCGATGGCATCGCATTCTTTCAGTCCAGAATAGATTCTCTCGTAAAACGTTATTCCCTCGCCAAAGGGTTGTGATACGAAGGTCAATGATCGCGCTTCGTGCTTGCGAAGGACAACAGATGATGAGGGATAGCCATGGGGTGGAACTGATAATTCCTCCTCGTCTATGGGCTTATCTTTGCTGATTTTACGTGCAGGGACGACTGCAATTGCGATGGACGCAGCGCAAACGACAATGTAGTTTATGTTTTTGATGCCGAGAGGCTTGGTTATTTCCGGCACCCAGTGCGCCATATCGTAGAAAACTATTTTAGGCTTGATTTCACCTATGACTTTCTCCAGTTGGTCGCGGGTGCGATCCATGGCGATGGAGAGAAAATGAGTCAAGTGAATGGGCACATCCGAGGCAGTCTCGGTGCCGACAGGAAGGCCATCGACGTGAGGGATTGTGAGAGAATGGAAATTGATGCGATTAGGGTGGCGATTGAATTGTTGCAATTGCTGCATGGCTTTGTTGGGCAGCAACAAAGTTGTGTTGCAACCCTTTTCTGCAAGCTTGTTAGCAAGGTGGAGGAATGGGGTCATGTGGCCAATAGCTACCCATGGGAACATTACTACATGAAAATCTGAGCTTTTACCTTCAGCCATCTTTGCCCACGCTTGGTGCTTGAATTTTCTGGGGTATTGTTGCAAAATGGTTTTTTTTTTCATATATATTGTTCACGGGGGCTGGTTATGTAGCAATAATAAAGGCCTCTTGGATGGTGGTGGTGATGATTGGATGAGTGTTCAAGATTTTTAGGGCACAAGTTGATTAAGATTTGGGCACAACCAACTTCACGCATTTCCTGCTAATTGATGTAGCAGTAAAGGCCACTTTGATATGTGTGTGGTTATAGATTTAGCTTTTTAGGAGATAAACCGGGGTAAGTGTAATTTGACCACAACAAACTTTACGCATTTCCTGCTAATGGATTCTTAATTCTTACATGAAACAAAAAACAAAAACAAAAAAAATGATAACACAAGTCCCGTTTTCCTATTCATCCGTCGCAGCATCCGAATTCACATGTTATACAACAGGGATAAGTGTTCTTTCTGTTATACAATACTTGAATTCACATGTTACATGTATGAATCGATCACATCAGTGATCACTCAAACCCGTGAAGTCCAAGTAAACGCAACTAAACCGATTACTCAGTCATTCATCATACCAACATATTACATATTATTATAAATTTCCTTTTGTTTTTCTATTAAAACGTACTCAATTTGGGAGAAATCATGCAAACAGTAGATAAGATTTGCGTGAAGGAAAGCTGAAGATGATCACATCGAACAATTGATGACTGTAAAGAGGGTGCTGGTTCATGGTATGTGCGTCCAAGATGCTCCAACTTCTTTCAGTTGCTGGCAGCTCTTGAATACTTGAGCAATAGGGGCTCTTTTATTTTGCATAGAAAAAACATGTATTCCATTTAGAATGCATTTAATTATGCGATTAACCATCCATGAATCCTCTATTTTTTCTTTTTTCTTTTTCTTTTTAAGGCTAGTGGCAAATATAAAAATTAATATATCCTCCTTTGTATATTTTCAATTTGAGTAATTTGAGTGGGGCAATTGCCACCCACTCATCAATGAATACATCCCCTTACGTCTTGCCGTCTAAATATCTCAATTAATGTGAGCACAGAGAGTTAGTTAGAT